>CM061552.1:292520854-293730854 GCA_030864225.1 Capsicum baccatum var. pendulum | reverse complement strand
TTGTGCCAGAGATAAATAATACAGATAACAATTCAGCAAGATCAGATGAAGAAGATGATATTATACAATTCCAGGATGCTCAGGATCCATATGAAGACGATGACTCAGGCATGAGCCTCGACTCCATTGCCCTGCACAACTTGGACACGTAAAAAACAATCTACAGTTCCAGACAATCTACAGTTCCTACAGTTTGTATTATTAGCTAGCATAGTCAAGTGGGGATGCCCACTTTATGTCTTGTAATAGTCAGAGTCAGAGTGCTTTCTTTATCACTACTTTCCAAAAGAAAGAAAAACTGTTGAAGCACGCGTCAAAATAAGTCTGAAAGAAAATTAATAACGCATGAGACGATGGGGCCCAAAGCGTACCCGACTTTCATTATTAAAGTTTCTTTCTTATCTCTTATCCAAAAGTGTCGGCCAATTGTCTAAAGGCCACGTAGTAGTCCTTAGAACCACTCATTTATGTAATCCCTGCCTATAAAAGGCATGCATTTTGTAGAAAGAAGTAGAGTGAAATTACCCAACTCGAGAACTCACTTAAAATGTGTAAACCTCTCCTCCCAAAAAACTCATCCAAACCTGTCTTCCTTGTATAAAATTTGTATCAATCAACTTGGTTTAAATAAAAGCTCCAACTCTTCTATTTGATCTTTAAGGGGGTTCCCAAAAGGGAAACCTCTCTCCTAGTTACTTCATGTAAGTTCTTATTTTATGTATTTTCCCCACAAAAATATTTTTATGTTTTTATGTTTTATATCCATGTTTCAAGTTATTTTACATATCTTTGTACATCATGTAAATTAGTTTCCTTTATAGAATCTTTACCCTTAGTATATGGTTAGCCTCTTAATTTCTTAATAACAACGATGGATTAACCTGTAAATTCCTAGGAATTCTGGCCTTAATAGTTCACTAGGTCTGCAAAATAGACACGGGACTAGTGTTAGTTGCCAGATAAAAATGTTCCGGGGTGTGGTTAAAGAAGTAAGGTGTTAAGAACATAGATTAAGAGGAAGAGATGAACAGGGTAAGTTAAAAAAAAAAGTAAAAGTTTTGGGGAAAAAATATAAATTATAAGAACGAAAAATGAAGAAGCTATGAGAGAGAGGGAGTACTGAGTAGTTTTTTCAAATCTGATATATCTTTAAATCCTCTTATTTATTGAAAAAATATATTATTGAAATTAAATTCTCTTATTTATTGAAAAAATATATTATTGAAATCAAATCTGATATATCTTTAAATCCTCTTATTTCTCGCCGAAATCAGTATTTCCTCACCTGAATCCGACCACCTGCATCCCCAAAATCTCTAAATTCTCTTTTGTTTCTGGTTTGCCGAAGAAATCTCACTTGGAAACATTGTTTCGCTGATTGCCAAGGATTATCGGAGCTACGGTGAGACCGTAACTGTCCATCCATAACGCCATCAATACTAGGAGTCAAAAATCATAAGTTTACTATTTGTTTGGTCAGATTCGATTTGGTTTTGGATTGTGATTTAAGGAGACCATTTCGGCGTTTCTCATTTTTGGGGGTTTGATTCGAGTTGGTGGGTTGTTGTTGAAGTTTGATTCGAGGTTCCGACAAGGACTTCATCTCGTTTAATCAAATAATACTTGATTGAAAGCGACATTGAGGTCCAATTCTTTCTTTTTTCCCTTTAATTCTTATGTGATTGTGAACGTGATTCGATATCACTATTTTATTTGCTGATGTGAATTATTGGCGACGTTTGAGTATTGGATTGGTGAATGTTTGTTATTATGATTGGTGAAGGCTCGCTTATTGAACAATTAATCAATTGGGAGTGAAAAATGAAATTTTGGGGTGGAAATTGAAAATAATAGAAGGTGAATATTGATTGTTTTGGTTCATTGTTGATTGTTTAATTTGGAATCGATATCGATTTTGGTTAACCTCGATAGTATCATGTTTAGGTAGAGGATTGATAGGCAAATCTTAGGTTGTGGGTAGACAACTCGTAGGATTCTATATCATCGAATGTTTACATGTTTGTGTTTGAGTGATTTCTCCACTTTTATCGCATTTTATCAGATGTATTCATTCACCGGGGAATGCCCTGAGGTCACATTGTACTTATTCACCAGAGAATGTCCTGAAGTATCATGTACGCAAAGGAGGCTCATAATTAAGGCCCGAGGCATCGGGTAAAGCATAGCTAGAATAGTTAGAATAATTTAGGTTTTAATTTTAGCATTTTTATTTTGGGTTGTAATAAATTAGACTGGACACTATTTTGGAGTTTTGACTGTTTGATTGTTTGTTTTATGAATTTGTGTGTTTTATTTGGTTGATGCATTTCATAGTGTTATACTAGCCGATATACTCCACGAAGCGACCTTGGTCAAACTACGGGATAGAGGGGTGCGTAAAACCTTCCCCTTTGTCAACAGAATTTCTTAACCGGAACCTCTATTCATGGACCGGTTTTGAAAGAGTCAAAAAATCATTTTGAAAGAGGATTTCTAAAGGTGACTTGGCACACCAAATCTATGTCAACTGGTGACTCTGAATTGAAGTTTTAAAATTCTTTTCAAAGCAAATTATTTTCTTTTGTCACTTAATAATAAAAATTCTTTTCAAAGATGAAATTAATATTTTTGTAAAAAAGGGGTGTGACTGCTCTAGAGACTTCACTGGGGATTTTTAGAATTTGACCTTTATTTTGAGTTGTATTGGCTTAGTGTGACACTATAGGTATATAGACGCCTTGTTTGTGTTATTATTTATGTTGTTGTTTTATCATTATTGAGTGATAACGCTCAAACTACACCTCTCAACAAGAATGTAAGTGATCATTGTCAATATAAAACTCAACTAGGTTGGGGTCGAATCCCATAGGGAATATGGTGTGAACGTAAGTCGTTTGTAATTTGATCAATTGATAGTTAGATGTTTCCAGAAACAGGGGGGTTTTAGTTAACAAGTGATTGTTGGTCAATTTAGTTTAAATGTTTGTAATCAAGAGTTTATGAAAAACCAGAATATGTTCATTAGAGTTTTGGTACTTGACAGATGCTACTAGTGGTTCAAGATTCTTACGGTAGGTAGGAAAATAAGTTATCTTTAGCGAAGTTATGCTTAAATGTCTTTCGACCTACTTAAGCGTTTAATTAACTAATCCTCTCGAACTTAGGAAATTTATATTCATTGCCCAAATTTTACCTCAGGTTAACCAACCTTGTTACAACGCTGATTATTAAACGAAAGTTTAGTGTTTCAAGTCCCTGTTGATAATTTACTTTCCACTATATTTGATTTCTTTCTCAAGCAAATCAAAGCAGGTGTTATCTATCATTTGCAACCAACAGACAATAATTAAAACATCAGAATTATGAAGGAGTCTTACCAACTTTTGAATCTTGAACACTCAAAACCTTATCAAGACCTACCCCTAGATCCCATAATTCAAGTTAAAGAAATTTAGCTGCTCATGACGTAATAATCGAAGCAATTAGATGAATTTATTCTTTGAAAGATGAACTTAGCAAAAGATGAATAGAAACTAGAGATTCTCCGATTAAATCACTAAAGAAAATCCCAAAATAATGATGATAGTATCCTTTAAGTAATTGCTTTCTCAAGCCAAAAGAAGAGGGAGAAAAATATTAAAGTATCGTCTCTCAAAACTCCAGGTTTGAAACTCTTAAGAAAACCCTAAACAAGGCTTTAAATAAGTCACCCTAATTATGGAAACAAAATAACAAAATTAAGAAATTCTTCAGATTAGGTGACGCCATTTGTGATTGACTATCAGGAGGCTGGCGACTTATCACAAATGTCATCAGCTTCCTCTTTGCTTTGGACACTTGCTTCCTAACGCTGACGACAAACGGTGACACCCTATCAGCTCCTTGATGACTTATCTCAAATATCGTCATCCACACTTTTCCTCTATTTACTTTAGATTTCATCTTATTTCCTTCCATTCTTGTTGGTTCTTTAACATATTAGCTTCTTCTGCAAAATCAAACATAAAACAATCAAAAACGACAAAAGTTGCTTAAGACTTTATAATTATTCTTAGTTAAAATCCTCAAATGTGTTAGCATTAGCTCACACATCAACACCCTCAACTTAAAACAATTGCTTGTCCTCAAGCAACTTAGCACAACTAAGAGAATACAAAGCACATTTGGTAGTCAATCTTCCATATCATCTCAAAACACTTTCACCATCTCCAAAGTTAGTCAATTTAAGTACAATGAAGAACACCAATGAAACACACAGGAATCAAGATATGGCATCAATTCAGCTATAACAATCATGCATATACCAATATTACACTACCCGAGCAAGTTAGTAACTAGCAATGTAACCAGTGTGCCCTCATAGCAAAGAAATCCCCCTCATCTCATATCAGGAATTATATATGTAACCATGGGGACAGTAAAAACACTCACTCTCAGAATGAAGTTCCAATCAGTGTATGCCAAGTACCATAGGCTTTCCTTTATTTTCATTACCCAGATCTTTAGATAGGTCAGCTAGGATCACTATAGGACTTCTCTTAGGCTTGTAATGTAGGCTAAGGGCTGGTATGATACTCAATGGTATTTAAAGTGACTAAGCCTCCTTGACACTACACTAACATTTTGGGGTTTCACTCATTAGCCTTTTCCGCTTTTCTCTTTTCTTGATCACAATTATTTAGGATGGGTGCAGTCTTTTCTCAATTACTTATTCTTTTTCACAATTCTTCTTTTTCTTGATCTTTTCCTCTGCACCCAGCTTTTTATTCTTTTATTTTATGCTGCCTTTCTTTATACCCATTCTATATCATGCACCCCTATGATAGCCACCCTCAACTTAGGCCATTTACCTAAGTCAAGGTGCACAGTGTCCAAGGAGAACCAGGGCCAAAATAGGTTCATTATGATCTAAATAAGAAGATGACAGGTGTCATACAAAAAAATAGGCTAATTAGGCTCAAAACAGGGATCAAGGGATATGATACAAATAGGGAAGGTTATTTAGGCTAAAAGTAAGCTAATATCAAAACGGCCTATGATCCTTTCCTAAGCCCTATCCTTCAACCTAGGTAAGACTAACCGAGCAAGTTCTGACTTCAGAATATAGAGGGAACTGAGTAATATCTCACACACACACACTTGGCACACAGGTATATCGCACTCGACTACTCATTCAGTTCGTGCAGCTGTTTAGCAATGATTATTATGTTACTAGAACTAATGCCATACAAAGATGCACGGTGGTCACACTTAAATGCAAATCAATCAGTTTAAAGTAGTAGACCACTTAAAGAGGTGTACAAAAATCACAAAAACAATTCAGCTGCCTCAAGTTCAAGTATTTCACCTAGTTGACTACAAAATTTTACAACAATAAATTTACCCTACACCCTCAACTTAAAATCAAAGAAAATCTAAACTAAAGGTTAGAGTATACCTGGAATAGATCAATCTCGGGGGTCATGGGTTCCTGACCCTGCTGCCGCATCTCTATCAGGAGCCTCTCTCTGTTCTAGTGCAGCTGGTCTATCAGTCTCTGAAATCCTACTAGTAGAAGCACCTGCGGCTCTCACTCGGATGGCTGCCTCCCATCTCTCATTGTCCACTAAGGACTCAATTATCTTCTTTTTCATCTCCTCCTTTTCAGACTTCTTTCTTGCCGTCTTTTCTACTTTTCTTTCTTCATCACTGTCGGGCCTCTCTCTCTTTCCTTTTCCTTTCTTCTTACTTTTTTTCTTCTTTATCTTCACTGGTTCCTCCGTAAGAACAAGCATTGGGATTTCTCCTTTAGACTCCTCAGCTACTGGATCTACTAACACCATAAAGTGTTGTTGTTGTAGCTTTCCAACCTCCAAATTTACTTTATTTAGGTCTGATCTGAATAATTCCATCTCTGGAGCTGACCTCTCTCTCGACTGCATATTGAAGCAGTTCTCCAATTCATCAATCTGGCCCGACAGATCCTTGTAAGGCTCAAGTGCATCCTTAACTCTTTTGTCAACTACAGATATGAACTACTTGGCAAAGAGTTTAAGCTGAGCCTCACACCACTTGGACTGCTTTGCTACTCTCCTAAAATTCATAGGGTTGAAGGCAAATTCTATTGTAGGCACTTTAGCTGGAGGAATTGTCTCAGTTCTGGGCACTGATGATTCTGCCATTGTTGCGGATGTTGGAGGTACAACTTCAGAATCAGGCACCTCTGCATTAGGTGCTGAACTAGTACCTGTAACCGGTGGATAAGTTGGAATCTCTGTGCCCCCTGTCAAGCATTAGCCTTGGCTGATTTTCCTTATTTTGGATCGGATTATGGGTCTTCCTGGCAAAGAGTTCTTCTTCTAACCCTACAATCTTTGGCATATTTGCTGCCCTACACAACCTTGTAATTAAATAAGGGAAGGGATATGCTGTATCAGACCTCGAGACCCGAATTTTTATCTCTTCGGCGATAATCTCTCCAAAATTTAATTTGAGGTTAGCCACAAAACTTGCAACTAATATTTCTCTAAAATGCTCGAGGATATTATCACCATCTGTGGGCATCAACTACGTACGTACAATACCCCACTAAAATCTTGCCTCTGAAGTCAGGTAGGCCTTGAATATCCTTTCACTCAGATTTGTTAGCCATTTTGGTTCTCCATCGGCTATGAGTGTGGGTAACTAATTCTGCTGATTTTCCCGATGCTTCAACTGGGCATAGAAAGTAGGTGAAGTGGCCTGAGGAGTAAAGTTTAGGCCATGAAGGAACCTATTGATTATTTCTTTAGAAACATCCACCATTACACCCTGTACCGAAACTTTATCCAACAAAGTTTGGTCAGCTGCTTTCTCTCCTTCTCTACACATGTTTTCCAAGTGAGCTTGGTAGTTTGCATAGAACTTCCTAACTAGTGTTGGGGAAAATGAATTTCCTCCTCGTGTAGTCCATCCCAAGTCATAGCCATGAAATTTTTGCTCTACATTCGGGTACCTGCTCAACCCCTTAGTAATGATTCTCTTCTCCTCAAAGATTGTCCTCTTGACAGCTTTTCTGTTGGTTCTACGAAGTCCATCAGAGAAGATTTTCTGAGCTTTGGAAATCTTCTATCTAGTACCATCTCGGACTTCAGGATTCTTGCATTTGACCATAGTTCCCCGAATAGGAGAGTCTTCATCATCTTGTGGCTCAACAGAAGGGGACTCAGTTGATGGTCCCTCAGACTCATGTCCCTCGGAATCAGGATGATCTGAATCATGCTCTTCAAATTCAGCATGTTAAGACTCTTGTTGCTAAGAGACCGTCTGTACAAAAGTTGTATGCTCAGATGTTGTTGGCTCAGTGTCACTTTCTTCACTCTCCTCCACCTCCACTGATGGGGGTGGTGGAGTCTTTTTTGTGCTTTTCTTCTTTTTTGCTTCCTGAGCAGAGGCTCTTCCTCTTCATAATCAGTCTCTTCGTTGAAGAGTCTCTGAGGTATACTTTCCTTGGTTACTTTCTTTGTGGATTTTGAGTTCTTTCCTTTGGGTGCCATTTCAAGACCTGTAGCAAGAGAAAAACCATTAGTTTTTCCTCAAGAGTATACACAAACACATTGATTTGTGAAATTCCACACCCCTTGAAAGGGTTTAGTAGTACTTTAGGTCCCAGGTGTGATGACATTTCTGATAAGCCATCACAGTTGTGATAGCTTATCATGAATGTTGTCAGCCCTAAACAGAACCCAAAAAATTCTTATCAACTTCTGACGATAATTCTGACAAGCCGTCACAGTTGTGATAGCTCATCACGAATGTCATCAGCTATAAACTGAACCCCAACTTGATTTTAACTCAATTTTTGGTCCCATTTTTTTCTTCAAATCTACTCGATTTTCGTTTTTGAGCCGAACTTTTAAACCTTAAGCTTGCACAACAAACCCTAGTTCCAATTTTTAGCCATTTTTTGCAAGATAAACTTAGTTCAAGCTTCTAGGGAACTTGGGTTTTCATCAATTTCTCACTTACCACTTGAAAAGAAAGGCTAGGTTTCGAGCATACCTGATGGGAGCCTTCAATGTGGTTACACGAGCAAGAGGAAATAAAGAGAGGTTCTTGATTTTGATTGCAAACCCACACATACAAGGAAACTTTCTTTTGTTTTACTTGGAGAGACTTTGAAAAGGGAAGAAAATAAACCAAAGATGGAAAGAAAATAACTTAAAGGAAATAAAAGGCAGGAAGGTGGAAAGGCCAAGCTGTGGGCCGGGTTGGGTCTTTTTAATTTGGCTCACAGTTTCAGCTAATGTTGAGATTTTTGTGACAATATTTCTCATATATCGTCACAATTTTGATAGCTTATCACAAATGTCGTCAGCGTTAACATAAATTGCCTCAGAGTTGTTATTTCTGACGATAAAGTTGACGGCTTATCACAATTATGATAGCCCATCAAAAATATCATCAAGAGAACTTGCCTGGATATATCGGTTCCACCTTCTTTGAATTAGAACCTAACTATAAAAATAAATAATTTGCTAGAATATAAAATTTTGGGTTGCCTCCCAATAGCGCCTAATTTACTGTCGCGACACGACTTGGTTATCTTGACTACTCAAACTTCGCCAAGACAACCTGTTGATACACCTTTACCATCTTCATAGAATATGTCCACGAATGAGAAAACACTCATCTTCTTTGCCGGTGACATGGATGAGTGTATTTTGAATCTTGCTTTCTTGTCATTTAACCTGAACTTCAACTCATTCAGTTCTATATCCACTATCACTCTCCCAGTTGCAAGGAATGGTCTACCCAAAATGATGGGTACTTCGAAGTCCACCTTACAGTCCAGGACTACAAAATCAGCAGGCAGAATGTAGTCGGCCACCTTTACCAATACATCGTGTAATATACCCACTGGCCGCTTTACAGACCTATCTGCCATCACCAATCGTATGTTCTTCGGGGTAGGATCCCCCAAGCCCAGTTTCTTGTAGATAGCGAGTGACATTAGCTTTATACTGGCTCCTAAATCACATAGTGCTTTTGTGAAATTCAGGGTCCCAATAGAACACGGGATGGTAAACGCTCTCAAATATGCCTTTTCTGCACTAAAGACCTTGTAGACATAGCGCCACAATGAAAGAGATTGTCCTCCGACTCATGGCTAACCTTCCATTTCTTAGTCACAAGGTCTTTCATAAACTTCGCGTATCCTGGAATTTTCTCAAGTGCCTCAACTAAAGGCACAATTATTGTTAATTGCTTGAGCATTGCCATGAATTTGCTGAATTTTTCATCATCAACCTTTTTTTTAGCCGCTGAGGAAATGAAGGTCGTGGTATTGGATAGTTTTCAGCACTACATCTTTCTCCTTCTCTTTGTCTTTATCCAGAGCATCATCAAAATTATCTAGCTTTTCAGAATCCACTAGACCACTTTCTTCCAGTTCAACGTCAACTACCTCATCAACTACAGGTTTGCCCACAGAAGGGATAGGTAATATCTTGAAACTTCTAGTGACAATAGCCATCATTGAGCCATAATTCTACGGATTATAGACCGTATCACTTGGTAACATATCACTCTTCCTCTAGTTAAATGCTGCGGAGAGTTGGCTCATCTGCTGCTCCAACTATTTGATTGCGGTGGAGTGTGAGTGCACCAACTGACTGATGGATGTCAGATCGGTCTTCATTCTTGTCACACCAGAGTTGGTAGCCTCCACTCCCTTCAACAACTTAGCCATCATGTCCTCCATGGATATTTTTTCAGAACTTGTTGAATCAGCCTCATGATTTCCAGGAGGAATATATAACTCGCTCCTGTCATTATTATTCCTCTAATTTCCTTGCCCCCTGTCTTTATAACTAGTCTTATCATAGTAAGTCTGACCTTGATTCCCTTGGCTATTGCCTCGGAAACCCCCTGATTATTAACATATTTAGCCTCTTCATCTACATCAGCCTCACTTCTATCCTGAGATCCCACAACTTTTACCTTTTTAATCGTGTCAGCTTATTTAGCCACAATGTTGCCTCCCCAGACAAAGACAACGGAAAAAATCTCAACCAGATAGCATTTTGTCCCACTCCTGGGTTATCAAAAGATTTGAAAATAGTGACAAAATTCACCAGATGCAAGTTTGGGTCATCCCCAGGAAGGCCACGATAGTATTATGTTTAGGTCGAGGATTGATAGAAAAACCTTAGGTTGTGGGTAGACAACTCGTAGGATTCTATACCATCGAATGTTTACATATTTATGTTTGAGTGATTTCTCCACTTTTATCGCATTTTATCAGATGTATTCATTCATCGGGGAATGACCCGAGGTCACATTGTACTTATTCACCAAGGAATGCTCTGAAGTATCATGTACGCAAAGGAGTCTCATGATTAAGGCCCGAGGCATCGGGTAAAGCATAGCTAGGATATTTAGAATATTTTAGGTTTTAATTTTAGCATTTTTATTTTGGGTTGTAATAAATTAGAATGGACACTATTTTGGAGTTTTGACTGTTTGATTGTTTGTTTTATGAATTTGTGTGTTTTGTTTGATTTATGCATTTTATTGTGTCATACTATCCGTTATACTCCACGAAGCGACCTTGGTCAAATCATGGGATAGAGGAGTCCCTAAAACCTCCCCCTCTGTTAATAGAATTCCTTAACTGGAATCTCTATTCGTGGACCAGTTTTGAAAGAGTCAAAAAATTATTTTGAAAGAGGATTTCTAAAGGTGACTTGGCACACCAAATTTATGTCAAGTGGTGACTCTGAATTCAAGTTTTAAAATCCTTTTCAAAGAAAATTATTTTCTTTTGTCACTTAATAATAAAAATCCTTTTCAAACATGAAATTAATCTTTTTGTAAAAAAGGGGTATGACAGCTCTGGCGATTTCACTGAGGACTTTTAGAATTCGACCTTTATTTTGAGTTGTATTGGCATAGTGTGACACTATAGGTGTATAGACGCCTTTTTTGTGTTATCATTTATGTTGTTGTTTTATCATTGTTGAGTGATAACGCTCAAACTACACCTCTCAACGAGAATATAAGTGATCGTTGTCAATAAAACCCAACTAGGTTGGGGTCGAATCCCACAGGGAATATGATGTGAACATAAGTTATTTTTGATTTAATCAACTGATAGTTGGATGTTTCCAGAAACGGGGGAGGTTTTAGTTAACAAGTGATTGTTGGTCACTTTAGTTTAAATGTTTGTAATCAAAAGTTTATGAAAAACCAGAATCATGTTCACTGGGAGTTTTGGTACTTGACAGATGCTACTAGTGGTTCAAGATTCTTACGGTAGTTAGAAAAACAAGTTATCTTTAGCGAAGTTATGCTTAAATGTATCTTGACCTACTTAAGCGTTTAATTACCTAATCCTCTCGGACTTGGGGAATATATATTCACTGCCCAGATTTTACCTCAGGTTAACCAACCTTGTTATAACGCTGATTATTAAATGAAGGTTTAGTGTTTTCACGTCCCTGTTGATAATTCACTTTCCACTATATTTGATTTCTTTCTCAAGCAAATCAAAGCAAGTGTTATCTATCATTTGCAACCAACAGACAATAGTTAAAACATCAGAATTATGAAGGAGTCCTACCAACTTTCAAATCTTGAACACTCAAAACCTTATCAAGACCTTCCTAGATCCCATAATTCAGTTTAAAGGAATTTAGCTGCTCATGACGTAATAATCGAAGCAATTAGATGAATTTATGCTTTGAAAGATGAACTTACCAGAAGATGAATAGAAACTAGAGATTCTCCGATTAAATCACCAAAGAAAATCCCAAAATAATGATGATAGTCCCCTTTAAGTAATTGCTTTCTCAAGCCAAAAGAAGAGGGAGAAAAATATCAAAATATCTTCTCTCAAAACTCCAGGTTCGGAACTCTTAAGAAAACCGTAAAAAAGGCTTTAAATAAGTCACCCTAATTATGGAAACAAAATAATAAAATTCAGAAATTCTTCAGATTAGGTGATGCCATTTGTGATAGCCTATTAGGAGGCTAACGACTTATCACAAATGTCGTCAACTTCCTTTTTTCTTTGGATATTTGCTGCCTAACGCTAATGACAAACGGTGATGCCCTATCAGCTCCTTGATGACTTATCACAAATATCATCAAGTCTCTACTTCAGTTCTCATGTGCTGTCTTAGGCTGACAACATTCTTGATGGCTTATCAGCTCCTTAACGTCCTATCACAAAATATCGTCACAACTTTCAACTTAGGCCAATTCTTTGTCTATGGCTGACGATGAAGCTTATAGCTTAAAACAAGGCTGACGACTTATCACAAATATCGTCAGCCACAGTTTGCCTCTATTTACTTTAGATTTCAGCTCATTTGGTTCCATTCTTGTTGGTTCTCTAACATATTAGCTTCTTCTACAAAATAAAATAATCAAAAGTGACAAAAGTTGCTTAAGACTTCGCAATTATTCTTAGTTAAAAGCCTCAAATGTGTTAGCATTAGCTCACACATCATTGAGTCCCTACGTGCTACGTGTTTATAATTTTTCCCTTATGTATTACCACTTTGTATCTATCATCATTTGCATAACCCGAGTCATTTCTTTTGCAACAATTCCCTTAGTACACGTTGTGTACACGACCTCTAGTTGAGTCCCTCCTATTTTAGGAGGGAGATCCGTTAGCTGATATAGAGTGGTTGGAACGTTATCGCAGCCACCATAGACCATATGCTCCCCCGAACAGTCTTGTTAGTGGACCCCAGCATAGGTCAGCCTTTAGGTCATGCTTATCTTCATCATATTGAGACCTAGCATGACTCACTTGGTCTTTTGTAGGAGACTCACCCCTAAAACATCTGTTTGTGCTAATTGTTGCATCTTTGAGCGTTACAGGATCATTCAATGAACTGATTTGGGGAAAACATGTGCTAGAATTAAGAAAAGTGTGTAGGCAAGAAAAAGTTCTGAAAAAAGTGAGTCAAGAAAAAAAAGAGTTTCGTAGTTTTTTAGTGTTCTTTATGACTTTTTTTCTTCACAATTCAAAAATTTAAAAAGATTTTTTTTACCTTTTGCACTCATTTACTCAAAAAACAAAACATCAAAAAGATTTTTCCTTTATTTACTTTAGCAAGCATTCATAATTTGAAAATTCAAAAAAGTTTTTTTTCAATAGGAGTTTTTTATAAAAGAAAAATTCAAAAAAAAGATGGTAGAAGTTTTGTACATTTCATATAACTAAAATACCAAAAAAAAAATTTCTTTCATAGTTGTTGGTGTCAATTTTATGTGAAGTGTCTAATTAAAAATCCATTTTTTTTAATTGATACTGTTCATCGTCTGTGTTTGGTCGTGTCTCTTAAGTTAGGGTCAATCTGTTAGTTAATCCCTAATTGTCCAATCTGGACAAACTACGCACAACTGATTCTTCTCTTTTGGGAGTGAGATACATAGGCATCCCTTCTAGGGTTCAGTGATCTTGTTTAAAAAATTCAAAAAGGTTTTCATCGCTTTTCATGTAGAGTAGGTGTTTCATATACATCTTTAAAAGAAAACCATAAAAAGATTTTCCTTAATAGTTTCAAGTTTCATTTCATATAAAATTTAAAATCGAAAACCCAAAAAGATTTTTCTTTGGAAATCATAGATTTTATTTTGTATAAAAATTTTAAAGCTAAAAAAATTTAAAAAGATTTTCATTAATTCTTTTGACAATTTGTTATTTTCTTTTCTTCTTAAAGTATCAAGAAAAAAGAAAAAGAAAAAGAAAGAGAAAGAGAAATAGTTTGATTGGTCATTTTTTGGCCAAACTTCACGAACTACGCACACATGATCCCACACCCCCCCGCGACGTAGGCACCCCTCTTGGGTTCGGTGACCAAAATTTTATGAAAATATTAAACTCTAACACATTTTTTTAATTCTCTTGTTCAGTTAGTTTAAGGTGGTTGGTTTGTTGCATTTTGGCTGGTCCTTTGTATTGCACCAAATTGAAGAGAAAGTTATATCCAATAAGGAAGCCGAGGTTGTTGTCACCAATCAAATAGGGAGTTTGGGGAATGAGAATTTAGAAGCTAATGAAGAGATCCAAAAATCAATAACGCAAATAATAGAAATGCATCAAGGTTGGGCTAACGGGTTGCCTCCTCCTCCAGTTCCCACCAATAATCTGGAATGTTTGTTTAGTTTGCCCACCGTGTCACATGTACAATTTTCCATTTTTGTTGACACGCCATAACATGCATCAAGATCTACTCTGGGGCAACACTATCCAAACACTTTTAGTATTCATTTCCTCACTCCTCAACATAAAACTACCACATGCTCGGCTTCACCCACTGTTCATGTTTTTGTAGCGCCACCCCCACCTGAAGCTCCTACTTTTGATGTTCATCCTCCTGTTGTGCCTATCTACTCTATGAGAAATCATGTATTGGATATTTATGATGATCAACATTATGCTCTCGAGACCACATTTAAGTCGACTGGTCTTTATGGCTACACTCAACTTCTTGAATTTAAGCTTAACAATGGGAAACCTGATGTGACAGAAGAACAAGAAGAAATGACCAAAAAATTAAAGAGTTTAGAACAAGCTATCTGAAACTTGCAAGGACTTGAGGGTTATAAAAGTGTCTCGTATAAAGATCTATGTATGTTTCCAGCTGTTAACATTTCTCTTGGTTTTAAAATACCGAAGTTTGTGAAGTATGATGGACACAACGATCCTGTAGCATATTTGAGACGTTATTGTAACCATCTAAGGGGCGTTGGAGGGAAGCAAGAATGACTAATGACTTATTTTGGTGAGAGTCTATCAGGTCTAGCTTCAGAATAGTTTGTTGACCAAGATATCGACAAGTGGAATAATTGGGATGACCTAACTAATGAATTTGTGCAAAAATTCCAATACAATGTGGAGTTGAATCCTGAGAAATCCCTAATTAATATGAAGAAGAAGAGTACTGAAAGTTTCAGAGAGTATGCGATTAGAGGATGTGAACAAGTTGCTAGGGTGAAATCGATAATGAAAGAAAGCAAGATAGTGGAGGCATTAATTCAAGAACAGGATGAAACATACTATCAACACTTGTTACCTGCATTAGGCAAGTCATTTATTGAGGTCCTCAAAATAGAGGAGATAATAGAGGATAGAATTAAGACCGATCGCATTGTGAGTTTTGCAACATTGAAAGCAACTACTCAAGCAACTCAAAAGGGTTCAGGAAGTGTTGGAGGGAATAAAAATAAGGAAGATGCATTTGCTATTGTAGTTGGACAATGGTCACTGTCAAGAAGACCACGTCGTCATTACCCTCAAGCTCAAGAACAAGTTCATACCCAAACTCTACATAATCACTCCCAAAATCCATTATATTCCATTCTATCACCTCTATATACTGTATATAACACACAACCACATATTCAACCCCTATCTTACCCACAATGGAATGCTCCAACTCCCCAGAGTTATCTTCCAACTCCACAAAAATACCAAAATCCTTTTAGGACCAATCTTTGATCCAAGCCAAACAATGAAGAGAGGAAGAAGACTAGGGATAGTTTCACAATAATTAGAGAATTGTATGCCAGTTTGTTCCAGAGATTAGTAAAATGGGGCATGATCACTTCTTTTCTTAGGTATACTCCTGATCTGCATTTAAGAAATTTTGATCCTAATGTACGATGTGCATATCATTCTGATGTTCAGAGTCATAGTATTGAAGATTGTGTCTCTTTGAAAAGAGAAATAGAAAAGATGATTCAAGATAAATCGATTATGGTGCAGAACGTTGACTGTGGTGAAAGCTCTAGTCATATTGATGTGCAAACCAGTGACTAAGATGTCAGGCTCAACAATTGAGAAGTCACCCCTCTCTTTACTAGGAATGGGTTAGTAGTTTGTTTTGTTTTATTTTTTTTTTGAATTATTTCAGGGTTGTAGTTTGGGATCAATCTTGTTTTGTCCCTTTGTTGTTTATGTTCAAACCTTCTATCTTTCATTTCAACTAAATAGAGTGTTCCTTTACCCTTTGTGTTTTAAATATGTGTTGTTTGTTTGTTTTCTTTACATAGTACATTTTATGTTGGTTATAGTGATATGGTATGCTTGCGAAATTTTTAGCTAGATCTTAAAATTTTGTTTAAATATGAACTTTGAATTAGAGGGCTAAAATTAGAAAAATACATATGAGAAAATAGGTAGAGTTCTGAGACATTTGGTGACAAGTTGAAGCCTTTTTTGAAAATTAAGGAAATTATTTTGATAAATCACAAGAATAACTTGATCATCAATTGAAAAATATGTCTCAATTAGGTCAAACAGTGGATGTGTGATCCTATAACAAGAGGAATAGAAAGAAAATCAGCTCTACAAAAGCATGAGTAATTCGATGTAAGGGATGTACAACTGTAAGACCCCGTAAAATTCCAAGCTTAACTCAGTCCTTTAGAGCATGAAAAGAGGTCCTAGACATAGAAAATTTAGCTAAGTGTCCATAGGTTACTTAGAGTGAGTTTCAAATTTTTTCGACCTAGTTTGAAACTTGTTTGGGTGACCAAAATAGTGGGTCGACGCAATTTTGATGCGTCACGTCACTCATCGCATTGACAGATATTTTTCCCCAGCTCCTAGTACAAATTCCAATGAGCTGACATGATCTCGACGCATTGCGTCGGCTATCGCGTCAGCCCCATCGACGCGGTATGTTGATCTGTGCATCGCTGGACACGTTTTTCAGTAATTAAAAGTCTGCATTCAGAGGGGTATTTGAGTTATTTTTTCACTTCTATTCAGCCCTAAAACACGAGATTAAACAATACTAAGGGAAAAGCCACTCACTTTCTCTCAAAAACAAACCCTAGGGCATCCAATTTCAAATTGAAGCTTCAAGAACACACCATCAATTTTCATGAATTTGATTACCAAGATATGTTAGGTGTTCATCCAAGGGTTTCCTTACACCCTTGGAGTTTAACAAACTCTTTTAAAACTATAAGTAGATTGCTTTCATGAACTTCATGTTGAATTTGATTGCATTTATGTTCATATATTATTTGGATTTCAATCCATGATTTACTACAAGTTTTCAGGAAATTAAAATAACATGTGTCGCATATTAATCCCTTTAAATTACAATTGATTATTGTATCCATGATGTTCATGTGTTGACTATTATTATGTGAAATAACCATGCTCCCCAAGTGTTTGATATAATGCCTATGTGAATTGAATAGTGAAATCATGACATGTCATCATGTGGTCCCACTCATGTACAAGTTCATGTATCTCAAGTTCTTGACAAAATGCCGAGGTGAATGTATTGTTAACGAGTATCTATTGTTATGCTTTTCAAGATCATGCCATGCTTTACTTTTCATACTTTCGAGTCCTGGTGGTATTCAATACTTAAAAATCTAGTTGTTTACCTAGAGCTACAGTAGTTACACAATAGTATCAGTAATGTCATGAACAATAGTACTTAGTCAATTACAAAACTTAGTGAAACTCAGTATCAATCTAGTTCAGCTCAGTATAATTATCAGTGTCTCTAGTTGGGAGTAGGATTCAACACCGAGTGAACCCAAGGATGGGGTCTCACCTGCCAGTAGAGGATGCAATCCTTAGTAGCAGTCCTTACATTCTAGAACTACGTAGCCATCGTATGTTGAGATATCAACCTACCAGTTGAGGGTACCACCATTCTCGTTCAGGGCACCTGCCAGATGAGGGTGACTCTTCAGCTTGTCTTTACCTATAGCACGGTACTGACACCCTTCCAACTAGGGTTACAGGTTGGACCTCAATCCATTCATAGAGGGGTATGTCAGTTAGATGATTGCCTCTCACATTTTTAGTTTTAGTATTCAACTCAATATAGAACTCAATTTAGTTTTACAGAATCAGGACTGTCAGACACAGTCACCCAGCTCAGTATAGAACTCAGTCTAGTTTTATAGAATTAGGACTCTCAGAAATAGTCACCAAGTTATCAATAATACAGTTATCAGTAATCTCAGATATCAGTTACTCAGTTATCAGAAGTCAAACTTAGTTTCAGTAATAATTTCAGATATAGTATATATATATGTATATGTGCAACATTACATACTCAGTATTTATAGTAGTTTTAGTATTCCATGTGCTCTCATTCAGTTACTTCATATCATTCAGTCAGTTATTATTCATGCATATGAACCCTTGTATTCAGCCTTACCTCATTTAGCATACTAGTATATTCTACGTACTGATGCATACTTACTCTTTGTGCTATGATGTCTCATATTATAGGTTCAAATGCTCAGGTTCCTGATCGAGCTTAGATTAATTCGGATAACAGTAATAGTTTTAGTAGTGAGTCCTCATCTATCGAGGATATGCTTTTATTTTAGTAAATTTAGCTGCTTTATTATTTCAGTAGTCAGAGTTAGTTGGGAACTTATCCCATCAACTCCACATTCAAACAGTTGAGTTAGAGGCTTTTCAGACTAGACTAGTTCAGACAGTATTTAGTTTTAGATATTATTATCAGATGTTATATTTAATAGTATTCAGATTACGAACATTATGACATTTCACCCTAGCTTCTGTATTATTTCAGTATTGTTATTCAATGCTCATAGTAGGTACCAGTCAGGGGTTAGCTTGTGGACCTTTGGGGTTGTAAGCACCGTGTAGCGTTCGGGGTACAAACTCGGGGCATTTCAAACTTGGTATCAGAGCCTAAGGTTCACTAGAATCCTAGGGAGTTTGAAAGCCGCGTCTAGTAGAGTCTTATGCATGGGTGTGTAGCGCGCCACACTTATGGACAAGAGGATATGAGGCATTTTTAGGAAATGTTTCCCTTCTTTCAGTATTCATATTGTGCAGGTGAGCATGAGCTCAAGTTAAACTCTCTGTCTAATTCAAGTTTTCCTTCTATTTACAGAATATGCCTCCCAAAAAGACTAACGAAATAAGAACGGGAAACCATCCAGATCCATCGCCCGTTCAGGCAGATCCCCTGGATGACATGTTTCCTATGCAAATATTAGAGCAGCTTTCACCACCCTAGCTCATTTTGTGGTAGCCCAAAATGAACGTCCAGCTACTGTCCAGGCCAACTTAGTGGCCAATACTGCTGTAGCTAGAATTTGAGACTTCACTCGAATGAATCCCCCATCATTTATAGGGTCTAAGTCAGATGAGGACCCACAGAAAATCCTTGATCGGGTGTAGAAAGTCATAGATATTATGGGGTTAACTGCTAGTGAGAGTGCTGAGTTGGTCACATATCAGTTACAAGATGTGGCTCACTCATGGTTCTAGTAGTGAAAGGCAGAGAGGGACACAGATGCAGGGCCATAGAATGGGGGAAGTTCTCCATTGCTTTTCTGGATAGGTTCTTCCCACTGGAGTTGAGGGAAGCAAAGGTTATGGAGTTTATTAATCTGAAGAAGGGAAACATGCTAGTGAAGGAGTATTCTCTCAACTTTACTCATTTATCTAGATACACTCCTCATGTGGTAGCAGATAGCAGATCTAAGATGAGTAAGTTTGTGTTGGGTGTGTCTAACAGTATGGTCAATGAGTGTAGGACTGTAATGCTAATTAAAGAGATGAACATATCCAGGCTCATGGTCCATGCTCAGCAGATAGAAAAGGCTATGAATAAGAAGAAAGAAGGGGAGAACAAGAGAGCTAGAACAGCTAGCTCTAACTTCACTCAACCTAAGTCAGAGGGTGGAAATCGTTCTCAGTTTTTCCCGAAATCATCAGTTCCATCTCCGTCCTTAGTTAGTGCTCCAGTGCCAAAATTCAGAGATGGCAACAAAGATAGGGCGCCAGGTTCTAAATCTCAGGGTAGTGTTAGCAGTGCCCGAACAAATTCTCTTTGTCAAAAATGTGGCAAAAACAATCAGGGTATCTACAGGGCTGGCAGTGATGTTTGTTTTGGGTGTGGCAAGCCGGGCCATAAAATCAGAGATTGTCCTCAGTTAGGCTATCAGAGTCAGTACAATCATCCTTCAACTCAGTCCGATCGCCCGAATTAGTAGGGCACCGCTTCCAGTGCCACTAGTGGGTAATACCCAAACAGACTCTATGCACTTCAGTCCTGACAGGATCAGGAAAGTTCTCCTGATGTGGTCACTGGTACATTACAAGTTTATCTTATACATATTTATTCTTTGCTAGATCCAGGAGCTTCTCTGTTCTTTGTAAATTCTTATATAGCTATTGATTTCAGAGTTAGTCCCAAAATCCTAGTAGAGCCCTTCTCAGTTTCTACCCTAATGGGTAAATTTATCATAGCTCGACGGGTATACAGGAACTGTTTGGTTATGGTATCTCAAAAAGTTACATCAACAGTCTTAGTAGAGCTAGAGATGGCTGATTTTGATATCATTCTCGGTATGGATTGGCTTCACTCATGCTATGCTTCAGTTGACTGCAGAATTTGAATTGTCTATTTTCAGTTTTCAAATGAATTTATCCTTGAATGGAGGGGTAGTACTTCAACACTTAGGGGTCAACTTGTTTTATACCTTAAAGAGAGGAAAATGATATCCAAGGGGTGTGTCTATCATATCATTCGAGTTCAAGACCCTAGTTCAGAGACCGCCAATCTTGATTCAGTATTAGTAGCATGTGAATTTCTAGACGTGTTTTTTGAAGATCTTCTCAAATTTCTCCCGAGAAGAAAATTGACTTCGAAATTGACCTTCTTCCAGATCTCAGCCTATCTCTATTCTGCTATACAAAAAGGCTTCAGTAGAACTTAAAGAATTAAAAAAACAATTGAAAGATCTCCTAGATAAGGGGTTCATCAAACCCAGTGTTTCCCTATGGGGTGTACGAGTTCTACTCGTGCGTTAGAAAGATGGTTCTCTTAGAATTTTTATAGACTATCGTCAGCTAAATAAAGTCACAGTGAAGAACAAGTAACCACTACCCAGAATCGATGACTTATTTGACCAACTTTAAGGTGCTAGTTACTTTTCTAAGATAGATCTCATATCAGGCTATCATCAGCTCAGATTCAGAGAATGTGACATTCCAAAAACTACTTTCAAAACTCCGTATGGTCACTTTGAATTCCTATTTATGTCATTTGGTCTTACCAATGCCCTAGCAACTATTATAGACGTGATGAACAATGTGTTCAAGCAGTACTTGGACATGTTCGTCATAGTCTTCATTGATGACATTCTTGTCTACTCCTATAGTGAACATAATGATGCAGACCATCTCATAATAGTATTATAAACTCTTAAAACCCATCTGTTGTTCGCCAAATTCAGTAAATACAAATTTTGGCTAAGGTTAGTAGCTTTTCTTGGTCATATAGTTTCTGGTGATGGCATTAGAGTTGACCCTCAAAAGACTGAAGTAGTGAGAAACTAGCCCAGATCCATATCTCCATCGGATATCATGAGTATTTTGGGTTTAGATGGCTATTACTAATGTTTTATGGAAAGGTTTTCGTCTATTGCATCTCCTATGTCCAAATTGACTCAGAAGAAAGTCAAGTTCCAGTAGTCAGATTCTTGTGAGAAGAGTTTTTAGGAGTTGAAGACTCGACTCACTACAACCCAGTTTTGACTTTACCAAATAGTTCAGACGGGTTTGTGGTTTACTGAGATGCTTCCAGAGTTGGTCTGGGGTGTGTTTTAATACAAAGAGGTAAGGTCATAGCCTATGCCTCTAAATAGCTGAAGCCCTATGAAAAAAACTATACCACTCATGATCTTGAGTTAGCAGCTGTAGTGTTTGCCTTAAAGATTTGGATATATTACTTGTATGGAGTACATGTTGATGAGTTCAGAGATCACAAAAGCTTGCAGTATGTATTTTCTCAGAAAGATTTGAACTTACGACAGAGGAGGTGGCTAGAGTTGTTAAATGATTATGACATGAGTATTCTGTGTCATTTGGGCAAGGCCAATATAGTGGCTGATGCTCTAAGTAGGATGTTTATAGGTAATGTTTCTCATGTGGAGAATGGTAAGAAAAAGTTAGTTTAGGAAGTTCATCAGCTTGTCCGACTAGGTGTCCGTTTATTCGATTTAGCAGAGGGTAATGTATGGGTTCAGAATAGTTCAAAATCATCTCTGGTATCTGAAGTAAAAGAAAACCAGGATAGGGATCCCAGTTTAGTTAAACTAAAAGAGTTAGTCAGAGATCAGAAAGTTGAGGTTTTCTCCCAAGGGGCAGATGGTGTGTTGCATTACCAGGGTAGACTATATTTTTATGTGTAGATAGCGTGAGACAACAGATTCTTGCAAAAGCTCATGGTGCGCGTTACTCGATTCACCCAAGGGCCACTAAGATGTACCGTGACTTGCGAGAAGTCTATTGGTGGAGTGGGATGAAAAGAGACATTGCAGAGTTAGTGGCTAAGTGCTCAACATATCAGTAGGTTAAGACTAAGCATCAAAAGCCTTATAGGTTTATGCAGGAGTTCAGTATTCCCAGAAAGTAAACATGGATTTTGTGACGAGTTTGCCCCGTACTCGTCGCCAACATGATTCAATTTGGGTCATTGTGGATAGGATGACCAAGTCAACCCATTTCTTACCAGTTTATACCTCTTATTTAGCCGAGGATTATGCCAATCTCTATGTTAGAGATTTGGTTAGATTGCATGAAGTTCTGTTAACCATCATCTCAGATAGAGATATGCAGTTCACCTCTCACTTTTGGAAAGCCTTCCAAAAGGGCCTTGGTACCCAAGTCCACCTCAGTACAACCTTCCACCCTCAGAAAGATGGTCAAGCAGAAAGGACCATCCAAACTCTAGAAGATATGTTAAGAGCGTGTTCTATGGACTTTAAAGGTTATTGGGATGATTACCTGCCTTTGATTGAGTTCGCATATAATAACAGCTATCATTCCAGCATTCAGATGGCTCCGTTTGAGGCACTCTATGAGAGGAGATGTAGTTCTCCCATTCGTTGGTTTGAATTGGGTGATGCCACAGTTGTAAGGCCTGACTTGGTATTCGATGCCTTAGAAAAAGTTCAGTTGATCAGGGAAAGGCTTAAGACAGCTCAAAGCTGATAGAAATCATATGTAGATATGAGAAGAAACGATCTCAAATTTGAGATTGGAGATTTTGTGTACTTAAAAATCTCTCCCATAAAGAAAATGAAGAGGTTTGGAAAAAAGGGGAACTCATTCCCCAATATGTTGGTCCTTACCGAATTCTCAGTCGTTTCAGAAAGGTAGTGTATGAGATTGAGTTGCATTTAGACTTAGCTTCAATACATCCAGTGTTTCATGTCTCCTTGTTACAGAAATGCATTGGTGACCCAGCAGTTGTAATCCCTATTGAGGACATTGATGTTCAGAACAATATCTGTTATGAGGAAGTCCCAGTCAAAATTCTTGATCATCAGGTTCGTAGACTGAGGAACAAAGAAGTTTCTCTAGTCAAAGTTTTTTGGTGGAATCAGTCCACTGAGGGATCTACTTGTGAAGCTGAAACAGATATGTGGACCAAGTATCCTCACCTCTTCTCCGCCGACTCATACTCAGCTCAAGGTAGCAGTTTTTCTTAAATTTACTCAGTTTCATACTCAAATTTCAATTTCCAACTTGGTAATAGATGTTACTATATAGTATTATCATGTCATGCATACCTTTATGAAAATAGTTCAGTTATGTGTCATGTCTTCAGAATTCAGTCATGCTTCAGTAATGCATGTTCAATTTGAAAACTCAGCATATCAGTAGTTTCAGTCATGTAATCATGCTTCAGTTGTGCATGTTCAGTATATAAAAATTAGTCTAATAGGTATTCTCAGCTTAGCCAGTCTTATTCGAGGACGAATGTTCCTAAGGAAGAGATATTGTAAGACGCCATAAAATTTCAAGCCTAACTTAGTCCTTTAGAGAGTGAAAAAAGGTCCCAGACTTAAAAATTTCAACGAAGTATTTATACTTAGAATCAATTTTTTGCCTTCAAAATTTGGTGATCTTATTTTACGATGTTTATGACCTTAAAATTTTGATCCTTGGATTGAATCAGGATCAGGTGTGTCCATAGGTAACTTCGGGTGAGTTTTAGATTTTTCGGACCTAGTTTGAAACATGTTTGGGTGACCAAAGAAGTGGGTCGACGCGATTTCAACGCGTTGCGTCGCCCATCGCATTGATAGATATTTTTTTCTAGCTCCCAATGTAAATTCCAGTGAGCCGACATAATCTCGATGTATCACGTCGGCCATCGCGTCGACCCCATCGACGCGATGCGTCGATCTGTGCATCGCTGGGCATATTTTTCAGTTATTAAAAGTCTGCATCCATAGGAGTATTTGTATCATTTTTCCACTTTTATTCATCCCTAAAACACAAGATTAAACTATCCTAAGGGCAAAACCACCCACTTTCTCTCAATTTCTCTTAAATTTCTCTCAAGAACAAACCCTAGGGCATCTAATTTCAAATTCAAGCTTTAAGAACACACCATCAATCTTCATGAATTTGATTACGAAGGTATGTTAGGTGTTCATCCAAGGGTTTTCTTCCACCTTTGGAATTCAAGAACCTCTTTAAAAACTACAAGTTGATTGCTTTCATGAATTTTATGTTGAATTTGATTGTATTTATGTTCATGATATTATTTAGGTTTCAATCCATGATTTACTACAAGTTTTCATGAAATTAAAATAGCATGTGTGGTGAATTATATGATTTGTATGTTAAAACCTTGAAATTACAATTTACTATTATATCCATGATGTTCATGTGTTGACTATTATTATGTGAAATAACCATGCTCCCCAAGTATTTGATAGAATGCCCATGTGAATTGAATAGTGAAATCATGACATGCCATCATGTGGTTCCACTCATGTACAAGTTTATGTATCTCAAGTTCTTGACAAAATGCCTAGGTGAATGTATTGTTAACGAGTATCTATTGTTATGCTTTTCAAGATTATGCCATACTTTACTTTCCATGCTTTTGAGTCTTGGGGGTATTCAATACCTGAAAATCTAGGTGTTTACCTAGAGCTATAGTAGTTATAAAATAGTCTCTGTAATGTGATGAAAAATAGTACTTAGTCAGTTACAAAACTCAGTAAAACTCAGTATCAGTCCAGTTCAGCTCAATTTAATAAACAATGTCTCCATTTGGAAGCAGGATTCAACACCGAGTGAACCCAAGGATGGGGGTTCACCTTCCAGTAAAGGGTGTGATCCCTATTAGCAGTCCTTACGTTTTAGAACTATGTAGCTAGCGTAGGTTGAGATATCAACCTGTCAGTTGAGGGTTGATAAGGTGTTCTACCTGCCAGTAGAGAGTACCACCATTCTCGTTCAGGGAACATGCCAGATGAGGGTGAATCTTCAGCTTGTCTTTACCCATGGAACAGTTTTGATACCTTTTTAACTAGGGTTACAGGTTGGACCCCAATCCATTCAGAGAGAGGTATGTTGGTTAGATGATTAGCTCCCACAGTTATAGTTTTAGTATTCGACTCAATATATAACTCAGTTCAGTTTTACAGAATCAGGACTGTCAGACACAGTCACCCAACTCATTATAGAGCTCAGTCCAGTTCTACAGAATTAGGACTTCCAGAAACAGTCACCCAACTAAGTATAGAACTCAGTCCAGTTCTACAGAATTAGGACTATCATAAATAGTCACCTAGTTATCAGTAATACAGTTATCAGTAATCTCAAATATTAGTTACTTAGTTATCTAAACTCGGACTCAGTTTTAGTAATAATCTTAGATACAGTATATATATATGTATATTGCAGCATTACATACTCAATATTTATAGTAGTTTTAGTATTCCATGTGCTCTTATTCAGTTACTTCATGTCATTTAGGCAGTTACTATTCATGCATATAAACCCTTGCATTCAGTCTTACCTCATCTAGAATACCAGTACATTCCACGTACTGATGCATACTTTCTCCTTGCGCTATGATGTCTTATATCATAGGTCCGTATGCTTAGGTTCCCGACCGTTCTTAGACAGAATCGGATAGCAGCAATGGTTTTAGTAGAGAGTCCTCATCTAGCGAGGATATGCTTTTATTTCAGTAATTTCAGCAGCTTCAGTATTTTAGTAGTCGGAGTTAGTTGGGGACTTGTCCCATCAATTCAACATTCAGAAAGTTTAGTTAGAGGCTATTCAGACTAGACTTGTTTAGACAGTATTTAGTTTAAGGTATTATTATCAGATGTTATATTTAATAGTATTTAGATTACGAACCTTATGGCATTTTAGCCTAGCTTTTGCATTATTTCAGTATTGTTATTTAGTGCTCATAGTAGGTACCAGTCAGGGGTTAGCTTGTGATCTTTCGGGGTCGTAAGCACCGTGTGGCGTCCGGGGTGCAGACTCGGGGCGTTACAACAACAAAGGTTGAGTTGTATGCAGGATAAGCATAGAAGAAGTAGCGACACATAGGCTCAGTTGAAGTTAGTGCTATAAAAAATGTCACAAATGATCATCTTTCAATGTCATATTTCATGATATGTACTTACATTTTCAAGGATTGATAGATGATGGAGTTTTATTATGTTATCCGAACATTGTGTCATCCTTTGTTTATCTCGTTTGAGATTTAGTTCTATTTTCTTTCATACCCCTTTTTTGGAATCAAGATAGAGTCAAAAAAGTTCAACAAAAAGTGTCGAGTAAAAATAGAGCCAAAAAATAAAAAGAAAAAAATGTGTCATAAAGGAAGAAAAAGATTAGTGTCAAGAAAATAGGGTCAGAAAAATTTTGAAAGAGAAAAGAGTCAATAACAGAAAAGAGAAGTCAAAATCAAGCAAAGAAACAGGTTTCCGGAACTACGTGTGACTTGATTATCCTCTCTCGGGGGTGAGATATGTAGGTTGCCCTACTCTGGGCTTGGTTTATCCAAATAAACAATTTAAAATTACCAATTAAAGAAACTACGACATGGGTTAATTTTCATTATTTAAGTTGATTCCAAAAGTTGTAAGTCTGACCCCACTTCAAGTGTCGTTTGGGCCTCATGCCATCCTTTCTTTCTAACTTTATCCAAAATCCAAGTTACAACCAAAGAAAGATCTTCAGATCAATCTTTGAGAATGATAAGGCTAAGCATGCAATGCATATGCGAGTGCATTTTGGTACTACTTGTCTGTCACGACCCGAACTAGGGCCTGGCCGTGATGGACATCCCGAACTATGAAGACCCGGACGTCCTTCTCTATCTGATCTGGTAATCATGCACAATATTCATATCATAAAAGAAAATGCAAAATTAAAATCTGATACGGAAACATGGTCATTGACTATAGGTTTCAAGACATAAGAAAGAAAAACTGCAATTCAAAACATCTAAATAAGATCTGACTCAGTCTGTGAAATCTCTACTACATATCAAAACTGTTTTGAAAACTGGGACAAGGCCCACAATAGACCAAAACCATAGCTAATAATAGTTGTCTGAAAGTAAACAGGTCTTCTGGAATAAATAAGGCTCACCAACTAGACATTACAACTCTTTCTGATAAAATCTATTACTTTTCTGGACCCCTAGACTGAGCCTCAAAACCTTGAGGGAGAAGGGGGGTCAATACAGATGTACTGGTACGTAAATTAATCCAAAATAAAACTTTTATATAAGTGAAATAGTAGAGAGAAATTTGTTAAAACATCATGAATAAACAGTTCTCAAAACACAGGGGCACTTTCTGAAAATCATAAGTCATTTTTGTCAATGCACTGTCTGTTCTTTGTATTACTTCTGAGTTAGGTGGTACGCCCCTACAATTCTAAAATCCCACGGGCTATATGGAATCCATAATTGACTCGGTGGGGAACTCCCCAACCCGAGTGTGCCGCAAGGTTAGAGTTTCTATTTCTGATATGCCACACGGCACTAGGCCAGCGTAATATAATATACCCAGATCGACAAATCACAGTTTCGGGCAATGAGTTATCTGAACTCATGCCTCCTTCGGGGAACTACCTAACGTCTTTTTATGCCCAGTTTTAACTACTTCTAAACATACATCATTCTAAATCTTAAAATCTGAAAGTCTGATTTCAAACATCCATTTTATTCTGTTCTAAATTATTATGGCATAATCTGAATTGGTGTCATCACACTAAGACTTGCAAGTCCCATTTCTGAGCCATAGTACAATAAGTGTGATCTTTCATTAAAATATAGTTCAGACTACCCAAACATGCGAATAGTATAAGAGATTTTATGTTCTGAAACATAAGTCAAAACTATGCAAGAATCCTTTAAATATATGGTAGTCATGTGCTTTTGGCAAAATCATGCACTCTTTCATTATATGAATATTTTCAACATTTATCAAAACAACTACCCTCTCTTTTGAAATCCAATCATAACACAATTCAAGACATTTTAAACCATACTTTTCAAGGATGCATTCAAAACATCTATAGCATATGATAAGTAAAGGAAAATCAAAACAAGATAGGGATTTTACATAAGTCATGCTCTCAATTAAATTATCAACCTTAAAACACAAGCATACATATATATACAATTTCTAATCAATGTAGGGGAAGGTCAAAAGACCAAAACAATACCATCAAGATTTCTAAAACATGAATGTATTCATAAATCTGAAAACCCCTTTCTTAAAATCATGATTTCTATGCCCATGAGATTTTTGAAAAACCCCGCGTACCTCAATTATGAAGAATAATGACTGATCCTTGAAACCTACGGTTTGGAGATTCCAAATCTCCGATTAATTTTGAAAACCCACTGTTGAATCTTAAGTTTCTTGGAGGAGAAACATATGAACTAGGGTTTTAGTTTTGAGAAAAATCTTGAGAATGTCGTATATTATGCTTGTGGAGGTCTTAAATCTCCTGTTTGGACATTTTAAGAGACTTGGTAAAAGTCCAAGCTACCCTTGTTAACTTCTGAATAAAACTGAAAAAATTTAAACTGGGAACCCGATCTTCTGGGCCACCGCGACGCGCCACTATCGTGGTGGCTCACTGGAAATTGACGAATGGGAATTTGGCCCACTCCGCGATGTGTCACCATCGCGGAGTCTCACTGGAAATTGACCATCGTCATTTAACCCCTCTCCGCAATATGCCAAGGACAGGAATGACGGTGTTTTATGACTAGGAATTAAATTAATCATAACTACTTCACCAAGTATCCATTTTGGACGAATCTTATGTCGACGGAAAACTCATTCAATTACCCACACTACTAAAATGATTAACATGCCATATTTTCATAGAATTTATTGCTTTTGGATCATCTATTGATAGAAATGATGGTTTTAATTCTAGCCCAAAATGCGGGGTGTTACATTGTCTTCCTCAACATAAAGAATTCGGAGAGAAATAAAAATGAGAGAGTCTTATTAGTGAAAACCCTCATGAATACCATAAGGCGATGGTAAGTTGAGTGAGATAAAAATGAGAGTCTTATCGGTGCAAACCCTCACGGGCACCATAAGACGATTCTGAGTTGGGGAAATGAAAATAAAAAAGTCTCATTGGTGAAAACCCGCACGGACACCATAGGGCAATGATGATCTAAGAGAAAGAAAATGAGAGAGGCTTATTGGCGAAAACCCTTCAATCCGTCATTAGCTGGATGAGGTCTTTGAATGCGATTGGCCCAAGGAAGTAACTCAATTTCAGGGCCATTAACTCAATAATAATTGGTGAAAGTTTGGATGAAAAGATCAGACAACTTAATCGAAAATTCATGGCATGATCATTTGAGTTGACTGTCATTTTTAGATGAATTTTTTATTTTTTTTAAATAGGGATATTCATTGTCTTTTCTTTCTTCTCTATATTTGTATTTTTGTTTTCTTGAGTTAGTTATTCAAATAAAAAACCAATGTCATTTTTCTTATGTCTTTCAGTCAAGTCCGTATCAAAATAAGGAAAAAAAACTTTCAAAACAGGCTACCAACTTTTTCAATTGCACAAAGCAAGACAAAAGGCCAATACGTGAAAGAAATATGATTGTAAGTTGACACAAGGCATGCAGAAAGTTTTGTCAACAGACAAATTTTGGGATTCATGGAAATACCAAGATTCAAGGGGGTTATCTGAGGAACTTAGCAAAAACAGAGAAATTGTGTTTATTTCAGAGTCACTCTTAATAACCTCAGTTTGGATCAATGGTGCAGCAAGACAGTGATATTCTATTAGTTGAAAGCAAGATTAAATGTCACAAGTGCAAAAGCAATCGCTTCAAAAGCTAAAGCCACAAACCAACCACCATGTTTTTATACTCATAAGTTTTCTTTGTATAAAACAAGAACACATGTTACCTTCAAATCAAGGATTTCAAAGCCTAAACATCAAAGGCCGTAATTTCTCACTTTTACAAATGCAAGAGGCAATGTTGCTGCACAGGTTTTGGTATTCAAAATCATGGTAAATCTCAGTTGATGCACTTCCTAAATTGAACCTTCACTCCTAGAAGTCACACTTTCTAGTTGAGTCTTTCCATTTAATCTTAAGGAGACGTATTTTCTTGTCTGGATAATTTAAGTGGTATTTATAAGGAGACACATTGCTTTGTTTAGGTAATTCAAGCGACATATGTAAGGAGACACATTTCCTTGTTAGGATAATTCAAGCGACATTTGTAAGGAGACACATTTCCTTAGATAATTCAAGTGGCATTTGTAAGGAGATGTATCTCCTTGTCTGGTAATTTAAGTGGAATTTGTAAGGAGACACATTTTCTTATTTGGGTAATTCAAGCGGCATATGCAAGGAGATGTATTTCCTTGTTCCGGTAATTCAAGTGACATTTTTAAGAAGACCCATTTCCTTGGATAATTCAAGTGGCATTTGTAAGGAGATGAATTTCCTTGTCTAGATACTTTAAGTGATATTTGTAAGGATACACATTTCCTTGTCTGGGTAATTCAAGCAATATTTGTAAGGAGACGCATTTTCTTGTTTGGGTGATTTAAGTGGCATCTGTAAGGAGACACATTTTCTTGTTTGGGTAATACAAACGGTATATGTAAGGAGATGCATTTCTTTGTTTGGGTAATTCAAGTGACATTTGTAAGGAGACCCATTTCCTTGGGTAATTCAAGTGGAATTTGTAAGGAGACACATTTATTTTCTTGGATAATTTAAGTGGTATTTGTAAGGAGACACATTTCCTTGTTTGGTTAATTCAAGCAGCATTTGTAAGGAGATGCATTTCCTTATTTGGGTAATTCAAGAGGCATATGTAAGGAGACGCATTTCCTTATTCAGATAATTTAAGCAGCAATTGTAAGGAGACGAATTTCCTTGGGTAATTCAAGTGACATTTGTAAGGAGACATATTTTCTTGTCTGGATAATGTAAGTGGTATTTGTAAGGAGATGGATTTTCTTTTGGATAATTCAAGCGACATTTGTAAGGAGACACATTGGGTAATTTAAGTGAAATTTATAAGGAGACACATTTCACTGTCTGGGTAATTTAAGTGGCATTTGTAAGGAAACTCATTTCCTTATTTGGATAATTCAAGCGGCATTTGTAAGGAGACGCATTTCCTTGTCTGGGTAATTTAAGTGGCATTTGTAAGGAGACACATTTCCTTATCTGGTAATTCAAGTAGCAATGGTAAGGAGACACACTTCCTTGATTGGGTAATTCTAATTTTACTTGTTAGGTGATACACTTCCTAACTTAAGTCTTGACTCCTAGAAAATTCACTTTCTAGTCGAGTCATTCCACGTGACCCTTAGGAGACACACTTCCTTGGTGGGTGTTTAAGTTTCGCTTGTTAGGTGGTTCACTTCCTATCCTAAGCCTTTACTCCTAGAAAATGTACTTTCTAGTTGAGTAGTTAACCCTTAGGAGACGCACTTTCTTGTTAGGGTAATTTAAGTTTCGCTTGTTAGAAGACGCACTTCCTAACTTAAGCCTTTACTCCTTGAAAATTTACTTTCTAGTTGAGTAGTTAACCCTTAGGAGACGCACTTCCTTGTCAGGGTAGTTCAAGTTTGGCTTGCTAGGTGACATACTTCCTAACTAAGCCTTTACTCCTAAAAGATGCACTTTCTGGTCGAGTCCTTCCATACAACCCCTAGGAGATGCACCTCCTTATCTAAGTAATTTAGGTTTCATTTATTAGGTGATGCATTTCCTAAATTGAACCTTCGCTCATAGAAGTTGTATTTTCTAGCCGAGTCATTGCACTTAAACCTTAGGAGACGCACTTCCTTGTCAGTTTTCATTTGTCAGGTGACACACTTCCTAACTTAAACCTTTATCTCTAGAAGACACACTTTCTAGTCAGAATTCATCACTTTAATTCTTTGGAGAAACACTTCCTAGTCTTGGTCATTTAATTTTACTCTCAAAAGATGCATTTCTTGGTTAGAGTCTTGATGCATCATTGCAACATGCAAGTAGTTATGATTGGATTTGACATTCGCAAAAAATTTTTGATGATAAACTGGGGCAAAAATTTAATTCATGTTATTGAAAAGCATCATTTAGGACCCTCTTGAAAAATGAGATTTTTCTTAAAAGTGAGATTTCTATCATAACCTTTGTTTGTGATAATTTTCTTTCTAGTTTTGATGTGATTTCAGGAGCCTGCCCGAAGAATAGGGTGAATAAATGGAAAGTCAAGAAACAAGGTGAAGAAGTTGAAAGTCAAGCAACAAGGTGAAGAAATTGAAAGTTAACAGATTGAAAAAATAGGAACTCAAGAGCCCGCCTGGAGAACAGAGTAACAAAATTGCAAGTCAGGAGCCCGCCTGGAGAATAGGGTGATGAAACAGCAAGACAAGAATAAAAAAATGTTGCATAGATAGGACTTTTGTAATTTCACTTATCTTTTTAACTTGTAATTTTTATTTTTGATATAATGACAAAGTCGCAGACCGGAACCTCGACGGGACCTCATTTGACTCTCCAACTCGATATAGTCCCTCTCCTTCTAACCCTTTGAGATACCTATGACTTGATTCCCTCATAACTTGGGTAGATAGGATGTCTTAAATCAAGACTCGGTGGTACTCCATCCTTTTTTGTCTCCCTTTTGAATAATGATCGGGTCAAAATTTGGTTTTATTGTCTACTTCTTTGTCTGCAAACACTTTGTTTTTACATTCAAAGAGGGGTATGATGTAGACACCTAATTTTGTCCCTCTCGAAAGCCAAATTTTATCATTTACCCCGTCTTACCATGCACCCTCAACCATGTGATGATCCTTTCACAAAAGGACAAAAATAGCAAAATTCAGAACAAATTAACACGCCACCCAATCAAATTTAATCACCTCACCTTATTCTAACAACTCACACTCCTCACTATCACCTACCATACTAACCCCCCACACTACTAACCCCCTACCCCACCCTATCCCCACTAACGTTTTTATTCCCCATAATAGAATTGATCCGCAGGGTGGAATGGGGGGATTTTTCTTACTGATATACACCCTACATCACATACACCTCACATAAACTATATACACACAATTATCACACACAACTCACAGACTGCCATACACAGAGAACAACATACACACCAGTGAGAGGGAGAGATCGAAGGAAGGGAAAAACAAGGAGAGAATTGATCGAAGAGAGGTGAATGGATTAGAGATTGCATGAGAGAAAGAGAGAAATAGGGGGAGAATCAGTCGGAGAGAGGTAATACAAGAGAAAGGAATGACTGGTATGGTTTTGCGGTGAATTTCTTGTCAGAATCAGTATTCCCTCACCTAAATTCGGCCACCCGTACCCCAAAATCCCCAAATTCTCTTCCATTTCTGGTTGGCTGGAGAAATTTCATTGGGAAGCATTGTTTCGCTGACTGCCAGGGATTATAGGAGCTTCGGTGAGCCCATAACAGTCCAGCCATAATGCTATCAATACTAGGAGTCAAAAATCATAAGTTTCCTGTTTCTTTGGTCAGATTTGATTAGATTTTGGGTTATGATTTGAGAAGACCATTTCGGGGTTACTTATTTTGGGGGGTTTAATTCGAGTTGGTGGGTTATTATTGAAGTTCGATTCGAGGTTTCGGCACGGACTTCATCTCATTTAATCAAATAATACTTGATTAAAGCAGCATTGAGGTCCAATTCTTTCTTCTCTTCCCTTTAATTCTTATGTGATTGTGAACGTGTTTGATATCACTGTTTTATTTGCTGATGTAAATTGTTGGTGACGTTTGAGTGTTGGATTGGTGAATGTTTGTTATTCATGATTGGTGAAGGCTCGCTTATTGAACAATTAATCAATTGGGAGTGAAAAATAAAATTTTGGGGTGGGAATTGAAAATCAATAGAAGGTGAATATTGGTTGTTTTGGTTCATTGTTGATTGTTTAATTTGGAATAGACATCAATTTTGGTTAACCTCGTTAGTATCATGTTTAGGCCGAGGATTGATAGGCAAATCTTAGGTTATGAGTAGGCAACTCGTAGGATTCTATATCATCGAATGTGTAAATGTTTGTGTTTGAGTGATTTCTCCATTTTTATCGCATTTCATCAGATGTATTCATTTACCGAGGAATGCCTCAAGGTCACATTGTACTTATTCACTTAGGAATGCCCCGAATTATCTTGTACACAAAGGAGGCTCGTGATCAAGGCCCGAGGAATCGGGTAAAGCATAGCTAGGATAGTTAGAATATTTTAGGTTTTAATTTTAGCATTTTTATCTCGGGTTGTAATAAATTGGATTGGACACTATTTTGGAGTTTTTGACTGTTTGATTGTTTATTTTATATGTCTGTATGTTTTGATTGGTGTATGCATTTCACAATGTCGTACTAGCCGATATACTCCACGAAGCGACCGTGGTCGAACCACGGGATCTAGGGATGCCTAACACCTTCCCCTCTATCAACAGAATTCCTTAACTAGAATCTCTGTTCGTGGAACAATTTTGAAAGAGTCAAAAAATCATTTTGAAAGAGGATTTTCAAAGGTGACTTGGCACACCAAATCTATGTCAAGTGACGACTCTAAATTCAAGTTTTAAAATCTTTTCTGAAACAAATTATTTTCTTTTGTCACTTAATAATAAAAATCTTTTTCAAACATAAAATTTATTTTTTTCGTAAAAAACGGGTGTGACTGGGGTTATATGTGACACCTTTGACAAAGGGCCATCCGACGAGAGTAGGTCGCGGAAGGATTTCTAGGTTGGTAAAATAATGAAGAAAGATACACATGGTACACGTGTTTTTGGGTTTGATGATGGCAGTCTAAAGGACAATCCGTGAGGCTTGTTGGGTTAAAATGGCCGGACAACATGTGCCATGAATTTGGATCATGGTAGGTGTATTTGTATATTCCTATGCAACTAGGTAAAAATATTCACACGATCAAGCAATTACAACTCGTAAAAGATATTTATAAATAAAGTTAGATTTAAGATTTAAACTTAATGAGTTTGAAATGCCATAAGATCTACTAAACATTTGAGTTATTAGGTTTGAAATTTAATATTCGAATATGTATTTAGTAGTTATTTTATCACATGCATAAATCCTGTTTGACCCAAAATTATTGGGTTCGATTAAACTCGTAAGCATCTTTGCATACTCTCCATAATAAACAATTGTTAGGAATCTTCAAAATCATAGTCTATATGCTATAATAGTTAAATTACACCATTAATGTACAAATTAGTTACATTATCTACCATAATAATAATAATAATAATAATAATATCATATTTAGTGTAATTCTATACGTGAATTAACATTTTAAAAGGGTGATGTAAAACTGATTTATCCCTCTTATTTGTGATAGACTTTCAGCGTAGAATCATTTATGTTATCTGTATACTGTATAGCATAAATCCATAATTAATTTTTGGTTATTATTATATACTAGTGGGGTTGTTCAAAGTTCAAACCTAAACCTCCCCCACTTCAAGGTGATTTTTTTTTTAATTACTTAAAAAGAAGTGGGACAAATCTACCTAAAAGAAGACCCATACAGCTTGTTAACATTGTAATATGTGGACAACAAATTAATGAATTTTAATTGGGAATTGGGTGGTTTAAATAGCTATCGTGAAAATGACCTGTTTTTATTTATAAATTATTAAATTCAATACCTACTTCATCCTAATTTGTTTTTCCCTTTGCCTTCTAAAATATAACATAATTTTTCGATATAAATTAAGTGCTTTCACAAATAAGAACAAGGGTTTACAGCTAATAACACTTGTTTTAGGTGATCAAACTTGGAAATTTCAGTTGTTATCAATTTGTTAATTTGCAAAAGGTCAAAACCAACGACAACAACATATTCAGTGTAATCTCGTATGTGAAGTTTTGAGAAAAGATGGCATGCACGAAATTTTACTTCTATCTTACGAAGGTGATAGACCCTCTACTCAACCAACACATAAGAAAATCAAGTATATATGAAAAAAAACATGCATAATAATAAAATAATCATGTCGAGCATGATAGAAAAGAAAACAGTATAACAACAAATAATACTACGATGATCGAAAGCAAAAAAACAAAAAGTCAAAACCATTAAAATTGAAGCACCCAACTTCATTGAACCTTCAAACTGGCTAATAATATTCAAGAATGGCTATCTTTGCTATATGCATTTAAAAAAAACATCTTTACACAAGAAAAGTAAATATAGCAATATAACAAATTTAAAATCTACTCATATTCAATATTTATAGTAATTAAACGAATAAATGTATGATTAGACTTTTTAATTTAAATAAACATGTAGATAATATCGGTTTTCATCTATTTTTATCACTTAACTATATGATAACTAATATAATTTGTGGAAACACATATACAAATAATTGTTTTCCTTCCCTCTAATAGATAGAGAATATAGAATGATGATCTAATAATCAACAAAAGTTTGTCTAAAAGAGACAAAAGAAATTTAGAAAAAGTGTGCTTTTTGTTTCTTCTTTTACATATATCTAGCACCTGAATAATTGAAGATGTCAAACATAGCCATAAAGCTAGAAAACATAAAACTTTTGAAATTATGAGTTCAGAGATTTTATGATCAAATTTCAATGTAAACAAAATTTGTTAGATGATTTCTTCTACCTAGCTATATGTCTAAGTCTTGAGTTACCTGATAATTATGCTGGTGAAAGATAGCAAGAACTTAGAGAAATAATCGAGGTTTCGCAAACTAACCCTGACTCTATCATCATAAAAAAATTAAGAAAGAAAAAAAGACGAGACGGAATACAATCTAAAAGGTGAAGTCTTGATGGACTATGTTATTCATCGACTCAACTGGTGAGAAATAACACTTATTTAATATAGAGAATCATAAGCTGCTTCAAACACCAACACCATTACAAGAAAGATAATATATTCAGAAACACAAACCAAAGATTAAGTTTTAATGGACAAATAACACTTAGAGGTGGAGCCAGGATTCTGCTGAGGGGGTTTAAAATCCGAAGAAAAATTCACTGAAGAGGATTCTGCATCTACGATATGTACATACAAATCATTTTAATCATGTATTGATGATATAGTTTTTCATTGAAGGAGGTTCGGACGACCTCCTATTACTAGGCTGGCTCCGCCTCTGATAACACTTATTGGATATAGAGAATCATAAGCTAATTCGAACATCAACACCATTACAAGAAAGAAAATATATTCCAAGACACAAGCTAAAGATAAAGTTTTAATGGACAGATAACACTCAGAGGCGAAGCCGGAATTCTGCTGAGAGAGTTCAAAATGTGAAGAAAAACTCATCGAAAGAGGGCTCAACATCTACGATACATACATAAAAATTATTTTAATTATGTATTAATAATATAATTTTTCGTCGAAAGAGACTCGAACGAACCCCTATTACTAGGCTCGCTCCGCCTCTGATAACACTTATTGGATATAGAGAATCATAAGTTGCTTCGAACACCAACACCATTACAAGAAAGATATTATATGCCAAGACACAAACTAAAGATAAAGTTTTGGTGGACAAAACTAATCATCAAATATACTTAGAAAAGATAGCAAATATAATCAAAATAAATCGCACAAACTGATCCTTAGACCACCACCACATAACAAATAGAAACTAAAGGTAAAACAAAAGTTCTCATCTAACAAACAAAAACATGATTCATTCATATGTTTGAAGAAGAAATTAAACATAGTACATAGCCATAACAAAGCACAGACATATGACAAAACAAACATAGAGATAATTAAATTTCACCAAAATATATTCACATACATACTATATACTAAGACTTACTTTTGACCTTTTTTTTTGGTTTTTGAGATTTATCAACAGGCTTTCCAAAAATCCCACAAATACCACAACCAGATACCTTAGGAGATGGAGGATCTATGGATGGTTGCATGTAGTTATCTGTAGCACGAGACTTAATAGGTCTTGGCTCTGACGATTTCTTTTCTTTTTTCTTCGCGTTATCGTCTTGATTATTATCAATTTTCTTGAGTTCTCCAGATAATAATTTATCATCCCATATTAAACCTGATGAACCTTGTCTTCTAAATGAAATTTCTGACCTTGGTAACATTTCCGCAGCAGCTGGTTGATCACCCATATAAAAACTTTAGTCTAAATTTTTTTCTTCTTCTTGAGGTATATGTGGTTTCTTGATGAAATTAAGTCAAATTAAACTTGTTCAATCTTGATATATACAAACAAGAAATAGTATATGAAAAGATTAGTTGGACAATGATGTGATAATATAAAATTAAAATTGATGATATCTTTATTTTGTAGTGTTTTTGAAATTACTATTTTGCCCTTTGAAATTAGTGATATGGTTGAAGATTTGACACTATACACAATCATTAACTTACTGGATTTAAGTTATATACGTTGAAAGCGTAAGCTTTACACTATTAGTATAGTTTAGTCTAATTATTAGTTCGAGTTTAAGTTATAGACTGATGATAATTTAGTGTTTGTCAAAAATTTTATGAAGAAGATTCAAATACAGAAAGATAAGTATGTAAAGAAGACACAAACGAAATTTTGTAATATAGATTTTACCTTGTATATATAATGTATTATTCTAGCAAATGAGACTCAATGAACTACCATGTATCACCCCAACGTCCCCTGATGATATCTATAGATAAGCCTCAAAATATATATAGATTTGTAATCTTGAAAATAAACTTGAATTATTATTTATAACTATAATAAGTATGGATAAATTAATGATATAAGTAAAGTTTTTATTCCGACCGTATATATAACTTAAACTCTATAAATTTTAGAATTTCTTATATGTCCTAATATTAAAGCAGGTGATGACATTTTCTTGAATTTTATTCAATCATTGATATATACTAACAAGAAATAAAATATTAAAGACCGAGTTGGACAATGACATGATAATAAAATAAATGATTATCACATGTAGTGCTTGAAATTATTTTTCTACCCTTTGAAATTAGTGAAACTAATTAAAGATTTCATAAAACTTCATTAATTCTTTCTTTAGTCTACACACGGAAACTATTGCGTACAATAAATAAATTGCTCGATTTAAATTGTAATTATAGATATTGTAATAACATACTACTTGCTGTTTATACAAATATTTCTCAGAAAAGTTTTTTTTTTTTTTTTTTTAAAAAAGAATTTTGGAAATTTGGCCAAACAGACTTTTAAAACTCTAAGGGGTCGTTGATAGGGCGCATAAGAATAATGCTAAATAAAATGTATTAATGATGCAAACATTTGTTATATATTGGAATTAATTATGCTAATACTATTTCGTGTCGATTATTTGATTTATGTATTAAAAATAATATGTATTAGAAAAATATTTCTTTGAAAAAACATGCTCCATATTTTGTAGCTTTGTATACTTTCAGACACAATTTAATTCTTTAACTATGCTAATTCATGCATTAATAACTTTGATATTGGTAATTCTGTTAGGAGTTGTCCTGAATTTTTTACCTTACTTGTATTCTACCATAATTATGTTTTACTTCGGAAAAGATTTCTTAGTAAAAAAGATTTCCTAATAGTCTCTTTCGTATTAGATTTCTATAGCTTTATTCTAATTTCTTAATAGAAAGGGTTTCTAGTAGGAAAAGATCTCTTTCGTATTAGATTTCTATTAGCTTTATTTATTTTTAGAAGTAGAGTTTTACAATAATATCCCTAATATAGTTATTTAAAGAGAGTGAATAGATTTTATGTTTTTTTAATGTTAGTTTTTCATATGTAGATCGTTTGACCAAATCATATTAATAATATGTTCTTTAGTATGTTTTCTTTGTTGTCCGAATTATTATCTTTATGTTTTACAAAATTTAAACTTCCACATGACGCTCTCTCAATTTTGAACCCAACAAATTCAATGGTCGATACATATTAACTAATACATAGAATAATATCAAGTATAACTAATACTTACATAGTTACATTAATTGTATCTAAAAATCAAAAAAGTATGCCAAAAAAAATAATTTAATAATACCAAAACTCATGCATACATTATTTTCACTAATATTTTCTACTAAACAATCCCTAAATTGTTTACACTTGCAGAGTCAAAGTTTGGATTTGGTAATACATCATTATAAATTAGATTATCTAATTTCGACTTGTAAGATCACAATCCGACAATATGCTGGATATGGAATATTTTGACAGAATAGTTAGAATCTCTTCATACTTAATTAGAGATTTTGAACTATAATATCTAAACGGAAAAAATTTAATTCAAGAGTGTCACTTCTAAAAATAATGGCTTCTAATACATGAATCTAAATTTAATTATGTCCCGAGATGAAAACCTAATATCGAATATCGAAATGAAAATAAGCCAATAAAAATAATGATTTTGTAATACATGAATTCAAATTTAATTATTTTTCAAGATGAAAATCGAATATCGAATACCGAAATGAAAACGAGCCAAAAAGGACAATATGTTGGATATGAAGGTTGTAAATTAAACCAATTTTGAGGAAGTAAAAAAATTTAATTGATGAGTCAAAATTAAGAGTATAAAAGTAGCAGCCATCTTTGAATATAAAATCAGCTTTCATGGAAAAATTTCATTAAGTACTAAAATGTCACTACCCATTAGCAAATACAATGATTATTTATTCTAAATCTTCCAGATCATTTCAAAGTAATTGATTTTGTTATTTTGGGATGTCTCAAATATTACGTAACTACGCCAATTCTTCAAAATAATATAATGTTTAACCTATGAATCCAATGAATCTTCTTAACATATTATTTTTTATTGTATAATTTTCTGGGTTTAACGATTGTAGTCAGTTTGACTAATTCAACCAAACTAATAGAAATTAGACCTAAACACTTTTTTTTTATTTCCCATTCAGTGTCCGGTACCCACATTGGAGTTCGACTAATTCGAATTCATGCCGGATAGGACACCATTTCGGGGTAGCGCTTCCTACCAAGAATTTTTCATACCCACGGTTCGAACCCGAAACCTCTAGTTAAGGGAGAAACACTATTCATGGTGGTTAGACCTAAACACTATTCATGCTAGAAACCTTTATTATTATCTTTTTGTTTGAAAGGAGAAGAAAGAGAAGTAATATAGTATCTATATCCAAATATTAATTAGAATTGAGATGAATCCCAATGATGAGATGATCAAGTTGACAATTGGTAATGCAAGTAGATATAGAATACAATAATTTCACAGAATGATTACTTAATAACTCCATAGTAATGTTTATCTACTGCAACAACAACATATTCAATAAAATTTTACGAGCGAAATATGAGGAAGATAGTGTATATGCAGATCTACTGCAACAACATACCCAATGTAATTCCATAAGTAAAGTATGAGGAGGATAGTGTGTATATGTAGTAATGCAGACCTACTGCAACAACATACCCGATGTAATTCCACGAGTAAAATATGAGGAGGATAGTGAATATGCAGACCTTAACCCTACCTTGATAAGCAGAGAACAGGGACGGCTCAACATAATTGGTGGCCTACAATAAAATTTTAAAATGAGGCTTTGAATTTTTCTTTTTACAAAATCTATATTTATAGCTTTTTAAGGGGTAAAATTATAAATAAAACTGCTTTGTAATTGATTTATCCAAAAAAATCTCTTTTCAATTAATAGTATGCTTAATTCATTTAATATCTCTTGAAATATTTTTTCTAAGCTTAAGTAATATTTTTTAAATTTTATTTTTAAAAAGCTTCTTTCTGCTAAGACAATTACATAGGATCAAGAAAAATATGCATTCATAAAATAGTAAAATCTTTTTATTTGATCGAAATACATCTTATTTTTCAATTTTTTTGATTCAACTGTAATTGTTGCTTTGATTCTTTTCGCCTCATTAATCAAAATAATAAATAGAAAGTATGGTTTTCTGAGTTACCTCTATTTATTAGATGTTCTTTTTAGATTTGAGAGTATTAAAGAATTTTTTTTAATGTATTGTCAACTTTAATCTTGAATTTCTAAAGTGATATTTTTATTTGAGTTTAAGAGAAATTAAAATGTGGTGAAGAAAATATTAAGAAATATTTGATATTTTCTAAAGAAAAATATCTAAAAAAAACTACAAACCTATTATGCTTTTAAAAAAAATGAGGCCTCCAATCGCTTGCTTCGGTGGCTTTACCTTGAAGCCGGCCCTGACAGAGAGGTTGTTTCAATAAACCCTCGGTTCAAGGAGTAATGTAAGAAGAAAGTCAATGCTGGAGGAAGGAACAGTCTCCGTTTTCAAAGAAAAAGCTGGTCGAGAAACTCAACACCACTATTCTTGAACAACTTGGAGCGGAGCCTTCTTTTTACACTATTACGGATATGAAAATAATGATCAAAATCGGATTCAATTGTCAACTGCCCTATTGGAAATAGGATGGACTACCGATATCGAAGGAACGAACTGGAGTTACATCTCCCTTTTTCATTCAAGAGTTCTTATGTGTTTCCACGCCCCTTTGAGACCCCAAAAAATAAACAAATCCCTTTTCGTAGGAACACGTACACGATTCGTTACTACAAAAAGGATAATGGTAACTCTACAAGATTCAACTTAGATCCAAAGAAAAAGAATTCGATATTCTAGCATTTCTTTGTCTTTTCTTTCATTTTTGATTGTGGATCTGTCGAGATACATAATTATCTCCCGATACATGCAACGGAGATACATTCTTTTTTGTAAAGATACATAATTCACTTTCGATATATTTTTTTTTTATTTTGAATCTGTTCAGATACATAATTAGCTCCCGATAAATCCAAAGAAGATATATAATTAGTTGAGAATTTGTAATTACTATTGTAAGGATGGAAATTTTGTGTAAATATGATAATTAAAGTGTATGTTTATGTTATTTTTCCTATAAAAAAACTTTGATCGTTCTTTTGTTTAAAAGAAGAAACAGAGGTAATACTGTATCTATATCCAAATATTAATTCGAATTGAGATGTATCTCAATGATGACGTGATCAAGTTGACAATTGGTAAAGAGTAGATATAGAATACAATAGTTTCACAGAAAGATTTCTTAACAACTCCATAGTATGTCTATCGAATACATCAAAATCAAAATAGCCAATGAAATTTCACAAGTGAAGTTCAGAAAGGATAGTATATATGTAGACCTTAACCCTACCTTGAGAAGTAGAGAGGTTGCTTCGATAGACCCTGGTCGATTCAAGGAGTAATGTCTATCTATTACAACACCGAACCCAATACAATCCCACGAGTGGAATATGACAAGGATAGTATATATGCAACCTCAGTGGAGTTTTACTAGGGATTTCAAAAGTAAACATATGAACAAGCCAAAGGGGTTCAACGTCAACTATATATACATAGAAGATAATTTTAATATGTATAAATAATATAATTTCCCATCGAAGGAAGTTCGGATGAACCCCCGAGCTAAAAGTGGCTCCGCCCTTGTGCAACCTTGAAAGGTAGAGAGGGTGTTCTTGATAGACCCTCGGCTCAAGGAGTAATGTCTATCTACTGAAAGAGATTAACCAGAGAATGCAGCATGCCTTTTCCAAGTAAAAAAAAAGGCTACTTTTCAATGTTCCTGTAACATTCAATTGCACAATCTTTTCTACGACATATCCATGACTTTAAACTGTTTCAAAATTTGTAAAGTTTCAAATGCTAATCCAGAAAATTGTACATGTTCACATCCCTTTTAACAAAACTTTGCACCAAGCTTAGAGTAAAGGCTTTTTCAAAACCAAGTTTTCATCAAAACCCTTTAAATTCTACTAATTGCCCATGCTCACTACTGAACCCAGCCTTCTTTTGTCTTTGAGAATTTCACTGAGAGGTTTTGGACCTGAAAAATCTTCTCTTTCACTGCCTCCAGAAGGACCGGTCCCCTCGAAAGAATTTCCATCTTCTCTTCCTCTCTGCTTTTCTTCTCTAATCTGAGATAGAGTCTTGGGTGCACTAAACATCTTTGGAACTTCAGTCATTCTCTTCCTAGTAGCCATCCTCCTAGGGGGTTCATTTGCAAAAAGCCGTGGCCGACCCCGTCTCCTGTCCTTGAAATGCTGCTGTCTGTAACTGCTTCCTTGAGATTGTCTCAACCTTCTCAGCCGATTGGCAGTGTCTGGAAGAGTTCGGTCCAAAAAGTGAGGGGAGAAAGAAGAGTTTCTCTCCACTTTTGAAGCCAGTCTTTGAGGCATCCACGGGAGACCTTGTGGGCGATGCTTGTCTCTGCCTTGCTCACGGGCACTGGACCTAGCTAGGGCTAACCTTCTAAATGAGTGATTTGAAGGATCACTTTCATTGACTCGTCGCCTCTTCAGAGTGTCCCGGAGGTCAACATTGCCTCTTCCACGAAAAGCCAGTTCTCTAGGCAACTCTCTTTTACGCGATACAACACTCTGTCTTCCATGAGCAGGGATAGTGATTTCTCTAACATATTCATTTATTTCATGATTCTCAATGTTATAATAAGAATCATCTAGTTCTTCCTCAGTCGCAATTCTCAAATCTGGATATGCAGGATCATACTCGAGGTTGTTCTGAAAATCATATCCAGCAAATCGTTCATCAAGCTCCCTGTCTTCCATATCATGGTGCAGCATATAATTGTGATCTTCTTCGTGACCCAAACCTTCTACTCTATCATCAACAAGAACATCAAAACCAGGAGATGATTCCAACCACTCCTCTCTCTCCACAAGGTCATCCACTTCTTCATCTGAGCTGTGGTTAGGCGACAAATCGGATCCTCCTTGGATAAAGCCTTCAGCAGGGACCAAAGAATCCAACCCGAATGCAGTAGCTTCTTCAGAAGGAGATCCCGAAGTCTCATGAGACGCACTCAGCGCACCAACATTATTAGTCATCAAATGGAGATCCACTTTTGACTTGATATATTCATGTGCTGCTGCCTTGGGCCCTGTTTCAGAAGAATCGGGATGTTTTTCGACTGCTGAAGGACCAGTTTCACTTCCTGCAGATATCTTCTTCTCAGCTGTTGGTCCATCAGGGACTCCAGAAGCTATTTTCGAGGATTTCCATGCAGTTGTACCATCATCAGGTCCGTGCAGATATAAGCATCTTTCACCTTTTTTGCAATAGGTATTGAAATAGAAGTAACAGGGAGCATTTGTCTTGTTAACAGGCACTGCAGATTTATTGGGTCGCGGAGCCAGTTCAGATGATGTGTCAGCATGGCTATCTAATGGCTGAGAAAATGGACAGAGAAAAGTTAGCACTTAGCATGACCAAAGAATTTAAAATAACAAGTTCAAGAAGCAATTTAAGTCGATTCAGAAAAAAGGAAAAGTCAGACCAATATTTGCTTTAAAGCATCTAATTTCTTGTTTGCTAGGTCCTTAAGTAATCCATAAAATTAAGTCATACAAGGGAATGACCAAACAAACGAGAACCCAGACACAAAAATCTTCAGAGCCTGGAAGATCTAACAACCAGTCTCCAAGTACTTTTCGTTGTTTCGCTGGAGTATCGTAAATCCACCTCCCAAACCACCCTACCCAACACTGACCTATCTACTTTGCTCCCTTGGTGACTCGAATCCCCAACACATCATGGTTGGAGGTGGACGGTCGTTTCAATTAAGATATCCCTCCTTGTTAACCAGTCTCCAGGTACTTAACTCATTTATACCCCCAAAAGCCTCGTTCCTATTCGACCAGAAGAATTAAAATGAGCACTTCTTACTTATTAGCATCTTATGAATGCATACAGGATTGGTAACATTCGTTTATGGAGGAATTGAACACGAAAATCTTACAGACAAGTGACAGAAGGAGAAGGAATGTTATAAGTAAGAGTGTATAGACTACCCACTTAAAGTAAGGTGACCTAGAGATGATCCCTCTTTTTTGTTCGGGAGCATTTTACTCTCAACGTGAATTTTTCTGCCACGAATCCGGATTGAGGTAAATGTAGGAATTCCCATTAAGGAGCATTGTCTCTTCTCCTTTTGTTTCACATCCAGTGTTTGCTATCCGTATTGAGGCTCGACTCAATCCAAATTTATATCAGAAAAATCCACACTCAAGAGTAAAAAAGCTTCGTAACAAAACGAGTCCATATTCATTCAGAAGCATTGTCTCTACTGATACATGAAAGAGTACAGGCAGGGAACCAGAAGAGTAAAATTCTTCAAAAGCCACATTTTAGCAGTATACAAGGTTAATCATAAATCGTCCTTTTTTTTTGTCTTTTGGGCATATATGCTCTCCAGCTGCGAGATCACCCACCACTTTTACTTCACCCAATATAACTTCCACCGCCCCAATAGCCTCTTTGATAAGGACCTTGCAACAAGGACTGTAATCAATACTCAATAGACACATGAAAACCTTACAGCCAAGAGACAGAAGGAGAAGGAATGTTATTAGTGTTTGTATGTATAAACTACGTACTTAAAGTAAGGTATATTGCAGAATCTTACTGTGGCTTGAGAAAGTGGACGCTTTTGCGAAACAAGGACGTAAACCCGTCACCGAGGAGTTGATATTCAGGGGAATGAGAGAGCAGAACCAAAAGTTTCCTCAACAGAGAATTTCTAGGAGTTAAAATTATGCTTCTGAACTGATCGGTTGTGATCTTTTTAAATCTCAAAGTACTTGAAACCCACTTTCCTAGATCTATTTATTTTCTATAACCGTGGTGTCCGGGAAAGCTTGCCCGTACCTCGACTAATTCCACGGGATACCTGCCACCTCCCACCAGCAACAAGTACCAAGTAACTCTGTGCACCAAGGCTAGAACAGATGGGAAGAAATCATCTAGAGTTTGTCTCTATTGGGAATTGAACCTGAGACCTCATCGTGCTCAGCCCAACTTCATTGAACCACTAGGCCACACCCTTGGGTGCAACCACTTTCCTAGATCTAATGCAGGTTTTTGAAAAATTCTATTGGTATATCCTCAGAGTTTACAAGCAAGAAAAGTTGTTGTTCCTCTAAATATTTTACATAAGAAAAATCATTCAGCAGAAAGCGCTACATACGAAAAATCCCGATGAATGATCTCTGTTCTTCACAATAATGTCATTTCAAGATACATAAAACCAATAAAAAAGGAAATATTGATTTCCTTTAAAAGGTTTGCACCAATTGCCTCAATTTGATTACTCATGCAAAAGGGAATATTAGGGCTCCCAAACATTAGGCAAGGGAAGGACTAGGAAAACAGGAAAAAAGGTGGAGGTGGAGGAAAAGTAAAAAAAAGGATACTGAACAAATTATTTAATTTCACATAAAATTTACACGAACGAGATTGTACAACATATGGAAACCCCAGAAAGACTAAAATCAAACTGAAATTTGACATTAAATTATTTAAGATCATGTAAACTTGCATAAGTGAATGCAATATTAGCAAGGAACCCGCTAATCGAACACCTTAGGGTAACCCAACCTAAGCTTTCTTGCATGATAGATCACAGATAGGACAATTACACTTGCTACAGTCTATCTAACCTCAAGAAAGGTAGAACCACCGCAACTTAAGAAGTAGGATACCTCAGTTAGATGTGTCCTTGTAAATAAATTTTCTGAGAAATCTTTAAATATATATTTGATAGTGTTGTTTGAAGATAATCATTTTGAAAGAGAATATCCAATTATAGATAAGTCAACGCCAATTTTTTAAGATTTAGCTAGAATATATGATTGACGAGGATGTCTCGCACTGTATTGGGGCGGGATGGATGAAGTGGAAGCTCGTGTCGGGAGTGTTATGTGATAAGAAGGTGCCGCCTAAGCTTAAAGGCAAATTCTACAGGGTGGTAGTCCGTCCGGCCATGTTGTATGGAGCGGAATGTTGGCCAGTTAAGAATTCCCACATCTAAAAAATGAAGGTGGCAGAGATGCGGATGTTGCGCTGGATGTGTGGGCTGACTAGAGGGGATAGAGTTCGGAATGAGACTATCAGGGAGAAGGTTGGTGTGACTCCAGGGGAGTGCAAGATGCGGGAAGTCCGATTGAGCTGGTTCGGACACGTGAAGAGGAGGGGCATGGATGCCCCGATTCGTAGGTGTGAGAGGCTAGCGTTGGATGGTTTTAGGCAGGGTAGGGGTAGGCCGAAGAAGTACTGGGGTGAGGTGATTAGGCGGGACATGGAGCAGTTACAGCTCTCCGAGGACATGACCCTAGATAGGAAAGTCTGGAGGACGCGAATTAGGGCAGAGGACTAGGGCCAGTTTGGGTCGCTAGTGTAGGGAATTACTTGCTGGGGGTAGTATCCTGGTTATGATTCCGTGTTCCTTGTTCCTTGTTTTAGTACGAATCTGGGTGCTTTCCTCTGTTTCCTTTCTGTTTTCTTTTTCTTTTACTTATGGCTGCCGTATTTATGTCGTATTTATGTTATGCATGTTATGTTATGTAATCTTGTAACCTTGTTCGGTGCTTTACTTTGTATTTGTGTGGTATCTTGTGTCTTGAGCCGGGGGTCTATCGGAAACAGCCTTTCTACTTCTTTCGAGGTAGAGGTATGGACTGCGTACATCTTACCCCCCCAGACCCCACCAGGTGGGAATACACTGGGTTTGTTGTTGTTGTTGTATATGATATTCAAATGTGAAATTTCTTATGAATAAAGATATATATGAAGAGGATACTAAGAACAAGTATATAATACAGGAGATATTGTTGAACACATACACCTTCAGATAATTGCAGTGATTGTTAGTCAATTCAGTGATTTGCACATTTGAAGGACCCTGGGGTTTCATATATCCTTGCTGCCCCTAAAGAATGTTGCACCAAATTTGGAATTTGTGCTCTAGGCTTGTTAAAACTTAAATTTCCCTGAGAAATGATTGCCATGGATTTGGCTGACATAAACAAGTCTTGAGTAGCCAGTACAGTTAAGTGGAGATCTATATTTTGGGACTCGTAATGACAGGAAAACTGCTTTAACAAGAAGATATCTCATTTACTTGGTTGACAAAGGTCTTGAGGAGGCAGTAATTTTTAGTGAAGATCTATATTTCTCGACTCATGAGGGTAGGACAAATGCTTCTTCAACAAGATGATATCTCGTTTTCTTGGGAGCAGGAGATAAAGAATAATGAGATACCTACCTGTTAAAGAAGCACTTTCCTACTTTTTAGGTCGTGGTGGTTCTACTATTCTAGAGCTTAAGCAGATGGTAGAGAAGTTGTAATTGTCCTATTCTATAGACTAACACAAATATTGTTAAATTTCGACAGATGGGACATTTAAAACATATCTGAACTCAACACAACAGTATTCTGAGAGAAATATTCAAGCCAAAACAAAAGCATATTCAGTTTGTTGCATTTTTGGAGTAAAAACATGTCCAAATCAGACAGGTTTGTTCTTACCGGATGTCGAAAAGCACATGTTGGGTTAAGACAGCCTCCATCCAGCCAGAACCAACAATCCCTGGGGTTGAGCCTAGTTATCTCACTATGTCGATATTCACATTCCATTCCCTGGAACAAAAATTCATATCACAAAATCAGATTCTTAGAAACAGTACTTGAAATAATGAGACAAGATGCACACGAACAAAATTATTCACGCCAGAGAAAACTCAGGTAGTCAGGTAATATACTTGATATGACAAATCCCAAGTGCAAAGGTAACAGAAACATTTAAAATTACCGATACTGGTGGCACAAGTTAAGCAAAAACGCTAAATGTTCATTGTATTGAGGCTCACTACTCTTGATTGTTGTGATCCCATCATTTCTAAACCATAATTTATTAGACTTGAACTTAAAAACTAAAACTATAGATAAAGAACAATTAAACACAATAATAACTTGTCCTCCGGAAACAGCTCTACCTCCACAAGGTAGGGGCGTAAGGCCAGCGTATGCTCTATCCTCCCCAGACCTCACTTCGGGATTTCAGTGGGCATGTTGTTGTTGTTAACACAATAATAACTTACACAAAGAAAAAGCGCCAATGCAGCAAACTAAATGAAAACGACTAACTGAAATTCACGACTTCAGAGAACCACAATAGGATCATCAACTCAATTTACTAGAAAGCTTTAAAATAACACCCAAATCCCCAATCCATTGAATTCCTCTTGCATAATCTCACCATTTAACCATTCCATTGTAAAGACAAAATCTCAGAAATCAATGCAACCTAATCCAAACAGAAACACATCCAACTGTGCATCAGGATCCATACACTCACAGATTTAAATCGCTGTTCGTTCCAATTTTATACTAGTTGTTTGCCGGACACAAAGTTTAAGAAATTAATTTAAGGGCTTGTTTGGTTGAGATACAAGTTATCCCCGAATCAATTATCTCGGGTATTACCTATAGCTATCCCAGGATTGTTACTCCACCCGCAATGTGGGATAAAAATAACACTTAAGGGATCGTTTGGTACGAGGAAAGGAATAAGGGACAACTAATCCTCAGATTGATTTTAGGATGAGTTTATCCCATGTTTGTTTGGACTTATCTCGGGAGAACTTGTTCCCCAAACATACGAGCACTAAGGATAACTTACCCCACGATAACTTGTTCTCCAACCAAACGAGCCTTAAGAATAAACAATTCCAGGATAAGTTGTCCCCCTAACAAACGAGCCCTAAGGATAACCTAAGTTGCGAGGACTATTCACTTTCGATGCTGCACCCGTGTCGGATTCTCCAAAAATACACTAGCTTTGGAAAATCCGACATGCACCCGCTGACATTTTTGAAGAGTCCAAGCAACATAGAGGATAACTTATTCCGGGATACCTTGTTCTCTAACCAAACGAGCCCTAAGGATAACTTATCCCGGGATACCCTGTTCTCCAACCAAATTTGCCTTAAGGATAACTTATCCCGTGATAACTTGTTCTCCAACCAAATGAGCCTTAAGGATAAATAATTCCGGGATAAGTTGTCCCCCAAAGAAAGGAGCCCTAAGGATAACTTATCCCGCCATAACTTGTTCTCCAACCAAACGAGCCTTAAGGATAAATAATTCCGGGATAAGTTATCCCGCGATAATATCCCAACCAAACATGGGATAATAAACTCATCCTAAAATTGATCTCAGGATTAGTTCTCCCTTATCCCTCGTACCCAATGAGTCCTACACACACACACATATATACATACATTACACAAAAATGAGGCAAATAACTGTAAAAATTCAACAGAAAATATTATACATTACACAAATTCGAACCCAGCTTGGAATTTCAGATAAACAACAAGTTAAACAAATACACATATAGAAAATTAATATAAAATGCAATCATCAACAGTTACATACAACAAAAAAAATGCCATATAAATCGGAAACACAAATTAACACAAACAGTTACGTAAAAAATAAAAGAAATCGAAAAAATCGAAGAAATATAAATGAAAAAGTGAGAGTAATTATACCTTTTTGCAAGTTAAAGGAGATGCTAAAAAATAGACACAATCAGTAAACCGCTTCTGCAATTCTTCCTCCATTTTTGTATACAAAAAAAAAAAAAAAGGAAAAAATGTTCAAATTCTCAAAGGCATTGAGGCTTCATTAACTCGATCAAATGTGTATCTATGTGTATATATATATACATACAATAACTGCATATAGGAGAGTTGGGGGGTGGGGGTAGCGTGGGGGTGGAGTGCGACGAGGGGTGGGGGTGATTATGGTGCTTAAAAGTACTATAGAAGCTTAATTAATGCTTTGGGGGTTTTATAATTTTTTGGATTTTTCACATTATGGTCCTTGCTTTCTTTTTTTCTTAATAAAAAAAACATATATATTTTATTTGGTTTAACCTATCTTAAAATCTGTAGATAGTATGATGCATTAAAGTTTGGAAAAATAGTATATACATACATCTTAACTTATCATATTTATATAAATTTTTTCTCTAACAAAGTAATTATAAAAATCACAACTAATATAATATGTGTTATTATTGAATATATCAAAGTTAATTATGTATCTCGATTGATTTAAAATTAAAAAAATTATATTATGTATTTGTATTAAAAAAATTATATATCGAAAACTAATTATGTATTTTTATCAAGAAAAAAAATATTCGTTGGATGTATTATGTATCTCGACAGATCCAAATCGAAAACAATATATCGGGAGTTAATCATGCATATTTATAATGGAGAAAATGTATTATCATTGGATGTATCGGGAGCTAATTATATGTCTCGGCAGATTCAAAATTGGGATTTCAGTAATTATGCAAATATTAAATTTTCCTGTGATTAAGCTCCAAATTATCGAAATTTATATATGTTGTTTGCCCTTTATTTATTTCACCAATTTTTATTTTTGGAATGTTGGTTTAACCTGTCTTGATATCTATAAAGGTAGTCCGGTGTATTAAAGTTCTTATTATGTATGAAGTCTAAAGAAAAATCGGACAATAAACACCTATTCTACGTAGCTTACTTCATATTTCTACAAAAGGTTGCTTTATTTTTTTTATATTTATTTCATTTATTTTCCCAAATTATTTTTTTATTTAACCTATTTTGAAAAGGCAGTTCGATGTAGAAACCTCTAACAACATCTGAAGAAAAATCAAATCATAAATGTCTATAGTATCTAGTCTTACTTCGCATTTATTTTACGAAAGGTTGTTTCTATCAGGATTCAAAAATGCGCTTGCATAGTCGTTGCTTAATGCGATGATATGAAATACCAGCCAACATTACAGAAGCGGACACATTATAGGGTTATGTCTATTGAGAAAATTGAATGAATGGTGTCTTTTAAGTCTTCAATGAAGGATTGGTGACATTGACCAACAGATAGGGTCAAACATCATTAGGAAACTTGATTAAGTTAATTGTGGACTTGATTAATATTTTTAAAACTTTCTAATCTTTTCAAAAATACAAATCAACCCAACCCACACCCTTCTTCAATCCAAATCAACCACTCTCTCCTCTCTCTCCAGCTTTTCTCAACTCTTTCCCAACCAACAGTTCTGCAAAATTTCTCCCTTCAACCCCTGACGACTTCTACCTCTGGCGACAAATAGTTGGGCTTCGAGTTCCCCTCTTCAATTCAATCAACCCGTCTCTCATCCCTCTCTCGACAACTTCTCTCAACTCTCTCCCAACCAACTATTCTGCAAATTTCTCATTTCAATCCTCGGCGACTTTAATATTTGACTACAAATAGTTGGGCTTCGAGTTCCTTTTCGACTTCAACCTTCAATCGACGTGACAGCCTTGCTCTCCGACCATAACAACTTTGAATTCTTCATCGTTTCTTTTCTCTTTCATAGGTAAAAATTTATGGCCTTTTTAGTTTTGAAGAAAACGAGGAACTTGAGCCAACTTCTCTTATAGTATTGGTTAACAATTTCAATATTTATTGCACTAACTTGAAATGCGGTCTAAAATAGCCTTTTTATTGTTTGTGTTTATAAAAACAAAATGACAATTTGGTTTGATTTGTTTTGTTCTTGTTCTTAGTAAAAATGGTGAAATTGCTGTTTTTTGTTAAACAAAATCGTGCTACTGTTTTTTGTTTCCTCCGATAGATTACCCATCTGGTGTAACATATTAACCATCTGATGCAACAGATTTATTATATGATGCACCAGATCAACCATCTGATGCACTGATGATAGGCGAATTTACACGCCTATAGCACTAGATTTTGCCCATATTTTAGCCAAGTTTTGAGAACAAATTATATATTTCATGCACTTTTAGTCCTTTTTCCTGTAAGTGAGCTAACAAACATGATTAGCAAGTTTTCAGGTATAAATGATGCAGAATTCAGCATTTTATGGATAACTTGACGCCAAAGAAAGCTTCACGAAGGAAGGAAGGGGAATCTTGGATGCCAAGGACCAAAACTGACGCATGGAAAACCTGTCCCGGGCAAAAACAACATTTCTGAAGACTTTGGGGACCAGCAGTAACCTATTAGGATTAGGATAATAATGCAGTAATTTAGTAGGATTAGTATAATGATACATTAACCTAGTAGGATTGGGTTAAGTAATGCAGTAGCTTAGTAGGAATAGGATATAGGTGTTATAAATACCCTATTTTGCTAGAGATTTTAAATGAATTCCTCACAATTCCCCCATTCCATCAATTCCCATCCATCCACCATCCATCCATCCATCAAAACAATTCTCTTTATTAATTCATTGTTGACATTATTTTTCATCTATTCGACTTTTAATTTTACAACAAGAGAATCGCTATTTTGCAAGGAATTCACGCCTAACACCACACCATACTACACGTGAGATCTTTTATTGTGGTATAATGGTAATGTCTATTGTGATTTCCATCGCACTCATGAATAGCTAAACTTCTCTGTTGGGGTTATGGAAGCCTTATGAGATACTATCTAAGGCTATGAGTTTGTGAATTCGTGACACGTGTGTTGCTTATATCATTATTCTCTTCATCTTAATGCAAATTCTTGTGGCTGCAGACGCATAGAATAACGCCAGTATAGCATTAACTTGTTCGAAAGAAAAGTTATATGTCAGGAAAAGAGATAATGTCAAGGTAATAGGGTCCCATCCCCTATTAAAAAGTTAGTGCCGTAACTGGATTAACCTCTTGGAGAATTTGTACCGTTAGATACGCTTTAAGCTCGAAAGAGTTAAAGTGAAATAGTCCTTGTTGAGGTCGAAAGACGCTTGGATTTACCAACGAATACAATTCTCTATAAGCACATGCATGTCTGAATTCCGCACAACTCATAGCCAATAGAGACATACAACTCATAAGGTGGACATAACCCCAACTTCTCAATTCTCATTGTTTTACATCTTACTAAACATTCTTTCTTTTTACTTTGTTATTTTCTGTTTTTACTTTACTATTTTGATCACATTATTTGCACATTAAAACTCCCCCCTTTTTACGAGACTTGCTCTAAAAGTCTAGTAATCTTTGCTTACTTGTTGACCAAGCTATTCCCTGTGGGATCGATACCCAACCCAGTTGGGTTATATATTTGACAACGACCGCTTTACACTCCTACGAGAGCTGTAGATTGAGCGTTATCAAAAATTGGCGCCGTTGCCGGGAAATACGGTTGTCAACTAAGTTTGTGATAGTTACTAGACCCTTTGGTCAAAGATTCTCGTACTTTTACTTTTAGTTGTTGTTTTTGTTTTATTCAGGTTTGTTCAGTGCATCAATGGATGCACAACGTGAAATTGAAAGGATAGCTGCTCAAGTGCATCAATAGAATATTGATAACCCAGGTCGTGCAACAAATCCTGATGATGAGGACCTGGGCGATGAGGAGATACTAAGCCCACGACATACTACTGAGGTGGCGGCACCCATTCAGAGGAGAGATCGTCAAGCACGATTGAGGCCTGATCTCCGAGCTGTGCAGATTCCTTTTGATGACGATGATGACGATTTGGATGAAGTTGGTGCCACAGGAGCTATTATTCTGCCACCCTTGGCACCTGGAGCCAAGCTCAATATCACTAGCACCATGATTCAGCTTTTGCAACTCAAGGGATTATTTGGTGGACTAGCAGGCGATGATCCGAATATGCATCTCATCAACTTTATTTCTACATGCAAGTCGTTTGACAATCCTGGCGTTGGTCAGAATGCAATTCGATTACGCCTATTTCCATTGTCACTGTCTGGGGAGGCAACTCTATGGTTGAATGGGCTGACTCCTGATTCGATTGCAAATTGGAGGCAATTGAGAGACGCTTTTTTAGAAAGATTCTTTCCGCCATCCAAAAGAGCACAATTGAGAGATGAAATCAGCAACTTTCGACAGCTTCCAACTGAAGCCCTTCATGAAACATGGGAGAGGTTCAAGACGAAGCTAATGCGGTGCCCGAACCATTATATGACTAATGTTCACCTAATGGAGATACTATATAGAGCCTTGAATTCAATAACTAAACCAGTGGTGGATAATGCAGCTGGAGGATCTTTTATGGACCTCACCTTTGGTCAAGCAAGCAATATGCTAGATCGTATGATGAAGCAAAGTAGAGCTTGGCATACCAGGGATTCTGAGGTAGCAAGCCCCACTTTATCTATTGGCATGACTGCAGACCAAAGGAGAAGAGAAGAAGAACGTGATCAAGATATGGCGCACATGAAAACACAAGTGGATCTTCTTACAAAGCATCTATTATTAGGGAAGACCGAAAAAGTCAAAGTTGTTGCGTTAAAAGGAAGAGACGAATCTGATTCGGAAGAAGAGGCCAACTACTTGAACAATCAGGGGGGTTTCCGAGGTAATACCCAAGAAAACCAAGGTCGGAACTATTATGATAAATCTGGAAACAAGGACCAAAGTAGTTGGAAGAACAAGAATGAAAAGAGTGGTTTATACGTTCCCCCAGGAAGACGTGACACCACCACATCTAGTTCTGGAAGTATGGAAGACATGATGGCTAAACTATTGAAAGGAGTGGAAGCAACTAGCGCAGGAGGAACAGAGCTCATAAATGATTTGTCTTCAATGAAGCAATTAGTTGATTCACATTCCACTTCAATCAAACAAATAGAGCAGCAATTGAGCTAACTTTCAGCAGCACTCAATCAAAGAAAGGCTGGCACTTTACCTAGCGACACAGTGCAAAACCCAAGGAACGATGGATCATGCATGGTTATTACTACCCGAAGTGGTAAGGTGCTGGAAACTTCATCCAAAGGCAAGCAAGTAGTTGACAAGGTAGCGGACATTGATGATAAGGCTAAAGGTCAAGACACCGCAGAAGCTGATCACGACGTCCATGACGTCACACCAAGTACGTTGCAGCCTGAAAAAGCTGAAAAACGGAAGCAAGAGGAGAAGAAAGCCGTGGAGAAAATAATTCCATACCCACCACCACCTTTTCCTCAAAGATTGAAGAAAGTGGCGGATGATACGAAGTTCAGCAAATTCATGAATATGTTAAAGCAGCTGACCATTAATGTTCCGTTGGTAGAGGCACTAGGACAAATGCCTGGGTATGTGAAATTTATGAAGGATCTTTTGACAAAGAAGCGAGCAGCAAGCTATGAGTTGAAGGATACTGTTCATCACTGCAGCGCAATTGCTACCCGATCACTAGTTCAGAAGAAGGCTGACCCCGGTGCTTTCACTATTCCGTGCACGGTTGGATCTATGAATTTTGCTAAGGCATTGTGCTATTTAGGAGCAAGCATCAATTTGATGCCACTATTCGTCTACAGGAAGTTGGGGTTAGGCGTTCCGACACCAACCAATATGAGGCTCGTGATGGCTGATAGGTCGGTAAAACGACATGTGGGTATCTTGAATGATGTGTTGGTGAAGGTTTCTTCATTCATCTTTCCTGCATACTTTGTTATTCTGGATTGTGAGGCGGACTCTGAAGTTCCCATAATCTTGGGACGTCCTTTCCTTGCAACAGGAAGTGTGCTTATTGACATGAGAGCTAATGAGCTTTTTTTTCGGTTGAATGACGAAGTGGTCCATTTTGATAGATGCAAAGCAATGAAGCAGCCCAGCGATATGAATGTGTTCTCTGTAGCTGATGTTCATTACAAGGATAAGAAAGCATTATCTGAAGCAAAACAACTTACTGTTGAGCCATTGTCTGCTGCGCTACTGAATGTTGAGCATAAGGATGATGAAGATTATGAAGAAACTATGTGTGCTCTAACAGAAATAGGGTCCTATTCTCATACTCCTACACAGCCGGACCTTGATCTTAAGAATCAACCGTCACCAACAGCGAAGACTTCCAATGAAGAGCCACCAATGCTAGAATCGAAAGAGCTCCCCAATTATCTAAGGTATGTGTTCTTGGAAAGTGGAAATATACTTCCGGTAAGTATGGCGGATGATTTAAGTGAACAGCACGTAGAGGCTCTCATCTCTGCTCTGAAGAGATACAAGAGAGCCATGGGTTGGACTATTGATGATATAATTGGTATCCCTCCCGGGATAGGCATGCACAAGGGTCATCTTGAAGAAGATTGCATGCCTACAAGTAAGCCTCATTGTCGTCTGAATCCATTCAGAAAATGATCCACCATCTATCTCGATGAAGTCTAAGTAATCGAGATAGCTATGTCGTGCCGCGACAATAAATCAAGCGCTTGGTGGGAGGCAACCCATCGTTTTTCATTTTTTTCTCTTTCTTTAGTTCTACTAGTTGTTTGCTTTTGATAAATAAAAATCCAAAAAGAAGAGTCGTGCCACGACCAAAACTAAGGCGCTTGATGGGAGGCAACCCATCGTTCTAATCGTCTTTGTTATTTTTGAGTAAATGTAGGTGCAAAGAGGTGTAAAACGAGGAGGTTGGTTTCAAATTTTGATTTGGAAGGATTGCATGTTGAAGGTGGTAAGTTAGGAATGAAGAAGCAAAAGGCTATGGATTGAGCATTGCTCATGAAAATATAGGCATCGAACAAGGCTAGGCCTAGGTAAAACTAGGCCACGAACAAGGCAAGGCCTATACTATGGCCTAAGGTCTCGGAATATAGTGTGCCATATCATAGGCGCCGCCCATGCCCAAGTATGCCATAGCATAGGCGCCGCCTATGCTAATGCCTTTTGTCTCTAAATCTCATATGCAAAGTGAAAGGCGTCGCCTATGCCTAGGAATGCCATGGCATAGGCGCCGCCTATGCTAGACAATGCTTTGCAAAAGGCGCCGCCTATACCAAGAATAGGCAAAGCAAAAGGCGCCGCCTATGGTCACTTCTTATCTACAAATCCAATTTTAAATGGGTCAAAACCCGACCCAACCTTTTCCTATAAATATGAGACTTAGTCCTGAACCAAAAACAAATTGGAAACCTAGCTTATGCGCCGCCTACCTCTCCAAATCCTCTAAAAAAATTTTCCTTTTTCTCTTTTACTTTGCAAGAACATCATCCAAGGTCATCAACCAAGTAAGTACTTCTTTGTTCTTCATTTATATTCCATAAGTACTACACCACTACGCCTATTATGAATTGTTAAATCTTGAAGTAGTATTGGTGATTTGAATGTGATTGAATTGTTGTGATACAACTAAGTGAGTGAACAAATACGTAAGGATGATCTTGACTTGTTTCCAACTTGTATTTGATTTTGATTCACTGTCATACTTTTGCGGATTTGACATGGTCAAGAAAATTGCATACTCTTGTCAATAGAAAGCTTACATGTTGGAATGACTTGTTCATCGATATGAGAATTATGGTTGACTACCAACATATGAGGTTGCGATTATTTCTAGATGCTATACCTTGATTCAATCTCTATGTAGTAGTCTTGATATATCAAACATGAAAGTATTGCCAAGATTACAAGAAGTATGACTGCACTGATTTTATGGTTGGATTATAGTACCTAAAACGTATGCCGATGAAGTCTAAGTAATCGACCACTTTCACTTCACTAGTCTGTACCAATAAACTAAGTGTGGGGTGGTGCCCCTATTGCTTGTTTATAGATTGTATCCATCGAGATGATGCTAACATGAACATTGTTTTAGTCTCAGGTACAATGGCACCAAAAGCAAGACAAGGCAAAGATAAAGCAACCACTTCACAAAAAGGCAAGAAAAGAGGACGAAAAGAGCAAGGAGAATCATCCTCGATGCAAGTACCACGCCGCATGTTCGGAATTAAATGGGTTCTAGAAGAGGAAGCAAAGGAATGGTATAGGAACAACAAAGAGAAGAAATATGTTCATGTAGACTTGATAAACTAGGAAAGCCTAGCAAATAAGGAACCGCGCATGTTGGCTAAGATCATGGCGTTACATCTTAATTTCATCTTCCGAGACATGGGAGAATGCAATCTCGATTTAACAAGAGAATTCTATGACAACTGGTCACCGAAAACCACAAGAAGCGAGGTCAAGATTCGGGGCCAAGTTTTACAACTCAATGCGGATTTCTTCAACTCCTTTCTTGGCTTGCCTTCAGTCGATCCATCACCATTCAAAGAGCTGTACAGTAGACCTCCATATAGAGCAATTCGACACACACTTTGTGGAACTAGATCCATGGCAAGGTGGAGCAGACATAAAGACACCGGATGACACAACACCTTCCCATATGCTCCTTTGAATAGGGAAGCAAGGATATGGTTGCGTATAGTTAACTCTTGCCTTATTCCAGGGACGCAGTACACCAAGATAACAAGAGATAGAGTATGCCTGGTATATGCATTGATGACGAATGTCCCTATCAATATCGGGGCAATCATTCGCTCCACAATACGGAAAGCTAGGCTACACAAGCGGTCCCACTTCAGCTTCGGCAATCTGTTGACTGCAATCTTGAGGAAGGAAGACATCGAAGAGGAACCGGCTGATCATAAAATCCCACACAACCCGAAGAAGGTTGACCTCACAAAGGTCAAAGATGCTGAATCAACACATGGCGTCAACCTTATTACAGCAGAGAGACATGCTCGGGATGAGAGTTTCTTTCGCCATCTTTATGGCATGACTCGGTTTACAATGATGAGCGGAGGTCGTGTTCCAACTGCTGCAGAGCTCCAATAGCTGGATTATGACTATCCAATGAATGCGCATGCAAGGGAGATGTGTGGAGTAGGTACATACTTTGAGGAACCTCTTGATGACGATGTGCCGATCGATGATGATCGGCGAATGCCAGACTCCGACGTGGAGGATAATTTTGATGACGATGACTCCTATGATGATTCCGACGAAGGGGGTATGACCCCCGACATAGAGGAGGAGTCCGACTGACCAGGTTCTTCGTATTTATTTTCCACTGAGGGCAGTGTGTCCCGTCTAAGTGTGGGGTGGTGGTATTTGCATGCTATACTTCTCTATCCACATTTGCATTTATGTTTGCTTTAGTTTGTTTTTTTTCGTTTTTTTTAGTAGTTAATTTTTTTTTACTTAGCTTTGCATGAAATTATTCTAATAGGTAGCATGAGATTATAACAAGAGTTTGTGCTAAAATCATGACTATTGAGACATTTAGGCTCTAATTGTGACTCACTATGTAATATTGTGTGGTTCAATTCCTTCATCTGTTGGGTCGAGAGTCTATACTACTCCCAATAAAGTCGACCATGTGCCTTGTGTGGGTGAGATAAAAGTATATTCTGTGCTTGTGGCTGATGCTAGAACTTGCCTGGTATGTATGTAAAGCATAAATAAAGAGTGTAAGTTTAGGAGATGATTTAGGCATTTCTTTGGCAACCTATACTTGTTTACCTTCTTTTTACCTACCCGTGGACATTATCCTAGTTAAACCCTTTTGAGCCTTTTGCCTATTTTCTTTGACAACCTCATATGTAAGCCTAATCCATTTTTTTTCAAGACCATAATTCGATCCAAATTCCTAAGTGCTTTAAAGTGTAAAGTCATGTGACAAAATAAGAGGAAATTGGGTGAGTATGATGCTTTAGAATGTAATGGTGCTTGAATTTGTTATGAAAAAGAATTGCTATCATAAGAGGTATGTTATAAAAAGAAAAAGGAAAGAAAAAAATAAAACTGAAAAGTTAGTTATGTTCAAAATTGAAAAACAAAAGAGGAGAAAAGGGGTGGTAGAATAAAAGAAAATAGAAAGGTTGTTTGAAAGAAAAGTGTTAATGATACAATGTGATGTATTAAAGCGCTTAGGAACATAGTCACTATTTCTGGCCAAAATAGTCCTACCCGTCCCTTAGCCTACATTACAACCATCAAAAGACCTATTTGATCCTAAGCTTAGCATTCTGATATTTAGTGGAGCATTACACCAAGGGCAAGCCTATGGTCATCAGTTGTAGCATATGAATTCTTTGTGAGAGCGAGAGCAAGGATACCCTTCTACCCATGTTTCAACAAATATACTATGCTTGTGAGTGATTATGGGTAATATATTGTGAGACACACATGGTTGACGAGTTTTGGTTATTTGTGTATGATTCTTTGTGCCTTAACTTTTGGATACGAATTAACTACCATCACGAGTCTATATTAGAGGTTAAAATTGTTTCTACTAATGATCAGAAAACTACTCTTTGTTAATGATTGACGTGCTTGTCTTGATGAATATTTTGTGTTGTTACTGTGAAATCTCAAGTAGATGTTTATATGGACATGATAGTTTGTTCGAGGACGAACAAAGCCTTAAGTGTGGGGTGTTGATGATAGGCGAATTTACACGCCTATAGCACTAGATTTTGCCCATATTTTAGCCAAGTTTTGAGAACAAATTATATATTTCATGCACTTTTAGTCCTTTTTCCTGTAAGTGAGCTAACAAACATGATTAGCAAGTTTTCAGGTATAAATGATGCAGAATTCAGCATTTTATGGATAACTTGACGCCAAAGAAAGCTTCACGAAGGAAGGAAGGGGAATCTTGGATGCCAAGGACCAAAACTGACGCATGGAAAACCTGTCCCGGGCAAAAACAACATTTCTGAAGACTTTGGGGACCAGCAGTAACCTATTAGGATTAGGATAATAATGCAGTAATTTAGTAGGATTAGGATAATGATACATTAACCTAGTAGGATTGGGTTAAGTAATGCAGTAGCTTAGTAGGAATAGGATATGGGTGTTATAAATACCCTATTTTGCTAGAGATTTTAAATGAATTCCTCACAATTCCCCCATTCCATCAATTCCCATCCATCCACCATCCATCCATCCATCAAAACAATTCTCTTTATTAATTCATTGTTGACATTATTTTTCATCTATTCGACTTTTAATTTTACAACAAGAGAATCGCTATTTTGCAAGGAATTCACGCCTAACACCACACCATACTACACGTGAGATCTTTTATTGTGGTATAATGATAATGTCTATTGTGATTTCCATCGCACTCATGAATAGCTAAACTTCTCTGTTGGGGTTATGGAAGCCTTATGAGATACTATCTAAGGCTATGAGTTTGTGAATTCGTGACACGTGTGTTGCTTATATCATTATTCTCTTCATCTTAATGCAAATTCTTGTGGCTGCAGACGCATAGAATAACGCCAGTATAGCATTAACTTGTTCGAAAGAAAAGTTATATGTCAGGAAAAGAGATAATGTCAAGGTAATAGGGTCCCATCCCCTATTAAAAAGTTAGTGCCGTAACTGGATTAACCTCTTGGAGAATTTGTACCGTTAGATACGCTTTAAGCTCGAAAGAGTTAAAGTGAAATAGTCCTTGTTGACTTCGAAAGACGCTTGGATTTACCATCGAATACAATTCTCTATAAGCACATGCATGTCTGAATTCCGCACAACTCATAGCCAATAGAGACATACAACTCATAAGGTAGACATAACCCTAACTTCTCAATTCTCATTGTTTTACATCTTACTAAACATTCTTTCTTTTTACTTTGCTATTTTCTGTTTTTACTTTACTATTTTGATCACATTATTTGCACATTAAAACTCCCTCCTTTTTACGAGACTTGCTCTAAAAGTCTAGTAATCTTTGCTTACTTGTTGACCAAGCTATTCCCTGTGGGATCGATACCCAACCCAGTTGGGTTATATATTTGACAACGACCGCTTTACACTCCTACGAGAGCTGTAGATTGAGCATTATCATGCACTAGAGAAACCATCAGATTACAATTCTGATGCAACAGATTAATAAACTGATGCAACAGATTAACTATCTGATGCAACAACTGTACCATATGTTGTAATAGATTAAACATCAGATAAAAAATTTGATGTAACTAATTAACTATCTGGTGCAATGGAAGCACCATCAGATTAATGATCTAATGCAACAGATGAACCTCCTATTGCATAAAATCCCATAAACTCTTTCTACATGAAATGTCCAAGACTTGATTTTTTCAACTGATCATTCATCTGCTGCTATAAATTACCCTGTGTTGGAAGAAATCTAAATAATATTGACTGTTGATAATTGTTCCAACAGATCACTCATGTGTTGCAACAGATGTGTGACCTGTTGCACAAACCATTCATCTTTCTCAATAGATGAGTGATATGTTTTGTATTGTCGCAACAGATTACTCGACCGTTGCTGTAGGTTAGTTAACTGCTTTGACAGATCACTCATATGTTGCAATAGATGTGTGATCTTTGCACAAACCATTCAACTTTCTCAACAGATGAGTGATATATTTTGTATTATCGTAACAGATTATTTAACTATTCCAACAAATCACTCATATATTACAATAGATGATGTCACAATAGTTGTGTGATCTGTTGAACAAATCATTCATCTGTCTTAAAAGATGAGTGATATATTTTGTATTGTTGCAACAGATTATTCATCCGCTGCAACAGTTTGGTTATATGCTGCAACAGATATACTACCTGGTGCAACAGATCGGTGATCTGTTGCAACTGTTATTTTACTGTTTTATTTGTTTGATTTACTTTTATCATTTTTTAACGATGCATTAATCAACAATAATATATTATTTTATGTTCCTGCTAATTTTAGATAATATGGTTCCTAAAAGAACAAAAATCGAATCAAGTCCAAGTAAAGGAACAAGTGAAGCAGCTAGGCTGCATCTACAACTCTATGAGCTTACTTTATAAGCATTATCTCAACCGGGAGCAAAATATGATGGACACAGGAAGGAGAGATATTTCAAAAGAGATGATGCAAATGCTAATAACCCTTTCACCGAAGAGCTGGTCAAAGCCTTCAGCATTGATCGTTATCCTATGAGAATATAGTGCGATGGTGCCGCAGATTTAATGGGTGATTTCGTGGTTAAGTCAGCCATAGGAAGATCTTTCGACGCCTTCAGAAAAATACTTCGACAGTAAAAATTGGATGCTGATTTCAGGGACAGCTGCTTTGGGAAATTTCTTGATTTGTCGGAGGACAACAATGCTCGTTTCCAAATGAAAATTGTATATGAACTACTCAAGCGTAGGTTTATGTATGAAAACAAAGATAAGATGGATGAGGTGTGGATAAATTACTGTGACATGCCTGTTTGTTTTGGTTGGAAGGAGTTTGACATAGTTAGTGGACTAAAATGTTATCCTCATTCTCAAGTTATACCTATTCTAACCCCAAAAAAATCACCCCGCACACTCAAAAAAGGCAAAGGCAAGTCGTGTGATCATGATGACCTGGTGTCCATTATTGGTCCAAGCTTCAAAAATAAAAATTTGATAGAAGCGTTGAAAGGTAAAGGACTTTCAAAGAATCACAAGCAGTTATTGTGCTTGGTTTGGTTTGTACATGATATTCTTTGGGCGAGAGACATTAACAACAACATAAGCCTTGGTTTAATAAAGCTCTCCAAGGATCTTGATGCGTGTAACAACTATCTTTGGGGGTATGAAAGCTTCAAAATGACAGTCAAATATTTGTTGACTCCGTTAGCGCCAAAGACTGTCAACTTATATGGCTTCCCATGGGCTTTCATGGTAAATGTTTCTTTCTTCTATTATGATATCATTCATTGTTTTTTGCTCAATAGTGGTTTTGATTTATTAGCATTATTTTATAGGCTTGGGCATTTGAAGTCATTCCTTATTTGAGATAACAAGTGAACTATCAGGAAGGAGTTTCCTATCCAAGAATCTTGAGATGGTTGTTGGCCAAAACTGATAAAAGTGCGAAATTTCTTAATCTCTTCAATCCCCCGAAGGATGCAGTAAGTATAATTATAATTAATTTTTTCTTTTAATTAATGATTTTTTTGAATGATCTAATCATCATTCTAATATATGTAATGATTTATGTTAGATTGTGCATCCGTCGCTAGTTCCGACCAATCGAGAGTTAAAGATGCCATTTTTTCTTACTTTACGGTCTGTGCATACTTTATCAGACCCTAAGGTCATCGACAGAATAAAAATAGAATTGTTTGGAGCAACAACCATTACAAGAAAAATAATTTTGGAGGGTGGGTTTGTTGTTGTTGTTGATGGTCTTAGTGGTGATGGAGCTGTTGGTGGTGGTAGTGGTGCTGCTGTTGGTGCTAATGATGCTCCTCTTAAAGTATTTAAAGCAAACCATTATGAGTATGATCATACTGGTTATACAGATTTTGCCTCTCCCAGCGAATGTTCTGCATGCAAATGTCAAGACTACAGGGCAAAACATAATGTAGTGATTAATGCTATTAATGCATTAACTACTTTTGTAAAGAAATTGACATCTAAGAAGGGTCTCATTCCATCAAAGAGGATTTTATTTCCATCCGCTCCATTAGAGATTAGGGCTAAGAGGAGAAGAAGAGTGATTTCCAGGGCATTATCAAGCATCCAAAAAAGCAAAATTGCAACTCCTCTGTCTATGTGTTACACTGAGCAACATACAATGTCCAAAGAAGAGCAACACGAGCTGAACAATGTGAATATATTATATGTCTTCCAACTAACAAAACAAACAAAACACATATCTGTTTCAACAGATGACACATCTGCTGAAAATTATCAAACAAATATATACATCTGTTGCAACAGTTGACTAACCTATTACACCAGATACTTTATCTGGTGCAACATATGCCTCGTCTGTTTTAGCAAATCAAACAGCTCTTTGTACCGCTTTTATTTGTACCAACAGACGACCTATATGCTGTAACAGATGATTCATATATTGCAACGGATGGTTCATCCATTGGAAATTATCACACAGGGTCTTCCTCATGTAGAAATTTATCCCAACAGTTGATTCATTGTTGCAACAGAAATATAATCTATTTGGGACAATTTAAAATGGGAGAAAGACCTGTTTGATTTGCTAGAAGAGATGAGTTATCCTTTTCCATTTTGTTGTATCTCCGTGATTAGCATTGACCAATTCTGGCTTTCCAGGTGGATGCAAAAGAAGCTACTGCTGAACAACATTGACAATGTGCTACTCTTTTTATGGAAATACAGAAAACAGAAAGCACAGAAACCGTACGTAAGCAACAATAAAGATCCACGATGAGCAAAGTCGAATTCCATAGCACCGGATGAAGAACAACTTTCCTATACTGAGTAGATCTTTATAGCTTGAGTTTGTTAAATCAAAGCAATCCTTGGCAGTATACTTAAATTGTTGTTGATGTATTTGTTGAGATCTGTACCCATAATAATTTTTTTTACATTTCATTTATTCGTTGACTTATTTCAGCTAATTTATGAAGGGTTCAGTTTATTTTATTTTGTCTACGAATTTTATTTATTCCTTAGATTTGAACTTATTAATTGGAAAGGAATACTAGATTCAAATATTACAACAGATAATGTATCTGTTGCAACAGACGACACATCTATTGAAAAAATCAAACAGATTTAGACATATGTTGCAACAGGTAGGTGATCTATTAGAATTTATTAAACGGGTCTTTCCACTGTTGCAACAGATGAACTTTAGATAAAAACATCGAGATAATACAACGTATGACCAACCTATTACAACAGATAAACTATATGTCAGAACAGGTAGGATAACTGTTACAATGGATGGAGAATCTGGTGCATTATAGAAATTCAACTTTCGTTGGACATAAAAAGTTGCCACTACGTGTACAAAGGTTAAAATGAATTGAATTGAAATAAAAAAGGCTCAACCCATCGACCGTGTTCAGTTCAAACACCTAAAATAAGATAGGCGTCAAGTAGACAGTGTTCATTTTAAATACGTAAAATAAAATAGGCATCAAATGTGTCAGTGTCAGTCTGGCACATTTCGCTAACTTGCCGTCACTTGGCCCCCAACGGTCATTTTTTTCCCCATTGTCTTATATATTCATCTTTCTCCTAAAATTTAACCCTAAATTACCAAATCTTCTTCTTCACCGTCAACTTGTTTTATCTATTCAAATTATTTTTTTCTTTTTTCCAACTGAGATTGACAATGTCGAACGCATTTTCCACTATTTTTTGTGATAAATATTTTCGATATTGTAAGTGCGGTCATGAAGCTCTGTTAAAGACTTCTCGGACTCAACAAAATTTGGGTCGTAGGTTTTTTACTTGTAAGATTTCAAAGGTAATATTTTATTTATTTAATGAATTGATTAATTATTGACTTGTAATTATTTTATAATTGTGTTCTCTTTTTTATAGAAATTGGGTGGATACGATTACTTTGATTGATATGAAGAACGACACCCTTCACAAGCAAATCGTGTAATCTGGGGTTTGTTGAACAAAGTCAAGGCTTCTGAAGAGAAACAAAATCGAGCAAGAAGATACTACATTGTTGCCGTTATTGCTACTGGTTTGGTGTTGTTGGGCACATGGATATTCAAGCCTAATTGCTAAAATTTTCATGGTGGTGTGTATATTTGCTACTGGTTTGGTGTTGTCGAGCACATGGATATTCAAGCGTAACTGTTAGAAAATATCAAAAAGATTTAGGCATATGTTGTAAAATTTAGATCATCTGTTAGAAATTATTAAACAGGTCTTCCCACTGTTGCAACAAATTAGACTTAGATTATTAGATTATTCATAGAAATAACATCGCCATAATGCAACAAATGAACAACCTATTACAACAGATAAACTATCTGCCAGAGCGGATTAAAGATATTTTACAACAGATTTACAATCTACTCTATTGCATTATAAAAAACTCAACTTTCATCAAAAAAAAATTATTGTCACTATATGTACATGTAATAAAGTGAAGGGTGACATGAAATTAAAAAATTTTATTTCACAGGTTCTTCTATATACACAGGCTTCAAGCGTCCAGTTCTCTAGTTAGTATCCCATAAGCCTAGACCTATTGTAGGTTTGCCACAGCATTGTCGCACAGAAAATTTGTTAGCTCAGCCATTTCTGTGCCGATCAATAAACATTCAATGTGTGCAATAGCGTGCGAGCCGTTCGCTTTAGCAACAGCATCTTTTGGAAGGATCATTCCCATATTTCGACCTTTAAAATCCCATGATTTCTTCATCAACACTTCTTTTGGCAAATGATTCATCAGTTTACTCTCCCTCAACAAGATGGGCAATAGCACAATCAGTGGTTCCACGAGGAGAAAAAGATCAAAATCGTCGATGAGAGGTATGTTGGAGTCATAAACAATGATCTTTCCCTCCTCGAGTAGTATCTCAACAACCCGATAATGCATGCCGTTCACGCTAATGACTACAAGAATCCTTTTTTCCTCGGTCCAGCTCTTGCCATATGGATTTGGCCTGTCCCCTCTAACATATCTTAATGTTTCTTCTTCATCCAAAATCAACATAGGAACTAGGAAATCAAGTCCCACGCCAAGGGATGACACCTCTCCATTGAGTTGATTGTACCTATCTTTGAGCTTCTTGCAGGAGTTGAGGTCCATTATCCTATCGGCAGCGTCATAAGATTTTTGGTACGTTAATTGTCTTTTCCTCATGAGGCAGAGAATTATGTCAATATGCTGTGAGATAAGAAGTCAATTTTTAAATAGGTTAGTAATTGTAAAAATACAACAGTTGGTCCATTTGTTTCATAGGGTTCTTCGAATCAATAATCCAATGCAACTTATGCAATAGATGGATAATAAGTTACAACAGAACCACTACCAATTGCACTAGTATACCCAGTTGTTGCAACAGATGTGAAATCTGTTGCGTAGCTTCTTCTTCATGGGGTAGATTAGAGGGGCTAGGTTAGGAAAAGTAAACTTGACTTGTCCTCATACGGTATACGCATATCAGTCATAGTCTGGAAGTCTTGGGGGGAAAAGGGGGGCCCGGGGTAATCTAGTACGCTTGTCTTAGCATTCTTGGCTTGTCGCAGATCCCTCTTCTCTTCGACGCTAAGTTCCGCATATATGTCCACCTTCTTGACTGGCCCCTGAACTTCAACAGCTTTTGGAGAGGGAGGAATTGCAATTTCTTTTGATTTCCAAGCGGAGAGTACGTCTCTAATTGCTCTTTTCTTTCTCCTAACTAATGTTGTAGGAGTGTGTGTCTCCCTCACCTTCTTGGATGGTATAACACACCTCTTGGATTTGAATTCCTCGATAGCTTTAGAGATAGCTTCTACTTTTTCAAAGAGTTTATCTTGTCTGTCCTTGCACTCATCGTATTCGCAATAAGAACACGAGGGTGAAGAGGGGTGAGAGGGACCTGTGTAAGGGCAAAAAGGGGTATTTTCAAACATATTTATTCTTCATCTGTAAGGGCGAAAAGGGGTGTTTTCAAACATATTTATCCTTTCTTTAGCATCAACATGCTCATCATTATGAGTGGTAGCAGCATCAGTATGCCTGCCACCAACACCAATAATTCTACCAGAAGAAGCACTCGGATCTGCCTTAGTAAAAGGTTGGTCATGAAGAGCCTCAACATTAGGCTGACCTTGCCTAACTGCTCTTTTTATAGATATTGCTTCAGCTAATTCCTTTTTTATTAACTCCACCATTGGGTCTGCTATAGTATCAACATGACCTAGAGTAATATAAGAAGTCATCACCGACTCCTCCTCAGTAGGCACGATCCATAGATGCACAACCTATAAAAAAAAGACAGATGCATTTAAATTATATAATATAATAATTTTCATAGTTGGGCTACTTTTTTTTTAAAAAGACTCATCTGTTGCATAGTTTGCAGTATATGGTTAACATCTGTTTTAGTCTGGTTCAGAGAAACAGAGTAACACATAGATAATCTGATGCAAAATATCAATCATCTGTTGCAACAGTTGCACAAGACGGGTAATCTGTTATACAACAGATGATCAGTACATTGCAACAGATGAACAATATGTTATCAGATTAAACATCTGTTGCATAATTTGCAGTAGATGGTTAATCTTTTAGGAGTCGGGTTCAGAGAACCAAAGCAACAAATGGGTAATCTGATGCAAGATATACCCTGTCGCAACAGATGTCCCATCTAGTGTATCAAATATAACATCTGTTGCACCAGATATAACATCTGTTCAATATCTTTCTTATCTTTAAGTAGAATTATTTTATTTGAAGAAGACGTACTGCATCATCCGGAGGGTTAAAGAGATCAGCCTCTTTAATATTGGTGTTGCTCTTTGCATCCAACCACGTAAACATCCTTGGATGAGAAACCTCATTCGGGTAATCCATTAACTTCTTTCGGAGGGGAGGAATGGCTTCAAATGCCCAAGCCTAAAAAATGTAAACAGGAAGCAAGCAAAAAAAATTATAATACTATATTCAATATAAATTAATGGATGAGTAAAATCAGTGATTAATTTTACCATGAAAGCCCAAGGAAAGCCGTATAATGTGGTCGTCCCTGAGGATAGCTTTGTCAGTAAATATTGGACAGTCAAGTAGAAGTTGTCATATCCCTAGGGATAATTATTGAATTTATCAAAATCCTCAGCACGCGCCAACAAATCATCTTCTATGACCTTGTTGACGTATCTTGCCAATATAACCAAATGGGCAAACCAAACTACGCACAATTGCTTTCTGTACAACTCTGGTATGGTTTTATCCTCGAGATCTGTCAACAAATCCGATGCTTTGTAGCCACATCGAGCAATGTCAAACAACCCATCTATTTTTTTCTTACATTTTTTTGCCTTGTATCTTTTGTGTGGTGGTGGTCCTTCTGGACGATGACATCTCAAGCCCGTCACTATGGAAAATTCTTGCAAGCCAAAACAAACAGGCATGCCATAGTTATTGATCTAGATTTCATCCATCTTCTTTTTGCCCCCTCCTCCGGATCTTTGTCATCCCCCGCATACTTGATCCTGCGCTTGAGAAGACCATATACTATCATCATAGGGAAACGAATACGAGCAAAGGGGTCCTCAGGCAGCTCGAGAAAGCATCCAAAGCAGCTCTTCTTAAAAAGTCCGCCTATGTTTTCGTTCTTCATAATTTTTATACAATGTTCAAATTTTTTCCCCATCTGATATTTAAGTACAATTTGACCAGTTGGTTATTTTCCTTCTGAGTCATTTATCGGCATCGCAACTTGAAACCTGTCAATACTAAAAGTTTTGACAAGATCATGCTGGGATGTCGATATAAACTCACGCCCTGTCGGTGATCCATTATCATCATGTTGATGATCATCCTCTTTCTCTTTCTGACTCTCTAATTCCTCTTCTTTCTCACTTTTATTTTCTTCTTCATCATCTACGGACCCTTGTCCACCTTCCTCAATGTTGTTTTCACATCTCTCCTTATCTTCACTTTTCCCTGATTGAGATTGTTCAGGAAGCTCCTCCGAATCCCTCTTACTGTAGCCTTTTTTTTGAGTGGTCAGACGTTGATCCATTTTTACTTTTCTTTCTTTTGGGAGACATGTTTTCCCTACAGATAAAGAAAAATAAAAATTACATTATAGTTGATGTATTCATAGATTTTAAAAAATACATTACAAATACCACGAATACCGATAAACCAACCACCACCACCACAAACACCACCAACCAATGCCAACAAACAAATAAACACCACGAATACCGACACCACCACAAACACCACAAACCAATGCCACCACTGGTGCCACGACAATGACCACCACCACCACCACCACAACCAACACCACAAACACCATCCAACTATACCACAACAGTCAACAGAACACTGTGACGGAAACTAGGGATTTCTTGAGTTCTTCCTACGATTTTACCATCAAAACTCAAAATTATAAATCCATTCTCGAAGATAATACAACTAAAAGTTTTATTTTTTATCAAACTTAAAAGCCCTTATTTTTTAGAAAAAAAAAACAAATATAAAGCTCTTCTCAAACTCTGTTGCCTACGAAGACAAAGAAAATGACTGATACAAGCAAGAATGAAGTCGAAAATAACACCTATGTGGTCAGAAATGAGAAAAAAAGTGATCTATTATGAAGGGTTGAGCAAATCTGTTGAGTAGTTGTTGTCTGTACTGTATTGTTGAGTGAGAATGAGAGAGAAAGAGCCAGACCTCGAGATTTGAAATGATAAAATATTTTTATGGGTTGATTTGTATTTTGGAATAGAATAACAAGTAGTTTTGAAAATGTTAATTTGATCCGAAATGATCTTAATTATTTTAAAAATCATAAAATATATGTGTAATTTTTAACCCTCTCATCATGCAATTGCCAAAAGGGTAATTCAATTGAAATTGTATAAAAATAATTGAAGTTGTAGTTGACCGAGTACTCTAGGAGGTGACCCTGTGAAAACTCACCCCTGGTCCTAGATTAATCGATTTAGGTACTATTAGTCTAACATATAAACTCAATTGAAATTGTAAAAAAAAATATTCAACATGTTGCATCAAATTTCTTATCTGTTGTAAATTATCAATCAATTAGGTAACAACAGATTATGAATCTGATATAAATTATCAAACAGATTAAGTCATCTATTGCTATAGATTACCCATCTGTTGTAAATTATCAAATAGATTATCATATGTCGCAACAGATTACCCATATGTTGTAAGTTATCAAATAGGCGCTGCCATCTTTTGTGGCTGACCCTATGAGAACTCACCCTTAGTCCTAGATTAATCGATAGTTTACCCTATGAGAACTCACCCCTAGTCCTAGATTATTCAATTATGTTATTAGTACCTTAGTCCTAGATTAATCAATTAAGGTATTAGTCTAACATATGATGTAGTAAGAATCGGTTTGGCTCAGAGTGTTCGATCGACGACTCTGTTGGGAGGAATGTAGTACCGTCTCATTATACAATTAATGAAAGACTCAATTGAAGTTATAGCTGACCCTATGAGAACTCACCCCTAGTACCAGACTATTCAATTAAGGTATGAGTACCCTAGTCCTAAATTAATCAATTAAGGTATTAGTCTAATATATGAGGTTGTAAGAATCGATTCGGCTTAGAGTGATCGATCGACGACTCTGTCGGGAGGAATGCAGTACCGTCTCATTATGCAATTGCCAAAAGACTCAATTGAAGTTGTAGTTGATCCTATGAGAACTCATCCCTATTCCCAAACTATTTAATTAAGGTATTAGTACCTTAGTCCTAGATTAATCAATTAAGGTATTAGTTTAACATATGAGGTAGTAAGAATCGGTTCGGCTCAGAGTGATCGATCAACGACTTTGTTGGGAGGACCGCAGTACCATCTCATTGTGCAATTAACAAAAGACTCAATTGAAGTTGTAGTTGACCCTATGAGAACTCACCCCTAGTCCCAGACTATTCAATTAAGGTATTAGTACCCTAGTCCTAAATTAATCAATTACGATATTAGTCTAACATATGAGGTAGTAAGAATCGATTTGGCTCAGAGTGATCTATCGACGACTCTGTCGGGAGGAACACAGTACCGTCTCATTATGCAATTGCCAAAAGACTCAATTGAAGTTGTAGTTGACCCTATGAGAACTCACCCCTAGTCCCAGACTATTCAATTAAGGTATTAGTACCCTAGTCCTAGATTAATCAATTAAGGTATTAGTCTAATATATGAGGTAGTAAGAATTAGTTTGGCTCAGAGTGATCGATCGATGACTCTGTCAGGAGGAACGCAGTACCGTCTCATTATACAATTGCCAAAAGACTCAATTAAAGTTGTAGTTGACCCTATGAGAACTCACCCCTAGTCCTAGACTATTCAATTAAGTTATTAGTACCCTAGTCCTATATTAATCAATTAAGGTATTATTATAACATATGGGGTATTAAGAATCAATTCGGCTCAGCATGATCGATCGCCGACTCTGGTCGGGAGGAATGCAGTACCGTCTCATTATGCAATTGCCAAAAGACTAAATTGAAGTTGTAGTTGACCCTATGAGAACTCACCCCTAGTCCTAGACTATTCAATTAAGTTATTAGTACCCTAGTCCTATATTAATCAATTAAGGTATTATTCTAACATATGGCGTAGTAAGAATCGATTCGGCTCAGCATGATCGATCGCCGACTCTGGTCTGGAGGAACGCAGTACCGTCTCATCATGCAATTGCCAAAAGACTAAATTGAAGTTGTAGTTGACCCTATGAGAACTCACATTCAATTAAGGTATTATTCTAACATGTGAACTCAATTGAATTATATATAAACAAGTGTTCAACTTATTGCAACAAATGTTTTTTCTATTGGATCAAATCAAACAGATTATATAATCTGTTGCAACATATTATCCATCTGTTGTAAAATATCAAATAGATTAAGTCATTTATTGCTACAGATCACGAATCTATTGTAAACTATTAAATAGATTAAGTCATCTGTTGCGACAGATTACCTATCTGTTGTAAATTATCAAATAGGCGCTGTCATCTATTGTAGTTGACATTATGAGAACTCACCCCTAGTCCTAGATTAATCAATTAAGGTATTAGTTGAACATATGAGGTAGTAAGAATTGTTTCGGCTTAGAGTGATCGATCGACGACTCTTGTCGGGAGGAACGTAGTCCCGTCTCATCATGCATTTGCCAAAAGACTCAATTGAAGTTGTAGTTGACCCTATGAGAACTCACCCCTAGTCTCATATTATTTAATTAAGGTATTAGTTGAACATACGAGGTAGTAAGAATCGGTTCATCTCAGAGTGATCGATCGATAACTCTTGTCGGGAGGAATGCAGTACCATCTCATCATGCAATTGCCAAAAAACTCAATTGAAGTTGTAGTTGACCCTTTGTGCTCATTCATCCATCCCTAATTCCACCTAGATCAATGTATGTACTCTTATTAATCTTAACATTAAGCTAATGAGAACACATTTCAACTCAGAACACATTTCAACTCAGAGTGATCGATCAATGACTCAGGTCAGGATGAACGCAATACTAACACCATGCAAATGAAATGACTCAATTGGATTTGTAGTTGACTCTGTGAGATATTCATTCATCCCTCGTTCCACCTAGATCGATATAGGTACTATTATTAATCTTAACATTAAGTTAATGAGGAGCTCATTCCTTCATCCCTAGTTCATCCTAAATCAATTGCAATGAAATCTGTTGCAACAAACAACTGAGATGTTGGAGAATTTCAAACAGATAAAATATCTGTTGCAACAGATAACATTTATTCTTTAGTTATCAAATAGACATTTTCATCTGTTATGACGGATGACTGAGCTATTGGAAATTTTCAAACAGATATTAATATCTATTGTAACAGATGACTTTTTTGATTTAGTTATCAAATAACATTTCCATCTGTTGTCACAGATGACTGAGCTGTTGGGATTTCTCAAACAGATATATAAATCTGTTGCAACAGAAGACATATCTATTTGAAAATCTTTTTGTTTTCTTTTAATTTTAAAGCAAGCTACTGTCCAAGTAGATAAAGTAGTAGTACTACTAAAGGCGATAAAAAATGTTTCTTGGATAACTCAAAAATCTCATTGAGTAGTCTTTTCCTATCTTTTCAATGTCACCTGTTTTCTTTCTCGTGCCCCTCAAATTATTAGTGAATATTAATTAATGAATACTGAAACCCCTAATAATTCTTTTATTTCATTTTGACTTGGCACTCCCATCAAGAAAATATTAATTAGGGGTTTATTTTACTACCAAATTAGCCTTATTAATTATGCTTTAAAAATATAAATTTGAATAAATATACTTTGTTTAGCCATTTAATATTAAGGGTAGTACATCTAGAAATTAGAATTATCTCATCTCTCCTCTCCTCTCCTTCAGCCCTAAATCTCTCATTTTTTTTCTTTCTATCCTCTTTAGGGTTATCATAGCCTATTTTTTCTCTCCTCTTTCTCAAAAATTTTTGTTTGGATCTAAACCAATCGATATCCATATATTAGATTCCTCGACTGAAATTGCTGTTTTGACCCCCTTTTGACATTAAGGTATGATATGATTCACTATTGCTCTTTCATTCTCGTCTTCTTCCTGCAACTTTATTTACATCTTTTTGTTTATTTAATTACTATTTTTCCATATCATATTTATTTAAAAAATTTGAAGGAACTTTTAATTGTTGAATAAACATACCGAGAATTTTTATTATAAGATGTGAAAAAAAGTCATCTGTTGGGAGAAGTTTAAAAGCCTTGTTGGCAGTATCATTTTTTTTATGTATTTTGTTTGTTTCTTTGTTGTTGATGCTGTTATTGATGTTGGTGGTGGGGTTGGTGTTGTTGGAACTTGTGGTGTGGTGTGCTTTAGACGGTGGGTGCTTCTTAGCTTAAAAATAGTGGAGTCCGAACAATCAACACAAGGAGTAAGGGAGAAAAAAATAAAAAGTTTAAAGTGAATAAGAAGAGAAGAGTTGGTTACCAAAATTAAAAAAATATGTGCTGAGTGGGAATTGAACTCAAGACCAAAAGAAATAAATAGCCTTAAGCACCCATATACATTATTTTCTTTATTTCCACATACATATATAAAGTTCGATACGAGTTCAGTCTGTGCTTCACACCCGGAGGACTTCATGTGGGTCCGTCCCTTGTTGTTGATGGTGTTGGAAAATAGGATGTATGCTTCTTTGTTGTTGATGATATTGTTGGAACAAATGTTGTTATTTTCTTTATTGTTGATGTTTTTTATTTGTTGTTTGTAGTTTATGTTGTTGTTGATGTTGCAACAGATGGAGCAACTGATGGAGCAAATCAAACGACCAGCAAGGCTACTATGTATTCCAATAGACTCCATATGTGTTGCATCAGACTCCATATCTGCCGCAATAGACTCCACATCTGACGTAAACTATCTGGGATTTAATGTAATATTGCTGAAACTATCTGGGATTTATGTGTTGTGTGTGTTACTTAAATAAAACTGGTGACTTTATTAATATGTAAATTAAAAAAATGGATCTAAATACAACATTTTATCTTTTTGTTGTATTTTCGAAAGAGACAGATTGGTAATCTGTTGTAAAATATATTCCACTTGTCAGATAACTTACAACATATGGATAATCTACTGCAATAGATGGATATATCAGTTTGCTTTTCCATCAGCTGTGGCGTCTGTTCGAACTTGCTAGTCATCTGTTTATTCAATTTCATCGAGAGCAATAGATTTTTCTAAACACTTCTTGGCCAAACTCAATTTTTGCTCTTGGATTGCTTCTCTTTTTTTCTTTGCATCCTTCAAGATGGCCTCTAAATTTAATTTTTTTCCCTCAATCCAATAGCAAAAATTTAGTTTGGTTGAAGGATGCAAAGTAAAAAAGAGAAGCAATCCAAGAGCAAAAATTGAATTTGGCCAAGAAGTATTTAGAAAAATCGATTGCTCTCGATGAAATTGAATAAACAGATGATTAGCAAGTTGCAACAGATGCCATAGCTGATGGAAAAGCAAACTGATATATCCATCTATTGCAACAGATTGTCCATATGTTGTAAGTTATTTGACAGGTGGAATATATTTTACAACAGATTACCAATCTTTCTCATTCGAAAATACAACAAAAAAATAAAATGTTGTATTTAGATCCATTTTTTTTTCTAATTTAGTTATTAATAAAGTCACCAATTTTATTTAAGTAGCACTAACACACACAACATATAAATCCCGGATAGTTTCAGCAATATTACATTAAATCTCGGATAGTTTGCTAATTACATCTTATCTCGAAATTTTGAATTGTGATACATATGTTAAGTAGTGATACATATATGGACTAGTGATGCATATGCATATGTATCACTAGTATAGACATATGTATACAGTAGTGATACATATAGCATATGTATCACTAGTAAATATGAATCCGGAATTTTATTTAATTTTTTAAAACATTAAGGGATATTGTGTAATATGGTATCTTAAATATGGGATTTGTGTAAATTTTTCTTTTAAGGGATATGGACAGTATTGGCTTTTTGTTTGACTAAGTCCAATCCCTTCCAATTCAATCATTTTATAAATAGGTCCCTGCAGCCTCCCCACTCACTTTCACTCACTCTCGTTCATTCCTCCTCACTCACTTTCACTCACTCTCGTTCATTCTACTATACTTATAATACTAATATGTCAGATCCAGATTCGGACAAAAAGGTTCATATCGAGTCCTTGCAGGAACTTCAAAGGCTGTTTGATGAACTCCAGAGGGATTTGGCCAATTTCTGAGCAAGGCTTAGGAGGGCCCTGCTGCTGTCGGATGAAAATTGTTAGGTTGACAATAATAATAGTAGTAGTAATAATAATAATAATAATAATAATAATAATAATAATAATAATAATAATAATAATAATAATAATTAGGTTATGTTTTTTCTTTCTTTTAGCGTATGTATTTCCCTTTTTTATATCCGATCTACCTATAATGGATTCAAAAAAATCCATGTATATGTTTGGTTTGGTTTGGTCGATTTTGAATTTTTAATTCGTATTCAATATTTAATTATCATTCTATTTATTCCCTATTCTCAACATGTCGGCGGTTGGAGTTAGGGATACGGTCATGATGAGAAATTCTCCTAAAAATGGTTCGTTAATAAATAATAAGGAACTAATGATATTATAATCGTAAAAAGAAAGATTATTTAATTTAAAAAAATTGGATTAATTTAATTAAGATATATATATATATGATGATATGATTTTTAAGAAAAAAGTTAATGAATAGTCGTGACTGTGACTTTTGTCTAAACACATTCAACAAACAAACAAAAACAAAAAATGTTTCTGATGCATCAAATTCCTCATCTGTTGCGACTTATGAATCAGTTAGAAGAAATTAAAAAAGCTCCTTAAACAGATGGTCGATTTATAGCAACAGATGATATATCTGTTGAAACAGATGGGTTATCTGATGCAACAGATATTCAATCTATTGCCATAACTCAATTAATAAAAATGGTTATTAAAGAAACGGAACGATTATTGAAAACCAGGTGTATTCGATTTTTAAATTGAGAAAAAGGTTATTTAAATTTAATAAACTGAAAAGTCATGACTTGTCACAATAATAAAAAACTCACCACCAGCTTGATTTAATTAAGTCATTTCTTTTCACAGAAAGAATAAGGAAATAAATGATAAACACAATTTAAACTGTAAAAAACTCACCAGAAATATTCTTGTTTTTAAATCTTCTTTATTAATTTATATAATTAAAAAGTCAAAAAATTTGGATGTCATAAAGATAATTTTTCTTAAAGATATATATATTATATGTTGCAACAGATATATTATCTGATGCAATAGGTTAACAATTTGTTGCAACGGATGATATATCTGTTGTAACAGATGATTTATCTGATTCAATAGGTATATAATCTGTTGTGCAACTCAGTGTAAAAAATAAACGGTTGCTTGAAAGAACTAATTATTTAATAATTATAAAGCTAAGCTTCAAGCTGAAAAGTCACGACTTATCACAATATTGCTTAATTTAATTAAGTCATAACTTTTTATAGTTATCAAGAATGTCATTAATAAATGGAGGTGAACAGTTGTGCCTTTAAATCTGCTTTATTAATTTATATAATTAAAAAGTCATAAAAGTTGGATGTCATGAAGATAATTTATTTATTTTTTTAAAAAATATATATTATATGTTGCAACAGTAATATTATCTGATGCAACAGGTTATCTATTTGATGTAAATGATGATATAACTGTTGTAATAGATGATTTATCTGATGCAACAGATATATTATCTGTCCAACTCAGTGTAAAAAAAATGGTTCCTGAAAAGAACTAATTATTAATAATAATAAAGCTGAAAAATAATGACTTATCACAATATTGATTAATTTAATTAAGTTATAACTTTTTACAGTAATCAAGAATGTCATTAATAAATGGAGGTGAACAGTTGTGCCTTTAAGTCTGCTTTATTAATTTATATAATTAAAAAGTCAGAAAATTTGGATGTCATGAAGATAATTTATCTTTTTATATATATATATATATATATATATATATATATATATTATATGTTGCAACAGTAATATTATCTGATGCTACAGGTTATCTATTTGATGCAACAGATGATATAACTGTTGTAATAGATGATTTATATGATGCAACAAATATATTATCTGTTGTCCAACTCAGTGTACAAAAAAATGGTTCCTGGAAAGAACTAATTATTAATAAAAATAAAGCTGAAAAGTCATGACTTATCACAATATTGATTAATTTAATTAAGTCATAACTTTTTACAGTAATTAAGAATGTCATTGGAGGTGAACAGTTGTGCCTTCAAATCTGCTTTATTAATTTATATAATTAAAAAGTCAGAAAATTTGAATGTCATGAAGATAATATATTTTTTTTAAAAAATATATTATTATATGTTGCAACAGATATATTATCTTATGTAACAGGTTATCTATTTATTGCAATGGATGATATATATATTGTAACAGATGATTCATCTGATGCAACAGATATATAATTAGTTGTCCAACTCATTGTAAATAAAAAACGATTCCTGTAAAGAATTAATTATTTTAATAATAAATCTGAAAAGTCATGACTAATCACAATGTTGTTTAATTTAATTAAGTCATAACTTCTTACAGTAATCAAGAATGTCATTAATAAATGGAGGTGAACAGTTGTACCTTTAAATCTGCTTTGGGAAAAGGCATCATTTCGACCCCATACTATACAAGAAAAGTCTAAGCCACACCTAAATTATATAAATGATCTATCACACACCTTAACTATATAAAAGTGATATTATTACCTTTCCGCGATCCCCATTCTAAGGCGCGTGTGTTACACTTATTTTAGGCGCGTCCAACCTATTAAATAACAAAAGTAAACGGCTAAAAATATTAAGGGACAAGACATCTTTTCCACCCCAAACTATATTTGAAAAGTCGAATCCACACCTAAACTATATAAGTGACCTATTACACACCTTAACTATAAAAAAGTGATACTTTTTACTGACGTGGTGCTGACGTGGCAACGCGTGTAAACACTACACCACATGCAAGTGGTGGTAGCCTGACAGAGTGTAAATAGTTTCACTTTTTTATAGTTTAGGTGTGTAATGGGTCACTAGTATAGTTTAGGTATGGCTTCGACTTTTCGGGTATAGTTTGGGGTGGAAACGATATTTTTTCCCAATCTGCTTTATTAATTATATAATTAAAAAGTCAAAAAATTTGGATGTCATGAAGATAATTTTTTTTAAAAAAAATATATATATTATATGTTGCAACAGATATATTATCTGATCCAACAGGTTATCTATTTGTAGCAAATCATTATATATCTGTTGTAACAGATGATTTATCTGATGCAATAGATATATTATCTGTTGTCCAAAACAGTGTAAAAAAATAATTCTTGGAAAGAACTAATTATTATTAATAATAAAGCTGAAAAGTCATGACTTATCATAATATTGATTAATTTAATTAAGACATAAATTTTTACAGTAATCAAGAAAGTCATTAATAAATGGAGGTTTATAGTTGCGATTTTTTGCCTAACTCATTCAAGTTCAATCCTCTATAAATAGATCCCTCCTTACTCAATCGTTCGTTCTACTACACACTATTTATTTCTCGCTCTTGTTACACCTTCAATTACTTTCTCTTCAAGGACTTAATAGTTTTTTCCTGTCTCTAGTAAGTTTTTTTCTTGATTTTTGTGTAAATATACGTTGTATTACATTACATTCGAATTCTTTCTTTTCTTTACTTTTGTGTTTATGTGTGTGTTTTGTCAACTTATGCGTTTTTTAGATATGGCTGATCCTGTGTGGGATGTCGCTATTTTACGAGACGTCATGAGGGAACTGCAGAAGGAGGTTCATGACCTGCATTGGGAGTTGGCCGCCGTCATAGTAAGGATGCTGCGGGAGATCCGCAGGCTGTGGAGGGCGCTGCTGCTGCCTTTTGAAGATTGGTTGGCTGGCCATACAAATAATAATGATGTTAATAATGATGATAATAATAATTAAGTTTTTTTTATGTTATCTATGTATTTTTTTGTTTGTTTTATAAAAAATTATGTTTGATGCACTTGACTTTTTATTTCTTATTTAATTTTTATGCTGTCTATTTCTATTTCTTAACGAATGGCATGTCTACAATTGAGGAATAATTTGATTCCAGTATCAATAGCAAGAATATATGAGTTATCTGTTAGGTTTTGTGTGTGACAGGAGCTGTATCTGAATTTTGTTGTTCGAAACATAATAGTAATTTGATAAAACAGATTATTTATCTGTTGAAACAAATTACTAATCTGGTGCAACAGAATACCCATCTATTCGATTCATATTACGGGCACCTAAAACCCTTAAATATGAATCCATCCGACATGAGTCTACTGCTACAATAGAACATTTATCTGTTGCCGCAGATAATGGATCAGTTTAAACTGATTGCTCTTGTATTGCATTCATGTTCACGTGCAAGCTATTGTTAAAAAAACAACACACTAGCAGTTACCTAGATTCTACTAAAAAGCATAATCTGACTTACCAAAGTCTCCTCTCAAGTAAATTCCAAAGTTGAAAGTGATTTACGAAATAAAATTTGACATAAGAATTTGGTCAAAGAGCAGCAGTTGGGGTAACAACAACATCAACAACAACAACAATGGTCAACAAGAAGAATATGAAGATGATAATGAAGTATAAGATGATGATAATGAATCAGAAGATGATGAATAAAGCAACAACAACAATGAACAACAAATATCGCGAAGAGAGAGAAAATAACAACGGATAAGGCGAGAGAAAAAGACGTCTTTTTTCCCTTCGTTCCCCGTTATATATTAACTAATATTTGGATCAAAGTGTAAATTTAAAAACTTGTGGGTTATTTTGAAATTTCCAAAACTTTCTTAAACCATAATTAAGTAGTTGTCACCTCTACTCAATTATTAAGACTTGTGTCACTTACACCTTATTTTAAAACTCTTTTGTCACCTGTGGCCCAAACCCCCATGCCTATTTACTGTTTGGATGCTCTCTTTAGTCTTTTTTTTTTTAAATTGCGCTTCACTATTGAAGTGAGCGCGTCGCTTCACACTTCATGTAATGCATGATCCGAAAGTTTTGTCGCTTTTTTCTGCATCACGCTTTTTTGAACACTAATTTTCATGATTTGAATTCATGATCTTCTAATCACAGCTTCAAATTTGTACCTATCGTGAAACCTACTGATTCAATTGATTCAAATTTGTACTTACTAGTAAATGTTAGGGTTAAGAGTATAGTACCTTTGCTATTGAAGGTACTTGTAAGTAAATAACTTAATAAAGGTTTGAGTATAGATATTGAATCAAATTCTGAAAATTTATCTTTAACAATATGTTTGACTATACATTTTGAATCATATTTTAAAAATTTGCTTTACTTTTTTTTTTCAAGTTTCAAAAACTGATCCAGATAAGTTTTAAAATTTTTTGGACATCCACTCATAAAAATTCAATTTTTTTCCCAAAAAAATAAATAAATATAAAATACATGCCCAAAGACAATTTCAAATTTCCAAGTTCACCTTCAAAATCTATGACTATACAAAAAATATTCAACAACCAAACAATCAATTAATTATTTTATACTATATTCCAAACTGTATACGACTTAATAATTTTAGGTTTTTGGGTTATGATCCCTGTCGTGGTGTTTCAGTTCTTTTTCTTTTTTTAAAATTTTCAATTCTATGTAGATCAATCCATTCAATTAATTTAAATTCGTACTGACCAGATTCAGCGTCCGGCCATTAAATTAAGAGGAATTTTAAAAGTTCGAATTAATTATTGTTACATTCTTTTAAAAGGAGTTTTTTTTTTTGGTTTCCCATCCGGTGTCCAGTATCCGCATTGGAGTTCGACTAATCCAGATTCGCGCCAGATAGGACCCCATTAGAGGAAAACATTACCAACAGAGTTTTCTTTATGCCCAGGATCGAATCCTTGACCTCTGGGGGTTTGTCTTTTATTGAATAAAACAAAACAATGAGAATGCACAAAATAGAAAAGAGAGATTTCTTCTTATTCTTCTCTTCCTTTACTCTTCCTAATACATACACAATTCCTAATACATACTTTGGTACCGGCCAACTTTGGTATCAGAGAAATGTTATTTAAAAATAGAGGAGTTGTATGTATTTATTTAATGAATGCATATTATGATAGAACTAAATTTAGAAATCAACCAAAATATTATAAATACTAATGAATAAAATAGACCAATCCCAAAAATATAAGGAACTAAAACAAATATTATCTGAGAAATGAAGAGAATTAAAAATAAGAAAAGAAAGACTACAGTATAATTTAATTGTTCGTGTATGTTAAAAATCAATAAAAGCACAAAAAGAAGAAATATCATATTTAGAAGCTCTAATAGATAACCTAGAATACATACATCAACATGACTTATATACAATCAAATAGATAAAATGAATAAAGAAGAATTTATAATAGATGAAAAAACATATGAAAATCACGAAGGGTTGAAAATAAGAATAGTATTTTCTAATTTAGGAAGAAGATATAAGAAAATAGGTGAACATTTATATTTAATGTTATAAAAAGAAGAATTAAAATTAGAAGATAAACTAACAGCTATGGTAAGAATAGCAAAAGAAAATGAAGAAATAGACAGAAAAAAATAAATAGAAAAAATAAAACAACAAACTGCGGATGAAATACGAAAAATAGAAGAAATAAAAAATAATAGGATTACTGAGTTAGAAAAAGAATTACAAATACTAAAAGATCTATATGAAAAAAGACAAAGAGAAAAAGACGAAAAGGATAAAGAACGAAAACTACTGCATGAAATAAACCAAGTTAAAGAAAAATTACAAACAAAAAATGGAGAATTAAAGACCAATGAGTTAGAAATAAATCAATAGATACTGAAAAAACAAATGATTATGATTTAGAAGATAGTGAAACATATCCAGAAATTTTAGAAAGAATAGAAGATCTAGAAATTAATGAAAAAGAAGAAGCAGTTAATAAAGAAAATATAGAAGAAATAAATACTCTTGATAAAAAAGATGACAAAAACATAATACCTAGTACATCAGAAATAAGAAAGCCAAAATATAATTACAAAAATAAGTACAATCCAAAAAATGAATATAGATGGACACCAAAATAAATAGTTAATAAAAATTACAACTTCTTAGATTTAGACTGTGTAATAGACACAAATAAAATGATACAATTATGGGTAGGATATATATCAAAACAGTTACTAGATAATAGTATAGACACAACAAATATACCAGAATATATAGAAAGAACACTAATAGGAACAGTACAATTATGACTATCAAATTTAACTGAAGAAAGTAAAAAGGTACTAAGATCTCACAAAAACACAGAAGGAACAACTAAAGCATCACCCATAGAAATATTTTAAAAATATGAAACGGCTATAAGAAATGAATTTAGCAGTATATAAACAAAAGAAGAAGAACAAAATATAGAAAAGGATACAAATAGGAATTTAATGATGAAATTAGCAATACGTAATATGTGCTACATAGATGAATATACATGTGCATTCAAATAATATTATTATAAGGGAAAATATAATGCAGAAGAAAGTAAGGAAATAAGGAGATTATATTTTAGCAAACTACCTGAACCATTTAGTTCAAAAATAATAAAAAGTTGGGATGAAACAAAAATAGTAGATACTCTAGGAGCAAGGATAAAATTTTTACAACAATGGTATAGGAATATATGTGAAAAATATAGGGAAGAATTAAAAATGAAAAAAAACATAAGTAAAAAATTTAGCATTTTGCAAAGATAAAATAACACCCCAATTTGGATGTGAAGAAAAATACCACAAGAAAAGAAAAATACATAAGAAATATAATAGATATAAGAAATCCCAATATAAATATAAAAAACCAAGAAAAAGATATTACGTAAAAGACTATAAACATAAAAGACCATATAGAAAGAAGAAATCTATAAAAGAATGTAAATGTTATAATTGTGAAAAATTAGGACACCTAGATAAAGATTGTAAAGTACCCAAAGATCCAAAAAAGAAACAAATATCAGAAATAAAGATAGAAAATAAAGAATATATGCAAATAGATTATATAGATTATGAACTAGAAAGTGAAGATAATATATATGAAATCTCGGAAAATGAGACAGTTAATGAAATAGATAGTGAATTAGATGAATCAAATGACTGAAGAAGATATATAAATAATAAAGAAGGAAGAATATTTAAATGTAATAAAAAAGGAAGAATATTTAAATGAAGAAGGAACAAATCAAAAAATCATATTTGACAATCATATATTTGAAGAAATAAAAGGAAAAGAATTAGATTTAAGAGTAGAAAAAATATTTAAAATACCAACAATAAAGAATATATTTAATAGACGAAGAGAGGAATACTATGTAGTAAGCCAAAAAGAACATGTAATAGATTGTAGATATGCAAAAGGAAAAGCTAGTATACCACTAGTAACTAAAAGAACAGTTAATAAAGAAATACAAGATATAAAAAGTAGAGACCCAATAAAATACGTACATCTTGGAGGAACAGAGATATTAATAAAAGCATGTTTTAGAGAAGGAATAGATACACTAATAGAATTATATTTAGCAGATGATAGGATAATAAAACTTATAGAGAAAAGTATAATAAGTGCTATAAAAGGAAATCTAATATACCAAAAATTTTAATTTATAATAAGCGCAAACTACTCAGTAGCAGTAACAGATAAAAACATAGATAAGTCATTAGTACTATATTGGAAAATATCAGGAATAAAATTAACCACAGGAAGTAAAATATTCACGGTAAGATGTAAAAATTTATATGTATTGACAACAAAGCATAAAATAACAGGAAAAAATAAAATAAATAAAATACAAATAGAAAGCCCTTTTGAGAAATTTGTAAAAACCATAGATAATAGTGGTTATAGTTACCGGGATATAAATATAGAAGAAGATTTGGAAATAGTAAATGAAAGAATAGGAACATCAAGAAGAATATCTTATGAAAAATTAGAACCATAAAAAAGAATAGCGTATGAGATAACTCCAAAACCTAATCTAACCCAATATTACATAACAGGAACAATGGATGAAAAAGAATATCTAATATTAATAAACACATGACAAGAAGAGAATAGTATAATGAAACACCTGTAGACACCTAATTTTGTCCCTCCCCGATATCACTTTTACTCATTTTTACCTTATCCTATCGTGTACCCCCAACCATGTAATTATCCCTCCACAAATAACAAAAATAAAACCAACTCTAAACAAATCTTATCCCAAAATATCCACATAATCCCAATTGATAACAAATTATCAACCTTCCCTATTAAAAGTGGACAACACATCACTATCCTACCCCACCTCACTACCCACGTGACCCTCCCCACATTTCTTTTCCACAAAGATAATACACCCAGGGAATATATACACATATACAATAGGGGGTCGGGTTTCAAGTTCTTCTTCACTATTCACGCACCAACTCACAAAAACAATACACAGTAGTCCATATACACGACTTTTCTCTTCTTCGGCACGGGATTGAGAGAAACACACGACCTGACCATTCTTTCACTGTCACAGATCACACATAATTTCCATGGAAAGATTTAGGGAGGGAGAGAGGTAGAGATCGATAGAGAGCTGCATAGTTTGAGCGAGAGAAGAAGAGAGAAAGGGCGAGAGAGACATTTTCGACGAGATCTTATCGGAAAATGCTATAGCCATCCACTTTTCTCCCATTTATCGTCAACACCAAACTCACCGGAGCTCTGGTGTAGTGAAAATAGGAAGCCCAGTCCTTTTCTCGCCCTAACCTGCATCAATATGTTTATTTTTTTTTCGGTTTTCAGTTGGATCCCACCAAAAAATGTTGGTTCTGAGTTCACCGATCGTCTATATCATCAAAAACGGCGCCCAACACACGAAATAGATCCGTTCTCCGCTGACCCTACCTGAGAACCACCAGAAAATGAATGAAAGAGTGACGTTGTGCGCAGGTTTGGGTACGGTCTTCTTTTATTTCATGATTTTTGGGGTCCGGGTTGATGAAAAATACAAAAAAAAGGTATAGATCAAATCTGGATAAGTTCGTTTGTTCGAGGTTCCAGGTGTGGACTCCGTTTAATTGAATGACACAGTTTAAAAGTCCTAATTTCAGGTCCAATTCTTCTATCTCCTCTCTTTATTTTGATAACGTGATTCGGTGATTATGTGTTGGGTAATTACGATTGTTTAATTTTGTTGATGTTATGATTATATGCTTGACGATGTAATTTTGGTGATATGAGGAGCGAATTTGAGTAATTTTGATGGTGTGATTGATTAAAATGAAGCTGGGGACGGGAATCGAAAATTGATAAAAGTGAATATTATAATATTTTGATACATTATTGATGTTGAATCTGATATGTCGTCGAGCGGGTAGGAAAACAGTAAGCTCGGGTAGGCAAATTTAGAATTAGTGTATTGTTGGAATGTTTGGAATATTTGTTGAATATTTTGTTTATCGTATTTAAAAAGTGTAGTCATTTGACCGGAGAATGCCCTGAGGTATTTGTATTTATTCACGGGGAAATGCCCCGACGTATTATTTCTTTGAAGGAGGTTCGTGATCAAGGCCCGAGGCATCGGGTAAAACATTCAGGAGTAGCCTAAGATTAATTTAGAATAGAATAGGTTTATATTTTTGCATTTTTCATTATTTTGGGACTGTATAATTGGATTGGACACTAAATTTTGGATTGTCTTATTTTGTTTGCTTGATTGATTGTTTTGCGTGCTTTGTGTGGTTTATACATTCGTAGTGTCAAAATTAGCTGATACACTCTGCCAAGCGACTGTGATTGAACTGCAGGATTGAGGGGTGCCTAACACCTTCCCCTCGGTCAACAGAATTCCTTAGCCGGAATCTCTGTTCGCGGATCAGTTTTAAAGAGTCAAATTATTTCGAAAAGGATCTCCCAAAGGTGACTTGGCACACCCTATTTATGCCAAGTGACAACTCTAAATAAAAAATGTAAATAATTCTTTTTCGAAATAAATTTTTATTTTTTGTTACTTAAATAATAAAACCCTTTCAAACCTTTAAAATATAATTCTTTTCGGTTGAAAAAAGGGTGTGACATCTCTGGCGACTCTGCTAGGGATTTTTCAGAATTCGAGCTTATTTTTGAAGTTGTATCTGCTTAGTTTGACATTATGGGTGTATAAACATTATTTTTGTTATCGTTTATTGTTTATTTTATCATTGTTGAGTGCCTACGTGCTCTTTGTTTACAGTTTTTCTTCTTATGTGTTACCGTTTTATATCTGGCATCATTTGCATAACCCGAGTCAATTCTTTCTGCAACAAGTCTCAGAGTGCACGTCGTGCGCACGAACTCTAGTTGAGTCACCCTTATTTTAGGGGGGAGCCGTTGGATGTATGGAGTAGGTGGAAAGCAAAACAGTCACTATCGACCATATGCTCCTCCGAAGGACCTTGTTAGTAAACCACAACGTAGGTCAGCCTTTAGGTCATTCTTATGTGCATCATATTGAGACCTAGCAGGGCCCGCACGGTCCTTTGTAGGAGACTCACCTCTAAAGTATCCCTACATGCTAAATGTTGCATCTTTGAGGGTAACATGGTCATTTAACAGACTGATTTGGGGAAAACATGTGCTAGAATTAAAAAAGGGGTGTGTAGGCATGGAAAAAAAAAAAGAAGAAAAAAAAAAGAGTAAAGGTGAATCAAAAAAGAGTTTCATAGTTTTTAGGTCCTTTATGACTTGTTTTCCACAATTCAAAAATTCAAAAAAAAAAAAAAGAGAGATTTTTTTTTTACTTTTTGAACTCATTTTTCAAAAAAAAAAAACATCAATTTTTTTTCCTTTCGTTTCCTTTAGCAAGCATTTACAATTCAAAAACACCAAAAAAAATTTCTTCTAATAGGAGCTTTTTATAAAATTCAAAAAATATGGTAGAAGTTTTGTACATTTCATATAACGAAATATCAAAAAAAAATTCTTTCATAGCTATTGGTGTCATTTTTTTTTATGTGAAGTGTCGAATTGAAAACTAAAAAAAAAAAGATTTTGTTATGTTGTTCATCATGTGTCTTTGGTCGTGTCTCAAGTCAGGGTGCAATCTATTATTTAATCATTAAATATCCAATCTGGATGAACTACGCACCCCTGATTCTCCTCTCTCGGGAGTGAGATACATAGGCAGCCTATTGTTGGTTCGGGGATCTTATTTCAAAAATTCAAAAAGATTTCTTTACTCTTCATTTAGAGTAGGTGTTTCATATACATCTTTAAAACAAAACTACAAAAGATTTTTCTTTAATAGGTTCAAGTTTTATTTTTGTATGAAATGCAAAATTGAAAACCCAAAAAGAGTTTCTTTGGTAATCATAGGTTTCATTTTGTATAGGTTATTAAAGCGGAAAAATTCAAAAAGATTTTCGTCTATTCTTTTGACAATTTGTCATTTTTCTTTTCTTCTTAGAATTTCAAGAAAAAGAAAAGAAAAAGAAAAAGAGTTTATTTGGCCATTTTGGCAAGACTTCACGAACTACGCACACCTGATTCTCCTCTCTCGGGGGTGAGATACGTAGGCGTCCTTCTTGAGTTCGGTGACCTTTTCAAAAAGAAAAAAAGAGAGAGAGATTTTGAGAAAGTGTTGAACTCTAACACATTTGCTATCTCTTGTTCAGTTAGTTTTAGGTGGTTGGTTTGTGGCATTTTGGCTGGTCCTCCATATTGCACCAAGTCACAGAGAAGGTTATGGCCAACAAGGATACCGAGTTTGTTGTCACTAATTAGATAGGGAGTTCGGGAAATGAGAATTTAGGAACTGATGAAGAGATTCGAAAATTAAGGCAGCAAATGATAGAAATGCATCGAGCTTGGGCTAGTGGGTTGCTGCCTCCTCCAGTTCCCACTGATAACCTGGAATATCTGTCTAGCTTGCCTCCCGCGTCACATGTATAATTTTCCATATTTGTTGATATGGCACAATATGCATCAGGATCGACTTTGGGGCAACAATATCCAACCACTTCTAATATTCATTTCCTCATTCCCTAATTCAAGACTGCCACATACTCAGCTCCACCTGTTGTTCATGCTTTTGCGGCGCCACCCCCATCTGAAGCTCCTACTTTTGATGTTCATCCACAAGTTGTGCCTTCCTACTCTACAAGAGAGCCTGCATTGAATATTACTGGTGATCAGCGTTACACTTTCGAGCCTATAAGTAAGTTGTCTGGTCTTTATGGTGACACTCACCTGCCTGAATTTCCTTCTATCGCTAAGAAGCCTGTTATGACAGAAGAACAAGAGGAAATGACCAGAAAATTGAGAAGTTTGAAACTGGCTATGAAGAATTTGCAAGGACTTGGGGATTACAAAAGTGTCTCATATAAGGACTTATGCATGTTTCCAGGTGTCAACCTTCCTCCTGGATTTAAAATTCTAAAGTTAGATAAATATGATGGATATGGGATCCAGTGGCACATTTGAGGCGCTATTGTAACCAATTAAGGGGCGTTGGAGGGAAGTAGAACTATTCATGGCTTATTTTGAGGAGAGTCTTTCAGGCCTAGCTTCGGAATGGTTTGTTGACCAAGACATTGACAAGTGGATTAGTTGGGATGACCTAGCTAATGAATTTGTACAATAATTTCAATACAATAAGGAGTTGATCCCTGACGAAAAATCCCTAACTAGTATAAAAAAAAGAATACTGAGAGTTTCAGGGAGTATGCGATCAGATGGAGTGAACAAGCTGCTAGGGTGAAACTGCCAATGAATGAAAGTAAAATAGTGTAGGTATTTATTCAAGCGTAGGATGAAATATTTTATCAACACTTGTTACCTGCATTAGGCAAGCCGTTCATTGAAGTCCTTAAAATGGGGGAGATGATAGAAGAGGGAATTAAGACTGGTCGTATTATGAGTTTTGCATCATTGAAAGCGACTACTCAACCAATTCAAAAGGGTTCAGGAAGTGTTGGGGAGAAAAAGAATGAGGAAGATGCATCTGCTATTGTAGTTGGACAACAGGAAAGGTCAAGAAGACCAGTCGTCGTCACTCTCAGGAACAAGCCTAAGCTTTACATAATCACTCCCAAAATCAATTATACTCTGCTCTCCCCTCTATATCCAGTATATAATGCACAACCACATATTCAACCCCCATCTTACCTACAGTGGAACATATCAACTCCTCAGAGTCATCCTCTAACTCCATAAACATACCAAAACCCTTGTAAGCCTGATTTTCGATCCAAGTCAAATAATGAAATGAGGCAGAAGTTGAGAGATAGCTTCACACCAATTGGAGAGTCATATACCAGTTTATTTCAGAGATTGGTACAGGAGGGGATGATCACTCCTCTCCTTGGGTACACTCTTAATCGATATTCAAGAAATTTTAATCCTAACGCACGATGTGTGTATTATTCTGATGCTCAGGTCACAGTATTGAAGATTGTCGAGATTTGAAAAGAGAAATTAAAAAGATTATTCAAGATGGATCAATTATGGTGCAGAACATTGACAGTGGGGAAAGATCTAGTCATGCTGGTATGCAAACCAGTGGCTAAGTTGTCAGGCTGAGCAATTGAGAAGTCACCTCTCTCATCATTAGAAAGAGGTCTGGTAGTTTGTTTTATTTTATTTTTTGTTATCCGAATCATTTCAGGGTTGTAGTTCGGGATCTATCTTGTTTTGTCCATTTTTCATTATGTTCAAACTCTTTTATCTTTCATTTTAATTAAATAGAGTGTCCCTTTTTCCTTTGTATTTTAAATATGTGTTTCTTTGTTTTCTTTCCACAGTACATTTTATGTTGACTCTAGTGATATGACATGCTAACGAAATTTTCATCCAGATCTTAAAATCTAGTTTAAGCATGAACATTGAATCAGAGAGTTAAAGTTAGGAAAATAGAGCATTTGAGAAAATAGGTAGAGTGCTGAGGCATTTGGTGATCAAGTTGAAGCCTTCTTTGAAAATTAAGACATTTATTTTGAGAATCACAAGAATAACTTGGTCATCAATTGAAAAACAAAGCTCAATTAGGTCAAATAGCAGATGTGTGCTCCCAAGGAACAGAACAAAAATCAACTCCACGAAAGCATGAGTCATTCAATGTGAGGGATGTACAACAAAGGTGGAGTTGTATGTTCGACAAGTGTAAAAGAAGAGGTGACACATATGCTTGGGGAAAGTTAGTGTTGTAAAATATGTCATAAGGGATATTGATTGTGTACTTTCACATTGCATGCTATGTACTAGCATCTTCAAGGATTGATATGATGAAGGCATTTCATTCTGCTATCCAAATATTGTGTCATCCTTTGTTTACCCCATTTGAGCCTTAGTGTTCGTTTCTTTCATACCTCTCTTTTGGAATCAAGATAGAGTCAACAAAGCTCAAAGGAAAGTGTCGAGCAAAATAGTAGAGTAAAAAAAAACTTCAGAAAAAAAAAGAAAAGAGAAGAAAAAGAAGAAGAAAATATGACCAAAAAGAAAGTAAAGAGAAGAGTGTCAAGAAAAAAAGAGTCAGAAAGTTTCAAAGAAAAAAAGTCAATAAAGGAAAAAAAGAGGAAGGAAATCAGAATCAAGCAAAAGACCAAGTTGCCAGAACTACGCATGACCTGATTCTCCTCTCTTGAGGGTGAGATACGTAGGCTGCCCTACCCTGGGCTCAGTCCAACCAAATAAATAATTTAGAATTGCCCAGTAAAAAAAGCTGGGACATGAGTTAATCCTCATTGTTTGAGTCGATTTAAAAGTTGTAAGTCCTACCTACTTCAAGTGTCGTTTGGGCCCCATGCCATTCTTTCTTTCTAACCTTATCCAAAAGCCAAGCTACAACCAAAGAAAGACCTTCAGATCAATCTTTGAGAATGTTAATGCTAAGAATGCAATGCATATGATGACCTAGTTTGGGAACTGTTTGTCGTCCTCAGCATAGGTAATCAAGAGGGAAATAAAAATGAGAGAGTCTTATTGGTGAAAACCCTCAGGGGCACCATAAGGCGATAGTGAGCCGAGAGAAAATGAAAGAAGCTTGTTGGCGAAAACCCTTCAAGGCACCACTAGACGAATGGGATCTTAAATGCAATTGACCTAAGGAAGCAACTCAGTTTCAAGGCCATTAACTCAACAAGAATGGGTAAAAAATTTGGATGAAAAGATCAAGATGCTTAATCCAAAATGCATGGCATAATCGTTAGTGTTGACTGTCATTTTTAGATGAATTTTTTCTTTGTTACAAAAGGGGACATTAATTGTCTTTTCTTTCTTCTCTTTATTTTTATTTTATCTTTCTTGAGTCAGTTATCCAAACAAAAATTGTCATTCTTTTTTTCGTTTCTTGTCTTTGAGTCAAGTCCGTGTAAAAACAAGTGAGAAAAGATTTCAAAATTGGCTACCCGCTTCTTTAATTGAACAAAGCAAGACAAAAGCTAGCACATGAAAGAGACATGATTGTAAGCCAAAAAGGGTATTGAGAAAGTTTTGTCAACAGAGAAGTCAGGGAACTCATGGAAATACCAAGGTTCAAAGGGTCTATCTGAGAAGCATGGAAAAACAGAGATACTATGTTTGTTTTGGTCACTCTTAATAATCTAAGCTCGGGTCAATGATTCAGCAATTCAATGATATATGTTAATGGTTGGAATCAAGGTTAAATATGACGAGGGCAAGAGCGATCGCCACGAAAATCCAAAGCCACAAACCAGCCACCATGTTTTAAACTCACAAGTTTTCTTTGATAAAATAGGAAATATATTACCTTTAAAGCAGGGACTTCAGAGCATAAACATCAATGGTTGTAATGCCTCGCTTTTACAAATACAGAAAGCAATATTGCTGCACAGGTTTGATAATAAAATCATGGTAAAAATTCATCATCCTATATCCCTCGAAGACACTTTCTTGTCCAGGGATTTTAGTTTTCATTTGATAGGTGATACAGTTCTTAAATTAAACCTTCACTCCTAGAATACGTACCTTTTAGTCGAGTCATACCCTTTGATTCCTATAAGACGTACCATTTAGTCGAGTCATTCCTTTGATTCCTATAAGACGTACCTATTAGTCGAGTCATCCTCTTGATTTCTATAAGATGTACCTTTTAGTTGAGTTATTTTCTCTGATTCCTATAAGACGTACCTTTTAGTTGAGTCATCCCCCTTTGATTCCTATGATATGTACCTTTTAGTCGAGTCATCCCTCTTAATTCCTATTAGACATACCTTTTAGTCTAGTCATTCCTCTTGATTCCTATTAGACGTACCTTTTACTCGAGTCATCACCTTTGATTCCTATAAGATGTACCTTTTAGTTGAGTCATCCCTCTTGATTCCTATTAGACGTACCTTTTAGTTGAGTCATCACCTTTGATTCCTATAAGACGTACCTTTTAGTCGAGTATCCTTCTTGATTCCTATTAGACGTACCTTTTAGTCGAGTCATCACCTTTGATTCCTATGAGACGTACCTTTTAGTTGATGATCCCTCTTGATTCCTATTAGACATACCTTTTAGTCGAGTCATCACCTTTGATTCCTATAAGACGTACCTTTTAGTCGAGTCATCCCTCTTGATTCCTATAACACGTACCTTTTAGTCGAGTCGCTCCTTTGATTCCTATAAGACGTACCTTTTAGTCGAGTCATTCTCCTTAATTCCTATAATGATGTGACTTTCACAAAAGTCCTTTGAGGATAAACTGGGGCAAAATTTGATTCTTGTTTTTGGAACTTTACTTTTCTGGCAAACGAAATTTCTCTTTATAATAATTTTTGTTTGGGATAATTTTCTTTCCAGTTTTGATGTGATTTCAGGAGCCTGCCCGAAGTACAGGGTGAATACATGGAAAGTCAAGAACCAAGGTGGAGCAGTCGAAAGGCAAGCAACAAGACAAAGAAATTGAAAATCAACAGTTGAAAAATAGCAAGTCAGGAGCCCGCCTGAAGAATAGGGTGAAGAAGTTGAAAGTCAAGAAACAAGGTGAAGAAATTAAAAGTCAACAGATTGAAAATAACAAGTTAGGAGCCCTCCTAGAGAACAGGGTGAGGAGATGGAAAGGCTAGCAACAAGTTGAAGAAATTGCAAGTCAGGAGCCCGACTGAAGAATAGGGTGATGAAACTCAAGTCAAGAGTCCAACAGAATCTGCATATATAGGATTTTGTAATTTTATTTATGTTTTAAATTCTAATTTTCATTTCTGATGTAATAACAGAGCCGCAGATCAAAACCTCGATGGAACCTCACTCGACTCTCCAACTCGGTTGTCCTTCTTCCTTCTGTTTCTTCCTTTGAATAATAGTCAGAACAAAATTCTGTCTCATTGTCTACTTCTTTGTCTGAAAACAATGCGTGTTTACATTCAAAGGGGGCATGATGTAGACACCTAATTTTGTCCCTCCCCAATATCACTTTTACTCATTTTTACCTTATCCTATCATATACCCCCAACCATGTAATTATCCCTCCACAAATGACAAAAATGAAAACCAACTCTAAACAAATCTTCTCCCAACATTCCCACATAATTCTAATTGATAACAAATTAACAACCTTCCCTATTAAAAGTGGACGACACATCACTATCCTACCCCACCTCACTACTCACGTGACCCTCCCCACATTTATTTTCCACAAAGATAATACACCCAGGGGATATATACACATATACAATAGGGGTTCGGGTTTTGGGTTCTTTACTATTCACACACCAACTCACAGAAACAATACACAGTAGTCCATATACACAACTTTTCTCTTCTTCGGTACGGGGTTGAGAGGAACACACGACCTGACCATTCTTTCACTATCACAGATCACACACGATTTCCATGGAAAGATTTAGGGAGAGAGAGAGGTAGAGATTAATAGAGAACTGCATAGTTTGAGCGAGAGAGGAAAAGAGAAAGGGCGAGAGAGACGTTTTCGACGAGATCGTACCAGAAAATGATACAGCCATCCGCTTTTCTCCTATTTGTCGTCAACACCGAGCTCACCGGAGCTCCGGTGTAGTGAAAACAGGAAGCCCAACCCTTTTCTCGCCCTAACCTGCGTCAATCCATTCCTTTTTTTTGTTTTCAGTTGGATCCCACCGGAAAATGTTGGTTCTGAGTTCACCGGTCGTCTATATCATCAAAAACGACATCCAACACCCGAAACAGATTCGTTCTCCACTGACCCTGACTGAGAACCATCGGAAAATGAATGATACAGTGACGTCGTGCGCGAGTTTGGGTACGGTCATATTTTATTTGATGATTTTTGGGGTCCGAGTTGATGAAAAATACAAAAAAAGGTATAAATCGAAGTTGGACGAGTTCGTTTGTTCGAGGTTTTGGGTGCGGACTCCGTTTAATTGAATAACACAATTTGAAAGTCCCAATTTCAGGTCCAATTCTTCTATCTCCTCTCTTTATTTTGATAAAGTGATTTGGTGATTATGTGTTGGGTAATTACGATTGTTTAATTTTATTGATGTTATGATTATGTGCTTGATGATGTAATTTCGGTGATATGAGGAGCAAATTTGAGTAATTTTGATGGTGTGATTGATTAAAATGATGTTGGGGACGGGAATCGAAAATTGATAAAAGTGAATATTATAATATTTTGATACATTGTTGATGTTGAATCTGATATGTCGTCGAGCGGGTAGGCAAACAGTAAGCTCGGGTAGGCAAATTTAGAATTGGTGTATTGTTGGAATGTTTGGAATATTTGTTGAATGTTTTGTTTATCGTATTTAAAAAGTGTAGTCATTTGGCCGGAGAATGCCCTGAGGTATTTGTATTTATTCACGGGGAAAGGCCCCGACGTATTATTTCTTTGAAGGAGGTTCGTGATCAAGGCCCGAGGCATCGGGTAAAACATTCAGGAGTAGCCTAAGATTAATTTAGAATAGAATAGGTTTATATTTTTGCATTTTTCATTATTTTGGGACTGTATAATTGGATTGGACACTAAATTTTGGATTGTTTTATTTTGTTTACTTGATTGATTGTTTTGCGTGCTTTGTGTGGTTTATACATTCGTAGTGTCAAAATTTGCCGATACGCTCCGCCAAGCGACTGTGATTGAACTACAGGATTGAGGGGTGCCTAACACTTTTCCCTCGGTCAACAGAATTCCTTAGCCGAAATCTCTGTTCGTGGATCAGTTTTAAAGAGTCAAATTATTTCGAAAAGGATCTCCCAAAGGTGACTTGGCACACCCGATTTATGTCCAGTGGCGAATCTGAATAAAAAATGTAAATAATCTTTTTTCGAAATAAATTTTCATTTTTTGCCACTTAAATAATAAAACCCTTTCAAACCTTTAAAATATAATTCTTTTCGGTTGAAAAAAGGGTGTGACAACACCTAGTAAAAAATGAAGAAATTAAAACTAATAATGATATATGTCTAGATTTACCATGAAATTTAATAATTATTAAAAATACATCTGAAAAAGAAATTATAATAGGATTCAGAAAGATAAAAATTGAATTTGAAGTAAAAGAAGAAACCCAAAAATCAGATATAATATTAGGAATAAAATGGTTAGAACAGGTAAAATCATACAATATAGAACACACTCAATTCACTATAACCCATAACAAAGAAAAACTGTTAATAAAAAGAGCTATAATATGAAAATATATGTACTCATGAAGATAATAGTAGAAGGATATTATAATAGATATTATATGCCAATGATAGATACAGGAGTAGAAGCCAATTTATGTAGATATAACTGTTTACCAGAAAGTAAATAAGATAAGTTAAGAACACCAATAGTAGTTAAAGGATTTAATAATGAAGGGAGTCTAATTACATATAAAGCTAGAAATGTAAAAATACAAATATGGAATAAAATATTAATAATAGAATAAATTTATAATTACGAACTAACATCAAAAGATATGCTTTTAGGAATGCCATTTTTAGATAAACTATATCCACACATAATAACTAAAACACACTGGTGATTTACAATATCATGCAAACAAAAGGTAAGAGCAAAAAGAGTTACTAATAAAATAAGAAAGAAAACAGATTGGATAAGAGGAAGTGAAAAAAATTACACAAAAATTAGAAAATATAAAAACTACTGAAGACATGATAGAATTAATTATATTCTCTATAAATAAGGAAGAAATGACCATATTCTTAATAGATAAAGCAGAAATAATTAAAAATAAATTAAAACAATTATATAGTGAAGATCCATTAAAAGGAGAGAAAAACATAAACTACTGTAAAAATTGAGTTAATAAATAAGGATAGTATAACAACCCAAAAACCACTATCATATAATTTTGATGATCTAAAAGAATTTGAAATGCATATAAATGAACTATTAAAAAAACAATATAAACAAAAAAGTAATAGTAAACATACTAGCCCAACATTTATAGTAAATAAACATAGTGAACAAAAAAGAGGAAAAAGTAGAATGGTTATTGACTATAGAAACCTAAACGCAAAAACTATGACATATAATTACCAAATACCAAGCAAAATATTAAAAATCAGACGAATACAAGGATATAATTATTTCAGCAAATTTGATTGTAAATCAGGATTTTACCATTTAAAATTAGAAGAAGAATCTAAAAAATTAACTGCATTCACAATACCACAAGGATTTTATGAATGGAATGTACTACTATTTGGATATAAAAATGCACCAGGTAGATATCAACATTTTATGGATAATTATTTCAAACAATTACCTAATTGTATAGTATACATAAACGATATATTGCTATATTCAAAAACTAAAGAAGAACACCTAAAATTATTATAACAATTTATAAATATAATAGAAAATTTAGGAATAAGCTTAAGTGAAAAGAAGACAAAAATAATGAAAAATCAGATAGAATTTTTAGAAATACAAATAGATAAAAAATGGAGTAAACATGTAACATCATATAGTACAAAAAATAATAAATTCAAAAGAAGAATTAGATACAAAAAAGAAATACAATCATTTTTAGGATTAGTGAATCAAGTGAGAGAATACATACCAAAATTAGCAGAAAATTTAAGAGAGTCACTACTTAATTTTGAAAAGAAATTAAGAAACCTTTAGAGAGTTACTTCAAACTATTCAAAACAGAAAAATCATTTTAGTTAAGAGATTCTAGATAAGAGGTTCCTATTAACGTTTTAGGAAGGTGTTAGGCACCTAAAACGTATGCTCACTTGCGGTTATCCGGACTGTTTGAAAATCGTCTTTTGATTAACTTCGAAAAGATTAATTTTTCTCGAAAAGTGATTGATTTTTTTGAAAGAAAGCAATTTTGGAAATATTTTGGTGTTTATGCAAAACTAGTTTTTTAGCGACTAAACTAAGGATTTAACTAGGTTCGCAAAGCACATAAAAAAACATAAGGAATAGGGGGAAGGGGAGGAAGTAAAGGATTTAGGACATTGGCCCAAACCAACAAAACCTGTCCTAGTCTAGTTGGGTTTTCAACCCTTTTTTCCTTTCACCTGTCCTATTTCTATGTTTTCGAGCCCTTTGGCTGGAGTTTTCACTTCACCTGTATTAAGTACAACTTTGGCTTCTAGGCCCAAATGAATAAGAAAAGTGACTAAACAAAGATATAAATAAATAAGTAAATAAGAGCAACAATGAATAAGTAAATTAAAAATGGGACTTTCAAGTCCCTTTTTTTGTGGCTTCAAGGACGAAATTGTAACACATTCTTCTTGCATTAATATGTCATACAATCGACTTTGGTTTTGACGATACAGGCCTCATTGGCCTCTTCAAAAATGCAACGGGAAGGAATCCCTTGTGGACTCCAAGTAGATTACATGCATATGAAAAAGAGAAAGAAAGATGAGAAGTTGTTCAACACCCGAACCACTAACTTAGTATATAGACAAAATCATCAGACAATTTCTAATTTTTTATCAATGATTAGTCTCGATCCAACTAAGGGACCCAACCAAAAGGAGAGAAACATAACATCAAATCACTTTTTTGGGGAAAACTTGAATTTTTAAGCTAACTGGGGTACAAACAATCACTCATCTTGAGCTTCAAATCACGCGTTTTTAGCTGGGAAAGAAAAATTTTATAGACCAAGTCCTATCGCCAAACAACGAAACAAATATATACAGTCTTCTTGTGCAAAACAAACAAATAAAAGATTCCATTAAACTCGCACTCTTTGTGTTTTCATGGGCCTACTGAGAGAGGCTTAGAGAAAATAAAGAGGATAAATACTACGGGGGAAGGAAATAGAAAATGGGGAAACTAGGGGGAAGGACCAACCAACAAGAATACTTCCTAAGTCATATAGATATGGACAATATTCCTACGCAGAAGACAACCCAAATGACAACAACCACTCCCCAAGTAACACTAGATGGAGTCTGGGAGTGCAATTTTGAATCAATCATGCAAATAAGCTAGATTTGAAGAACAACAAGTAATGAATACTCAAGTGAAGGCCCTTTAGACCACCATCTTCCTCTTCTTTGGCAAGTTAAGAAGAATTGTGGGTCCAACGTTCACCGAAGAATTTGGACAATATTTTACTTAAAGTAACAACCAGAGAAGCCTTACAAATTTTGAGTACGACAGGTAAACAGGGCAGATTAACTAGGAGCCTAGCCAAGGTAATTCTATCCAACAAATTCAATGAACGAAACCTCAGCTAGGGCAGTTAAATTCAAGAGGTAGCGATTAAGAGAGTTTTTTTAAAGACAAAGCATTCATCAATAAATTTAGGGTTAATGCATACTCAATTGGTACGGTGCACAGTAAAGTAGATGGCATTCAAGTTAAAAAAGACCCAAGGCAGCGTGGCGAGTTGACATTGAAAATCTTATAACTCAAAAATGATCAATAACGAAACTAAGATCAGCATAGCAAATCTCTTGTAAGCAAAACTGAGATAAAGTCATGAACTTTTGAGTAAACAGTCAAGGTCACAAAATTTTTGAAGCCTTCAAGGCTCGCAGCAGATAATTCCCAAGCATTCTCTATAGCTATTGGAGATACTAACGAATCAATGACAAAAAGAGAACATCAAAAATAAAGCTAATCGATTAAAGACAAAAGAAAACATCTAAACTAAAAGATGATGTATTTACCTCTTTCGAGGCAGCAAAACAGGGATGACAAACTTTTGGAATCAACCACCACCCAAACGATGTCGACTTCCTCGTCTTTCGTTCGAGAAATTCCAATTACCATCTAAATTAGAAAAGTCACTGAAACAGAACACTGTATCTTTCTTTTCTGGAAACCTTCAAACCCTAAAAGGGAAGAAAAGAGAAAAATCCCCCTCTTTTCGAAACCAAGAGAACATTTCTCAAATGCTAGAACTTTTAACAGATTTCCCACTCCCTAGAGATTTTGAGAAAAGAAAAAAAAATTCTCAGAAACAGAATTCAAACTCCCAAAGATTTCTAACATAATTTCTGAACCCTGAAGTTTCTAATCCTCCTCCTAAAAAAACCTCCTGATTAATGACCCTAGGGGCCTTTATATAGAATCCGAATTAGGGCTTCTCAAGGGAAAAAACAAAATCCCTTGCAAATTCCTTTAGAGTCCCTCCACATCCTGGCTTGAATCAGCAGACGTACCCTTTTTTTCTCCCAAATCCCGAAGCTAACCAATAGAAATGGAGAAAGAAAAACCCTCCCCCTTGAGGCCAATCAAAATCATCCAAATATGTACGAAATTGTACTAGCATCCTAAAATTTATGGAATATAGGCGTTGGGGGACGACACCTGGCTCATTTTCTAGAAGGCTCGAGGGTCGTCCTTGTCCTACTGTCGTATGAGACGCATGAAAGAGAGAAAAAAAATGGTTTAGGATCAATTCCGAGTTGGGTTGACGGTGGATTCGCTGAGTCGAGTTTGTCGAGATACGGGTAGGTTCTTGTTGAGGTCGGGTCGACGGCGGGTTAGGGGTATTGGGAATTAACGAAGGATGTTGTGGTTTTGCCTTTTGATTAGAGTTGAGAGGAAGAGAGTATATGGGAAGGATCGGGTTTAAAAGGTTTAGGCTGGTGGGGGCTGGTTTTGTATGGGCTAATAGGATAGAAGATTGGTAATGAGAATTAAAAAAATGGGCCACTGCCTGTAGTTTAGAAAATAGAACGAAATTGGATTAATTGGGTATTGGGTGCATTATGTAATTGGAGATTTGGACAATTCATTTGAATTTTGGGCAAATTGAAAATCAATTGGCCAATTGGATTGCAATTACGGCTGATTTGATTTCAATTAAGGTCAAATTTAATAAATTGACTAAATTGAACCAACATCCGAAATGAATTAATCCTTCTTTTAATTTTGAGCTTTTAGATTCAATAAAATCAAATGCTTATCTCTCCGAATAAATTATTATTATTATTATTTTTTTTTGAGGATAAATTATAATTAAATCAAGATTTAAATCATTATAAACTTATTTCAAGATAAGCCTTGATTACGATCCAATACTTTGTAAAACCAATATTTAAGTATCAAAATTGTATAATTTCGTATGATTAAATAAGAAAATATACAACCGCTACTTAAAAATGACAAAATTACGTACAGGAAATATTTTGAAAATCCGTTATTCGAATAAGATAAATTTTGATTTCCTTTTAAAATTGAAGAAGCTCGAAATTAAATTGAATTGCAGAGGGCAAAAATTAGGTGTCAACAGGTACGATGGTGGCTAACTAAGAGAATACAAAATTCAGTAACAATAAAAGAAATACAGAGATTAGTATTAAATATATTAAAATTTACATTTACAGTTGAAATAATCAGTACTAACAAGAATGTTATTGTAGATTACATATCAAGACAAAGCTACATAGACTGATTTAACAGAAAATGATACATTAGAAGAGATACTCAAAACCCTAGCTACGCTTTCATTGAAAATGAATAGTATGGGAAATGAGGTAGAAAAGCTAAAGACTAATGAAGGTAAACTGAAGTCTAAAGCTACAAGTCAGCCGCATGACTATAAAAATGCAGAGCTATGTCGATCGGAAGACATCAAAATTTTAGAGATGAAGGGAGACGTTGGGATACTCTATAAAACCATAATTTTTATCAATCTATGTTTGCAGGTACAAGCAAAGGATTTAGTAGACAAGGATTAAATTTGAACAAGATATTTGAAAAACCATTTATGCCAAAAATATCAAAAGACCCTCTATTCATACCCCCACAAACTACCACATATCTAGAAAGTTTAAACCAAGACAAAAAAAGCCTATAACCATATAACTAGATCATATATAGAGAATATCCATAAAATACAAACTTACCTAAATCTTAAACCCAGAGCTATAAATATCCAAGAACCAAAAATAGACTATATAACCCAAAAACTACAAGGATAAAACAAGTTAATCGCACTACCAAAAAACCAACCCAAATCTAGTTAAAACTTGTTTTAGTTATGGACTATTAAATACCATATATACCCAAGATGGAAACGAACTAACAACTATACCAGAAATATACAAAGCCTTCACTACTTACAAAAAAATAACCAAAGGAAACCATTTTTTTATAAAGTTTTACACCGCAACAACTGGGATATTATATAATGAAATAAAACCAGTTATACAAGTTGTGAAAATTGGATTAACCAGAGATATAATTATACCAGAAGATATTGGACAACAACCAGAGATACCTAAAGTTGAGATACCTAATTTTTACGCAAATAAACGAATCATTGGAATATCTACAATTATCCAAGAGCTAGCAAACAATTATCTCAATGGAAATCCTATATAGAGTTACTATTCACGAGACCAGCTAATGATCTATTCAAATTCAAGGGAGCTACGACAGTCAGATATGGAAGAAGTCCAAATATGGATTTTGACATTACGTAATCCAGAAAAACAACCAACCACAAGAGCAGTCAAGAAGGAATTTATTTCAGAAGAGTTACTAACAAGATATTGTAAATTATTAGGACACAAATATCCAGACCACCTATACTCAAAATGCAATGGAGAAAATAATGTAATTCCGAAAGTTCAACTAGAATAAAAGAAAATAAGGACACCAGCTGGAAGATGAACAAAAGATAGAAAGCAACGAAACAATGAAGAGATAAAGAAGAAGACAAGATAAAACTATGAAAAAGACATGTAATTAGGCCTTTTTGACCTTTTAGGACCTATTGTATAGCCTTTATGACTTTTTAAAAGTAAATTATTAATAGCCATTACTAGTTTTGTCTTTTTTTTTTTTTTTTTACAAATGTAGAATAGGAATAGCTTTAGGATTTTCATTACTTTTTGACTTTTGTAAAAAGTAGGACAGGTGTAAAATTAGGAATAGTAGTTTACGCATTTTTCATCTTTAAGAGATTATAAATAGAAGAGCCGTTGGCAGATCTAAGACAAGACTTTCTACACGGAAAGCAAGACTCCTTGTACACAATCAAAAATCTCTCAAAATATTTAATAAGGTATTCAATTTTATACTTAACTATGGAAATCAAAGCTCAGAATCATCAAACCTACAAAGAATCATCAAACCTACAAGAACAGGTATTTTCATTTATAATTATGAATAGCTAAATTCATAAATTCCTGACAATCATGATATAATAAAATAAGTTCAAGTTAGTTACTATATAGTAGAATTATTCGAAGGATAATATGTTTTGAAGTTTCTTAGCTAAGAGGAAAAGGAGAAAAATTCCCAGAACTATGACACCCTAAAGGTGAAACCAGTAAGGCAGAGAAGCCGTGATAGGGTAGTAACCAGAGTTGAGGCATTGTTTAGGGAAGAAGTATCCAAACTTACCATGCTAATAGTGACAGAGGAGCATAATTATCTAAAGATAATCTAGTACATAGTGATCTAAGATGATCATATTTTGTTATGCATTTGATTGAAGAGAATATTTTGAAATAAGCATCATATGAAATAAAATGACTAACTACTTATCTGATGAAATGATAGATAGGGTCAAGATACTTATTTTGTATATACTTAAGGATATAGAAATAATAGATATAAGAAAACTCATATGGAAAAAGATATTTGATTTTGAAGATGAGTTATTAAATACTGAATGGATAGAACAAGAGTAAGAAAATATAGATTTTGATGGTAGATATTATTATTATTCAGATTGGTATTACTCAGACTAAAATAATAAATTACGAATACTTAAGAATATTGGAGGAAAGATATGGAGCAAATAAGATTAATAGAAATACTTATGAAAAAAAATCTACTCGACTACATAAAAACTAGAAATATGGAGCATATAATATACCTTAAAAATAATATAGAAGAATTAATAAGGTTTAAACAAATAACTAAGGAATGCTATGACATAGCATTTCAACAAATATGATAAATCTAGTACTACAAGTATTAGGTATCTCAACCCCCAACTTTGGTACTAGTGAAACAAAATTTGATTTTCTGACGAAATACAGTAGAATTTGTGACAATTTTTTTGCTGGTGATCTTCAAATTCTTAGTTGTGAAAAAAGTATACAAAATTATTGCTCTATTTTGTGTCCATAAATAGAATTACATCTTCAATTTCCAACATTATTGTATTGATAGGACTTGTTGATTATATGGTTGTATGACACTATTACTTGAACAAATTCAAATTTTGAAAATACAACGTTCCACATTTTTTCCCTAAGGTTTTGATACATTTTGTAATCGAGAAATCTCTACTGCACTATTTTGAGTGTCAATCTCACCTACTGCACCATTTTGTAAAACGACCTTCCAAAAATATTGATGTATATTTGTTAAGTTCTTTAGCGTGAATGAATTCATATCTTAAAAAGAATTCGAACAACATAAGATAAAAGAACCAAAAGCTCTTTAATTATTTGAGGAATAGAAGAGCATAGGCCTTTAGGTTTTAATGTTTCCCAAGAATTGTTTACTCAATTATTTCATTTAATCCAAATATTCTTTCATGCTTATGACTTATGAGGGTGCCTTTTATAATGTCATGACTATAATGTAATAATCTCATTCTATTCTTGTCATACCCCAAATCCCATTGGAGCGGACTGGCACCCGTAGCCGAGGAGGCCTGGGAGAACCCGTTCATAACCTATACTTTCACATTTACATTACTTATGAAAATTAGAAATTTGGGCAGCACTTCGTTGTAAATAGAAGAAAACAGTACCTGCATCTGCCCAGTAGACACGCATAAATATATATATAAACAGTAATTGGCTGTCAGAGCCATCACGTCTATCAACCAAACACTCCTATGGCTGTACAATATGTCTACAAAAGCCTCTACATAGATACACAACTGAGTTAGGGTCGGGACAAACTCCCGCCCACAAAAGACTTTTATACAACTACCAAAAATACATATAGAAACGACTTGGGATGCCCCGAAACAGCTAGAGCTCACCACTAACAACAGAATGTCCTGGCTCTTACTGCGGAGGTGTACGACCTGAAGTACCTGTTCCTGCAGGCATGAATACGGGTCCCCCGTGAGGGACGTCAGTACGAAAATATGTACTGAGTATGTAAGGCAGTGAGTATCAAGATGAGATACAAAAGATCAACAGAACCCAGATACTAGTGAATAAACAGTATGAGTAGACCACACTTAAAAGAGCTGATGGGATACCTGCACATTACTTTCATATCATTACTTCCCGCAATCCTTATCAATACATAACATATGTCATACAATGGCCAACTGATCAGTGGTACTAATACAATACATCAGGGACCACCCCTGGAATAGCATATATACATAAACTTTATAATACAATGGCCAACTGATCAGTGGTACTAATACAATACATCATATCATCAATTTAAAATACAGACATTCCATTTCTTAATTCAATTAATCTTTGAGATTGGTTACTTTGTGGTCACACCTTATGGAACTTGAAACCATGATACCTCAATAGGAAAACATGTAAATAGGTAATCAATATCATGAAAATGAAGTAGTGAATCATGGATACCTCATTAAACCATTTCGGAGTCAACAATAGCATATGGACATTTTTTTGACTAGCCGGACATCTTAAAAGTGAACACAAGTTCAATTGGTAGTGTCGAAGATCATATGATGTTATTATGTGTCATGTGTCGTAGGACAATGTTGGAAGCTTACTTGAGAGTGCCATGGGTCATTATTCATGCCAAAGATTAGATAGAGTATGTCTTACATACCTTGATATAACCACTTCAATACAAGTCCAACTTGACTTCCCGTACTCTTCGAACACTTATCTACAATAAGTCATTTGTGGCAAACTAGTATTAGCAACCAAACCTTACCATTTAGGTATTAACTTCACCAAATAATGTCTATGAAGTAATCCTTTAACTCATCAATAAGAGTGCTACATACATCCTCGTATACTCTTATTACATTCACATATCATGCATTTTCATGAAATATCCCTCAACATCACTCTTAGCCTTTATTTCCCTTCTTAATCACCATCCAATACCAACATGATCACTAGGCATACATAACCACTAATATAATGATACATCACCACAATTCATCCTCCATAATCCAATACAACAACTTCCATAATTTACTACTAACAATTTATACAAAACAATTCATAACTATGTTTCTAGTTATCTTCCAACATCAAGACAATACTCATAATCCTTTATCAATACTTATTCATGGATAAGAATCAAGAATAAACAATATTCATACCTTAACAATGAACTCTTGTATTTAGAATCCTCCTTACATAACCATGGGGTGCTTCTCGAAGCTTTCGAGATGGTGAACACAACTACGGAACCAATTCGAATTTTCTACGGTTGAATCACAAAATATTTGAAGTTGAAATTAGGCTAGGGTTTCACCTTCTCTTAATAATTGGATGGTATATGATATATATGAGGCTAAGTGTATGTTTATAAAGACCCATTTTCGTCCAAGAGGTAATAGAAAATGACCATTTTGCCCTAAAAATTTAAATAAATCCGAATCTGTCCCCAGTGGACAGTTTTGACAGGCTGAAGTAAATCGATCATAACTCTTTGCTCCGGTATCGGATTCGGGTAAAACCAATTGAATTGGAAAGATAATTCAAAGGGCTTTCATTTTCATATAAACTATACCACCCAGTTCTTCCTGTACAAGGATTTATGGTCGTTTAAAGTTGACCCAAAAATCTGTCCCACAATTCTGTTTTTTTTTTTTGATAGGCTGTAGTAAAACGGGTATAGCTCCTTACTCAGACATTGGATTTGGATGAAACCAATTTCATCGGAAAGAAGACTCTCGGAGATTTTCGTCGATATATAGCAGCTCACACAGTTCTTTTTGTACAAGGAGTTATGATCGTCTAAAATTGATCCAAAAAAATAATTGCCTAGCTGCAGTAATTTTCCTGCAGATTTACTGTTCACAGGCTTCCCGGCCACCGTTTTGAAATTTTGAATGTGCTCGCTTATATGAAATACTCCTCTGTTTTGGGCAAACTTTATATCATTGGAAAGCTTATTCCAATACCTACACATACAACTATTGATGGGATACTTCCGAACACCATAAACTTAATTTAACCCATACGCAAGCCTTTAGGACTCCATATAATCGCGATAAGTGTACGAAAAAATTTACGGGGTGTTACAATTCTACAACTTTTTAGATAAGAATAAATAAATTCAATCAAAACCATTACTCTTCTAGTGTTTATTCTATTAAGTTTGTCACTACAATTTTCTTACTCATTTTTTTTTCCCTTTTTGATGTTGTAATAATGAGGGTAATTAGCAACATGAATTTGACTATTATATTTCTGAGAGGTATGTTTCAATAGTTGAACTTTTTCCCTTGATTGCAAAAAAATTAGAACAAATTCAAGGTATAGAATCCTAACACATACTGAATTTCTTTTTTACTTTTTATTTATTGACAGAGATATTTGAAAGAAAGGGCCACTAATTTTATATAATAAGAAAAAAATAAATAAAAAAGGATATGATCAATAGGAATATGTCATGGAATTGGAACTAAGACACTTGTCTACTATAAAAATAAGGCATATAATTGATTATTTCTACATCAAAATGTATTAGTATTAGAATATATTGGGGCACCCTCGCACCTCATGAGGATCATATTGGCATACTCTCTTAAAAAAAGAAAGAATAGACCTCATTGAAGACGGGAATAAGGTATAATAAGGCCATTTCTGCCCACCACGCTTTTCACGGAGCCATACGTAGACGTCGCCGCTCATACAACTCCCAGCCAACAAGGATAAAGATTGTAATATGATGGAAAAATCTGTTAGATATGGAAAAAATCCTTGCATCGAGCACTTCCACCTTAAATGGGCCTTAAATGACATGAAAAGAATATTATTCGGAATCTCAAGGCATGCATCAGCCATTGGATGGAAAACTAAAAAAAGAAAGAGTTTTTGGGGTCCAGAGATGGATAAATGTTACTTAAATTTGATGAGTTCAATCTTCAAGAATTTTATAACTGAAACCATTGCATTTTTGTAAGTATTGGTTTAAATATTTTAATCTGTGTATTTAATTATGGTTCGTCTATGAAAATAATAGGTTCAATCGAACCCATCGAACGTTTGCCTCCAATTGAGGTTTGTTTAACCACCTATATAGGAATGGAATATAATCCGTTCTATGACTTAGAGTCGAGTGGGTTCAGAACGAGCATTAGTTTAGTATACATATATTTTTTTTTTTTTACATTTCTTTTCCGTATACAAATATATAGTTTGAGAAACATTATTATAGGAATTCACGATCAAGTTTGGCATGGGTATGAGATGGGCACGAATTGAGCATCCCATATCCAGGATCGTTAAATACTTATCCACATTCGGTGTTTTACACCAACTTAGCAAATGCAAAAGCATTTATCTTTACTATGCATGATACTTACAAGGATAAGTTGAAAATGAGTAACTTTATAGTACACATTTAAATGTGATATTAGTAAATCAACTTCTGAGGTAGTGGTATGGACTACGTACACGTACCCAGGCCGGAGCCAGGTAGAGTAGCTGGAGTTTCATCTGAACCCCCTCCGACAGAAAATTACATTGTTTATACATGTGTACATATAGCAAATGATATATGTAAATGATGAACCTCCTTTAACTTCTTCGGTATGTTTACTTCATATTTTGAACCCTTTACTGAAAATCCTCGCTACGCCACTAATGGAAGCTAGCTTGAAAAGGCAGAATCGACTCACTTCATATCATATGTGCTCATAAAGGCAAAGGATCAGATTCTTATCTGTGTAATAATTGAGACTTAAAGCTTAAAGGAACTAATTTCGTTCCCTTGGAATGAAACTACACATAAAGATTCTATGAATCTAATATCTGATCCTTGGTGTTATTTCTCCTATTTTTTCAAGCTGTAATTTAAGTACATAGACCTAAATAGTGGTTCTAATAAGTGATGCATTAGCTTTTGCACTTCCCTGTAGGGGACTAAACAACATTGATTGATTGTTAAGATTACATAATACTCCATCCGGTTCAATTTGTTTGTCTTACTTTCCTTTTTAGTCCGTTTAAAAAAGAATATCTTTCCTTTTTTGACAATTCTTTAATTCTACTGCACGTAACATGTTTAAGATCATAAGATTCAAAAGTCTTTTTTACGTTCTTAAATTCTATGTCAAGTCAAAACTAGACGAACAAATTGAAACCGAGGGGAGTGTTACTCATTGGAGAGTTAGAAAGAAAGCAAAATCTGAAGGGATTTCATTCATTAGAACACTTGCACAGTGCCACAGTTACAATGTAGTTAGGAATTAACCCTTCTTTGAGAAACTTATCTAAAGAAAGAAGAAAAAAACAGAAGGTCTTTGAAGGTTATGAGTTGGGGTAAATCTTCAGTGAAAACTTAATGTCGCCGCGTCCCTCAATATAATTCACTTTCTCTCAGGTCACCACCTGATAAACAGAGAAATGAACAAGATGTTAGTAAGTGGAAAATGGTGTTGGAAATTCAAACGTCGACCATGCAGTACCAGAATCATATGACAGATGGCTCACCAAAATCCCTAGGTGTCTTGCATTTATAGCATTCTGCTCTACTGGCATAGTTGTGCATACCACATCCTATTCTGTTGATCAAGAAGGAAGTTGTGTGAGTTATAGAACAAGTCACTTGCATATGCCCACCGCGGCTCGATGACATTTGTGGCCTAAAGCCAAATTTTATAAGAGGCTTAGTTTTTTTCTAGACTAAAAAAATTATAATAATAAGTTAAAACAATGAACTTGCTTTTGGAAGTATAATAATCTACTAGTTGAATTTACTTACTGCAATGTTTGAAAAAAAATTAAAGGAATGTGTAATTTAATTTTTTAATGTTATCATGATATGTTTGGTGAATCGCATAAACTTTATTACGAGAAAGATAAAAAGAAGAAAATATCATTAATATAAAGTTAAATGATCTAATTGTAACCATTAATCACATAATTAATAAGTACTTCTCTTTCCTATATAGACTTTGTTCTTTATTTTTTTAAGAAAGTAAATATACTTTGAAATTAAGAAAATCTAAAACTAATTAAAAACAAAAAAGGGGTCCTCAAATTGTGAGAGGCCTAAAGCCTATGCTTTAGTGGCTTTGGCCTCCAGCCGGCCTTGCATATGCCATATGTGACAAGGACGTCATGAGTTCAAGCTGCGGAAACAGCCTTTTGAAGCAAGGTAAGACTGTGTACATAGAATCCTATATGATCCGGCTATTTCCTGCATCCCATGTGAAGTCGGAGCTTAGTATACCAGGCTTCCTATAATATTGGATTACGATTAACTTATTTGGAGCGATATGGAAAATGAGGATTCATATATATAGCCGACCAAAAATTTGCTTGGAATTTAGACATTAGTTTGTTGTCATCGAGTAAGTTACTTGCATCGAAAATGAAAAATGTGAACTAACCTGCTGCAAATCCAATCGCCACTCTTCCAGCCGGGAAGAGCACTGGAGTCATATCCATAACCTGCCGTAATGCCATAATAATAACTTTTTAAGGCACCACATCGATAGCAGTTTGATCTGCTTGCATAGTTGTGAGAACCACAATTCATGGCACTGCAATACCAGTCTCCAGCCAAGACATTTTTTTTTTTTAGTCCATACATGGCAACATCAACCGGTGTTGCATATTTAGGGCAGCTACATCGTCGGCATGCATCCCGTTTCTTGAAATTTAGATGCTGGCATGCAGCACACATCCAATCTCCTTCCCTGCTCATTTTCTGTCTTTGAAATCTGAAATTAGTAAACATGAAAAGACTTTGAGAATATTTTGCTTATAAGAAGCAACATTTACTTATTCTTTATCAATCTTATATCAATAGGTGCACTTGATATACTGTCTATATGGCACATGAATATTGTATTGAAAGCCCAATTTTTTGAAAAACTTTCATAAAGAACTACACAAGGAAAAAACATTATGAATGCCTCACCTTAAAAAATGTGAAAGATTTAACAAACTAAGCTTCTACGTAAAACTTGAAGCTCAAGAAATGGTTTGCTGGAGCTGGTAATTCGATGAATGGTTTGTCGAGGTTTATGTAGTTGGAAGATCTCATTATTCGGGACCAAAAAGTTTCCTTTTTGATCTGTGCTGAAAATTAGATACTTTCCTTAAATGGGATCCACAACCACAAGATAGCACAAATTCTCAAAAAAGGAATTGGATAAACCTTCTTGAGTTGTCAACTGTTAAAATCATGCAGTTGAAAAACTATTTTCTTTAGTATAGAGGTATGGGTTGACAAATGCATATGATGCTAACATCCATTTTCTCCTAAATATTCTTCAATAGGTTGAACCTTTTATTGACAGAGATATTTGAAAGAAAGGGCCAAATATTTTATACAAGCAAAGATAAAAGACATGATTAATTAATAATAGGTTCTGGTTGTTTGGACCCAAGGAGATATGCTATGGAATTGGTACTACTTCACATGAACTAAGACAATTGTCTACCATTAAAAAGGCATATAATTAATTTTACATCGAATATGAACCTTTCCAAAATAATCAATTATTCCTACGTGGGGCCCTTCCCCGGACACCGCGCGTAGCGATAGCTTTAGTGCACCGGACTGCCCTTTTTTTCCTACATGAAAATCTAGTAGTAGACTTTGTTGGAAGATTCAAGATTTAAACTCGATAAGTTTATCTTTTAAGGCTTCGAAGAAAGTAAGATCTTTAACGTCCTTATCATTGAATTGAATCCATTCCATTTCTCGGAATTGCTGGTTTGAAGTATAATTTTTGTTGCCATTCTTCGTGTTTTTTCACATGCATATTTATGATTCATCTTGAAATGATGATGCATGGTCTGTCGCCTCTGGTTGGGGTTGGTTCTACCACGTAGAGATGGAGATCAAGTGTGTGGCTTTAGTACTAGATCCTTTCTTTTATATAGTTCGAGCGGAACATAGTTTCATAGAACTGACTTGCCTTCAACAAATGGGGTTTGTGAGTTCTAAATGAGGGATAGGATATTAGTTTTGCCATGATCAGGTCCAAACCTCCCAAATGTGCATGTACTTCCATCGATATGCACATCCTCATAGACATGGTACTTATACGGTTCAGTTGAAAAATGAGAAACTTTAAAATGTATATGTAAATTTCCATCATAATTCAAGCATCTCTGCCTCTTCCTATTAGCAAAATAGGGATACAATGAAGAATCTTGATACTGTTAATAATGGTGGGAAGAATAGGTCTTTCTGCCCCTACCATGCAATGCACTTCAACTATCTACTTGAGTGGTGGATATGAAAGTTAGATGTTGAAGGTCCTATATTTAGATAGTGAGTTCTAAAATGTATATGTAACTCTTGACGTACTTGTTTAACATGCCCAGAAACGCGCACATATATATAGACTCAACGCCAAAGCACCAAGTTCTATACTGGAAATGCTAATCCGTGGTTGTATTTGCCACTGCTCCGCTCACCCACAACCCCTCATCCCTTTTTGTGGTTGAATAGTGCTTTAGAAATTATGTAACTAGAATCAATTCCATATTCTTATTGAGTAACTCAATAACTCTAATAGAAGAAATCTGTCAAGTTTTTCCTTATCTGAATGAGTCTTGCAATAAAATATTATATGATATTGAGCTCCAATTGTAAGGATATGGATAGTCCAACTAGTTACCTCCCTAAAAGAATGTACATGGTCCCATTTATTTGCTCTTCTTGATGTAGCCAATCTTACTGCTAGCTTATCGGCCAAATTCCAAGCTTTGACCACGGCTGCTTGTTCACTTTTGGCTGCCTTATTAGTGTGATTTAGAAGTTCTTGGCTCATTCTTATCTCTTAAGTTGCAATGAACTTACGAACCCCCAAATGGGGTCTCAGCTAACTATTTGCATTGAAATTATATGCGCTTAGCTCAACAATGATGAGATGACTGACTTGAAAATGTCGCAGATTAATATGAAAATGGAAAAAAGAAAAGGTGGAACTGGCTCACTTATTAAACTAAAGCATCTGGTTCTTATCTGTGTAATAATTGAGCGTTGACGCTTAAAGGAACCAATTTGGTTCCTTCGAATAGGCCTGTCATAAGATTCTATGAATCTAATATCTGTTCCTTCTGTAATTTCTCCTCCATTTTTTCTTGATGTAAATTAAGTACATAGGTCTAAATAGTGGTGCTAAGTGATAAATAATCCTAAAGATCTCTGGTTGATTATTAAGTCTTACATAATATTACTCATTGGAGCTTCCTGACAATAACATTTGTTTAAAAACAGAAAGAACGCAAAATCTGATGGGCTTTCATTCATTAGAACACTTGTACAATGCCACAGTTAGTTAGGAATTAACTCTTCTTTGAGAGACTAATCTAAAGAAATAAAAACTTCATATCTCCGCGGCCTTCAATATAACTCACTTTCTCTCAGGTCATCTCCTGATGAACAGAGAAATGAACACGATGTTAGTAAATGAAACATGGCGATGGAAATTAAAACGTCGACCATGCAGTACCAGAATCATATGGCAGATGGCTCATCAAAATCCCTAGGTTTCTTGCATTTATAACATTCTGCTCTACTGGCATAGTTGTGCATATCACATCCAAATCTGTCGATCAAGAAGGAAGTTGTGTGAGTTATAGAACAATTCACTTGCATATGCCAGTAGTAAACTTTTATTTTAGGCACAATACATAAACATGCCCCTTAATTTAGCCTCAGATCACATCTATGACCTCTAATTTTGGGTGTGCACAAGTAGACACTTAAACTTGTACATAATTGAACAAGTAGACACTATGTCCTATGTGGCATCCTACGTGGCCAATTCTTGTCCTACATGGCATCCTACATGTATTATGCCTCTTAGGACGTGTGTGTCTACTTATTCTACTTTATACAAGTTAAGTGCCTACTTGTGCACACCCAAAGTTGGAGGTCATAGATGTAACTTGAGGTAAGTTAAAGGGCATGTTTATGTATTATTCCTTTATTTTATCTAATATTGGACGGGGATGAACTTAAATGAAAGGACATGAATAGTGATGATTTATACACCTGACACCAACTTGTTTGGAATTGAGGCACAACTTTTGCTGTTGAAGTAAAATAAAACTAACCTGCTGCAAATCCAATCACCTGTCTTCCAACCAGGAAGAGCACTTGCATCATATCCATAACCTGCTGGTGCTATCATTCCGGCACCAATACCATAATAATCACTTTTAAAGGAACCACACCGATAGCAGCTTGATCTGCTCGCGTAGTTGTGAGAACCACAATTCATGGCACTGCAATACCAGTCTCCAGCCAAGACATCTGTTTTGTTTAGTCCATACATGACAACATCAGCCGAGGTTGCATATTTAGGACAGCTACATCGTTGGCATGCATCTCGTTTCTTGAAATTTAGGTGCTGGCATGCAGAACACATCCAATCTCCTTCCCTGCTCATGATTTTGTGTCTTGAAATCTGAAAGTGAAGAGGAAAATATTACAAGAGAAATTTTTCATACCGGAAGAAAAATAAGAGATCGTAAGAGGCATTAGAACTGCATTCTTAACATGAGCAATCATCTCACTCAGGAAAGAAATTTCTTGGAACATGAATCATATATCGAAGGCCTAGTTTTCTTGAAAAACTTGCATTGAAGACGACACTTTTTTCGCTCTAGAAGAAATTTACTTCCAGTCTTATATGATGAAATGAACTAAACAAGAAAAAAGAAACACAATGATTAGTCACCTTAAAAAGTGAAGGATTGAAGAACTGAGCTTCTCGACTAGACGTAAAACTTGAAGCTCAAAAAATGGCTTGCTGGAGCTGGTAATTTTGAGAAATGGTTTTGGGAGATTTATATAGTTGGAAGATATTCACTACTGGGACCCAAAGTTTCCTCTTTGATCTGTTGTGAACTTTAGACAGTTACCTTAAATGGGATCCACTAAGATATCATAAATTGGATAAACCTTCCTTCTTCAGTGCAAAGGTATATGTGGCTTTCAAAAGTTTTCAACTGTTAAATTCATGCATTTGAAGCACAAATGCATATGATGCTAACATCCCACTTTTCCTAAATATTCTTCAATAATTTGAAGAAAAAAGTAGAGAAAATTTAGGGAATAGAATCCTAATTAGACAGACTAAAATTGCTTGGACCCCAGGAGATTTGCCATGAAATTGAAACTAGTTCACATGAACTAAGACACTTGTCCAACATAAACAAGGCATATATGTAATTCTTCATGGAATGTGAACCTTTCTGAAATAATGAGTTATTCCTGCATAGAGATAAAGCAGTAGTAAATGGTCGAGCCATAGGCGGATTCATGATTTAAACTTGATAAGTTTATCGTTAAGGTCCTTATCGTTGAATCCATTCTATTTATGAAACAACTCGTTTGAATTATAATATTTGTGTACATGCATGTTCGTCTTGAAAATGATTAACGTATGGTCCATTCAGCTCCGGTTTGGGGTTGCTTCTACTACATAGAGATGGAAATCAAGTATGCGCCTTTCTCCCCAAAACCGATATGGGTTCAGAACAAGCATCGTTTAGTACTATATTTGCGTCTTAAATGAAGGATATTACGTCAGTTTTACCTGACCGGGTCCAAAACCTCCCAAATGTGCATGTACTTCCATGGAAATACACTTCTTCAAATACATGGTTCTCATAAAGATAAGTTGGAATGAGAAACTTTAAAATGCATATATTTGAATGAGTCTTGCACTAAAATATGATTTCTTATTGAGCTACAAATATAAGATTACTTTGGTTGAAGTATGCGACCATCTTATCTGATAACGTACACTATTAGAAAGCGCAAACTTTTAATTACATAATTATGTCTTCAACACACCCCTCACGTGCGAGCTTGATTCCTTTTCATGAACTAAGCATGTCAAAGTTCGTTTTGATAATGGATAATGGCGAGACTCGAAGTCATGACCTCTCTCTGCTAACGATACCACGGATTAAATGAGTCACAATCTCATTTAAAAGCTTATGCTATCACACAGAACAAACTTTTAATTACTTATTAATTACGTCTTCAACAACTACCATTTATCTCACCCTAAAAGTATGGTCCCTTCGATGTAGCCAAGCTTACCGCTAGCTTATCGACCACATTCCAAGCCTTACAAGTTCTTGGCTCATTCTTGTCTCTTAAGTTGCATTGAACTTAAGAACCCTCAAATGGTTTCCTCATATTAGTTGCACTGAAATGAGTTGGACAGTTAAAGAAAAGTAGAATTAAGTCACTTCATGGGCTCACTCATAAAAGTAAAGTATCAGGTTCTTATCTGTGTAATAATTGAGAGTTAGATGCTTAAAGGAAATAATTTGGTTCCCTTAGAATGAAACCACTCATAAAATTCTTTGAATCTAATATCTGATACTTCTGTAAATAAGTGATACATAAGCCTTTGCATTTACTAAAACGACATAATACTGGTAAAATTTTAAGCCCACTTAGTGTATGAACCAAACTAATGTAATTTACCATGGTTAAGTGATTAAATGAAGTAAAATACATGTTAGTTAATCATGGTTAAATAACATGAACTCTAAATTTAAACGCATGTCATGCATGTATTGGCTTGGTGTAAACACCGGGTGCGAGTAAGTTTTTTCCCATAATACCCCTTTGTTTTAATTTATTTTGACTTGAGACGGAGTTTAAGAAAGTAAATACTTTTAAAACTTGTGGTCTTAAATTAAAAATACGTAGAATGTACCAAAATGCTCGTTTAATCTTGTTCTCTTAGACATGCGGAAAGTTTGAATTCAGGAGTTGTTAGACAAGTAAAGAGGACGGACTAAAAAGAAAAATAAGACAAATAAATTGAAAAATGGAGGGAGTATTATCATTAATTAGAACAATAGCGCACAGGGCAAAGCTGCCAAAAAAGACATTTTGAGAACTATTTTGTCAAATAGACAAGTCTGAAAAAATTGGCCGAATACCCACTTAATTCCATATCATCACTAACTTTTCCAACTTAACAACTTCACCCACAAGTTTTATAATAATTCACTTTAATTCAATATTTCTAACTTAATAAATTCACCCACAAGTTTTTAATAATACACTTCAACCCACTCCATCATCCACCATTATATATACAAAAAGATCTAGGTTTCCAAAAATATTAATTTTTTTTTTCAAAAGATAAAAATAGAAGGTGGTTGTTTTTCCCTCCAAAAACCTTTGATTTCGGCCACTTTTCCGGCGATCACCTTGTGAATCAGCCCCTAAACATCATAAGCTTGTCCATTGCATTCATTGTTACCCCATTTGTTTCCTATCTTCTCAAACACATTTTCTACCATTGTTAAAAAGCTTTAAATCACTCACGTTACTCAAAACCACTTTAGAAAGTACATTACAGCAGCTCAGGCGACTCCAAGTTCATTTCTCTATTCCATAAACTCAACGATCGTTGATTAGAAGAAATATTTACAATTTTAAGATTTTCGTACGGGTACCTGCCCAGTCATCGACCACTTATCGTCATTCATCGAACGTGCATATAACCCTACCTAGACCATAAGCATAATCGACCATCGACCAAAGCATAATTCTAGGATGTCTATTGCAGAATTTGTTCCGGTTTCTGTGATTTCATGGGAGAATGGGTGGAGACTCCCAAATGTTGGAAATGGAGATCTTTTACCAAGGTGACAATGCCCATTCCTGTTCGCCACAACAGTTCGTATGGCAAATTCGCCGCAAGCATAATGCAGAGCGGGGATCTAGATTGAGCGCCGAGCGACGTAGTGATTAGTTATCTAATTCATTCAAGGAAAAAAGTGAATCCTACTATCTTAAATTACGATGTACATGTGCTGATGTACATAATGGATGCCGATGCAGATGAATTTAGGCCCATTGTGAGGATAAATATAGTTGAGAGGTCCTTTGAAGGATTGCTGAATTCATCACCACCCCACCTCGACGTCCGACAGTCGATGACAATTTGAATGATAATGAGAACCATGGAGATCATCCAATTAATATGGAAGATGATTCTATGCATATGGAAGACTTTTCATCGGACTCGCAAGATGATAAAAAAGACTGTGGAATGGGATCACAACCAGGACACTCCTTCACCGATGAAACTAATTTCTATTGTGATCAAATATTCGCCGACAAGAAAGAGCTGAAAATACTACTAGATGCAGTAGCGACGAAGCAGTCTTTTGATTATTACATGGAGAAGAGCTGCACCAAATTTATGAAGGCGAAATGCTTATCTCATAGTTGTGGTTGGTTATTGCGAGTAAAATAGTATGAAACCTCAAACAGATTTCACATATAAATCAACACTGTGGAGAACATCTTTATTTGTTGTACGCCGTGACAAAGGTTTATACTGTTGATGAGTTTAGTGAGCATTTTGCCGAATTGAAGAATAATTGCCCTGAGGCAGCACATGTCCTTTAAAATGTGCTTGATTTTGAGAAATGGAGTAGAGGACACTTTCCGGGCAATAGGTACGATGTGATGACCATAAAAATCGCCGAGTCACTCAACTCGATGTTGATGGATAAACGAGAGTACCCCATGTCTCACATATTCAATTTAATTGCTAGAAAATTTAGTGAAAAGTTTAGGGATCGGCAAGCCTTTGTCGACGGTAAAAATAACAAGTTTGTGCCTTGTGCGGAAAGGATCCTAAGGGATAACAAGAGTGCGAGTGATTCCTTGTATGTGACTGTTGACACCTAATTTTTGCTCTCTGTTCCTAAAATTAACGTCTTCAGACTTCCTGATCGCTAAAGGGCACAAAATACAATTTTCACATTTTTATAATTGTTTGACAAATTATTGATAATCATCCTTACTTTAGGATTTTAATCAATTTATTGTCATATTTTTATTTTGATAATTTAGTAATAATTTTTCTTATTTTAAGATTTTTATCAATTCATTATCATTCTTAACATTTTACAATCATCTGCACACGTGCATGACATGACGTCACCTTTTTACAGTATTTTAAATTAATTATTTCAATAATTTTAATATTCTTTACATTTTTTCTATAATTACATATCAATACCTGTATTTTTGTATATTTATTACAATCCGTAAAAGTTGATTCGAGTCAATTATTTTAATAAATAGAGCAACAAATCAGTCAAGTCAAGGTCTCGTCGTCATTATGACACTTGACTTTTCCTTCATCAACTATCCGTAATTTAAGGGATATGTTGGAAAGAAAGTAGATTTGATATTTATTTTTTTATAATTATTTTTTCTTTTTAAATACTCAACATACATACACACAATAAATACACAAAATACATACCTGCACGACAATACATCATATTTCTATAATATTTTTAAATTAATTATATTTTTTTAATATTCTCAAAAAAAATTTTATTTTTCATAATTACAAATTAGTCTCTGTATTTTTACGATCCACAAACAATGAATCAGATTATTTATTTTTACACAGTGTAATGATTACACACAAAAAAAAGGAACAAAATTTCAAAGTGTAGATTTTATTTTCTACCCACTCCCCTTAAAAAAAGAGGAACCACATAATTCTTTGAAAATAATAATATATACACACCACCGCACACACACTACATGCACAAACACACGCAAAAATACACAAATCTCACATTTCTCTTCTCTTCTCCCTTACTCTCTCACCGTCGACTGCCGAAATTGATCACTGAACGTCGGTTGCCACCACCAACGCCTAACCATACACCTCCATCAGCAAAATCAACCACACCACGACCCTTCACACTCTTTCTCTCCTTTCCCCCTCTCCCTTTTTTATTTTTCACGCTGCCTCGCCAGATTTGGCTGCCGGCAGGCGAGTTTCCAGCCACCAAGCGTACCACACGCCGCCCCTCTCTTCCGATGCAACTACAACACCATTGCTGTCTCGCTGGAGGTTTGGCCAGCGAGATCCAGCCAAAAAAAATTTCACTGCCACCACTATTGTAGCACTTTGTCTCCATTTTCTTCAATTATTGTGATTGTTAATTTTATGTGGCTCTAAAACCTCTACAGATCTAGCCTTGGTTGCTCGTTCTCCAGCAAGGCTCTATTAAAACCACCGAACTTTGATGTCCTCTCTTGCCGTTAGTTAATGCTACTGTTATCACTGTTTATGACTATGATCATTGACATGATCTTATTATTTCTATCTTTGTCTATGGCCTGTTTGGATTTAATCTTGCATCTTATCGGAAAAGTATGCGTACCTTCGTTTGTCACTGTTTTTATTGTTGTTGTTGGCTGCTTTGCGGGCTGATTTCTGAACATTTTCACCCTCATAATGCTTCATTTTTGATATGTTTTACTGATTTGGAAAAGAAAAAAATAATGTACTATATGGCTAATGAAATTATCTTTCCGTCAGATATTTGAGGCCACACCAATACAAAAGACGGATCTTTACTCTCCAAGTTATTTATTTTATATCAAAAATGAACACATGACCGATGAAGAAATTATCCGTCGATTTTCGAGGCCTTCACAAATAAAAAAGACAGATTTTACATATACAAATACGTAATAAAAATAAATATTTTTGGGCGATGACAAAATCTTTATAATATTTTAAAACTTTATCTGAGCCCACTTTTTAACAAAAAAATTATATTTTAAATACGTATATACACACATGCTTTTTAGTTTAGTTTGATTATTATTTATTTGTTACTAACATTTTTATTACAAGTGTTCATAAAGGTTATTGAGAATACTTATCGGGAATGACAGTCAAAGAAGACTTTAAATTATGTGCTTATCTTTTTATATTCTTACACTTGTACAAATGTTAAAGTGAAAGCTTTATTTTTGGGGTGTTGGGCGGGATATTCTTTATTTAATCTTCACCACACGTTTAGGCAAATTTAGGCCGTTAATATTTATATAAAAATATTAGATTGATTTAGATTATTTAATCAAATAATTTCTACTTTTTACTCTAAAAAATATTACGTAGTCTCTTTAGAATAGTTTTTCTTTATTCAATCTTGTCTTTTCTTTACATACATATACTTAGATACTTTTGTTTTATATATATTTTACAACAACATATACATTAATATTATTTTAATACATATTTTATATTTGTATTGCTTTACTTTTTCCCTTTTATTATTTAGGCAAATATAGATCGTTAACACCAGTACAAATAAATTAAATTAAGTAAATCTACATGTTTACATCATTATGTAGTTTTTTTTTTCAAATAAAATCTTTCTCTCCATAATCTCGATCAAGTCTGTAGTACTATGTATAAAAATACTTTTTCTTTTTATAGTACATAAAAGACACTTTCTTTTCACATGTCACAAAATACTTTTTTTTTCACATGTAATTCATACATTTTTATACATATCTTTTACATGTGTTTTATAACAATATGTTTTATTTATATATTTGATATACATATACCTTTACATTTATATTTTTCAAAAGAATTATTTTATACTTAATACACACACTTTTTACATTATACCTCCTTCCTCTTTGATAAATTTAGTCTGGCCGGGTACCACAGTTATGGATTCCGAAGGGTGCCTAATCCCTTCCCTTTGGTATAATATGAATACTTACCTAGAATCTCAATTGGTTTTCGTGGACTGAAACATAAATAGCACATGTTAATAATTCAATAGATTTCCTTATTTTTCTTAAAAAAATTAGGTGACGACTCTGTACCAATTTTAATTCATTTAGTGTCCATAAGTCATGTTTTTTTTAACCTTGATAAAAATATGGTGTGACAGTGACTAATGCAAATGGGGTCTCGACCAATTCACGGTGTTCGGCAATGGCGTTACTGCCAATGTTAATCTGTTGGAAGGGAGTTGTTCTTGTCGGAAATTTGACTTGGTGAAAATATTGTGGGAACATGCGATGACATCTTTGCGAATAAAGTATAGCGATGGTGTAGATTATGGTAACTCCATCTACGAGTACTCTTCGCCAATTTATAAAGCTGAAACTTACCTCCTCGCATACTCAAAAGCTATTAACATTGTCCCTCTAGAGGCCGAATGGACTATGCCACGGAAAGTGCAAGACACTAAGATTTCTCCACCCCCCTACAATCCCAAACTCAGAAGGAAGAACGTCAAATGCATTAAGGGCTTCGGTGAGACATTCAAGTCCAAAAGGAGAAATTCGTATTCAATATGCAAAAAATCCGGACACAAAAGAATCACATGTAGAATGGCCAACAAATCATAGATAGACTTTTTTTTGCTTCAATTGTAAAGCTACTGTTTTGGGGGATAAATGTGCATTTCTGTAGAATTTAACGTTCAGTTGTAATCGACTTAAAGCCTTGTCTACGATAGACTACCCAAATTCTACGGTATAACTTTCACACTGTCTATAAAATATTATGTATTGATTATATGATTACTCATCAAAGACGCTATGTTGGTCTTTTTCCCGCCTTATCTCTCCAATTGATGCAATGAATCATTGTTTCCCGTTCCTATTTAATGAAAAGCTGCCGACACGTCCGTTCACAAGAAAAACCACTGGTATACGCAAGCCAAGCGTTTTCTATTCTAACACGCGTCGACTGACCATTGGGTGGAAATATGAAAGGACACCTTCTATAGGTCTATAAGTAAAGTGACTATTTCTATGTAAGCCTTCACTTGTCCCTAAACCAAAAACATCAGAAAACCCCTACTTCTTCTTTATCAAAATTGAAATCATGCCTCCCAGAAAGATAACTCTGCGCTCCATCAGACATGTTTCCCCAAGACACTACAATATTCTCCTGCTTAGGAATAATTTCGACTGCCTTTTCTTTGGCCTGGGTCAAGACCGCATCTACTTAGAGCGGGAACTCCGTCGAATTGCTCATTTCTTGAGGACAATTCTGGAAAGGCTAGAAATGGAAGGCCCTGACTACATAACCCCCCAACATCCCCCTGAAATTAGTTTTTAAGTTTTTATTTTATTTTATGTCTATAATTTTTTGTAGGATTGTTGTTAGAAGAAAGCTTCTTCTTTTTTTGCTTATTTTGCTTGTTCTGGCCGTTGTGCCAATGTTCCCATGTATGATTCCCATGATTGTGCAATGAACAAATTTTAGTATAAGTATTTTTGTTTTCAAATTTTGTTTTCCTCTTTTTTATTATTGTTGTTTTTTGTGTTTGCTTTATTACATGTTCAGTGAATGCATCTGTAGATTGACTTGATTGAATTCACGTAGAATAAATACAGATCACATATACAGTCTATTGTCGATCTTAGACTCCGTATCGCATCGACCAAACATAGTAGTCGATGGTAGACTATATGAATCGATAGCCCATGAGTAGCTTGTAGTTTGAAAGAGAATAATTAAATTTAAAAAGGTTTAAACAAATAATCACATGATTTGGGGTTGGTGAAGGAATATAATTAAATTTAAAAATATTTAAAAAGATAATAACATGTTTTGGGTCTGGTGAAAGGAGATAAGTAAATTAAAAAAGATTTAAATAGATAAATCACGTATTTGAGGCTGGTTAAAGAAAATAAGTAAATTTTAAAAAGTTTAAAAATATAATCACATGATTTAGGGGTGTTGAAGGAAAATAATTAGATTTAAAAAGGTTTAAACACATAATCACATGATTTGGGGGTGGTTAAACAAATAATCTTGAACTGTTGGTGACACTTAATAAACTGTCATCGATGTTGACCCATGTCAAATCCATATAAAAAATATACTTGTGCTTTGAGGGTCCATCGATTCACTTGGTCTACTGTAGACTTACACCATCAGGAGTGCATAGATTTATCTCCTAAGTTTTCGTAGACCACATAGTTCTATGTACACTTGTATAGACCAACACTTAGATGTTGTTTAAAATGAATAAATAAATTAAAAATAAATATAGTGTGGTTTTGTACACATATGAAGGAGTGTAAACAAGTCACATAATCATATTAAAGCTTATACAAATTAGGGGTGGTGAATTAAGGAGTGTGTGGATGGGTATTGGTCAAAACAAACAATATCCTAAGAGTAATGTTTGTCAAGCACAAGTATGTTGTGAGGATGTTGATTGTATTTGATGACCACCCATTTCACATACTTCTTCAATCACTACCCCCAAATTAAAAGAGTATATGGAATGGATAGTGGTTGAACATTCATCATCCTCAAAACATACTTGTGCTTTGACAACCATTATTCTTAGGATATTGTTTGTTCGTCCACTACCCATCCACACACTCCTTAATTTACCACCCCTAATTTATATAAGCTCTAATATGATTATGTGACTTGTTTACACTCCTTCATATGTGTACAAACCCACACTACATTTATTTTTAATCTATTTATTCATTTTTAAACAACATCCAAGTGTTGGTCTATAGCAGAGGTCAACAAATAATCAGGAGATCAATCGGTGCACCTCTTACGACGTAAGTCTACGATAGACCAACCGAATCGATGGACCCTCAAAGTACAAGTATATTTTTTGCTGTAATATTTTTATTTAACATATTATTGAGGGTCCATTTATTACGAGTGTCTACGGTAGTCTTTGGTATCTCGTTGATGAATGACATAGGTCATGATCTACGACAGTCTATTAAGTGTCACCACCAGTTCAAAAAATAAAATTACAATTCCAACGGTAATAAATGACTACTTTTGTAATCCATCAGTGTTCACACTTCGTTTTTACTTTATATATAAGGTTGTCTATCCCTCATTGTTTTATTTCATTCACTTTGTTTTGTTTTTTAAAATTACACAATCTCTCAAGCATCTCAAACACCTAATTCTAAAAATACTCTAATTTGTCATTGTAGGAATGCGGCTGTCTTGAGGACGTCATGCACAGATTCAAATTCAAGTCGCAAATTTTATAATTATGCAATTGCAAAGGTGAACTGTGTATCTTTTTTATAAAGTTAAGTTAATCTTATGTAATTATTTTTTTTTCTAGGACAATGACGCATGCTCATTTTTTAAATGGCTTGATGAGCTATCACCTCTAATCAGTCCATCAACATTGAGTTCGGGATCCGAGACTTCAAATTTTCAAGGCTTGACAAAATTTAATCTACTACAAAGGCTCCAACAATGCGAAGAAAATAAAGATTTTCTCATGACCTTGTTTAAAGAAGCTGAAGAACAGAGGGATCACTTTAAAGTATTACTACATGACACCCAAATAGAGAGGGATCAACTAAAACAAAAATTAATTTTGGTCGAAGAAAAGGAGAATGGCCTAAAAGTGATGTTATGTGCTATAATGCTAGTATTCGTTCTTTAGAAAAGTATAACATGGATGTGGTGATATTGAATAAATAATAATACTTCTATTTTTCTATAATGTTAATATTATTTTTGATAGAATCATAGTCGATCAAAGAACACATCAACTTAAAATCGACCAGCATGGTAATGATAGACTATGTATGTAGTATACGAAAGATTAAGTATTCATGCTATAATATCAAGTATACACTGTACCAACTATGACAACACATTGCATATTCAAATTTCATGCCACAAATCAGTTTGATAGAAACAGATTCAATGCAGAATCATAACAACAACCATAAAATAAAAGAATGTTTCTAACATCCTACCAACAGATCCTTCAACTTTCATACTTGTGAAATAAAAAAAATTGTCATATCCTAACAACTCATCATTCAACAACACATTAACAATATTATCATTCAAATGTCTTTTTTCCTATGTTCCTCATCAACACAAATGTTACTGTTGATTTCATCAACAATATCCATGACCACATCTTTTTGGTCTGCTTTTTTTTTCTTTCTGTTCTCCTTCTTCTTTGTCTACTGCTTCTTCCTTTCCATATTCAGCTTTATTTTTTTCTCAATAGCTGCAGCTGCTGCTTCATTCTCACCTTGTTCTTCTTTTTTTCAGCATCTGTAGCAGCTACTGCTTCTTTTTTTTCCCAGGTTCTTCTTTTTCTTTACCTGCAACAGTTGTTTCTTCCTCAGCTTCTTCTTTTTCTTTACCTGCTTCTTTTTTATCAACTCTCTCTTTGTCAGTTTCTTCTTCTTCTTCTTCTTCTTCTTCTTCTTCATCAGCCTTTTCCTTTTCTTTGCCTTCTTCTTTATCTGCAGCTGCTTCTTTTTTAGCTTCTTCTTCTGCATCTGCTTCTTTCACACTTTATTATTGGCTCTTATCTTCTTTCTTTTCTTCTTCTTTTTCCTCTTCTGCCACAATAGTGGCCAACTCATTCTTTTGCTCCTTTTTTCTCCTTCTTCATTCCTCTCAAATTCACGAAGGTCCATATGCACTGTATCATCATATTACAAAGTGTTACTGATATTTAAAACTAAAAATTCATTAACAACATCAATTATTAAATGAAGTTACCTCGTTCGTGTTGTCGCTCATTCTTTTTTGTTTTCTTCAGTCTTTTCTCTCTGATATAGGCAACAATATCCAACAATGCTTCCTCGAGCACAACAACACGCTTGTGAAGATCCCCTGGGGATGAGGTGCCTGTTGCATCTTTTGAGGTGCTCGGAGAAGCATCATCACTAATGCGTACTCCAACGGGGTTACCATCCAAATCCCCATCATCATCACTGTCATCATTTGAATTGAGGACAGTTACCCTTTCTAACTCTTTCTTCAAGCCATCGAGGACGTTATTCTTTACCTCATCTGTATATGGCTTGAACGTAATCATGCAATCCATCTTCTTCTAACGAATAGTAGGGATGATGTATGGGTCTACATTCTACAAAATATCAATTAATAATTACATAATATTCGATACAACAATAGTATTATCGCATAATAAGAAATAAGTTCATACCTCAGTAACTTTTCCTTTATATTTGAATGGGTTGCCTTCAATTATCTTATCACTTTTTGTAGTGTGCCATCTGAGGATGCGGGGAATAGAAAAGGGCTCATCCATTGATTTTCCAACAATTTTTTCAAGATGAGGAAAAGCCTCACAGATCCAAATCTGTAAGCAGTACAACAGTGAAAAAAATAACTCAGAGTCTATGACAGAGTATAAATAAAAAGAGAATCTACGATAAACTCGCTAAAGGGTTTATAGTAGATACCATGAATGCCTAGGGAAATCCAAATAGAACATAGGATGCCTTCTGCTTCTCATCAAATACTCCCCTCTGCTTCTTCAGTAACTTTTCTTCTTTAGATAGTCTATGATCAGTTGAAATGTCTCTTTCCTCCACGAATAATTCTAGAAGAAACTCAAAGAATTGACCATCCAAATCAGTTTTGTGTCGACAACCTTCGTCGAATCTTTTGCAAGCAACATGGTGTGCAAGAACCACAGTAAACAACACTTAAACTTCTGGTCCTCATTCTGCTTATTCCCTCTGATCAAGTATAGCAAGTTGGCCGCTGTAATGTTTTTGTTTTTTGTCACCTTAAGGCAAAAATTCTCCCCCTTTGCTAACACCTTCTTCATTTTTTATTCACTGGGGTATGATGAGTAGTTCAGCCTCGTGATCAAACAAAACTCTTTCAAGACAAAACAGGCAGGCTTGTTGTTAATGTAGAACCATATCTCATGACGCATCTTATCATTCTTGACGCGTCGCAACAATAAATAATGGACCAACTGCCATTGAACTGGAGATATTCCGACAGATTTCTCAGTTGTCCAAAATAGGACCGCTTGAATATTTTCTTCAATTCCTGGTCAACAAGAACTTTCTTAAATTCTCGATAAGTATCCATTCTTGATCTGACCAATATCTTTACCGGGAAAGATCCAACCTTGTCCATTATCGTTCGAAGGTCATACCGCTTCACGAAAATGAACCTTGAAAGAGATGGCATGAACAAGAGATCATTATCCCCATCATCATTGTTACTCCCACTTCCCTCGCTCTCTTCACTATCACCACTAACACTGCGCTTGGCAACATCTTCACCAGAATCGACGTAGTCGTTTATCTCCTTTAACACCAAATTTGATTCGGACACTGCCTCTTCAATTTTCTTCCTTTTTGAGACATTTCCAACTGTCTCAACTTTTTTTTTCTACTGCTACCAACAAAATCAGAAGCGGTACCGTCTTTACGTTTAGGAAGGATGCCTTTTTTAACCATTTTTAATATAATCTACACCTGTAGAACAAATCTCCTATTTTCAGTTCATAGACCACAAGTCTATCAACAGAAATAACTCAATGCTCAAATGAACCCCCCCCCCCCTAAAAAAAAGAAAGAAATACTCCACTATTAAACAGTTCACTACGCAAACACACAATAACTGAACCAAAATCCAACATGCAATATCAAAACCCAACAATTGCTAAAAATCAAACTAGTGCACCTAATCAAACTAATTAGCTATTAATCTTTCAATTTTAACTATTTCAGTAATCATATTTTAAAATAATTTCATACGTCTAAAATTTGATTTCAATCTAGGGCATTCTTATTTCATAGACCATGGGTCTACGGAAAGACCACGAGTCTACGGACAGAAACAGGTCACTGTTCGAATCAAAATGCCCAAATAACTCTTCAAATAATAATTATCCCACCATTCAACACTTTGTTGCTAAAAAAAATCCAGAACTAAACCAAAACTCCTAAACAAAAGTTTAAAAATTCAACACCGTGATCGACGAACAAATTTGTCAAAAATACCGCATAAAACCTAAAAAATTGCTTCAAAATCAAAATCATTACCTATAAAATTCTCATTTTTTAACTACTAAATCAACCAAACTCGAAAAAAAAATTCTACATCACTACGAATCGATTCGCGAAGAAATTCGTTTAAATAGATCTAGAAATGATCAAAACTTGATTTTAAGTAACCTTACGAAGAAATAATGAGAAAAAAAAGAAGGATAAGAAGGAGAAGATAAAGGAGAAGGAGAAGGAAAAGGAGAAGGAGAAGAAGAAGGAGAAGAAGAAGGAAAAGAAGAAGGAGAAGAAGAAGGACAAGAAGAAGAAGAAAAAGGAGGAGAAGAAGCAGAAGAAGAAGAAGAAGAAGAAGAAGAAGGAGGAGGAGGAGGATAAGGAGAATAAGAAGAAGAAGGAGAAGAAGAAGAAGGAGGAGAATAAAAAGAAGGAGAAGAAGAAGAATAAGAAGAAGAAGAAGAAGAAGAAGACGAAGGAGAGGAAGGAGAGGAAGAAGGAGGAGGAGAAGAAGAAGAAGTAGTAGTAGTAGTAGTAGTGGTAGTAGGAGGAGGAGAATAAGAAGAAGAAGAAAAAGAAGAAGAAGAAGAAGAAGAAGAAAAAGAAGAAGAAGACGAAGAAGAAGGAGAAGAAGGAGAAGAAGAAGGAGAATAAAAAGGAGAAGAAGAAGAAGGAGGATGAGGAGGAGAAGGAGAAGAAGAAGGAGGAGAAAGAGAAGAAGAAGGAGGAGACAAAGAATAAGAAGGAAGATATGGAGAATAAGAAGGAGGAGAAGGAGTAGAATAAATAGAAAAAGAAGAAGAAGAAGAAGAAGAAGAAGAAGAAGAAGAAGAAGAAGAAGGAAGAGGAGGAGAAGGAGGAGAATGAGAAAAAGAAGGAGGAGAAGGAGAAGAAGAAGAAGGAGGAGAAGGAGAAGAAGAAGAAGGAGAAGGAGAAGGAGAAAAAGGAGGAGAAGAAGGAGGAGAATGAGAAAAAGAAGGAGGAGAAGGAGAAGAAGAAGAAGGAGGAGAAGGAGAAGAAGAAGAAGGAGAAGGAGAAGGAGAAAAAGGAGGAGAAGAAGGAGAAGAAGAAGGGGAAGAAGAAGGAGAAGGAGGAGAAGAAGGATAAGAAGAAGGAGAAGAAGGAGAAGAAAGAGAAGAAGAAGAAGAAGAAGAAGAAGAAGAAGAAAAAGAAGAAGGAGAAGGAGGAAAAGGAGAAGGAGAAGGAGAAGAAGGAGATGGAGAAGAATAAGAAGGAGAGGAAGAAAAAGAAGAAGAAGAAGAATGAACAGCAGAAGAAGGAGAAGTAGAAAAAGAAGAAGAAGGAGAAGAAGAAGAAGAAGAAGAAGTAGAAGGAGGAGAAGAAGGAGAAGGAGGAGAAGCAGAAGAAGGAGGAGAAGGAGAAGCAGAAGAAGGAGGAGCAGAAGAAGAATGAGGATCAGAAGAAGAAGAAGAAGAAGAAGACATAAAAATGGCATTTTGGGGAGCAGGGTTCTCGAAAGCGGGAGTTAGGAGAGAATTTAAGAGGAGAGAGATAGTTTATTTTTTATATTGGAAGAAGTGGAGAAGAAGAAGAAGAAGAAGAAGAAGAAGAAGAAGAACGACCCTTATCCCTTTTAAGTTTAATTAGAAGAGTTGGTTTAGATAAAAGTGGAAATTGCAACTGTTTGAGGATTATATACCAAAATATAGCTACTACATTTATTCTTTACTTTATATTTATCCTTCATCTTTTACTAAACACTCATTATTTACCTCAGACAAATAAATATTATCATATCAGTGAGTTTCTTTAATATTTTATTCTTCAATCCTCATTCTTCATAGACTCAAAAATGGATTGATCAAATTTTATTTTTAGGGAGAAAAAGAGTCAAAATATACTATACATATATGTTGTATTTTCTTTTAATTTCCTTTTTAGGTTTTCAAGGATCGTGAATTTGGAAGAGCCGAAGTTATTTTACAATCAAATAATTCGTCTATTGAATCAGATTCTATTTCTCTATCCTTAATTAGTTTTTTTAAATATATTTTTATATTAATAATTCATACGTGTAGAGTGTTAACAACAACATAATGAAGAATATAATGAATGATTACACTCTAAAGTGATTACACTATTAATGATTACACTCTTGATCTAGGCATAAGTTTATCTGTTTCATGCACAACCTTAGCGTAGCACAAGCATCCTAACACTCTTAAGTGATCAAGAAAAGGTTTCTTATTATAAAGCTTTTCATAGGGAGTTACATTATCAATCACAGGTGTAGTCCGTCTATTAATCAGATATGTAGCAGCTTTAACACAATATCCCCAGTATTTTAGAGATATGTTAGCTTGAAATCTAATGGCTCTTGTCATTTCTAAGAGATGCCTATTCTTTCTCTCAGCTACCCCATTTTGTTGAGGGGTGTAAGAGCATGATGTCTGATGTATGGTACCTAAGTTAGCAAACAGTTCAACACACATGTTATTCACTGCTTTATTGATATTATCAGTTCTTAGGATTTTAATGCATGTATTGAACTGATTTTTAACTTAAGACAGAAAATGCTTGAGTATAACAAATACATCAGACTTTAATTTGATAAGATATATCCATGTCATTCTTGTGTAATCTTCAACAATAGTAAGGAACCATTTATGACCATCACAGGTTGCTACCCTATTGGGACCCAGAGATCCATACGAACCAAGTCAAAAACATTTTTACTACATGTCACACTAACTGGAAAGGGAAACCTAGTTTATCTAGCAAAGTACAAAAACTACATGTAGAAAGTTTATTATCTAAAAGATCCTTTGACATAGAAACAATCTACAGAGAACTTTGAAGGGAACATGGCCAAGTCTTTTATGCCATAGTTCTATATTAGAATTAGTTGTATATGTTACATTGGAGCAACTTGCTCTTGTATGTCCTGGAAGTTTTTTTTTATCAAGAAATATAGACCATCTCTTTCTCTACCGATCTCCTTCACCTTCCTATTCCATAAATCCTGAAATATGCAAAAGTTAGGATAAAATGTAGCTGAACATTTTAACTATCTAGTAGCCTTGGACACTAACAATAGATTATACTTAAATTCTGGTAAATGAAATATATTTGAGAGGGTGCTACTGTCAGATATGTTACTTGAACCAGCGTGTGTTACTTTTGACACATCACTGTTAGAGTAGTGAAACATCCTCTACCTCTGCCCGTGGGTTTTTCCTGCAAGGATTTTCATGTAAATCTATATGCTCTTGTTTATTATTTTTCTTGTGGGTTGCTTTATTTCGGCCGATTTATGACAATCATCATTCGGTAACATAACTTTTAGAGGACACACAGACTTAGATATTGAACCTTTATTCAGAAGCCCAATATCTGAAACCATGTGGTTGGTAGCTCCTGTGTCAATAATCCACTCAGGTGGATTATGTGTGACTAATAGGTCACTACAATTATCTGCTACATTCACAGAATTTTGAAGGTGTTGATGACATGCCATAGCCCTGAGTCTGTAATATTTGACAGATTTGTGTAGACTGCTCAGGTGTAAACCTTGGTGGCATAGATACCAATCCTACACCTCCTTGTGCATGTTAAGATAGTTGACTTGACTGTAGTCCATGTGGGTCCTAGAGTTTTCAAAAGAAGATTGAGGATCATGTTGATATTGTACTTGTTGAGGTTGAGATTCCCAATCTTCAATCATAGCATTGTGTGCACTATGACCTGTTCTTCTTTGTTTGGACCTGTGATCATAATTTTGACTATAACCAACATTATCTCTAGTGTCAGCATTTCCTTTATGATTTACATGCTTAGGATGACCTGATGGATAGCCGACCAGTTTAAAGCATTCAACCTTGTAATGCCCTTTCAATTTGCAATGATCACAGAAGGCAATAGGATTGTAATTTGACACATAACCCCTTTTTCCTTTTTGGTAGCCACCTCCAGGGTAAGAATACTTAGAATACATAGCTAAAGCATCACCTGCATTAGGAGAAACACCAAAAAGCCCCGTGTCATTGGCATATTGAGTCACAAATTTCTGTCTTTATCACTCATTATCATAGAGTAGGCCATGTTGATAGTTGGTAATGGTGAAATTAATAGAATTTGTCTTCTTGCTTGAGAATAGGTGTCATTCAACCAAATCAAAAATTGGTATAGGTTTTTCCTTTGTAGATATGTCACAAACTCTCTTGATCTTTCACAATTACAAGCAGGGGATGGAACCATAGACTTAAATTCATCCTACAAACCTTTCAGTTTAGTAAATAGAAAGAAACAGACTAAACTCTTTGTGATATGGTAGTGATTTATTGATGTAGATTATAAGTTCTCGACCCATAAACCTTATTAAAACTCTTTTTCAAATCTTGCCACACAGCCTGGGCACTAGATGCATGTACTACCCCTCCAAAAAGATCAGTAGAAATTGACTTCATCGCCATGATAGAGCAATGGCATTGACTCTTTCCCATTGATTTTCCAATTCAGTAGTAAACCTATTTTTTGACCAAGAACCATCAACAATGCCAAAATTATTGCGATATAACAATGCTATGCTAACTTCTTTGCTCCATACAATATAATTCTCGCTCCCTTTCAATTAAAATGACACAAGGGAGTTACCTGAAATATCAGCAATTATAGATAAAGGGCTGATTAATATCCAAAGCAGTCATAGATTGATATCTGGTACCACCATTATTTTGAGAAATTGATGGAGCTGAATTCTTACCCCCATTTCCAGTAGAATGTACACCAAAAGCCATGGATAAGAATTCAAGAAATTCCCAATAGAATTTTAAAAAAAACTATCAAGTTTTTGAATTCAAGAAGAGACTTAGAATGAGGATCGTGTATGAGTACTGATTTGACTCAGTAGGCTCTGATACCATGAAGAATTATGAATGGTTACACTAGGATTAAGAGTTATATGATCAGTTCATATAGCAGCAGAGGAGAGAAGAAGAAAACCCAGAGAAGAAAAAGGATGGTCAGATTAAGATTCAATAGATGAGAGAGGTTAATACATTGTGTATTGAATTTCTTAATTGTCTATGATACATGAGGGAATATGTATATATAACTATAGGGACTAACAACTTCTTTAACTGTCTAACAATAACGGTAACTAACTAGTTACTGTGCTTAACTAACTTTTGGACATCTGTATTTTCTGCATGATTGACTTGACTTCTTTGGCTTCCATTTCTACTCCTCAACACATACCCATTGTATTCCCACAAGGTGGGATATGGGGAGGGTAGAGAGGATGTTTCCAATAGACCCCCTGGCTCAGGAAAAATAATAGTGTAACAAATATAAAAACATAAAAACGAACCGACAGAACGTGAAAATGCACCACTAGATAATAATAAAAAGATAGCTACAGAGTAATACTATAAATTATCTAATCGAAATCACAAACATCGCCAAAACACCACTAACGAGAAACTACAAGACATACGCATAACACTACAACTACACATACAACTATGCACAAAACACTCTTTCCTACTAGTAAGGACGAACTCCTACCCGCTAACCTGTACTCTAATCCGCATCCTCCATAACTTCCTATCAAGGGTCATGTCTTCCATAAGCTATAATTGCTCTTTGTCATGCCTAATCACCTCTTTTCAATATTTCTTTGGCCCACCTCTATCCTTTCTGAAGCCATTCATAGCCAGCCTCTCACACCTACGAACCGGGGTATTCATGCACCTACTCATCACATGCCCGAATGATCAAACTATATCAATCTCACTTTTCGCATCTTGTCTTCCATCGGAGCCACTCCCGCCCTTCGAATAATCTCATTTCTAACCCTGTCACTCCTAGTAAGTCCACACATCCATCTCAACATCCTCATCTTCTTAACCTTCAATTTTGAAAGTGGGAGTTCTTGACTCGCTAATACTCTGCTTCATACAACATAGCCGGCCGGACAACCACTTTATAAAACTTGTCTTTAAGTTTAGGAGGCACCTTTTAATGACACTGAACACTCAAAGAAAGCCTCCATTTCAACCACCCTGCACCAATACGATGCGTGAGATCCTCGTCAATCTCTCTATTCCCCTAAATTATAGACCCAAGATACTTGAAACCATCTCTCTTCTGAATGGCTTGGGCATCCAACTTCACTACCACGTCAGCCTCATGCATCAAAGCATTGAAGTTGCACTTCAAGTACTCTATCCTAGTCCTGCTCAACCTAAACCCTTTAGACTCTAGGGTATGTCTCCAAACCTCCAACTTATCATTAACTCCTCCCCCGGGTCTCGTCAATTAGAACTACATCATCAGTAAATAACATATACCAAGACACCTTCCCTTGAATATGCCGCGTCAATACATCCATCTTCAAGGCGAATAAAAATGGACTAAGAGTCGATCCCTGGTGCAACCTTGTCAAAATAGAAAAGTGCTCCGAATCTTCTCCCACCGTCCTCACACGAGTCTTTGCTCCGCCGTACATGTCCTCAATCGACCTAATATACGCCACGGGCATACCAAACACCTCAATAGAACCTTCTTGGAGACTTTGTCGTATGCCTTTTGAAGACATGAACACCAACTAATCATACGTGTAGGTGTCTTTATAATTTTTTTTAAAATTTAGTTTTATCAAATAGAAAATATGATCGGTTGTTCAAAACTTTAAAAAGGGGAGAACAATTGAAACATTAATAAAATAAAAAAGGGGCCCTTGATAAATTTCTAGTAAACAACAAAAATATCGAATTGAAAAACTAAAATTGATAAAGTCTTACCTACGATCAACAATGTCTTAAAAGAGATTGAATGGATTAATTAGCTATATTGTCAATTAAAAAAAAATTATTCGAAAATATTGACTATAAAAAAAATCAATAATTTTGCATCTCAAAAATCTAGAAACAAATTTTAAAATAAATAAATACATAAAAAAATTAAGAAAAGGCCTCTCATTTGAGCTTCATCTTAGGGCCTTGATATGGTTGAGACGGCCTGGTTGTTGGAGTGGGTAAAAAAGCCCTTGTTAGAGAATGCACCAGGTTTGCTTATATGGACTTGGGCATACAACTAGCTTTTGGGGTTGAGTTAGTGCCATATTGACAGAAAAAACTTGATGTCGCCGTGTCCCGCAATATAATTCACTTTCTCTCAGGCCATCTCCTGAAATACAAAAAAATGAGCAGAATATTAGTATATAGAGGAAAGGTGCTGGAAAGTAAAATGCAATACCAGAATCACATAGAAGATGGCTCACCAAAATCCCTAGGTGTCTTGGATTTGTGACATTCAGGTCTACCGGCATAGTTGTGCATACTGCATCCTACTCTGTCGATCAAGAAGGTAGTTATGTCGGTTAAATATGTCAAGTAGTAATCATAATATGGCCCTGAGTCCTGAGATGAGCTCAAATGAAGCGACTGGACAGTGAGGATTCATATAGCCGACCACATTTGCTTTACTCGTTGTCGTAGAGTAAATGTGAGCTAACCTTCTGCAAGTCGAATCACCACTCTTCCAACCTGCCCTAATACCATAGTAATCAGTTTCAATTTTTAAGGCACCACATTGCTAGCAGCTTGTTCTGCTTGCATAGTTGTGAGAACCACAATTCACGGCACTGCAATACCAGTCTCCAGCCATGACTTCTGTTTTGTTTAGTCCATACATGGCAACATCAGCCAGTGTTGCATATTTAGGACAGCTACATCGTTGGCATGCATATCGTTTATATGAGAAGTTATTTCATTCTAAAAAGAAATTTCACGTCACAAAAACTTGCACTAAACACAGCAGCTTTTTTTTTTTTCTTTTTTCTTTTTTTGTGTGTGTAGAAGCTGGAAAAAATAGTAAATTTAGTTCCAATCTAAGATAATGAAATGAACAACATAAGGAAATAACATTATCGATGTCTCACCAAGAAAAAACTGAATGTTTGGAGGAACTGAGCTTCTTGGGTAGATGTGAAACTAAAAGCTCAAGAAATGGTTTTCTGGAGCTGATAAGTTTGGTGAATGGTTTAGGCAGGTTTATATAGTTGGAAGCTAAGATCTCACTATTGAAACCTCAAAGTTTCCTTTTTCATCTGTGGTGACTTGTGAGCTTTAGACAGTTTCCTTAAATGGGATCCACAAGATAGCACAGAATTTTCAAAAGTTGTCAACTGTTAAATGCTTGCATTTGAAGCACCATGGTTTGACAAATGCATATGATACTAACATCCTTCTTTTTCTTAAATATTCCTCAATAATTTGAACTTCCTTTCTGGATTGGAAAAAAATAGAGAAAACTAGAGAACAGAATCCTAGAACAGACTTAAACATTGGTTTTTAAACAAGAAAATGACTTTTTATTGAGAGAGATATTTGATTAAGTAGAATTGGTTCTGGCTGTCTGGACCACAGGAGATATGTCAAGGAATTGAAACTACTTCACGTGAACGAAGACACTTGTCTCGATAAAAAAAGGAATATGAAATCTAGACTTCGTGGATGAAGAATGTGTAGACTGTTGTAGGGTGGAGGGACAACGATACGTATCTCTACCCCTGCCATGCAATGCACTTCAACTCTCAGTTTGAGTGGCCGATAGACGTTGTAGGTCCTAAACTGACATAGATGGTTTTAAGGTGTATATGTAGCTCTATATGTACTTATTTCTATGCGCACGCGCATACACATGTTGAAAATGTTAGTCCATGGTGAATTTTCCACTGCTCTGATCACCCCCATCCACTCATCCTTGTTCGTGGTAGAATGCGCTACTGATCCTTTCACCAACCCCCCCCCCCCCCCCTTCCCCTTCCCCTTCCCCCCAATTCCTTAGTGTTTTAGAAGTTGAAGTGTAACAAGAATCTATTCCATATTCCACATGTCTATTAAGTCTACTCAATAACTCAAATATGAACAATCTGTGAAGCTTCCCTTTTCTGGAAGAGACTTGCACCAAAATACAACTTCTTATTGATCTTAAAATATACAGTGTGTCAGTGTGTCATTTCATCTGAAAGATTAAACTATTAGAGAATCACACTATTAGTTAATTATGCCTTCAACACGCCTCCTCACACGCAGCTTGATTCTTTCTCATGGGCTAATCACGTCAAACTTTCTTGATAATAGATGGTGGTGATACTTGAATTCATGTCCATTGTATGCTTTGATACCCTGTTGAAATGTGCGACCATCTTATCTAAAAGTTTAATCTGTTATAGAGAGCACACTTATAATGACTTATTTATGTCTTCAATAACAATTATTATTTCTCTCACCCTTTTGGTCGGGCCTTTTCCCAGACCCCGCACATAGTGGGAGCTTCAGTGCACCGGCCTGCCCTTTCTTTTAAATGAATGAACATAGGCCCTTTTATTCGAACTTCAACATAACCAGTCTTACTGCTAGCTTATCGCTAAAAGCCAAGATTCGACCACAAGTACTGCTCCTATTAGTGTGATTTACAAGTTCTTGTCTCTTAAGTTGTATTGAAATTATATGTATTTGGTTCAACAATGATAAAATGTTTATCTTGAAAATGCTTCACATTAGCATGGAATTGAAGTGAATTGGAAACTTGAAGGAGGAAAGGAAAGAGAAAAGTTGAAATTGGTTCAATTATAAAAGTAAAGCATCTGGTTCTTATCTGTGTAATAATTGAGAGTTGATGCTTAAAGGAACCAATTTGGTTCCCTAAGAATGAAACCACTCAAAGATTCTATGAATCTAATATCTGATCCTCAGTGTTACTTCTCTCTTTTTTTTTTTGCTGTGATCCTTAAAAGGAAAGAAGAAAGAACGCAAAATCTGAGGGAAGTTCATTCATTTGAACACTTGCACAGTTACAATGCAGTTAGAAATTAAACCCTTCTTCGAGAAACTAATCTAACGAAACAAGAAAAGAAAAACTAAAAGCAAGAGAGTAGAAAAACAGAAGAAAAAGAAGGATCTTTGAAGGTTAAATGTTCAATAAGAGCTTAATGTCGCTGCGTCCCTCAATATAATTCATTTCCTCTCAGATCACCTCCTGAAAAACAAAGAAATGAACAGGATGTTAGTAAATGATAAATGATGTCGGAAAGCAAAATGTCGGTGATGCAGTACCAGAATCAGAAGGAAGATGGCTCACCGAATCCCCTAGGTGTCTTGCACTTAAAGCATTCTTCTCTACTGGCGTAGTTGTGCATACCACATCCTAATCTGTCGATCAAAAAGGAAGCTGTCAGTTAACAAACCACATATTTAGTAAGCTAAATTGAATACGTATATAATATTGGTCCCGAATGAACTTCAACGGAGGACATGAGCAGTAAGGATGCATATAGCCAACCCCTACTTGTTAGGAATTGAGAATGTGACTAACCTGCTGCAAATCCAATCACCACTCTTCCAACCAGGAAGAGCACTTGCATCATATCCATAACCTGCCGGTGCCATCATTCCTGCCCCAATACCATAATAATCACTTTTTGATGCACCACATCGATAGCAGCTTGTTCTGCTAGCATAGTTGTGAGAACCACAGTTCATACCACTGCAATACCAGTCTCCAGCCAAAACTTCAGTTTTGTCTAGTCCGTACATGGCAACATCAGCCGGTGTTGCGTATTTTGGGCAGCTGCATCGTTGGCATGCATCCCGTTTCTTGAAGTTTAGGTGCTGGCATGCAGCACACATCCAGTCTCCATCCCTGCTCATTTTCTGTCTTGAAGTCTGAAATAGTAAACATGAAAAGATTATGTCAACAATTTTGCATATGGGAAGTTAAATTGGCCATCTTAAGAGGCATGACAAAACAATCAAGATCTTATTGTTTATCAACCTTTAAGGCAAGAAGCCAAGAACTGCATTGCTTACACTTGAACAGTTATTTCATTCTAGGAAGAAATTCCGCAACATGTTAATTTTGTATTGAAGGCCTATTTTTTTTTTTAAAAGAAACTTGCGTTCAAAACTGCATTTTTAGCGTAAAAGCTGGAGGAATTGGAAATTTACTTCCAATCTGAGATAATAAAATGGAAAAAACATAATGAATGCCTCACCTAAAAGAAGTGAAGGATTTGAAGAGCTGAGCTTCTCAGCTACACGTAAAGCTCGAAGCTCAAGAAATGACTTGCTGGAGTTGGTAAGTTTGATGAATGGTTTGAGGAGGTTTATATAGTTGGAAGAACTCACTATTGGGGCCCAAAGGTTTTCTTTTTTTGATCTTTTGTGTGAGCTTAAGGCGGTTTCCTTAAATGGGATCCACAAGATATCACAAATTTTCCAAAAAGTAATTGGATAAACCTCTTACTTTCCTTCCTTCTCGAGTATAGAGGTATGGCTCTCAAAAGTTCTCAACTGTCAAATTCATGCATGTGAATCAGTATTTTCTTGTAAAAACACAATAATGCCCCTCCTTACCCGTTCCCGGTCCATTATTCTACTAGAAAGTGTTTCACAAAATATTATTCTTTGTTCTGTATCCATTTCTAGTAGGTGTTATGAGGGGAAGATGTTATATGAAAGGTGGGGTTATTTCACCGTGTGCTCTTGCTAAGATCGATGTCCCCTCGAGATGATATGGATTGAACAGACTTACACAATAGATTAACAAGTGTAATCTACTTTGCCAATGCAAGAAACTGCCTGACACGAAGGCTTATGTCGTTCAGGTGGAAAATGGTCCAGGTTCCAAAGGGCAAAAACTGTAACAATTACCACCAAAGGAATCAATTCCCTCATAATGCATAATTTGAGTTCCTATTCTTCTTTTGTGTTATATTCTTCCTAATAATTCAAAAGTGAAATTCTTTTCATCTCCTGTTAATCATGTCTTTGTTTACTTGTCTATTTTGACAAAACCAATTTTAGAGCTCTTAATCAGGTATTTAGGCCTTTATCTCTATTTGGAAAGCATAATATGCTGGTTAGTAGATTGCTAAGAATATAAAAAGCATGTTTACCGGCACAGACAGGTGATACATGAATTAGGAACAAAACATGAGAGTTACATTATTCCTATGATACTACAATTTAACGGCACAGACAGATGATAAAACATAAGAGTTACATTATTCCTATGATGCTACAATTTAACGGCGCACAAGATGATACATGAATTAGGAACAAAACATGAGAGTTACATTATTCCTATGATACTACAATCTAACGGCGCAGACAGATGATACATGAATTAGGAACAAAATATGAGAGTTACATTATTCCTATGATACAATTTCGTGGAGCAGACAGGTGATACATGAATTAGGAATAAACAAGAAGAGTAACATTATTCCTGACAGTGTTGAATGTATCAACTTGATGAGAAATACCTCTTTCATGACAGGTACCCGAGACAATGCATTTAAGTGATCATCACATGGTGTTTATCTTTGTTTTTCATCGGTAAGGAAATCAATATTCTCCGAAGATTCTGAAAGTGATGCATTGTACAGGACTTGCATTATATGAATTTAATGCCCCCTGTAGTTGAAGATGAGAAGTAAAAGGTTAACCATGTTTGACCATAATCAATATAGTGTAAGGTTATTCTATAACTTTTGACTTGGTTCTGATGCCTTAACAGTAGAATACTAATATCTTTCCTTCAGAAGTTCACAAAGTAAAAAACAAACAGAAGGTAGAACTAGAAACAAAAGAGATTCGGTTTTAATAGTTATCTATTTTAAAGAATTTTTACTGCTGTATTACTGTGAATATTAATACCAAATTGCGTTTTACTTTTAATCAAACTTCCTTACTAAAGGGAGAGTTGATTATGCATTCATGTTAGGACAATTTCAGATAAGGTTCTAACATAGAGACCGTTTCAATAAGTTGTCAATTGGTAATAATTTTCAAGCAATGAACCAGAGAACTTACAAATTATCCTCACAGTTATAAGTAGAAAAAAGTGAGTAAAAATAGACATTCTGCCGTTCTTGATGAGTGTCACGGAAAAATGCCTCTTTTTTGATAACCGTGGTGTCCGGGCCAGCTTGCGCGCACCTCGACTAATTCCACGGAGTACCTGCCACCTCCCACCAGCACCAGGTACCAGGTAACTTTGTCCACCAAGGGTAAAACATATGAGAAGAAATCATCTCGTGTTTGTCTCCATTGAGAATTGAACCTGAGACCTCATTGTGCTCAACCCAACTTTATTGAACCACTAGGCCACACCCTTGGGTTCATGTCTCTTTTCTTTTTTGGCAACTCGATCCTTAGTTCTAACTTTCCACGTGGCATGTTTAAGACCATATGATTAAAGGGCATTTTGGTACATTCAAAATATCTTTAGTTTAAGATTACTATATTTAAAAATCTTCTTTCCTTTCTTAAACTCCGTGTCACGTCAAAACCGGACAAACGAATTGAAACTGAGGGAGCAACAGAAAAAACAGGTCTTTTATGCAAACACAAAATATGGTGTTCAAGTTGGAGCAAATCAAGAGTAATGTTGAGGTTGACCATGAGTTGAAATCTTTTGACCAAATCTCGGGGCCACAAATGCTGACATGGCAACGGCAGCTGATTCCACCTAAGCGGAGATGCTCGCGTGTTGACATAGTATTTGATAAGGAAGAATCCTAATCACCATTTCTAACCAGACAGCATGAATATTCCGGATAAGAAAACCTCAGACAAAGTCCCCCATCCTTTATTCTTTATATGTGACCATTCTGTAAAGGAGGCCAATCCTCCTCAATAATACTTGCCAGAATCTACATTCTAACGGCAAATAATAAAAATAGCCGTTGCTTTTGAATTTTGCATATTCCAACTGTGCTGTCAGAAGGTAAGTTTAAGCTAGTGCTACTTTTCCTAATAATGGTTAATTAACATATATTCTTCTTATCTATACAAGCAACACATCCAGTAATAATAATATTGATGATAGCGATGATAAAAATCAAGAAGAATGATTATAGATGCCCGGTCCCTCTCTGGAAGTGTTCATTATAGCCAAAAGAAATGCATAGAATGGTTTTAGCTGGGGTTCACCACTACTTTTAGCATGGTCACTGTTTGAGAAAAATGAGTTGACACTCTTAAATCTCATCAGAATAAAGGTTCTAAAGATCGATTAGTAGTGGTAAAATAAGAATCATAGAAAGACAGAAAAATCATTTTGGCTTACCCCTTTGTGTAGTGCCCACTATGACTTATTTTCTTATTGGTTCTTCAGCATCAAAATAACCATATAGGAATGAGTTCTGTTGGATATTTTTGGTCATTGGATCCAATGATCGAGTCGCTGGACACAGAGCACCATATCAAAAAAGTAAATTACTGATCATCTTTTAAGCAATGCAGCATCAAGTAGCCACAACCAAGAGAATCAGGGTGTCAGGCAGAGGCGGATCCATGATTTTAACTTTGACGAACCGATTGCACTTTTGAAATTACGGGTTCAGAATTTAGTATTTGTATATATATAAGCTCTGTGTCGAAAATGTTGGGTTCAGTTGAACACATTGTCGAAATACTTCACCCGCCTCTGGTGCCACGGGCTTTTGTCTTTTGACTTCTCGCAGATGCTCCATAATCTTGGTTTTAGGTGGCAAACAACTCCCACATAGTTATTCTTTTGAACATTCTCAATCTAATCATAACTTCTAATTTATTGCCTCATCTATATCCGAAGCCAACAAATAGATCTCTCTAAATGCCCTTCTATTATCTAAAGAGGCGGATGCAACCTTTGAACAAAGGGCTCATCCAAACCCTATACTTTCAACAATGAGCACAAACATATATGTGAAAAACCAAAATTCAATCTGAACCAATAATTTCTTAAGTATAGTTGGGTGCTAAGAACCGTAACCCGTCATGTTCAAATTCTGAATCCGTCTCTGATTGTCTATGTTCATTCAGCTTATGTTTCTGCCACTATACAATACGGACCAACAATTTGTATCAAGGTCACTAAAGCTTTTATGGTTCTTTTCGCTCTACAGATTAAGACTTGGAAACTTCATTTGATGAACAATAAGCAAGCATCAATAGAATACACAAACTAAGGAATTGTATAATCTATTTATTTTCTTGATTTTCATAATTCAACTTACAAATTGCAACACCTCTGTAACAAATACTTCATTTTGGTCCAATAATTCTTGTAACAAAAGCCATACCAATTGTCCCACAACAAAAAGTTACACCATCCTGTTGGATATATAGTTCCGACGGTAGATATACCTCCACTTGCCATACAGAACCTGGAACAATATAACAAATGTTTAGTCAAATACTTTGTAACAGACCAAACATTGTGCAGCAGAACCACTTTTGAGCCAATTGCAAAAGGCTGCAGCATGACAAAACCAGAATATATTCTTAAAGACATTTACATCTATATTCTTTCTGAGCTTACTGAACAAACTCCCATAATGTTCATGCATAGGTTGTATACTTAAGAAAAACATCCATTTTTTGGAACAGTGGATTAAACACAACCCAAGTTGTTAGACCTCTACCAACCCCTAGGCCTCACCCCTCCAAAGAAATTCCTTTCTTTTTTCTCCCACTTCTTAGGCAAAAGACTGAGAAAGAGAACTTTTTATGCTTTTTCTTTTTTGCAAAATAAGAAAAAATTGTTAACAACCATTAACCACATTTGAGAACTTATCTCATCCACACTGTTGATGCTTTTTCTTCCGACTCGTTTGTTACACCCTCAATCTCGATTATTTTTTCGTAGGGCTTTGACCGAGTGAGCATTAAGATACCTTCACATCTTTTGTTCTAGGATTTCACTCGCAAAAATAGATTGTTTACTTTTTAAGATATAAGATATATCTCCACATCCGCCCTCAGTTAGATCTATGACCAAAGGACATATAACTGCTGAAATGGAAGCCAAAGTGCCCGCCTAAGCTGTCACACCGAGGATTACTTGCTCTTGAAACAGCTCCCTTTAGTGGGGCAGAACAGTGAAGGAAGTAAATCTTTACCCACACCCTGTATTTACAGCAAATTAACGAAAACATTGACATGTATTTGCATTGGGTGTGGGTAATCACACCCCGAAAGCTAGCTACTGAGGTGGTAACGCTCAAAGCTATATAAGCCCCACATCAACTCCCCATTTAACCAATGTGAGTCCATACTTTGCAATAGGGTTTGCTCTATCCAAGGCAAGACGACAAGCACGAAGGGCGGTGGGCGGAAGAGTCCAAGACTATATAGACCCCACATTACAACCTAGAAAGAGCGAGATCGGAGAAACCAATGCTATATAAGCCCCACATCAGCTTCCATTTAACCGATGTGAGACTCAAGTCCCATACTTGAAGCTGATACAACCCAAGAAGAATCACACCCAAAAGCTAGCTACAGAGGTGGGAGAGCCCAATAATATATAAGCCCCACATCAGCTTCCATTTAACCGATGCGAGACTCAAGTCCCATACTTAAAGTTGATACAACCCAAGAAGTATCACACCCAAAAGCTAGCTGTTGAGGCGGGAGAGCCTAAAACTATATAAACACAACATCAGCTGCCCACTTAACCGATGTGAACTCAAGTCTCATACCTTACAATAGCAACATAACAACTACTCCCTCTGTTCATACCTTAAACTCCGTGCCAAGTCAAACCAACTCATATAAATTGGGACGGAAGGAGTAACTTTTTGGGGGGGCCAAATTTAAAGATTGGACCTTCATCCCCATATTCCAAATAATATCAACAAGTTAGCTTGTAAAGAATCAAATTAGTACAACAAAACAATGACACTCTCTTTCTCCAACCCCTCAACTTCACCTATCACTATCCTCCACTTTCTCCCAAACTCAAATCCCCCTTACAAACTCCTCCAAACACATCCATCTTTATCCCTCTTATCCAAATGCAAAAACATGGAAGATTTCAAGAAAGTGTATTCCCATTTCATCAAGTTTTGTTTACACAACACCCAATTTGCACTAAGCAAATTACTTGAATTTTGTGTTATCAATCTTAAATACTATTAATGACCCTTATCACATTATGTATAAGATGATAATTAGAGGTTATTCATTGAGTGAATCACCTAATTTAGCTATTGAGCTCTATGAAAGAATGCTTTTTTCGGGTAATCAACCGAATTCGTATATGTTCCCGTTTATTTTGAGATTTTGTGGAAAATAATGGACACCCAGATGGGAAAATTGATTCATGGACATGTTTTTAAGGTTGGATTGATGTGTGATGTTTATGTACATGCTTCACTTCTCAATATGTATGCACAAAATGGTGAAATGGATGATGCAAGATTGTTGTTTGATAAAAGTTCTCAAAGAGATGTTGTGTCGTTCACCGCGTTGAAGGGACGTGCTGTGACGCGTGTGAACTTTTTGATAAAATGCCTGTGAGAGATGTTGTTTCGTGGAATGCAATGATTTCGGGGTATGTTCAGGTGGGGCGGTTTGAGGAGGCATTAGAGTTGTTTGAGCAGATGAGGAATGTGAATGTGACACCTTCGGTGAGCACGTTGTTGAGTGTTCTCTCTGCTTGTGCTCGTGTAGGTGAACTTAAGTTGGGGAATTGGGTAAGGTCGTGGATTGATGATCATGGACTTGGGACGAATATTCGTCTTGTTAATGCACTTATTGCTACATACGCTAAATGTGGCGATGTTAAGACGACAAGGATGTTATTCGAGGGATTAGAGGAGAAAGATCTCGTGTCATTGAATGTTATGATTGGCGGTTATACACATACGAGCAATTACAAAGAAGCGTTGGCTGTTTTCATCTAATGCAGCAAGAAAATATGGATTTGTTAGTTTCCAGAAACATAAGAAACTAATTTTACTTATTTATGAACAAGTGGAGCATAAGTTTGATAAATTAACAGAGAGATATTGATGAAAGCAAAACTACAACTTTATGGCAGATTTAAACTTATTTATAAGTTATAATCCTAACTGAAACTAAGTAATCAACTCCTAAGGATAAGGATAACAATTACAGATAAGATGAAAACCAAATAACTGCTTACAGATAACAACTTCTATACAGATAACTTAGAAATAAGACTGTTGTAGAACTTATGCATTTTTCTAACACTCCTCCTTGCTTTAAGAGCTGCAAACTCCATTTTTTTCCTGAGAAGTTGGAATTTGCTTCCTGGTAAAGGTTTGGTGAAGATATCAGCCAATTGCTCCTCGGTTTTGCAATAGAGCAGAATCACATCACCAGTTTTTTGCACTTCCCTCAAGAAGAAAAACTTAATATTGAAGTGTTTTGTTTTTGCATGAAATACAGGATTGTGAGAAATTTCTATCGCAGATTGGTTATCCACAAATACTTTAGTTCCTTTTGTTTGATTCATATGCAGATCAACAAATATTTTCCTCAACCACAGAGCTTGATTCGCTGCTGCTATTGCAGCCATAAATTTTACCTCTACAGTGGATTGAGCCACAATATCCTGCTTCTTTGAGCACCACAAAAATATTTCAGAGCCAAGAATAAAGCAATATCCAAATGTGCTCTTCATGTCATCTACTGATCCAGCCTAATCACTATCAGAATACCCAAGTAGTTTCGAATTTGGATTTTTCTGAAACTTGACACCATAATTAATGGTTCCTTTGATGTATCTGATTACTCTTTTTGTTGCTTTTAGATGCAGCTCACTAGCACAATGCATGAACCTCGATAAAATGCTTACAAGATACAAAATATTGGGTCTTATAGCTATGAGATACATCAAACAACCGACTAAGCCTCTGAAGTATGTTTCCTCCACTTTCTCTGCTCCATCATTCTTGCTTAGTTTCTCTTTTTGGTTCATAGGAGTACTCATCTCCTTACAATTTTCCATGTTGAACTTCTTCAGAATTTTTTTAGCATATTTCTTCTAACAAATGAAAACTTCATTATGTCCCTATTTGATTTCCATTCCAAGAAAATAGGACATTAGACCAAGATCAGTCATCTCGAAGGCTTGCATTATTTCTTGCTTGAAATCCTCAATATGATTTGTATTGCTCCCTGTAACTAGTACATCTTCAACATATATAGACACAACAAGAATATTAATGCCATTATGTTTAACATAAAGAGTAGATTCTGATAGACTCTTTTCAAAGCCTAACCCAAGCAAATGATCATCTATTTGACCATACCAGGACCTTGGTGCCTGTTTAAATCCATAAAGCGCCTTTCTTAGCCTGTAAACTTTGTCCTCTTTTCCTTTCGTCACAAAACCTTCGGGTTGCTCAACATAAATTTCATCCTAGATAAAACCATTAAGCAATGCCGATTTGGCATCCATCTGATACACTTTCTAGCCCAATTGTGCAGAAAGAGCAAAAAGTAACCTGATCGTGTCAAGCCTAGACTCTGGCGCAAATGTATCAAAGTAATCCATACCAAAAATTTGAGCGCATCCCTTAATGAAAAGTCTTGCTTTATGCTTGTTGACTGAACCATCAGTATTTAACTTTGTTCTAAAGACCTATTTCAACCCAATTACTTTTCTGTCTTTAGGTTGATCAACAAGCTCTCAAGTCATGTTCTTCTCAATCATAAACAACTCCTTTTTCATTGCAACTACCTAATTTTCATCATTCTTGGCTTCATTGTACCCAACAGGTTCACATACTGCCACATTACATCTCTGATATATATTAGTGAGTAGTCGAGTACCTTTAACCGGTGAATGATCCACCACTTTATCTTGTGATGAGAGTGATATTTGCTTTTCAAGAACTTTGGCAGGAAACTTTTCTGCTGATTCTAAAGAGTTCAGGACAGATTTCTTTGAGTCTTCTCAACACCATTCTTCATTCTCCATAAAATGCACATCTCTACTGAAGATTATATTTTCAGTTTGCGGTTGAAAGACTTTATACGCCTTTGAAACTGTACTGTATCCAATAAAATGCCCGAAACAAATTTCTTATTTAGCTTGTCTCATTTAACTTGAGGAACATAGGAAAAACAGAGACATCCAAAAACTTTAAGGAAGTTTAATGACTGTTTGAACCCATACCAAGCTTCAAAAGGAGTTTGACCTTTCACCGTCTTTGTGGGAAGCCTATTTTGGAAAAAAACTGATGTATTTGTTGCTTCTGCCCAAAATTTCTTTGGCAAGTTATTCTCGTGCAACATGCATCTGGTTATCTCCATTATGTATCTGTTCCTTCTTTTATTTACTCCATTTTGTTGAGGAGTATATAGAGTAGTAAGCTGATGATGAATCCCTGCTTCCTCACATAAAATGCTGAATTGTTGAGAAGTGTATTCCTTTCCATTATCTGTTCGTATGGAATGAATTTTACAAGCATCTTCATTTTCTACCTTTGCTTTGAACTTCCGAAAGACATTAGGAACCTCTTACTTATGCTTGATAAAGTAAATCCAACACATGCGAGTTAGATCATCAACAAAAATGATATTAGTAAAGACTACCTTTTAGTGAAGGAATCCTTTGAGGTCCTGCTATATCGGTATTAATTAGTTACAATTTCTTTGACGCTCTCTAAGTTGTCTTTGGAAATGGAAGTCTTCTTTGTTTCCCATATTAACACACAAGGAAATTTGAAGAATTCACTTCTAAAACAGGTTGGTCCTCAACTATTTCTGCCTTTTGCATTTTAAGCAACCCTTCATAGTGATAATGTCCGAGTCTCTTGTGCTATACTTCTGCAATATTTCCTTTGACTGAAAAAACCACATGCTCCTCCTCAAATGGATCTAATGAGAAACTTTAACCTCTCATTATTACTTTAAACATTTTTTGATTTGATGCATCCTTGATCAAGCAATGTTTATCTTCAAAATTTAATTTGAATCCATTTTCCATCAATTGACCAACACTAAGCAAGTTCTGATCTATTTCAGGTTCATAAAGCACTTCAAAAATTGTTTTGTACCTGAGTGACTTGGAATTGCAACCATTCCTTTTCCTTGTACAGGAATATACTCACCGTTACCTATTCTGACTTTAGTAATGGTCGTAGGCTTCAATTCCTTGAAGAGATCCTTGTCGTTTGTCATGTGATTAGTACATCCACCATCAATCAACCAACACTCACTTGATGATTTACTTGAAAAACATGTAGCAACAAAAAGTTGATCTTCCTCCTCTCCATCTACAATTTGAACATCTGCTTCTTGTTACTGATAATTGTTCTTGCAAATGACTACTTCATGCCCAAGTTGATTGCATTTACTACACTTAGCATCAGGCCTTCTCCAACACTTGTATGGTGGATGGCCTTTCTTGTTACAATGCTTAGATGGAGGAAGATTTTTCTTTGTGTTTCCAATTTTTCCGTTGTAGTACCTGCTGGAGCACTTTCATCATTCTTCTTGTTCTTCTTCTTTTTATTTTTGTCTCCATCTTGAGTCTTGGAAAACAATGCTACCTCGGTATTTCCTTTATCTCTCATGACCTTTCATTGTTCTTGAGCCTGCAAAGCATTCCACAACTCCGCCAAGGTGATCTTGGACAAATCCTTGGTGTTTTCCAAAGTAGTTATGGTTGCTTCAAATCTTTCCGGCACAGTTACCAGAATTTTTTTAACAATCCGAGAATCATTAAACACAAAACCAAGCAATCATACTCTATTTTCTATGTTCAGGAAACTTTCAGAGTAATCTTTTATGGTTTTGATTTCTTTTATCTTTTGCATCTCGAAATCTCTTATAAGATTCAAAACTTGCATACCTCTAATCCTCTCATCCCCTTCATATTCTGACTTGAGATAATCCCATATGTCTTTGGCTGACTTTAGAGACATAATTAGAGTGAAAATTGAAGAAGATATTGTTGAAAATAGATAGGTTTTTGCCTTTGATTTTCTGGTTTTCTTCTCTTTATGGTTCTTGATCTGGGCCATAGTTGGATTGTTAAGCAATGGAGGAATTTCATAATCCTCTTCAACTGTCTCCCACATATCCATAGCATCTAGATAAGTCTCCATCCTTACAACCTAAATCTGATAGTTATCACCATTAAAAATAGGTAGTGCTATAGTTGAAAAACTTGATTCTACTTCCATGCTTCATAAACTTGCCTTGTTTCAGTTATTTCTTTGATGAAACACTGATAGATCCCTCAAGAAATAAGTGCTCTGATACCAATTGTAAGTTTCCAGAGAGTGAGGAACTTAAGAAATTGATTTTACTTATTGATGAACAAGTGGAACACGAGTTTGATAAATTAACAGAGAGATATTGATGAAAGCAAAAACTTCAGCTTTATTGCTGATTTAAACTTATTTATAAGTAACAATCCTAACTGAAACTAAGTAACCAACTCCTAAGGATAAGGATAACTACTACAGATGAGATAGAAACCAAATAACTGTTTACAGATAACAACTTCTATACAGATAACTTAGAAATAAGACTGTTACAACACTTATGCATTTTTCTAACAGGATCCTAATGATGTTAATTTGTTGAGCATCCTTCCAGCTTGTGCACATTTAGGTGCTTTGGATCTTGGAAAGTGGATACATGCTTATATTGACAAGCATTATCAATACTTACAAATTACTTCTCTGTGGAATATTCTGATAAATATGTATGTGAAATGTTGAGTCATTGCGGTAGCAAAACAAGTCTTTCAGGGAATGAAAAGTAAAACTTTAACTTCTCATATGCAATGATCTCAGAGCTAGAAATGCATAGGGATGCATACGAAGCTCTGGAGCTTTTTCAAAAAATGACAGAGGAAGTAATGATCCCGGATGATATAATATTCATTAGCATTTTATCAGCATGTAATCACACTGGTTTAGTTGATCTTGGTCGAGAATATTTCAATACCATGATTCAAAGCTACAAGTTTACATCAAAGTTGCAGCATTATGGATATATAATTGACCTTCTAGGGCGAGCAGGAAAATTTGATGAAGCAAGGACCATGATCCAAAGCATGAAGAAAACCGAATGGTGCAATATAGGGTTCCTTTATGGGGTCTTGTAGAATCCATAAGAATCTTGAGTAGGGTGAATATGCTTCCAAGAACCTATTTGAACTGGAACCCAAAAATCTTGGTGCTTATGTACTCTTATCCAACATCTATGCTAGTGCTGGAAAATGGGACAAAGTAGTACTAATAAGAACTTTCTTAAATGATCAAGGAATGAAGAAAGTTCCTAGTTGTACCTCCATTGAGATTGATATAGTAGTCTATTAGTTTCTTGTTAGTGACATAGAACATCCGTGAAGCAACGAGATATACAAAATGCTAGATGAAGTTGATAAGCTATTAGAAGTTTCTGGCCATGTTCCAGATACATCAGAGGTACATTATGAAATGGATGAGGAGTGGAAGGAAGAAAACTGAATCAACATAGTGAGAAGTTAGCAATTGCCTTTAGATTGATCAGTATAAAGCCAGGGATAACTCTTAGGATTGTTAAGAACCTTAAAGTGTCAGGAAATTGTCATGAAGCTACAAAGCTGATATCAAAGATATTTAATAGGGAGATCATTGTAAGAGATAGGAATCGCTTTCACCATTTCAAGGATGGTTCTTGCTCGTGCTCGGACTATTGGTGAACCAATAATGATCAAAGCAATTAGATAGAAAAGAGGAAGTTGTCTAGGATCAATAAAAAATAACCTCTTTGTCCCTTAAAGGTATGGGGGTAAGGCTGTGTATATCTTACCCTCCCCAAACGCTATGTAACGCCTCAAAAAATGGGTCCTGAAGCGTCACACGGTGCTTGAGGCTACAAGTAGCCCCAAGATAACACTTTGAGCCATTTTCATTCAGTTCAACACAAATCAACGGGGTTTCCATAAATAATCCTCAAATATCAACAGAGTAATCATCATCCAAGAATAAAAGAATTTCAGAAAGATAACAAAATACGACTTATTAGTTAACTCTCAATATCTATAGTAGTCTGACAAGCCTCTAAGAAAATCAATAAAACCAGCGAACCATTGAGACATGCCCCGACTGACTCATACTCAGTTATCAAATGTAAACAATTTTGTGAAACCAGCATCAGACACCACGTCCTCAGAACATGAGGACTCACCACAATAGGGGATGTAGAACAGCGTGCCCGAAGAATCACTGTCGAACCTGGAACTGAGCACCTGAACCTACATTTTGAGAAAATGTACCCCACATCTGAAGATACGGGTCAGTACCATGGAAAAGAACCGAGTATATGGGGGTGTATGCAGTTGTATAAACATCATTATCATAAATATTTATAAGAAATATGCAAGATGTATAAAAGACTCACATAGCCCGAAGAAAATCATCATAATCATGAGAGGATGAAATAAGTACAATAACACATGTGAGTCATCATATTATTTGTCAATCACTTTCAGTTCATCAAGAATATCAATTCTCATAATGTAAATATCATTTAAATCTTTTGAAAGAATAACTTTCACAATTGCACTTTCAAATCACTTCACCATTCACCATAGACACAAGGAAACACACACACACTTGGAGATCCTATAACCGACATAAACCATGTGAGCTACATGGAGTCCAACGTACAACCCACGTTGGGGAGAGCCGTCCTATCCTTGCCATCGGAGTAGGACTATCGATATCAAATCCACACAAACTAGTGATCACTATATAAATCAGCCTCAGGCTCACTCCTACGGGGGCACGTAGTTCTAGAGAAGTAAGGTTGCTTTATACCTCCCACTCGATGCTAAAGATTTCTCCCGAACTTAGCTCAGATCATTTCAAAGACAATCCACAATAAAACAATTTCAGTAATATATAAATATACATCGGGAGCCATCATGCTTCCCATCTATCAAAATCAACCACGTTGTGGATTTCTTTCACACTCGAGTTCAAAACAACTCCATTAAGACCAAAAGGTCAAATCATTCAAAATATCTCAAATATTCAACATCAACGGGTTTATAACACATACTTTCTTAAAAAATACAATTTTCAATAGGGATTCACGACCTAAATATCAAAATCATGATAAATATCGTTCAAGATTCATGCTTTATATCTCCACACATGTAAATTCATCTTTCAAAATTATAAACATCAAGATTTCATAATAATCATCATAAGATATGGGTTCATGCTTCAAATTCGTAAAAATCAAATAAAAATCATGCCTTTGTAAGGAAAATTACTTTTGGGCACAAGAACGAAAGAGAGTTCTTGTTGAAAAATCCCACATACCTTGAATGATGAACTTTAGATCGATACTCATTTTTGAGATGTTAATCGTTCCTTTGAATTATGGTTCTTGGAGTTCTTGAATAAATTTGCAGAATTAATGGTGAACTTTGGAGGCTCTTGAAGTTGGATGTAGGAGCTTAGGGTTTTCTTTTTGAGGGAATTTGCTGAAATATAACATATAATGCTTCTAATAGGCTTTAATATAGGGTTTGGACGGATTTTGGGTGAGGGAAAATGACCAAAACGCCCCTAAAAATTAAAAAAAATCTCGAATCTATCCTTTGGTGGACTATTTTGATAGTCTGAAGTAGATCAACCATAGCATTTTACTCTGATATTCAAATTGGATGAAACCAATTTCATTAGAAAGTGGACTCTCATATATTTCCGTTGATATATAGTATCTCACCCAGATCATTGTGTATGAGGAGTTATGATCGTTTGAAGTTGACCCAAAAATTTACTTTTGATAGGCTGAAGTAGATCGACCATAACTTTTTGGTCTGATAGACAAATTGGATGAAACTAATTATATTGCAAAGAGGACTCGCGGAGCTTTCCGTTGATATATATTAGATCACCCAGATCATTATGTACAAGGAGTTATGATCGTTTAAAGTTGGAGAAAAAATACGCCAGGCCTCAGTACTTTTTCCTGCACGTTTTACTGTTCACTACTATTCACGGTTCGATTGGAATGTTCATAACTCATCGCTCGGGTGTCCGTTTTGGATGATCCAGATATCGTTGGAAAGATTATTTGATACTCTACGCAATGGTGGGTCATAATCTAAGACATTTCGCACGAAAAATTTATAATTCATTCTAGAATATATAACCCAACACGTTTACGCACAAAATTTCAATAAAAAATTTCCCGGGGTATTACACACCACATGTGGGATTACACTGCGTTTGTTGTTGTTGTTGTTGTTGTACAATCAGTATTTTTGGTTATCCATTATGTTGATCATTAAGATAGATATAAATTTGTACATACTTATGTAAACTCCCTTGATGGATTCAAATACTGCAAGTGGTTTGTAATCTTTAACCAAAAAGCTAATGCACTTTTTGAGAAAAGCCAACTTCATTACATTCACAATAAGATGATGATATTGGTAATTCATAGATTGAATGACATTTTTTTAAGGAGTCCTGCTTTCTTTTTTGAGAAGTGTCTTGTCTGCTACTACAATGTATGCTATACCAGCAGTTGTGGAGCCAATGAGTGAGTAATATATTATGTGTTTGTGAAGAATCTAATAAAACTGTAATACCCCCAAGAAAATCCAAACCAATATTAGAGCTATGTACCAAGATCATTCATAGTATATCATGGTTATTTTATAGTTTTATGAGTACGTTAGATGTATATTAAGGCTTCAAATAACTCACAGCTATCAGACGAATCAAAACATTCCTTACCTATTGAATTCTTGAGAAGGATATTGGAATAGTCAACTTCAAAAGAGCATATCTCTCATTATACTTGGAATTTTTGAGCTCATGACCTATCAACAGATAGATAATTGAATTATCTTTCCAACGATACTAAGTTTTCATAAATTTTACATAGAAAAAAAGAGTTATTCCTATTTTACTCCAGCATGTCAGGCTGGAAACAGTGTGATCACATTCGTGGTAGCTTACCACATTTGTGATGCCCTATCACGAAGGTCGTCAGCATTATCCAGAAACCAGCTCCTAAGTGACGACATTCATGGTAGCTTACCACGTTTGTGATGCCCTATCATGAAGGTCGTCAACCTTAGGCAGAAACCAGCTCCTAAGTGATGACATTCGTGGTAGCTTACCACATTTGTGACGCCCTATCACGAAGTTTGTCAGCCTTAGGAAGAAACCAGCTCTTAAGTGACGACATTCATGACATCTTACCATATTTTTGATGCCCTATCATGAAGGTCATCAGACTTAGGCAGAAACCATCAATTCCAGCTCCTGTGTGACGATATTTTTGATGGCCTGTCATATTTTTGATGCCTTGTCAGAAATATTGTCAGACTTAGGCAGAAACTATCAATTCCAGCTCCTCTGTGACGACATTTTTGATGGCCTGTCACATTTTTGACTCCTTGTCATAAATGTCGTCAGGCTTAGGCAGAAACCATCAATTCTAGCTCCTGTGTGACGACATTTTTGATGGCTTGTCACATTTTTTGATGCCTTGTCACAAATGTCGTCAGCTATGATTTTCAGCAACTGGGAATTTATTTCATAAGGGTATTTTGGTCTTTTTCTTCACCTTCCACAACTTATAACCCTAAAGAGGCATAATTTTTCCTATTTTTCTTCAGTTAAGCATCTTAAAAACCCTCTCTTACACTCTCAACTACAAGATTGGGGTTTTCTCTCAAGATCATCTCCTCAAGAGCAAGCCTAAGAAATTCTTCAAGAACCTTCAGAAATATTAGATCTTTTTCAAGATTCAATCACTAAGGTATGTGTAGTGTTCATATATGGATCCAATCCGTTCATAGAGCTCAAGAACCATGTTTTAAATACTATTTTGTGAACTTTTGGTGGTTATATAAGCATATACATGTTGATGATTGTTGTTTAAGTTTCAAGATGATATCTAGAGGTGTTTTCATGGAATATATGTGTTTGTCAGTTGAAAACTATGAACTTTAGATGGTGTAAAATGGTACAAGTAATGAAACACACCTATGCCTTAAAGAATGCATGCAAGGTGTTCAATAAAATGCTTAGGATGCTAGAAATTCATGTTTATATGGTTCTATGATGTCTAAATGACAAGTCCATGTTGGCTATATACTTTAATATGAATTTCATGCTTTTCATGTATTGCTATTGTTGTGGTATGAAGCATGTATAATAATGGAGATATACAATATACACATGAAATATAGCTATGCACTCCCTACCATGCTTAATATGTTGAGGAACTACATGATGTATAATATCCTCTATTTATGATAATGTGAATTGTGGACTCCAATCTTATGATCAAGTCAGTCATGTTGTGTTAGTTTCCTTCCATCGAGTCTTGGGGGTATTCGTACCCAAAAACTATAGTTATGTGCCTAGAGCTATGTCAAGTTTCACGATATACAAAATCAAGCCATGATTCAGTAGAATTCAGTCAGTTATGTGACTCAGGAAACCTCATGGTCTCAGTTAGTTATTAGATATCAGTAGTATTCTGTCATTCAACGGAATTCAGTAAGTTCCACTTACGTACAGTCAGTTAAATCATGTTCAGTCTCTTTAGATGGGAGTAGGAGTTAGCACCGAGTGAACCCAAGGATGGGAACTCACCTGTATATGAGGTTGTGATTCTTAGCAGTCATCCTTGCATTCCAGAACTATGTAGCCAACATAGGTTGAGACATTGCAGCCTATTATATGAGGGTAGATGAGGTGGCTTAACATGTTATATGAGGGTTCCCACAGTTCTCACTATAGTTACCTGTTATATGAGGGTTGCTCACATATTGTCCTTACCAGTGGCGCGGTATTGATACCCTTCCAGTCAGGGTAGTTATTAGACCCCATCTTAGCCATAATGGCACATATGGGGCATGTCGATTAAACAGCTACCTCCCACCGTTTCAGACTCAGTCTTAGTAAAAGAACTCAGATAGTTCTTCAGATATCAATATACCAGGACTGTCAGATACAGTCAAATTCAGTTATAGTGTGGAACTCAGATAGTTCCATCAGATTTAAGACTATCAGATACAGTCTCCTATGTTATCAGAACTACAGTTTCAGCCATGTCAGTTATCAGTAAACCATGTATTAGTGTACAGATCTAGCTATCACGTACTCATGATCTTAGTTACTATGTATGTATGTTCACACTCTTATGTTCATATCAGTCAGTCAGTTAGCATTGTTCATGCATGTAAACCCTTTTGTATTAGCCTGCCTCACTCATATACTTAGTACTCCACACATTTGCGCTATGGTTCTTTCTTTCATGTTACACTATAGGTTCAGAGACACAAGCTCCAGATCAGCAGTAGCATCCAATCGCAGAGTTGCAGTGAGTCCTCATCCATTCGAGGGATATATTATTTTATTTCATTTATTATTTTAGCTTAGTTTTTCTAGACGAATTTAGTTAGAGACATGTTCCTTCAACTCCTTATTCAGACATACTTAGAGGCTTTCAGATTCAGTATTCAGAGTTATGTTTAGATTTGATTCAGTTTTTAGCTGTTTTGTGTATCTTTTACCCATATGGATATTATGTTTAGATAGATTCTTTATTCAGTTGAACCTTATGGCCTACATGTTTATGTTTTCCACATTATTACATTATATATGCAGTGTACAGGTACAGATATCAGTCATGGGTTAGCTTGTGGTCCCTCGGGGTCATGAGTACCGTGTAGCATTTCGATTCAGAAAATTGGGGCATTACACAAACACAGTTGGAGGATCATTGAATTCATTTCACTATACTAATTGTACAATCACATGTTAATGAAACACAAACTACACAGAAAAATCATAGTCTATGAATTTGTAATACCTCGATCATTTCTTAAGCCTAAATCTGCCTTTTTGAATGGATATGCATGACTTCCAAAGTGATTGATGTTTATACCATATTTTATTTCTCTAATTTCTACTTTTTTTCATGTATATCATTGAATAAGCTTTCCATCGATACCAATTTCATCGAAATCTGACATCGGATGAGTGAGTTATGATCATTTTACTGAATGCTATCGGATCGCCCAGGTTTGACGGTCAACCTGGTGGACCATCAGGTCCTTGGTGGATCGTCAAGTGTCCCGTAAATCCAAGGTATTAGCTCCCTTTTTGGGATTTCGTGTGATGGTCAAAGTGGTGGACTATCACAAAGTTGACGGACCATCAAGGTGTCCATCAGACCGAGGCAGAATGTCCCATTCCTGAGTCCTGAGTGATGGACGATATGATGGACCATCAGTCCCTATGATGGACCGTCACTTCGACCATCACTCTGAGGCAGAACATTCCAGTTTTGACACTCGAGTAACGAACGACCTGGTGGACCGTCAGCTAATCTGACAGATCATCAGATTGACCATCACAGGCCTCGATCTACAATTTTCAAGTTTTTTTCCAAAGGGAATCTTGGTCATTTCATCTCCTTGTGGCCTTATATATATATATATATATATGTATAGAAGAGATGATCATTTCTCTTCATTTCTCTCCAATTTTTTTTCAAGAATTCTCTAGAAACCTAAGGTTTCTTCCAAACCCAAAAATTAAATCATCTCCAAGAAACTCAAGAAACCTCCCATAAATTTCTTCAAGTTGTTCAAGAACTAAGTTCCTCAAGTCAAAGGCAACAAGGTCTTGGTCTAAAAGTGTGACAAAGAAGTTTCAAGTAAGTTTCTATATCTTCAAAATCAAAATCTAAGGTATGTGGGGTTTGAACAAGAACTCTCCTTTCGTTCTTGTGCCTAAAGATTTGATTTCTACTATTGATCTATATGATATTTGCAAGTGGGGTTACACCCAAATTTCTTTAGTTATGATTTATGAGATTTGAGTTGAATAAGTTTGATATTTATGATTATTTCACCATCATGTTTCTTAAATTGAGAATTTATTCCATGAGTTGTATATTGTCATTATGTATTGATGATTTTTAAGTGATTTAAGTCAAGTGCCATGAGTTATGCCTTTCCATGAGAAATTTGACTATTGAATTTATATAGATATTGAGATTGAAAGTCAAGAACAAGTCCTATGATATTTCCTTGAAGTTTTTGATATTTGAAATGATTTGATAAGCAAATGTACTTGATGTTGAGAATGATTGTGTTGAGTTGAGTCGAGTTAGGAATCCACAAGATGTTTATGATTTACAGATGAGATATATATTTATGTTTTGTTCTTTTATGATAGACCCATGAGTTGTTATTGATTAAGGTGGATTTTCTAACGCGTTTTGAGCTAATTCTGGGAGGAGTATTTAGCACCGAGCGGGAAATTTAGTATTTCCCTAGAACTACGTGCCACCGTAGGATTAATGTTGATAATTATGGGCCAAAGACCGAGTATGAGATTCTGATATTGAGATTGAGGTTGTACTCCCTGGCGAGAGTACAACACCCCTGCCAATGTGGGAATCCCTTCTTAGAAGGTTAAAACGTTGGACTCCATGAGGCTCACGTGGTGTAGTTATGTCAATTATAAGAAACTCCCGCGTCCATAATGATATAAGTCTCTTGATTTACCGAGTCACTCTAAGTCACGAGTTAAAGCGTTTGAGTTGAGTTAAATGATTTATGATATTTATGAAACACATGTCATTACTGATGATTTATGGAAATAATGTTTCAGATAATTCAAGCGAAGATAGTTATTATTGTCAGCATGCATGATTCCTCATACATTTATGATATTATTTAAAATGTTGCATCCACCCCCACATACTCAGTACATTCCTAAGTACTGACCCCCATACTCTTTTGTATTCTATATTTCCTCGTGATATAGGTTCAAGTGCTCAGTCTCAGCAGCGACAGTGATCTTTGAGTACCTTTCTATACACTTCTGCAGTTGGTGAGTCCTCATAGTTCGAGGACCTATATTTTTGGTTTTGTCTTGTCAATAGATGGTTATTTATTTTCAGTTCAGTACGAGTTAGTTGGGGATCAGTCCCAATGGCTCATCAGACTTGTATAGTAGAGGCTTTATCAGGCTAGAGTACCAGTATATACAGAACTTCAGTATTTTGATTGTATAGAGCACTATTACTTCGTATCGCAGTATGTTCATGACATGGTTATTCATCTTTATCTTAGCATGATTTGCATTATTGTGAGTTCTAAAAGTGATGACAGTCTTAGAGGGTTAGCTTGGGGCCATGTGTGACCTTAAGCACCGTGTGACGTCTCGGGATGGGTTCTTGGGGTGTTACAAGCTTGGTATCAGAGCCTAAGGTTTGAAGAGTCCTAGGGAGTCTGACAAGCCATGTTGTGTAGAGTCTTGATCATCCGTGTGTAGCGTGCCACATCTATGAGCAAGAGGCTATAGGACTTTTTAGGAAAAGTTGTTTCTTTCTTTCAAGAGTCTATCGTGCCTATGACTGTTTCTCTCTGCTGTTAATTCGTGCTCTCTTATGACAGAAAATTCCTCCTCATAGAGCTCACAGAAATAATAAATGATTTCAATCCGTTGGTCCTTTAGGTGAGACGGTGTCCCACACAAAATTTCGGGCAGCTTTCCAAGCGTTAGCCCAGGCGGTCACCTCCAATGGTCAGGCCAACACCCAGGCTACTGTTCCTCCACCGCAAGGGAATAATTCTGCTACAGCCTGGGTTCGTGACTTTATGCGAATAAATCCACCTGAGTTCTATGGGTTGAAATTAGGTGAAGAACCACAAATATATTTTGATGAAGTGAGAAAGATCACTCAGATTATACACGTGACTGAGGAGGAGAGTTTTGAATTGGCTACCTATTGAATGAAAGATGTTTCTTATGATTGGGTAGAGATGTAGCAAAAAAGTAGAAGGGAGAATGATGCTCCTGTTACTTGGCAATTATTTCAGGATGACTTCTTAGACAGATTCTTTCCCCCCAGAGCTGAGAGAAGCAAAATTAGAAGAATTTATGAACTTGACACAAGGCTCCATGACAGTTAAGGAGTATTGCCATAAGTTTAACCAATTATCTAAATATGCTCCTGGTATGATGGCTGATTCTAGAACTAGCATGAGTAAGTTCTTGGCCGGTGTATCTAGTTATGTTGTAAAAGAGTGTAGATCCGCTATGCTTAATAGGGAAATGGACCTTTCAAGACTAATAATTCATGCTCAGCAGATTAAAGCGGATAAAGTGAAGGAGAGAGAGTGTGAGAGAAAATAAGAGAGTTAGATCTGAGCAGCAGGGGTATAGTCAGACTAGATTTTCTGAAGGGATCCGCCCTCAGTTCCAGAGCCATTCTCTGGTGACAACACCTTCATCAGCCAATACTCCTATATTCAGAATGAGGCCGGAGCAGGGTAATAGGCCTACTATGTCCAGGTCCCAGGATAGTGTAAGTAACAGACTTCATCCTCCCCCATGCCCAAAGTGTGGTAGGGACCATCCGGGTGAGTGCTTATTTGATTAAAGAGGTTGTTTTGGTTATGGTAAAATGGTCCACAGGTTCAGGGATTGCCCGTATGCTAGATAGGGGAGTCACGATGTTCGTCCTCAGATTCAGACTATTAGTGCTCCAGCCTCTGTAGTTCGTCCTACTCCTCCTCAGGGTGCCTCATCTAGTACTGCCGGCGGTCAGCTCCAGAATCACTTTTATGCTATACCACTTCGCCAGGAGCAGGAGGATTTTGTTACTGGTATTTCATTTTGATATGTATGTATTATGGACCCTGGGTCAAGTCTTTCTTATGTGACTCCGTTGGTGGCTGTGAATTTTGAAATCTGCGCTGAAAATATCCCTTAGCCTTTCCTAGTCTCTACAGCCATGGGTTAATCTGTTGTTTCCAAGAAAGTATATAAAAAATGTCCTATCATTGTGCTTTATAGAGTCATGTTTGCATATTTAATTGAGCTAGACATGGTTGATTTTGACATTATTTTGGGTATGGATTGGCTTCACTCTTGCTATGCGTCTATAGACTGTCGTACCCGTGTAGTCAAATTTCAATTTCCTAATGAGCTAACTTTTGAGTGGTCCAAAAATTCTGTGTCTCCTAAAAGTTATTTCATATCCTATCTTAAAGCTAGGAAGTTGATTTCCAAAGTTTGTATCTATCATTTGGTTTGAGTTAAAGATACTAAGTCTGAGACTCCAACTATTCAATCTCTTAGTGTTGTTAATGAGTTTTCTAATGTTTTCTCGGAAGATCTCCCAGGGGTACCTCCCGATAGAGAGATAGAATTTGGAATTGATTTTCTTCTTGATACACAACTAATTTCTATTCCTCCGTATCGTATGGCCCACGTAAAACTTAAGGAGTTGAAAGAGAAACTCAAAGATCTTCTTGATAAGGGTTTTATAAGGCCCAGTGTGTCTCCTTGGGGTGCATCCATTTTATTCGTGCGAAAGAAAGATGGTTAATTGCGCATGTGCATTAACTATCGTCAGCTCAATAAGGTCACAGTCAAAAACTAATATCCTCTTCCTAGAATTGATGACTTGTTTGATCAGCTGCAAGGTGCCAGTTATTTCTCAAAAATAAATTTGAGATCCGGTTATCACCAACTTAAAGACAGAGAGTGTGACATTTCAAAGACAACTTTCCACACTCGTTATGGTTATTTTGAATTCTTGGTCATGTCCTTTGGATTAACTAATGCCCCAGCAGCTTTTATGGACCTCATGAATCGGGTGTTCAGACCATACTTGTATATGTTCGTTATTGTGTTCATAGATAATATTCTTGTGTACTCCCAAAGTGAGAACGACCATCCAAATCATCTCCGAATTGTTTTGCAGACCCTTAGAAATCAGCGGTTGTTTGCTAAATTTAATAAGTGTGAATTTTGTCTTCGGTCAGTTGCTTTTCTGGGTCATATTATTTCTTCTGAAGGTATTCGAGTTGATCCTCAAAAGGAAGAAACTGTGAAAAGTTGGCCTAGACCTATTTCCACATCTGATATTAGAAGTTTCCTGGGTATAGCTTGCTACTACCGTCGTTTCATCAAAGGTTTCTCTTCCATCGCTGCTCCTTTGACCCAGTTAACCCAAAAGAAGGTTAAATTCCAGTGGTCAGATTTTTGCGAGAAGAGTTCTCAGGAGTTGAAGACTCGACTCACTTTAGCCCCTGTGATGACCCTGCCCAATGGTGAAGATGATTTTGTGGTGTATTGTGATGCTTCCAGAGTTGTTTTGGGTTGTTTGTTGATGCAGAAGGGTTAGGTTATAGCTTATGCCTCCCAACAGTTGAAACCTCATGAGAAGAATTATCCGACCCATGACCTCGAGTTAGCTGCAATGGTTTTTGCTTTGAAAATTTAGAGACACTACCTATACGACGTTTATGTTGATGTATTTACGGATTATAAGAGTTTGCAGTATGTGTTTACTCAGAAAGAATTGAATCTTCGGCATAGGTGATGGTTAGCATTCCTAAAGGACTACGATATGAGTGTATTGTATCACTCGAGCAAGGCCAATATAGTGGCAGATGCCCTTAGCAGATCGTCCATGGGTAGTGTAGCATATATTGAGGAAGATAAAAAGAAGTTGGTCCACGAAGTGCATCGTTTGGCTAAGTGAGGTGTCGAATTGCTTGATTCAGCTGAGGGTAGTGTTTGGGTTCAGAGTAGCTCTGCATCTTCCCTAGTTTCAGAAGTGAAAGAGAAGCAGGATATGGATTCTCGTTTGGCTGAATTGAAAGCATCCGTCAAAGACCAAAAGGTGGAGGTTTTCTCCCAAGGAGGAGATGGTGTATTGAGATTTCAAAATAGGTTATGTGTGCCTGATATTGATGATTTAAGGTATAGGATTATAGATGAGGCGCATGGTGCGTTGTATTCTATTCATCCCGGTGCTACCAAGATGTACCACGATTTGCAGGAGATTTATTGGTGGAATGGTATGAAAAAGATGTAGCAAAGTTCGTACAGAAGTGTGCAACTTGCCACTAGGTAAAGATAGAGCACCAGAGACCCGGTGGTATGATGCAAGAATTTAGTATCCCTACTTGGAAGTAGGAGGAAATGAATATGGATTTTGTGACTGGTTTACCTTCTTCTCGCCGTCATCATGATTTGATTTTGGTTGTTGTAGATAGGTTGACTAAGTTCGCATATTTCCTGCCAGTGCATATATCTTTCACCGTTGAGGACTATGCTAAGCTGTACAATGAGAGTTAGTCAGGTTGCATGAAGTTCCATTATCTATCATCTCCGATAGAGGTACTCAGTTTACTTCTCATTTTTGGAGGGACTTCCAGAAGGGTCTTGGCACCCAAGTTCATCTTAGCTCTGCTTTTCATTCGCAAATAGACGGTCATGCTGAGAGGACTATTCAGACTTTGGAGGACATGTTGAGGGCTTGTGTTTTTTATTTCAAGGGAAGCTGGGATGAGCATTTGTCGTTGATTGAATTTGCCTACAACAATAGTTTTCATGCTAGTATTGGAATGGCTCCGTTTGAAGCTTTGTATGAGAGGAGATATAGATAACCCATAGGTTGGTTCGAAGTGGGCAAAGCCGCTGTGATTGGACCTGATGCTGTCTTTGAGGCTATGGAGAAAGTTAAGTTGATTTGGGAGAGGTTTAAAACAGCCAGAGCCGTCAGAAGTCGTATACAGATGTGAGAAGAAGAGCTCTTGAATTTGAAGTTGGTGATTGGGTATATTTGAAAATTTCACTCATGAAAGGGGTGAAAATATTTGGAAAGAAAGGGAAGCTTAGTCCTAGATACGTTGGCCCTTATAGAGTTTTGAATCATGTTGGGAAAGCAGCTTATGAGATTAAGTTGCCTACAGAGTTGTCAGTTGTCCATCCTGTATTTCACGTCTCTATGCTTAAGAAGCACATTGGAGACTCTGTTGTTGTCGATCCGTCGGAAAGTTGTGATGTTCAGGATAGTCTTTTTTATGATAATATTCTGGTAGAGATCCTAGACTATCAAGTTCGTAGATTAAGAAATAAGGAAGTTCCCTTGGTTAAAGTTCTGTGGCGAAATCAATCAGTCGAGAGTGCTACGTGGGAAGTAGAAGTAGATATGCGAGTCAAGTACCCTTATCTTTTCCCCATGAGTTCAAATCAAGCCGAAGGTACTATTCTCTTAATTCAGTTTCCTCCTAATCTAATGCATTAAGCTATATGGTTATTCCCTATATGATTCGTGCATTTGGTAAAGTACTCAAGAGTATTAGAGTAAAGTGAGCCCTTCTATGTGAGTAGTTCCAGCTGTACATCCTTATTTTCTATTTTTCTTGGCCTATCTAGCAACATTTGAGGATGAATGTTTCCAAGGGGGGGATTTTGTAATACCCCAATCATTCCTTAAGCCTAAATCTGTCTTTTTAAATGGATATGTATGACTTCCAAAGTAATTGATGTTTCGACCATGTTGTATTTCTCTAATTTCCACTTTTTTCATGTAGATCATTGAATAAGCTTTCTATCGATACCAATTTCATCAAAATCCAACATCGGATGAGTGAGTTATGGTCATTTTACTGAATGCTATCGGATCGCCCAGGTTTGACGGTTGACCTGGTGGACCGTCAGGTCCTTGGTGGACCGTCAAGTGTCAGTCAAGCCAAGGTAGTAGATCTCTTTTTGGGATGTCGTGTGATGGTCAAAGTGGTGGACCATCACAAAGTTGACGGACCGTCAAGGTGTCCGTCAGACAGAGGCAGAATGTCCCATTCCTGAGCCTCGAGTGATGGACGATATGGTGGATTGTCATTCCATCTGATGGACCATCACTTCGACCGTCACTCCAAGGCAGAACATTCCAGTTTTGACACTCGAGTGACGAATGACCTGGTGTACCGTCAGCTAATCTAACGGACCGTCAGATCGACCGTCATAGGCCCCGATTTGCAATTTTTAACTTTTTTTTCAAAAGGGCATCTTGGTCATTTCTGCTCCTTGTGGCCTTATATATATATCTATGTAGAGAATAGAAGATCATTTCTCTCAATTTCTTTTCAAATTACTTTCAAGAATTCTCTAGAAACCTAGGGTTTCTTCCAAGCCCAAAAATCAAATCATCTCCAAGAAATTCGAGAAACCTTCCATAAATTTCTTCAAGTTGTTCAAGAACTAAGTTCCTCAAGTCAAAGTCAACAAGGTCTTGGTCTAAAAGTGTGACAAAGAAGTTTCAAGCAAGTTTCTATATCTTCAAAATCAAAATCTAAGGTATGTGGGGTTTAAACAAGAACACTTCTTTCGTTCTCGTGCCTAAAGATGTAATTTCTACTATTGTTCTACATGATCTTTGCAAGTGGGGTTACACCCAAATTTCTTTAGTTATGATTTATGAAATTTGAGTTGAATAAGTTTGATATTTATGATTGTTTCACCATCATGTTTCTTAAATTGAGAATTTATTCCATGAGTTGTATATTGTCATTATTTATTGATGATTTTAAAGCGATTTAAGTAAACTGCCATGAGTTATGACTTTCCATGAGAAATTTGACTATTGAGTTTATATAGATATTGAGATTGAAAGTCAAGAACGAGTCCTATGATGTTTCCTTGAAGTTTTTGATATTTAAAATGATTTGATAAGCAAATGTACTTGATGTTGAGAATGATTGTGTTGAGTTGAGTCGAGTTAGGAATCCACAAGATGTTTATGATTTACAGATGAGATATATATTTATGTTTTGGTCTTTTATGATAGACCCATGAGTTGATATTGATTAAGGTGGATTTCCTAACGCGTTCTGAGATGAGTCTGGGAGGAGTATTAGCATCGAGCGAGAAATTTGGTATTTCCCTGGAACTACGTGCCACCGTATGATTAATGTTGATGATTGTGGGCCAAAGGCCGAGTATGAGATTGTGATATTTAGATTGAGGTTATACTCCCTGGCAAGAGTACAACACCCTTGCTAATGTGGGGATCCCTCCTTAGGAGGGTAAAACGTTGGACTCTATAAGGGTCACATGGTGTAGTTTTGTCGGTTATAAGAAACTCCCACGTCCATAATGATATAAGTCTCTTGAGTTATCGAGTCACTCTGAGTCACGAGTTAAAGAGTTTGAGTTGAGTTAAATGATTTATGAAACACGTTTCATTACTGATGATTTATGGAAATAATGTTTCAGATAATTCAAGCGAAGATAGTTATTATTGTCAGCATGCTTGATTCCTTATATATTTATGATATTATTTAAAATGTTGCATCCACCCCTACATACTCAGTACATTCCCAAGTACTGACCCCCATACTCTTTTGTATTTTATATTTCCTCGCGATATAGGTTCAAGTGCTCAGTCTCAGCAGCGATAGTGATCTTTGAGTACCTTCCTCTACACTTCTGCAGTTGGTGAGTCCTCATGGTTTGAGGACCTGTATTTTTGGTTTTGTCTTGTCAATAGATGGTCATTTATTTTCAGTTCAGTACGAGTCAGTTGGGGATCAGTCCCAATGGCTCATCAGACTTGTATAGTAGAGGCTTTGTCAGGATAGAGTACTAGTATGTACAAAACTTCAATATTTTGATTGTACAGAGCACTATTACTTCATGTCCTAGTATGTTCATGACATGGTTATTTCTCTTTATCTTAGCATGATTTGCGTTATAGTGAGTTCTAAAAGTGATGACAGGCTTAGAGGGTTAGCTTGGGGCCATGTTGATATGGGAATTCCTAGCTCGAGACCTTTCACACGAATTCAAGCATGTGAGTTGCAAGGAATCCAAGCTTTTTTCACATTCTTGGCCATGTGTGAGGCCTCTGTGAGCCCATCTAAGGGCCTATATTTAATAAAATATAAAAAGGCCCACTAAGACAGCCCAAACCCACCCACTTAAATGCCAAGGGTAATTTAGTATTTGTCCCTCCTTTCTAAGTGACTATATAAGCCATGTAATAGGGCTAGTCTTGCTTTAGTTCATTCCTATTATTCAAGAAACAAAGACTTGTAAATTTTTTACTTCTCTTTCTCATCATTTGGAGAGGCCAAAACCAAATTCTCACTAGTAGAGTGATACTAGTGTTGTATCTTGGCTAGAAACTAGGTTCTTGAGGTTCTTTGAGTTCCTCTTGGTCCAAGTAAGAACTTGGTATTGATATTTATTAGTCTTAGGGTCCTTTTTCTTGTTAGGGTTCTTAGATTAATGACTATTATGTGTCAAGTTTCCATCTCTTTCTTTGTAAATCTTGTTAACATTATGTTGTTGAATATAAAAGTCTAGTGAATCCGTGTGGGGCTCTTTCGATTCACTAGCAATATTGTCTTTGTTGTTCTTGTTGCTAAACTCACTTTTCTAGTTCAAACAAGTATTGCAAGCCTAGTGAAGCCGTGTGTGGCCATTTTCAATTCACTAGCACTTTGTTGTTCATCTTGTTGTTCTTATGTTGGTTGGAATCTCTTGATACACACTTAGCATTGTATCATTTGGTATCAAAGCTCAAGGCTAGGTTTTGTTCTTACAAAAACAATCTTGGAAAGCTCTTACCAAAAAGTGTGTTCTTTAACATTTTGGTAAAAAAAATTGGTTGTAGATCTACAGAAGTTTTACTTGTTTAGTTGTTTCTTGTGTTGGTTTCTTTCTCATCAACACAAAGGGTGTCTAAATCTAAAGTTAAGCTTAATGAAAAAGAGAATTGTGTTGTGAAAAAAAAAACCTTGGAAGTGACCATTGTGGTGTATTGTTGTTGTGTTCTTGAAGGTGTTGATGTTGTGTTCATCCTAAACTTCTCCTCATCTTATGTCTTAACTTCTATAAAGATAAATAGATCCAAAAAGGTTGTAAGACAAAATTGAAAATTGTTTGTGAGAAGACTTGCCAACATCACCTTTTCAAGACTTGACAACCACTTTTGCTTAAAACAAGGAACCTTGTCTTGTGGGACTAGTGAGGTCAAACATCACCTTTTGAGTGTGAAAAAAAAAAAAAAAAAAGGGGTTTGAAAAATGTTACAACACTATGTTTTCCATCCCAATAACAAGTCATCCATTATAAAAGATCTAAGGGGACTAAGACTTCAAGTTGATGAACTATTTATGTGGACCCACGGCCATTGACATGCTGCCACATCACCCTAGTTACTGTTCAGATTATTCCCATTTATATATATGACATATACAAATTTTGATCACTCAACTTAGGTTATACTCCCTAGCAAGAGTATGACACCTCTCCCCAATGTAAAGTTTTCCCCTTAGGGGAACTAGACACTGGACTCCTTGATAGCTCACATGATTTATGTCGGTTAGAAGAACCTTTCTACAGCCTAATAGAAAAGATTAACAGAAAATCTTTAGAAACTGAATATGAAGGCTCACATCTTCATTCATATATTATTATACAACAGATATTTGTAAAGCCTTGAATCTGGTACCCGGAATGCCACATGGTGCTCATGACCCCGAAGGACCACAATCTAACCCATGACTGAAATCTGTACTAAGCACTGCATAACATACTGTATAAATGCAAAATAAAAGACTGAAAGGCCATAAGGTTTAAACATCTGATAACACATAACATCTGAATAATACGTTATCACTATACCAAAACTGAAATAACTGTCTAAACATGCTAGTCTGAAAGCCTCTAAACTGTCTAAAAACTGTGGAGTTGATGGGACATATCCCCAACTAACTCTGAACAACTAAAATAATAAAGTAATAAAATAATCATGCTATTCTCGAATGATGAGGACTCACTGCTCATCTGGCTGCTCAACGTCTGATCTACTAAGGATGCTCTAGAGCTCGTGCTTTTGAACCTATGGTATAAAACACCATAGCGCAAATGCGTCAGTACGATTTAATGTACTGGTATGCAAGTGAGGTAAACTGAATGCAAGGGGTTTATATGCATAAACAATACTAACTGACTGAATAACATGAATGTGAGAATACATGCATGAATACGTGAACTATGACTGAGATCATGACGTCACTAAATCTGAATACTGATAACATAAATTTTGTATAATTGATATACTATTATCTGAATGACTGTGTCTGAAAGTCCTATTTCTGATTGAACTAGCTGAATTCCGTACTGAACTGGATGACTGTATCTAATAGTCCTAAATTCTGTAGAACTATCTGAATTCTATTTCTGAGACTAATACTGAGACTGTAACTGTGGGAAGTAGTCATCTAACTGACATACCCCAAATGAAATAGTATAATTGAGTTGGGGTCCAATCTATAACCCCAATTAGAAGGGTGTCAATACTGCGTCACTAGTAAGGACAAGTTGTGAGTAATCCCTCATTTAACAGGTACTCTAAGGAGAATGGTGGGAACCTCATATAATTGGTTAAGCCACCTCATCTACCCTCAACTAACAGGTGTGATGTCTTAACCTACGTTGGCTACGTAGTTCTGGAGCGCAAGGATTGCTTCTAAGAATCACACCCTCTAATAATAGGTAAGTTCCCATCCTTGGGCTCACTCGGTGCTGAATCATACTCCCATCTGAATAGATACTTAACATGATTAACTAAATTGAACTGGAATGTGCTCATTAAGTTCTGTTGACTGACAAAATATTATTGAGATTACTGAATTTCTGAGATTTTTGAGTTTACTGAGTTTTCCTGAGTCATGAGACTGACTAAATTCTACTGAACATGGTTTGACTGGGAGTATTTTGAATACATGACACTGGCTTTAGAAACACAACTAAATTATCGGGTACAAGTACCCCCAGAACTTGATTGCATGAAACTGACAAGACATGACACTTCTTGGACTCACGACCATAATCAACAATCCATAATACAATCATTGGGGAATTTCATGAGGCACTTGATTATCATGGTTTGTTACATGAATAGGAATGCATATAAATATGTTATAATTTCATAGGCTAATCTCATGAATAATCTATCAATCAATTTCAATGCATCGCAATAACATGGAAGTCATTTTGAATATAAGGGTCAACATGGGTTCTTCAATTTGGTTATAATTGAGTCCTAAAGCATGAATCTTTTTCTCTTGGGCATTTTATCAAACACATTGCATGCATAACCTTAGGATTAGGAATATAAAATAGTTCATACATGATGGTTACTTTAATCAACTCCATTTAAGAGTTTCCAACCCACATACTAGCATAATTTCATGAAAAGTACATAAAGACTCCAACTTGGGATTCATACAACCACATCAACATAATTAAAATCAACCCACCACATGAAAATCACAATTCATGTGTTTAAAATGGGATTCTTGAGGTTCATGGGTGAAAGAAACCCATGAATCAACACTTTACATACTTCAAAAGATTGAATCTTGAAGGAGGTTAACTTTTCTTGAAGGTTCTTGAATGGTGACATTTTGATTTTTGGTTTTCTTGAAGAAGGGTTTGAATCTTGTTCTTGGGTTTTGTTCTTGAAAAAAACCATAATTTTGAGTTTATGGATGAATGAGGAGTTTTGTACTTTGATTTGATGTAATTAGAGGTTAAAAGGGTAGAAAAAAACCCAAAAATCCCTTTAAAAAGTTGTTTCAGCGCTATTTAGGACAAAATTGATGGTCTGGGTGATGGACCGTCACTCTGGTGACTGAACGGCACTCCAACCGTCAGTTTTTGGCTAGAAAAATGCCTTACTGCCCCAGTTGCAATGGCCAGAGCGACGGTCCGTTAGCTTGCCCGTCGCTCTTGGGCAGCTCAGACAGCTCTCAGTAAAACGGCAATAACTTTTTAGTCGTATACTGGATTTTAGCAAAATTGGTATCGTTGGAAAGATAATTCAATTATATATATGTTGGTGGGTAATGATATAAAAAATTTGTAGTATAACAAAAGATATTCTCTTTTGAAGTTGACTATGATAATATCTTTCTCAAGAGTTCAATCGGTAAGGGATGTTTAGATTCGTCTAATAGCTAGGACGTATTTGAGGCCTTAATATGCATCAAACTTTATCATAAAACTAATAAACCACTAAAATTTATTTGTCATGATCTTGAAGCACTGTTCTACTATCGTTTAGGATTCTCGGGGTATTACAATATCTTTTCCTTGGGAACATTCGTCCTCGAATGGGACTGACTAAGCTGAGATTTATGATAAACTAAACTTACTTAAAGGACGTGAACATTTAAAACATTTCTATATGACTGGAACTACTAATATACTAAAATTTCATACTGAATATGCATGTCTGATACATGGATATGTGACGGATAGTCTTCATGAATGCATGACTGAAATTACTGACAAGCTGAGTTTCTCATGATGAGAATGCATATCTGATGGATGAATACATGACTGACATGATATATGAACATGTGAATGGATATGAAAGGGTATTTGATACCAAGTTTATAACTAAAATATGAACATAAAACTGAATAAGCTAAAGGAAAGCTATTACCTTGGGTTGAGTCTGAGTTTGTGGAGAAGAGGTGAGGATACTTGGTCCACATGTCTGCTTCTGCTTCCCAAGTATCTCCCTCAATGGACTAATTTTTCATAAGAACTTTGACTAGAGGTACTTCTTTGTTCCTCAGTCTATGAGTCTGGTAGTCAAGAATTTTGACTGGGATCTCTTCGAAAGAAAGGTTGTTCTGAATGTCCAAGCCCCCTATTGGGACTAAGTCAGGTCCTATAACTGAGGCCTCACTAAGTTTGAACTATCCGATTGGAGATCTACATCTCATACCATAGAGAGCTTCGAATGGAGCCATCTGAATACTGGAATGATAGCTGTTGTTGTATGCAAACTCAATCAAAGGCAAGTGGTCATCCCAACTGCCCTTGAAATCAATTGCACACGCTCGCAGCATATCTTCTAAATTCTGAATGGTCCTTTTTGCTTGACCATCTGTCTGAGGATGAAAGGTTGTACTGAGATGAACTTAGGTACCATGACTCTTTTGGAATGCATTCCAGAAGTGAGAGGTAAACTAAGTACCTTTGTCTGAGACAATAGACAACGAAACACCGTGCAATCTGACCAACTCCCTGATATAGAGTTTGGCATAATCCTCGGTTGAATATGAGGTATGGACTAGAAAAAAATGAGCCGATGTGGTTATCCTGTCTACAATGACCCAGACTGAATCATGCTGACGACGAGTACGAGGAATACCCGTCACAAAGTCCATGTTCACTTCTTCCCACTTCAAAGTAGGAATACTGAACTCCTACATGGACCCACTAGGCTTCTGATGCTCTATCTTAACCTGCTAACATGTATAGCATTTAGCCACAAACTCTGTAATATCTCTTTTCATCCCACTTCACCAATAGATCTCCCAAAAATTACGGTACATCTCACAAACCATGTGCTTCTGCAAGAATTCATTGCCTCAAGTCATCTACACTTGGAACACACAGACGACCCTGACAATGCAAAACACCATCTCTCCCTTGGGAGAAAACCTCTACTTTTTTTATCTTTGACTGATTCTTTCAACTTAACAAGACTCGAATCTCTATCCTACTTTTTTTCACCTCAGAAACTAGAGATGATTCCAAGCTGTTCTCAATCCATATACTACCTTCTGCTGGATCGAATAAGTGGACACCTAGTCTGGCAAGCTGATAGACTTCCTGATCTAACTTCTTCTTACTGTCCTTAATATGAGAAACACTACCCATAGATAGTCTACTGAGAGCGTCGGCCACTACATTGGTCATGCCCAGATGATAAAGGACACTTATGTCATAATCTTTCAAGAGCTCTAACCACCTTATTTGGAAAAGATTAATATCTTTCTGAGAAAAGACATACTGAAGGCTCTTATGATCTGTGAACACGTCTACATGAACACTATATAAGTAATGCCTCCAAATCTTCAAGGCAAAAACTATGGCTGCTAACTCAAGATCATGAGTCGGATAATTCTTCTCATAGGGTTTAAGTTGTTTGGAGGTGTAGGCTATGACCTTACCATGCTGCATGAGGACACAATCCAAACCTACTCTAGATGCATTACAATACACTATGAACCCATCTGAACCATCTAGAAGAGCCAAAACTGGAGCTAAGGTGAGTCGAGTCTTCAACTCTTAAAACTCTTTTTACAAGAATCTAACCACTAAAACTTGACTTTCTTCTGAGTCAATCTGGACATATGGGAAGCAATAGAAGAAAATCCCTCAACAAAAAATCTATAATAGCCAGCCAAACCCAAGAAACTCCTAATATCTGATGGAGAGACGGGGTGAGGCCAGTTTTTTACTGCTTCAGTCTTTTGAGGATCAACTCTAATGCCATCACCGGAAATGATATGACCAAGGAATATTACTGACCTTAACTAAAATTTTCACTTACTAAATTTGGCGAACAACTAATGATTTCTGAGAGTCTGCAATACTATTTTGAGATGGTCTGCATGATCACGCTCACTGCGGAAGTAAAGAAGGATGTCATCTATAAACACTATGATAAATATGTCCAAGTATTACTTGAACACACAGTCCATCAAGTTCATGAAAGTTGCTGAAGCATTGGTAAGGCCAAAGGACATAACTAAGAATTTGAAGTGACCATACCGAGTACGAAAGGCTATTTTTAGAATGTCACATTCTCTGACTTTGAGCTGATGATATCCAAATCTGAGGTCTATCTTAGAAAAATAGCTGGCACCCCGAAATTGATTGAACAATTCATCGATTCTGGGAAGTAGATACTTGTTCTTGACGGTGACTTTATTGAGCTGACGGTAGTCTATACACATTCTGATAGAACTATTTTTCATGCGCATGTGCCCCATGGGGACACACTGGGTCTGATAAAACCCTTATCTAAGAGATCCTTCAACTGCTCTTTCAATTCTCTGAGTTTTTTGGGGGCCATTCTATATGGTAAAATAGCTATAGGCTGAGTATCTGGAAGAAGATCAATATCGAAGTCTATTTCCCTTTCGGAAGGAATTCCTGGAAGATCTTCGGGAAAGATATCTAAATATTCATTCACTAATAGGAATAATTTGAGACTGGGAGTTTTGGAACTAGTGTCCTTAACTTGAACAAGATGATAAACACATCCCTTAGATATCTGTAATGCCCCAAATCTGGTACTCGAAATGCTATACGGTGCTCATAACCTCGAAGGACCACAAGCCAGCCCATGAATGATATCTATAACTGAGCACTGAATAATACACTATAAATATGTAGAATAAAAGCTGTAAGGCCATAAGGTTCAAAACTGCACTAATACTAAATATAATACAATGTCTACAATGGGGTATAAAAATACCCAAAACTGAAATAAACTGTCCGAACACATATTGTAGGCTGAAAGACTCTAAAATGTCTGAAAACTGTGGAGTTGATGGGATATGTTCCTAACTAACTCCGAAGTACTGAAATAATAAAGTAATAAAATAAACATGTTATCCTTCAATGATGAGGACTCACTGTTAGTCTGGCTGTTGAATGTTTGATCTACTAAAGATGCTTGGGAACTCGTGCTTCTAAACCTATGGTATAAAACACCATTGCACAAATGCATCAGTATGTTGAATGTACTGGTATGCAAGTGAGGTGGGCTGAATGCAATGGTTTATATGCATGAACAATACTAATTTACTGACTAACATGAACGTAAGAATACATACATGAATACATAACTGTAACTGAGATCATGATAACACTGACTCATAAATTTTGAAAACATAGATTTACTAATATCTAAATACTAATACTGGGATAGTGAATGACTGAGTCTACTGAATACTTAGAGACTGATGTTATTATATAAATATAGGAATGACTATTTCTGACAGTTCTGATTAAGAAGAACTGGTTTGATTGACTGTATCTGATAGTTCTGACACTGAATACTGATAACATGAGCGACTATATCTGACAGTTCCGGTTCTGATGGAACTAGCTGAGTTCTGTACTATTCTGAGTTGACTGTATTTGACAGTCCTAAATTCTATAGAACTATCTGAGTTCTATTACTGAAACTGAATTACTGTATCTGACAGTCTTGATTCTGTAACTAAAACTGTGGGAAGTAATCATCTAACCGATATGCCCCTAATACGCCATTATGGATGAGTTAGGGTCCAATCTGTTACCTCAATTGGAAGAGTGTTAATACTGCACCACTGGTTAGGACAGTCTGTGAGTAACCCTCACATAATAGGTAACTCTACTGAGAATAGTGGGAACCCTCATATAATAGGTTAAGCCACCTCATCTTATAATAACCCACATTTCGGGCTAGACCGAAAATCATTATTTCTATGCGTAGATGATCCAAAAGCCTTAAATCCTATGCAAATTTGGCATGTTAATCAATTATGTAGTGTGGGAACCTATTTGAGCATGAATTGAGATCATAGAGGTCCCTTAACTCAAGGACTAGTTGAAAGCTTTCCTATCGTTCAAGTTTTAGTGAGCATCAAAACTTAGATCAACTTCAATCGACCATAACTCCTTGTATATAATGAACTAGGTGGCCAACTATATATCAAATTAAATGGATTTGAGTCCTCTTTCCAACGCCACTAGTTTCGCTTTAATCCGATATTGGATTAGAAAGTAATGCTCATTTTACTTTGAAGTATCTGTCTGCCAAAATGTGACGATGAGGCTGACGACTTATCAGCTGTATGACGGCCCATCAGACCTGGTCATCAGCCTAAGGCAGTGAATGGTGAAAACCAGCCCAAAAGTAATGACCTGGGTGATGACTTATCACCTGAGTGACGGCCCGTCAACCCTGGTCGTCAACTGATGAAATTATACGATTTTTTTTGGATTTCTTAGGGGTATCTTGGTCTTTCCCTCACTTCAAAAACCTTTCACACAAATTAAATTACCCCTTAAGCATTATTAATCAATCACTATCAGTTTTACAATATCAAAAACTTCCTCTTCACTCTCAAAATACGATCAAACTAGGGTTTTCTTCTAGAACAAGAAATTCAAGAAAATCAAGCCTTAAGTTCAAGATTTCCAAGGAACAAATTGAGATTCGAGTTCTTTTATTTAAACTAATTATATGCTGGCCTAGTGTCCTGTGGTATATCAGACTCAAACACTCCAACCTTTGTGGCACACTTGGGTTGGGGGCTTCCCTGCCAAGTCAATGACAGATTTCATATAGCTCGTGGAATATCAGACTTGTAGGGGAGTGCCACCTAACTCATAAGTAATACAAAGATCAGAAATTACATTGACAGAAAGGTTTTATGATTATTAAAAATGCCCATGTGTTTTGGAATTTATATCCTATATAATGTTTTATGATTAGCTCTCAACTATTTTATTTATATGAAAAGATTTATTTTGGATTGCTCTTCATACCAGTACATTTTTATTGACCCACCTTCCTCCCAGGGTCTAAAACTCAGTTTAGAGGTCCTGCTAGGCCGTAGAGTTTTTAGGCAATAGTGATGTGTGCAGTTGGTGAGCCTTCTTTATTCCAGAAGGCCTATCTCTTTCAGATTATGTTATATATTTTGGTTTAGGTCCACTGGGGACCTTGTCCCAGTTTCAGACAGTTGTCATTTTCAGATGTAGTAGACATTTTTCAGACTAGTTCAGATATTATTTTGTTGATATTTGGGTTTTATCCTTCATTGTTAAATTAAATTCAGAGTATGACCATGTTTCCGTATTCGATTATATTTCTACATTTTTTTTATTATATGAATGTTGTGCAAGATTACCAGATAGAGAAGGGCATTCTGGGCCTTCATGGTTTGGGATGTCCATCACAGCCAGGCCCTAGTTCGGGTCATGAAAAATATGGTATCAGAGCACGGTTCATGGTCCCAGAGTATTTGCAAAATCGTGACAGGTAGAGTCTTGTTTATGGGTGTATAGCACGCCACACATATAATTAGGAGGTTACTAGGCATTGAGGAATATCTCTTTTTTTTCATGTTCTAGTTCGTGCTATAGAGTTAGAATGTTCCTCTTTCATACTCTAATTCATGCTATGGTGTCGCCCATATGAAAGTAAAGTTATCCCAATTCTTTCTTTACTTTGATGTGCTTAGATATGTCTCATTATTGGGGTGATTCAAGTGCAGAAGTTTAGAGTCTAAACGGTATGGTCCTTTTTGATTGAGCCATATAAGATTTTAAAATTTTGTAAGGACTTGAGAAGAGTACGTTAGTGCTTCAGAGTGTATTGATTCTAGTGTGAACTTTGATTCTGATGAGATCGTGCTTTTTAGCCTGCAATATTGTGTATTCAGTCCTTTTTAAAATTTATGTTGCAGATGTCATGCCTAAAAAGGGAAATAGTGTGTAGCAGAATGTTGGAAAAATATTTCCACCCGAATAGTAGTATGAGTTAAAGTGTTGTTTTCATGCTGTAGGGGAAGTGTTTGACTCAGATTTTTATTTATACAGAGTAAGATGTGTATTCTTAGATCATTGATTATTGTGTGTCAATTTTCTATCTCTTGTAATCTTGTTATCATTATGTTGTTGAAACTAAAAGTCTAGTGAAGCTATGTGGGGCTTTTTTTATTCACTAGCATAGTTGCCTTGTCATTCATCTCGTTTTCTTGTTCAAAACACAAAATTAAAGTCTAGTGAAGCCGTCTGAGGCCTATTTTGATTCACTAGCAACTTATTATTCTTGTGTTGATTGAATATATGTATAGCCGAATCTTTTCGCATGATATTGAGTTGGTAATGAAGTGATACATCCTTGTGTGTTAGTTTAGTAGAAGGTAGAGAAGGAGTTATTAGTCAAGGTGATATGAGGTAGCGGTATTTTTTTCCTTCTAAGGCTATTACATGTTGTGTGTGGCTAGTGGTACCGTTGAGTTGCTAGGTGGAGAAAGACTAGTTAGATGGTACATGGTGTTCTAAATGACCAAGTTAAGGAGTTTTGACTGCTAGTGCTGAGCCTTTTGATACGATCTTGATTCTCATGGTAGAGAGATACAATTTTGGGGTGGCGATATTAGTAGGCTATGACGGAAGAAGTATGGTTCGTTAAAATCTTAGTGATATCCATGTTAAGTGTTAGAATATAAGTTTGAGTTTTGAACATTGAACTAATAGAAATAAGAGTAGAAGAACATAATCTCAAATTTTTCCAAGTATTTTAGCTCAGACTGTATAATACCCTGGTACAGTCAAAGTCTTGTTACCTCATGATTCGTACTTGCCTAAGTTATCACTTCTCAATTCAATATATATGATTGGATCATGAACACTTCAAGGGAATCCTAAATTCTCAGCATGAATCAGCTCCTTGAAGCAAGTAAAGTCAAATCAGCACAGAATTCAGTTTCATGATAGAAGTTTAAATGTTTCAGATCAGCTATATCCTTTCTTGGAAGACACATCATGTCTGTGTTATTTCATACCTTTAAGATTCAACATTCCTACCCATCATTCGGGGATGAATAATCCCAACGGGGAGATAATGTAACACCCCATATTTCGGGCTAGAACAAAAACCATTATTTCTATGCGTAGATGATCCAAAAGACTTAAATCCTATGTAAATTTGCCATGTTAATCAATTATGTAGTGTGGGAACCTATTTGAGCATGGATTGAGATCATAGAGGTCCCTTAACTCAAGGACTAGTTAAAAGCTTTCCTATCGTTCAAGTTTTAGTGAGCGTCAAAACTTAGATCAACTTTAATCAACCATAACTCCCTGTATATGACGAACTAGGTGGCCTACTATATATCAAATGAAAGGTCTTTGAGTCCTCTTTCAAACTCCACTAGTTTTGATTTAATCCGGTATTGGAGTAGAAACTTATACTCATTTTACTTTGAAGTGTCTGTCTGCCGAAATGTGACGATGAAGCTGATGACTTATCAGCTGTGTGATGGCCCGTCAGACCTGGTCGTCAGCCTAAGGCAGTGAATGGTGAAAACCAGCCCAAAAGTGACGACCTGGGTTATTACTTATCACCTGAGTGACGGCCCGTCAACCCTGGTTGTCAACTAATGCAATTATGCACTTTTTTTTGGGTTCCTTAGGGGTATTTTGGTATTTTCCTCACTCCAAAAACCTTTCACATGAATTAAATCACCCCTTAAGCGTTATTAATCAATCACTATCAGTTTTACAACATCAAAAACTTCCTCTTCACTCTCAAAATACGATCAAACTAGGCTTTCCTCTAAGAACAAGAAGTTCAAGAAAATCAAGCCTTAAGTTCAAGATTTTCAAGGAATGAATCGAGATTTGAGTTCTTCTCTTTAAACTAATTAATTTGAGGTACGTGGGGTTTTTCTAAAATTTTATGGGCAAAGAAACCATCTTTAATTCATGCTAACGGTTTAGAAATCATGATTTTGAAGAAAAGGGTTTTGAATTTACGATTACTAGCATGTTTTAGAAGCCTTGATCAGTATTGTTTTGGTCTTTAGGCCCTCCCCCAAATTGATTTGAAACTCTATATATATGTATGCACGTGTTTAAGGATAAATATACAATTGAGAGAATGAATCCTAAAGAATCCCTCTCTTGTTATGATTTTTCTTTACTTTTCAAATGTCATGGACTGTTTTGAATGCATCTTGAAAAGCATGATATGAAATGTCTTGATTAATGCTATGATTGAATTATGATTTTAATTTTTAAAAGAGAGGGATGTTTATGTTGACCGAAGTTGAATATAAATATATAATGAGAAGAGTTGCATGGTTTGTCAAAGATTACATGACCACCACATATTTATTGAATGAATGAGAATTTTTGCATAGTTTTCGGAACATGAAATCTCTTATACTATCTGTATGTTTGGGTGGTCTGAATTGAGTTTTTGATGAAAGAATCTTGCATGATGCATTATGGATTAGAAATAGGACTTGCAAGTCTTGGTGTGACGACACCAACTCAAATAATGCCATGTTAATTTAGAACAGAATATAATGTATGTTTGAAATCAGATTTTTAGATTTTGAAACTAGAATGATGCATGTTTCAGAACAGACTAAAATTGGGCATATAGAGAGCTTAGGTAGTTCCCCGAAGAAGGCACGAGTTCAGATAACTCATTTCCCAAAACCGTTATTTATCGATCCGCGTATATTATTATACATTGGCCTAGTGCCCTATGGCGTATTAGACTCAGACACTCTAACCCTTGCGGCACACTTGGGATGGGGGTTTCCCCGAGTCAATGGATGATTCCATATAGCTCGTGGAATTTTCAGACAATAGTGATGTGTGCAGTTGGTGAGACATCTTTATTCTAGAAGGCCTATGTATTTCAGATTATGTTATTTATTTTGGCTTAGGTTCACTGGGGGCCTTGTCCCAGTTTCAAACAGTTGCCATTTTCAGATGTAGTAGAGATTTTGCAGACTGGTTCAGATGTTGTTTTGTTGATATTTGGGTTTTATCCTTCATTTTAAAATTAAATTCAGAGTATGACCATGTTTCCATATTCAATTATATTTCTGTATTTTCTTTTATTATATGAATGTTGTACATGATTACCAGATAGAGAAGGCCGTTCGGGCCTTCATGGTTTGGGATGTCCGTCACGGCCAGGCCCTAGTTCGGGTCATGACACATCTACCCTCATATAGCAGGCTATGATGTCTCAACCTACGCTGGCTACATAGTTCTGGAACGCAAGGATTGCTTCTAAGAATCACACCCTCATTTAGCAGGCGAGTTCCCATCCTTGGGTTCACTCGGTGCTGAATCCTATCCCAACTGAATGGACACTGAACTGATTAACTGAACTGAACTGATTAACTAAACTGAACTGAACTAATACTAATGGTATTGTTTAGTGGAGCTAGACTGAGTTCACTGAGTTTCGTTGATTTTCGGAATGCTACTGATATCTGAGGACTGACGGAGAGTACTGAAGTTATTGAGATTTATGGGACTACTGAGGTTACTGAGATTACTGAGTACTGAGATCACTGAAATTACTGGACTACTGAGATTTCTGAGATTACTAAGATTACTGAATGAGACTGGACTGATACTGAGTTTGCTGAGCTTTCCTGAGTCACATGACTGACTGAATTCTACTGATCATGGCTTGACTGAGAGTATCGTGAAAACATGACACCTACTCTAGGCACACAGCTAAATTATCGGGTACAATTACCCCCAGGACTCGATAGCATAAAACTAATAGGACATAACACTTCTTGAACACATGACCAATATCAACAATTCATAATATATTAATTTAGGGATTTCATGAAGCACATGGTCATCATAGCCTTGTACATGAATGGAATTGCATATAAACATGTTATACTTTCATCAATCTAATCTCATGGACATTCCTTCAACCATTCATCATGCACACAATATCATGGAAGTCATTCTTGGTCATAGGGTAAAGCATGCATTTATCACTTGGGTCACAATTAAGCTATAGTACATAATTTATATTCTCTTAAGCATTTTATCAAACACCTAGGATGCATGACTTAGGGCATAGGCATGACCATCAAATTAATACAACAAAACTCCATATTTCAACTCAATTTCACATGTTTCAGACCACATACTATCATAGGTTCATGAACAACACATAAAGATTCCAACTTAAGAATCATACAACCATAATCACATGAACATAATCAACCCATAACAAAATATTCACAATACAAGATTTAAAACTTGATTCTTGGGCTTTATGGATGAAAGGAATCCATGAATGAACACTGTGCATACATTAGTTCTTGATTCTACGAAGATTGACGGAGAGATTCTTGAATTTGAGTCTTGGATTTGAATCCCCAATTAAAAACCCTAGCTTGTTCTTGAGAGAAACTTGAGAGAAACAATATATATTGGGTGAAATATGACTGAATCACGTATGACCCTTTTAACCCTTGGACACGTATTTTAATTATAAGAAAATTTTCTAATTTGGCAGGCTGGCACGACGTGGCGCTATTGCACTGTGTCTTTGGAAAATGACAATCGGGAAATTTCATAATGGCGCGACGCGGTGAAATCGCATTGCAATACTAGATGGGACCTGAAAGTTCACCTCGATGTGGTGGTATCGCATTGAGATACTGGAAAAAGGACAATTCTGAATTTGAGCCCTGGCGCGACGTGCCATAATTGTGGAAGCTCACTGGCTTTTGACGATTGCCATTTTGGCTTGCTCCGCGATGCGTTGATGGCTCAGGTGGTATACTGTCTTACTAAAATGTCTCTAACTCTTCGCCCAGGTGTCGGATTTGGGCGAATTTGATATCAATGAAAAGTTTATTCAATTTTCCACGTGATAAAAAGTGAAAATCTTGAAAATACCATATGTATAAAAGTGGATTCATCTTTGAAACAAGTATTTAATATTTCTGGGATGATTTTAAGCTAGGTAGAAGTACGGAGTATTACAATATCATTTTCCATGCTCGAAGGTAGGAAACAAGTTGACCCCTGAAAGTTGAAGTACTACCCCTCCACTCTAGGATAGGTTCATTAGGAGACTAAAATTGGACAACTATGTTTCTGCAACCGACTGTGGCATAGCAAGAATAAAGCCAATCCATGCTGAGAATGACATCGAAATCCATCATCTCTAATTCGACTAAGTCTGCTGAAGTGACTTTTTGAGATACCATAATTGGATAGTTCCTGTATACCCATCGAGCTATGATAGTTTTACCCACTAGGGTAGATACTGAGAAAGGATCTTCTAGAATTTCGGGACTAACTCCGAAATCAGCTGCTATATAAGGAGCAACAAAGACAAAGAATCTCCTAGATCTAGCAAAGCGTAAACATGTACATGAAAGATCTATAATGTACCAGTAACCACATCAGGAGAATTTTATTGATCTTATCGGGACTGAAGAGTATAGAGTCTGTTTGGGCATTGCCCACTGGTAGCACTAGAAGAGGCACCCTGCTGATTCGAGCGACCGGACTGAGCTGGAGGGCGATTATGCTGACCTTAAGGACCTGGCCGGGGATAATCTCTGAATCTGTGGCCTGGCTTGCCATATCCAAAGCAAACATCACTGCCAGCTCTGCAAGTACCCTGATGGTGTTTGCCATATATCTGACAAAGAGGATAGGTTTTGGCACTACTAACACTGCCTTGAGACTTAGAGCCTGGTGCCCTATCTCTGTTGCTATCTCTAAATTTTGGCACTGGAACACTGGCTGAGGAAGGAGCTAGAATCGATGACTTTGGGTGGAACTGAGAATGACTTCCACCCTCTGACTTAGGCTGAGAAAATTTGAAACTACCTGTCCTTGCTCTCTAATTCTGCTTCTCTCTCATCTTAATCTTCTGCTCTTCTATCTATTGAGCATGGATCATAAGTCTGGCAATGTCCATCTCACTAATTATATTGCAGATCTGCACTCATTTACCGCACTATCATTCACCCCAGACATAAACTTACTCATTTTAGCCCTACTATCTGCCACCACATGAGGAGCATATCTAGATAATTGAGTAAACTTAAGAGAATACTCTTTCACTGTCATGTTTCCCTGTCTGAGGTTGATAAACTCTAACACCTTAGCTTCTCTCAGCTCTAGGGGAAAGAATCTATCTAGAAATACAATGGCAAACTCCTTCCACTCAATAAGCCCTGCATTTGTAGCCCTCTCTACTTTCCACTATCTGAACCAAGTGTGAGCCACATCTTGCAAATGATATAAAGCTTGCTTAGCACTCTCACAAACAGTAATCCCTACAATATCCGTAACCTTCTGAACCTGATCAAGAAATTCCTGAGGGTCCTCATCTGACTTAGACCCAAAAAAGGATGGAGGATTTATTCGGGTGAAGTCCTGAATCCTGGCTACAACTGAATTGGCCACTGGGTTGGCCGGAATAACAAATGGTCATTTATTTTGGGCAGCAACTAAATTAGCAAGAGTGGTGAATGCAGCTCTGAACTCTGCATGAGAAACATATTCGTCCAAGGGATCTGCTTGGACAGGCTAATTTCTTATTTTGAGAGGTATGTTCTGTAAATGAAAGGGAGAAACAGATTAGACCGAGGGTTAAATTTGAGCTCATGCTCATAGGAACGACATGAATACTGAAAGAAGGGAGACTGTTCCTAAAACATCTTATAGCCTCCTATATATAAATGTCGTGCACAACACACCCATGCACAAGACTCTACTAGATGTGACTTTCAGACTTCCCAGGACACTATTGAACCTTAGGCTCTGATACCAAGTTTGTAATGCCCCAAATCTGTTACTCAGAATGCCACACAATGCTCATGACTCCAAAGGACCACAAGCTAACCCATGACTGATATTTGTAATGAGCACTGCCTAACATACTGTATAAATACGGAATAAAAGACTAAAAGGCCATAAGGTTCAAATATCTGATAACATATAACATCTAAATAATACGGCTTCACCATACAAAAACTGAAATAACTGTCTGAATATGCTAAGCTGAAAGCCTCTAAACTGTCTAAAAACTATAGAGTTGATGGGACACTCCAACTAACTTCGAACTACTGAAATAATAAAGTAATAAAATAGTAAAGTAATAAAATAATCATACTATCCTCGAATGATGAGGACTCACTGCTAGTCTGGCTGCTGAACGTCTAATCTACTAAGGATTCTCCAGAACTCGTGCTTCTGAACCTATGGTATAAAACACCATAGTGCAAATGTATCAGTACGATTTAATGAATTGGTATGCAAGTGAGGTAGGCTAAATGCAAGGGGTTTATATGCATAAACAATACTAAATGACTGAATAACATGAACGTGAGAATACATGCATGAATACGTGAAATGTGACTGAGATCATGACGTCATTAAATCTGAATACTGATAACATAAGTTTCGTATAACTGATATACTATTATCTGAATGACTGTGTCTGACAGTCAAGTTTCTGATTGAACTAGCTGAGTTTTATACTGAACTGGGTGACTGTATCTGACAGTCCTAAATTCTGTAGAAACATTTGAATTTTATTTTTGAGACTAAGATTGAGACTGTAACTGTGGAAAATAGTCATCTAACCGACATTCCCCAAATGAGATAATATAATTGAGTTGGGGTCCAATCTGTAACACCAATTGGAAGGGTGTCAATACTGTGCCACTAGTAAGGACAAGCTGTGAGTAATCCCTCATCTAACAGGTACTCTAAGGAGAATAATGGGACCCTCATATAATAGATTAAGCCACTTCATCTACCCTCAACTAGCAGGTTTGATGTCTCAATCTACAATGGCTACATAGTTCTAGAGCGCAAGGATTGCTTCTAATAATCACACCCTCTAATAATAGGTGAGTTCCCATCCTTGGTCTTACTCGGTGCTGAATCCTACTCCCATCTGAATAGACACTAAACATGATTAACTGAACTAAACTGGACTGCGCTTATTGAGTTCTGTTGACTGATGGAATACTACTGAGATTACTGAATTTCTAATATTTTTGAGTTTACTGATTAACTGAGTTTTCCTGAGTCATGAGACTGACTGAATTCTACTGAACATGGTTTGACTGAAAGTATCTTGAAAACATGACACTGGTTCTAGGCACACAACTAAATTCTCGAGTACAAGTACCCCCAAGACTCGATAGCATGAAACTGACAAGACATGATACTTTCTGGACTCACGACCATAATCAACAATCCTTAATACAATCATTGGGGAATTTCATGAGGCATTTGATTATCATGGTTTGGTACATGAAAAGGAATGCATATAAATATGTCATAACTTCATAGGCTAATCTCATGAACAATCCATGAAATAATTTCAATGCATCACAATAACATGAAAGTCATTTTGAACATAAGGGTACAACATAGGTTCATCAATTTAGTTATAATTGAGTCCTAAAGCATGAATCTTGTTCTCTTGGGAATTTTATCAAACACATTGCTTTCATAACCCTAGGCTTAGACATATACACTAGTTCATACATCATGGTTACTTTAATCAACTCCATTTAAGAGTTTCCAACCCACAAACTAGCATAATTTCATGAAAAGTACATAAAGACTCCAACATGGGATTTATACAACCATATCAACATAATTAAAATCAACCCACCACATGGAAATCACAATTCATGAGTTTAAAATAGGATTATTGAGCTTCATAGGTGAAAGACATCCATGAATCAATACTTTACATACCTCAAAATCTTGAATCTTGAAGGAGGTTAACTTTTCTTGAAGGTTCTTGAATGGTGCTATTTTGATTCTTGAGTTTTCTTGAAGAAGGGTTTGAATCTTGTTCTTGGGTTTTAATCTTGAAAGAAAGCCTAATTTTGATGTTATGGATGAATGAGGAGTTATGTGCTTTGATTTGATGTAATTAGGGGTTAAAAAGGTGGAAACAGACCCAAAAAGGCCTTTAAAACATCGTTTTAGCGCTATTTCGAACAAAATTGATGGTCTGGGTGACAGACCGTCACTCTAGTGACTGACCTTCACTCCAACCATCAATTTTAGGATAGAAAACGACCTTACTATCTCAGTTGCAATGGATAGAGTGATGGTTCATCGCTGACTTGACAGTCCATCAGCTTGTCTGTCGCTCTTGGGCTGCTCGGACAACTCTCAGTAAAATGGACATAACATTTTTCTTCGATACCAAATTTTGGAAAAATTGGTATCATTGGAAAGATAATTTAATTATCTATCTGTTGATTAGTCATGAGCTCAAAAATTCATAATATAACAAAAGATATTCTCGTTTGAAGTTGACTATGACAATATCTTTCTCAAGAGTTCAATTGGTAAGGGATGTTTTGATTTGTCTAATAGTTAGGACATATTTGAGGCCTTAATATACATCAAAATTGATCATAAAACTACTAAACCACTAAAATTTATTTCTCATGAGCTTGAAGCATGGTTCTAGTATCGGTTGGGATTCTCGGGGTATTATAATATTAGTCATGATATTTCAGCTTTCTGTTTTCAGAAATAAAAGTGAGTCCTTTCCAAACTTCGCTTGCATGACTTAAAGATAGAATACAAGTATAACTTTTAGAACTAAATATGATAGTTCATAAGATTTATGCAATATACTTTCTTATTTATGATTTATGATTTTCAGCTTTCTGTTATTTAAGCCAATGTGAGTCATTACACTTAGCATGCATTCTTTCATGAAATTTTATGAACTTGGGATATTTTTTTAATTTTGCATTCACCCCCACATGCTCAGTACATTCTTAAAGTATTGATCCATATATACGTCTATGTACTATATTGTTTTATAATGTAGGTTTAGGTGTTTAGTTTTAGCAGTGTAAGTGATTTCGAGCATCTCCATCTACATCCCAACAGTTGGTGAGTCCTCATAGTTTGGAGACCTAGTTATTCAGTTTTCTAGCTTATTAAAGTAGTTTAATTCAGTATTTTTAGTCAGTTTGGGTCAGCTGGGGGTTTGTCCCAATGACTCTCTAGTTAGTAGTATTAGAGGCTTGTTTGACTATCAGATATATTTAGTTTTACCGTGGTAGTTGTTCAGATTTCCTTATTAAGTATTTTCAGACACTGTGTTCATTTAAACTCAGTCCAGATTTGTCCAAATTCAGTATTTCAATAATGATTACTTGTTGAAACCTCTTTAATATGAGTTATAGATTTTGTAGAAGGCTTACAAAGTTATCTTGAGATTACTTATAGTCTTGAGCACCGTGTGACGTTTTGAGACTCATTTTTGGGGTTTTACATAAAGACAGAACTCGAGAAATCTCTGAAGTGTTCTATTTTATTCTAGTGGCAAACTAGCAACAATCAAGGCTGAGAATACCGCTATTAAGTTGGAAATGTATAAAATATTCCTTCTCTTGTTAAGACTGAAAAGGAAAGGGATGCTCTTCTATGTCTCTATTGTTGAAGAGGTGGTCACAAAAGAGAAAAGTATCCAACTAGGGCTCCGACTCCGAGAGGAACAAGGGATTCTACTGCTTTCAGTAGGAAAAAAGGAAACCTACCTAGTTGGGCTAAAAAAGGATGGTCTTTCCTTTCTTCTCATACTGGGAACCAAGATTGAAATAAGTTCTCAAGACCACTAACTAATCCTTGTTGCAGGGCAAGGAAAGAGAAGACAGTCAATGAAAATGATGATGATAATGACTATTCAGAGCACACACTTGAAGACTTAAAGATAATATCTTGATAAAGGCCTCTAGAGGAGGCAGTTTTTCCTTGGTGATAAGATAAACTTGGTGTACAATTTTGAACCTCTTGGTTCTGAAAGATCTATTTCTAGTAGATCTTTAAAAAGGTTAGTTGGGAACTATTTGAGTGGAACAAAAAAGACCAGAAGTGATGTAACATGATTGTCGAGTAGATATACTCTCATGACAAGGAAGGAAAATATTTAAGAAACTAGTGAGACAACACAAAGTCTTGAAATTCTATCAACACGTAGGGACCAGGTTCCTAATCAAGTCAGTTCTACTCATTATTATTAAATAATAATTGTTCCTTATTTTAAATGATTGTTCCATGTCACCTTTCTTCTATTTATAAAAGGTTGTCGCCTGCTTTCTGAAACTCAACAGTTGCGTCCATCTTTTCGAACACATGTTCCCTGGACTTTCATATTCCTTAATCTCAACCATTCCCTTGTACCTTTTAAAGCCTAAAATTTTGTTCTTTCTCACCTTGAAAGATTCCACATCAAATCTCATTGGTTTTTCAATCATTCAAAGATCCTACTTCTCTTATTTTGTCATCCCAACTCCAAAAGATACCTTTGGTTTAGCTATTAGAAAAAAGGCAAGTTTGAGCTTGTCTACTAGGAGACAAAATAATCCACGTGAAAATACTGATGATGAAGATGTTGGATTTCCACCTGTTCTTGAAAAATCAATAGACAACTCTATATGTATGATTAGTAATGGAGAAGTTAGTGAGAATGAGCATATGTTTGTGGAATTAAGTAACTCTGAGAGAAGATTAATTAATTCTAATTACGAGGAGTACATTACTGGTATAAGTAAAAACAAGAGGAAAAGAGAAGATGTGATCCAAAAGAAAGGGAAGAGAAAAGGATGAAACAGGCTTCTGTCAATGGACCAAGGTCAAATTCCAGTGTAAATAGAGCAAGTGGAGAAGTGAAAACAGACTCAGTAGAGGGAATACTGGGCATCTCACCTCATGAGGGAAATGAATGTATCCTTAGGACAAGTGATAAAGAATTCAAGTCTAAGGCTTTGAAGGAGGCTGAAACAGCTGTGTCTATGAATGAAAAGTGAAGAGAGAATAAAATCAGAATAGGATGTGTGCACTGAAATTGCTACCCTGCGGGAAGGGGTAGAGGATCCAACAAATAAGAGCGTTTTTCTAAAAGCTCCTTCTTAGAATCAAATCCTATCTGGTTTTCACCTCTAATCCTTGTTCTTCTTAAGTTTTGTGTTTCTTTTTAAAACATTTTGGTATAAGTATTTTAATATTTTATGGATGGTTTGTGGTACTATTTGACACTTGAACGAATGTCCTTTTTGTGCTATCACTTCTCCTGTTTATATCTGTTTCTCTCTTGATCATGTTAGTGTTACCTCAATGGCTATGAATTAACATGCTTCACCCTTTTTATGATGTCAAAAGGGGAAAAACTTAATGTGTAGAGTAGACTGCAAATTGCAGATATGCGCAATATGTTGTGTAGATATATAGACTATCAGCTATGGTATTGTGCAGATATGTGTATATACTAAGTAGATATGTAGTCTAACAGCTATGATGTTGTGCAAATAGGTGTAGTATACTATGTGTATATATAGTTTGTGGGATGTGATGATAAGGATAGGGGTTCTCACATTCAGGGAGAACTTAAATGCTCATTGATAGGGTAATAAGATAGAGGATGCATGTATTCTTTTAGGCATCAGTGATAAGGGACATTGGTTACGCAAAACTAGTCTGGTATATGGTTTTGTGTCTTATGTTGTGTTGCTGAAGTATAGGCTTTGCTATGTAGAAATTGGTTGAAGATGCTGAGTATGCTAATCTGATTGTATGGGTTTGTCATTATAAAAAAGGGGGAATTAAGTCCTTAGTTTTGATTATTGACAAATTCATAGTATGGAACCTATTCCCTGAAGCTTTTGTTGTGACGACAAAGGCCTCTTCACATTAGGGAACAGGTTGGGCCACCTGTCGCTGTCACAGTTAGCATTCCAGCTGACACATAGTACAAGAGTTGGTGAAAATTTGTTGCCACCTTTTTGCCTTAACCAATAAGAAAGCTTCTAGGTTTTCTTATGTCACAACAAATAAGGCTCATCTTCCTCAACAAGAAAACCAACACTTTCAAATACTCACGATTAAAGATCTTTTTGAAGTGTTGCAATGCTGTAATCAAATGTTGAAACTATAATATTTCATCGAGTTGTATTTTTATTTCCTTATTTTAGTTGAGTCTTTGGATTTTGTTCCTAAAAGTCTGCCTACGTTTTCTTATGATTGTAGTAGGTGTTGTGATGTACTGTCTCCTGTAAATCATCTAGAGTTAGGTAATGGTATCCAAGCTAGAGTTAGCTTGAAGAGTCCAATTAGAGGTAGCTGGAGGTGGAAAGAGTAGAGTTGCTGCTTGGTTTTCTTGTAATAGAGTTATTGCTAGAAAATAAAGAATTAAGAGGTTAATCCTTGGAGTTGTATTCAAGGTGTTGCTTAAATATAGTGGTGGTTGAAATTCTGGAGGCAAGTCGTGGTTTTTTCTCCCTTGAGAAAGGAATTTCCTCATAAAAATTATGTGCTTTTACTTTTTATACTCCTGCACTACTTACTGCATTTACCTTCTATTTCTCATTGTGTGTGTGATTCTGGGAATAGTTCCCTGTGTCAAGGAGTAGCTTACCCCAATCCTTTACTATGAACAAATGCTTAATAATAGAAATAAAGAAAAAGAAAGCATGCCACGCCATGACCAAGCCTTTATCAGCTAAAAAGGATGAGGACGGGGTCGAGGCGGAGGTAGATTCAGTTCCAGAGGTAGAAGATTCAATCCAGTAGCAAGGTACAATCTAGACTCTCACGAAAACTCTAGCTTCAATGACAACAAGAATGAGCAAATTGCAAAAAATGTCAATTGGAAACAAACCTCGCCTCACCAACCTGGAGAGAACATTGTGAAATGTCAAATATGTGAAAGGTTCAATCACACTGCCCTTGAGTGTTAGAATCGATTTGACCATTCATTTCCATCGGAGGACAATCTACCAAAGTCGCTAGCTACGACGAGTTTGAAAGTTGAAGAAGATCCAAATCTATATGCATACTCGGAAGAAACAACACACATTTTAAACAACATAGGTAAACTCTCATGCGTTATAGAGGTAATAATACAATTCTTGTTATTAATGGAGTAAGCTTGAATATTTCTCACATTGGTGAAGGTAAACATGAGACTCAAACTGGTACTTTGAACCTTAAAAATGTTCTGATTGTTCCAAATATTAAAAAGAACCTGATATTGTTGGGACAATTAGTTCAAGATAATTCATATATCATTTAGTTCAATAGTAACAATTTTTTTGTTAAGTCACAGGAGGGCAAACTACTTGCTAAATGATCCAAAAATGGAGAGTTGTATGCACTGGATGAAATAAAGCATCAAGACCTTTATGTTTTCAAAAATTCTGCCTCCGAAAACATCTAACACAAGAGAATGGGTCACCCTCATCCAAAACTTTTGAAGCTCCTGCACTCAAGAAATTTAATCAATGTTTTCAGTTGGGATAAAGAAAAACCTCTTTGTATTAATTGCCAAATGGGAAAGAATTGCAGAATTTCTTTCATCCAATAATATTTCGAGATTTCCTCTAGATAAATTGCATTGTGATTTATGGGGTCCTACTTCGATTCTATCTTGCCAACAATTTAAATACTATGCAATTATTGTTGACGATTTTACTCGTTACTCATGGCCTTTTCCTCAAAAGAAGAATCTGATTTCATTGAGAACTTTTTAAATTTAAATTTCAAAGACAAATTGAAAATCAGCTGAATTTTTTTTTTTCAAAGTGATGGTGAATAGAGCTGTCAAAATGGATTTAGCCCGTGAGGCTGACCCAACCCAACTCTTTAATTAAGTAGGGTTTGGTTACTTTTTTTTTCTGGCCCTTTTAGCAATGAGGCTTATAAGCCCAGCCCATCTTGATCCGTCGGCCTTAGAGGCCAGCCCGTGGGCTGGAAATTTAAAAATAATTATAAAATATTTCAAATTAGTTTTTTATTAGTCAAGTTTTAATAAATCATAAAACAAAAAATTAAAGTGTCCTGCACTGTCCAACTACAAGGCCCAACCCAATAAGCCAAGCCCAAGTCAACTTACATAAGTTACATTACATTAGATTCTAGAGAAATCAGAAAGGTGAACCTACATAATAAGTTAATAACAATATAACATAAACATACATTCGACAATTAGGGTTTACACTTTACAATATCATTCCTTTTCTTTGAGTTCTCCTTCTTCATAGTTGCGACGGCTGCATTTGTGCAGTTTCACAAAATTCACTATGGTCTACGGTTGACGGGTGACGGACTGACGGCTCTACAAATGAATATAGGTAACAAAATGTTGAAAAAATTATCTTCTCTCTCCTAGTTATTCACCATTTTTTTCTATTTTAAGAGTTTTATGACATTTTTCAATTTTGAGATCTAATTTTGACACTGAACTGGCCTCTCCGAGGATCTACTCGTGATGGTCATTGCGTCGGTACCATGAAATGACCCCTCCAAACCCAAATATGGTCGATTTGGGTACCGCCATACCGACGATTTGGGGGTTTCAATTTTGATCTCTTTCCTCATACAATAGCATTTTCAAAATTTTGTTGGTACAATCTCGTCGAAATCTTTAGAGGTCGGTACCATGAAAGAAGAAACTACTGAGAAAAAACTTAGTGCTACTTTTCAACTATGAGAATGAAATGATACAAACTTTCTGGACTTGTATTGTTACTTCTTTTTCAATTTTCTATTCCACTTGTGGTTGTATTTAATCATTTAATGTTATACTGTACGAGTGGGGGATGGATCTGTAAAATTTCTCTCAATAGCGTTGATATATAACTATATTTGTTAATTCAAATTTGAAATTTTGAATTTTTCAGTTCATTTTCAGTTTTTGAAGTCTGAAATTATCTTTTGAAATGTTTATCTTATTACGGTAGAATCAATGGAGGATGTTGCTGAACATAGTGCACATCAGAATAATGTAGAGGTGAATGAATTTGAAGAGCCTGAGAAGAAGAAAATAAAGCAATTAAAATCATATGTTTGGACATATATGAAAAAGATTGGTAGAGGTGATGATGGAGTGGAAAGGGCAGAATGCAGAGGATGTAAGAAAGTATACAAATTTGGTTCTACTCCGGGACCAAATGGTAAGAACTATGAACATCACATTTAAAACGACACATACCTTAATGCAAAATGCTCAAATACCATGATTTGGGTCAGATGTATATGGATCGTCAAGGTAACATACAGTCGAGAAAAATAGATCAAATGATTTCACGTGAAAAGCTTGCTGAAGCTATAATTGAGCATGATTTGCCGTATTCTTTTGTGGAATATAAAAAAATTACAGCGTGGTTAGATTATGTAAATCCAGAAGTAATAATGCCATCAAGAAACACTTCTGTTGTGGATGTTCAAAAAGTGTATTTCAAAGAGAAAGAAAAGTTAAGACAAGCCTTGGCCAAGATTCATAATTGAGTTTGCTTAACTTCTGATTGCTGGACAACAGGTACGTCTGAGGGTTATCTTTGTTTAACTGCTCAATAAGTTGATGATAATTGTAAGTTAGTTTCTAAAATTTTGAACTTTTGTGGTATGATTCCTCCTCATACTGGAGTGGAGTTGAATTGGCTGCAACTATATATGATTGTTTGAAGCAATGGGGCATTGATAGGAAGTTTTCTCAATCACTTTGGATAATGCCACTAATAATGATAGCCTGCAAACTATTTTAAAAGGACATCTTGGCTTGCAAAAGAGTTTATTATGCGATGGTGAATTTTTTCATGTGCGTTCTGCTCATATTCTTAATTTGATTGTCCAAGAAGCTTTAAAAGCAACTACTGATGCCTTGTTTAGAATTAGAGAAAGTGTGAAGTATGTAAAAGGATCTGATGGTAGAATGAGAAAGTTTGAACAATGTGTTAAGCAAGTAGGGATTAGTACAAAATTGGGTTTACGTTTGGATGTGGCAACCTGATAACTCAACGTACTTGATGCTTGAGAGTGCACTACAATATGAAAAGGCTTTTTCTAGTTTACAGTTGATCGACAGAAATTACTGTGTTTGTCCTACATTTGATCATTGGAGAAGGGAAGAAAAAATATTTGAATTCTTGGAGCCTTTTTATGAAATAACTTCTCTGATTTCTGGTTCAAGTTATCCGACTTCCAACTTGTACTTTATGCAAGTTTGGAAAATTGAATGCTTGCTGAAGGAGAATTTAAGTAGTTTTGATGAAGTTATTAAGGAAATGGCCGCAAGAATGTTCAAAAAGTTTCAGAAATATTGGAATAGATTTAGTCTAGTGTTGTCTTTTGGAGCTATTCTTGATCTTCGCTTCAAGACACAACTTTTAGAATTTTGTTTTTCAAAGGTGGATGCTTCTTCGGCAAAAGAAAATGTTGCAACTATTGAGAAAAAAATGCACAAGCTATATGAACAATATGAAAATAATCAAATTGGGACAGAGATTGCAAGTACTGTTCAATGTAAACCTATTGAAGAAGGAAGACAATCCAAACAAAAGAAGTTCACTTTATTTGCTGTAAGTATCAATTTCTTTTTCTTTTATCTATTCTTTTTCTACTTTTCTTTCTTCATCTGGGGATCTAAAGTGATTAATGGGTTTGATTTGATTAAGATGTTTAACCATCTTCATGGGCAGCTGTGTCTTTGAATTGAAATCACACAAACAAAGCTAGGTCTTAATTGGTAGTAGTCTTTAGCATAACGTAGGATGCATGTAATGGCTAATAAGAACTATGAGTCAAAAAATAGGTCAGAACAATAATTAATGTGTAGAAACTGAAACTTATCTTCCATATATGGTCTGCCTATATACTTTCTCTTCCTTAAATTCCACTCGTTGAATAACAGTTGATATATTAATGTTGTTGAAACTCCATAATTTGTTTATCTTCCTATGTTTAATTTTTTTTCTTAATGAAAATTTGGCTCCGCACTACTATCACTAAATGATGAACTTGATGGACTGGTGCTACGTACCATTGCTTATTTATCTACGCTTTCTATTGCCCCTTTTTACTGTTTTTTTTACTGGTAAAATAAAATAGCTCTCTTCTTTATGGTTGCTTATGTTCTTTAAAACCTGATACTGCTACTTCTGTTAAAAACTAGTGTTACTACAGTTCTAAACTACGCTATGTTTCTCCAGTTTCTCTATTTTCACCGACTTTCAACTAGCTGTGCCTGTGACTAACTATTTTGAAGTGTGACATATTTTAGGAAGTATATCAAAAGAATAGCATAACTAAAAGTTCTAAAAGCTACGATTCCAGAAAATTTTTCGTCAATCCAGTAACTTTGGTCAGAACTATTACTAATTGGGAGTAAGTTCAATGTGCAGGAAACTTATATAATGTACATATAAGATGAATCACTTTAGATCCCCCAGGCCCACTATCATTAAATCAAACAATTACTTTTGCTATTCTGTTTATATCAAACTTAGTAAAATTGTTTGCATTTTTTCTTTTTTACATCTTTGCTAATTCTATTGTTATTATATTTCATGTTTTAAATTAATAGGAGTTTAAAGAGTTTGAGAGTACATCTATTTGCAATGCTGGAAAGTCAGAATTGACCCTTTATTTGGAGGAACAAAAGCTTGATTATGAATCTTTTCAAGAGATGGATGTTATCAAGTATTGGAAGGATAATGAAAAAAAATATCCTAATCTTCCAATTACTTGAGTAGCATCAGAATCGGCATTTAGTATTGGTGGTCGTGTTGTTACCAAGTATAGAAGTTGTATCCATCCTGAGAATGTCCAAACTCTTGTTACTACAAGAAATTGGTTGTATGGATTTACCCAATCTAATACCGGTAATAATTTCTATTTTTCTTAAAGTATTTATTAATTTTATATAACTAATATCTTGTTTGATGTGAATTATTTATGGTTATATAACTAATATTTTGTTTGATGTGAATTATTTGTAGATGAAGATATGCTTCTTAAGGAAACTATGTCAAATGTTGATTCAAATGTGATTGATGGTACAAGTGCAAGTGAAAGTGGAGTTGATAAGCTTTAATTGATTGGCTTTGTAATAGTTAAAATTTAGATTTATTTTGTAATTGGGCAATATTTTAGTCCAGGTAAGACTTGTAAGATTTTGAATTTAATTTTTGTCCATCTTTTGGTGGTTGGCAATCTTTCGGAATGAGATGACTCTGAATCTCTAATTAATATTATCTTTGAATTGATCTTTCTAATCACGGTATTCGTACAATTGAAATATGCGATAAAGTGATTTTAAAATGGGCTATATATTTTTGTTTATTATGTTTTACAGTTTTAGGTTATTTTTATTTTTTAAAAGGGCCAACCCGTTCTAACTTGTGGCTCGCTTAGGGCTGGGTTGGGCTGCTCTTTCAATAGCCCGTTAGTTAAAAGGGTCAGTCCGTCCTAGCCTATTTATTTCTCTAGCCTGCTAGGGTTGGGTTGGGTTGGGTCAGTCCGTATTGACAACTCTGATGGTGAAGGTGAATTCATATCATTTGAGTTTGAAAATCATTTATTTCAATGTGGCATCTGTCATCAATTTTCTTGCCCTGCACATTCCTGAACAAAACGGTGTGGCTGAAAGAAAGCATCGTCACAATGTTAAAATAGGTCTCACCTTTCTCTTGCAGGCAAACCTTCCTTCTATATATTGGGTTGATGCTTTTCTAATAAATGCTTTCTTATAAATCACATGCCTTTCACAACACTGGAAATGGAAAATCCTTTCTTTAATTTGTTTAATCGTCATTCTGACTATCGAAGTTTGAAAGTTTTTGGATGCAAGTGTTTTCCATATTTAAGATACTACGGCAAGAACAAATTTGCAAATAAAATGTATCCTTGTGTCTTCCTTAGATACAACACTATTCACAAGGATTAAAGATGTCTTGATCCTTCAACTAATAAAATATATATTTCATGACATGTTATTTTTGATGAAAATACTTTTTCTTACCCTCCTTTCAAGTAAATGTCTATACAGGAACATCTAGAAGTCACAATATTTTTGGATTCAGATGCACGGAAAAAGAAAGAGATCGATTTTACGATTCAAAAAGAGAGTGCGCATTAATTGAAATCCGCTAACAAAGATGATGCATAGATTCAAAAGGGGGCATCATGTACTCTATGTGACGAATACTACGTTTTCGAGCTACGAATCTCAAAAAGAAAATAAGGAGTCATCTTAGCTATGATGCAGAGTCAGAAAATGACACCATATTGGAGACCACTACTAAATTGAAAAATGTGACTGAAAATATCGAAACTCATGCAACAGAAAATAAACAACTCGTATTCGACAATAAAGAACCAGAATCTTTGAGTAGTGGACATACAAACTCTGACTATTATGATTCTCAAACAACTGCACATCAACCTCTTCATAATTTACCAAATCTGAATGAAAACTAGCTTCTACTTCTAATGATTTATGTACAGGTCCAATGCAATCATCAAATGACAATCATATGATAACTCAAATGAAGTTGAGGAATGATCTAGAATTACATCCTAACCTTGCAAATGTAACTAAATAGATTTGAGATAAGAAAATATCGACGAGGAGGAAAATTGCATTACCACACCTTCATCACAACAAGCATCATTAAAACCCCAAAATCATATAGATATGCCCTAGCTCACTCCCAGTGGCAAGAAGTAATGAAAGAAGAGATACAAGCACTACATGAAAATCACACCAGGACCCTTGTGCCTAGACCAGCAAACACTAATATAGTTGATTCAAAATGGATTTATCGAGTCAAATTCAAGGAAGATGGACCAATAGAATGATACAGAGCTTGGCAGGTTGCACAAGGGTACACACAAGCGGAAGACATAGACTATGATGAAACCTATAGTCCAGTTGTAAGAGCTACAACCATAAAATTTGTGCTATCCATTACAGTCTCGTTAGGCTGAAAATTAAGGCAATTGGAAGAAAAAAATGCCTTCCTCCATGGTATCTTAAAAGAAGCTGTGTATATGAATCAACCGCTAACATTTGAGGATCCAAAACTCTCCAATTACGTGTTAAAGCTAAATAAATCAATCTATGGACTCAAACAAGCACCTCAGGGTGGACTCTTCCTAATTTATTTTAAGAAAAAAAGATGTTGTTGTGCTCATGCTAATTAATGTCGATGATATTGTGCTTACAACAAACAAGGAAGAGTTTATACAGGCATTAATAACTCAATTCAGCTCGAAATTTGCATTGAAGGACTTGGGAAGATTACATTACTTCCTTGGGCTAGAAGTATAGTATTTCTTAGAAGGCATTGCTCTATCACAAGGCAAGTACACGAAAGATCTTCTCAACTGAGAAAACCTTATAGAAAATTCTCATTTCAATAAACCAATGGCATTGAAATCACAACCAATGCCAGAGGACTCAAAGCTAGTTAATACAAAGGAATATCGAAGTCTAGTCAGTGCACTTCAATACCTAATGTATACACGTTCTGACATCGTCCAATAAGACAATAAAGTATGTCAAAAATTAAATGAGCCAACAAAAGGAGACATGAAAGAGGAAAAGAGAATTCTTCGCTATCTCAAAGGAACAATGGACTATGGAATCAAATTTCTTTCCCAAAGTCCTCTAAAGCTATATGGATTTTGTGATGCTGATTGGGCAAGTTGTCCCGACAACAGAAGAAGCACTACTAGGTACTGCATATATCTAGTAGCTAATTGCATCTCTTGGTCATCAAAGAAGCAACCAACAGTTTCAAGATCAAGTTCTGAAGCAGAATATAGGTCAATGGCAAGTACAACGGCAGAACTAGTATGGACTGCCTTCTTACTACGAGATGTTGGAATTAAGTTACATGAACCATCACAACTCTTTTGTGATAATAAAAGTGCATTGTACATGACTATAAATTCAGTGTTTCATGCTCACACGGAGCACATAGAGATTGATTACCACTTTATTCGTGAGAAGGTAGCTATTGGAGCATTGACAACTCGATATATTCCCTCATCTCATCAGATTGTGGATATCTTCACCATACCTTTATCAAAACTTCCATTTCGATATTTTAGGAACAAGCTAGGAGTCCATTAAGTCATTTCCTCCCTCTTGAAAAAGGGTGAAAAGAATGAGGAAAGACCTGCAGCTATGGTTAATTATCCACACAAGAAAAGAGCTAATCACTTCATATCAAATCTCATTCAACGTGCTTCCATATCACAAGAATTTCTTCAATCAAGAATTATTCCATAATAGTTTCTCAATATCCTCTTGATTTAGAACCAAATCAGGAGGATGCTAATAAATTTTTTGTTGCCTTTTTTATCTCTGTGGATTTCTCTATATATAGGTTCCTTTGTTAGTAAAAATACACAGAGAAAGCAATACAAAGTTTGAATTGCAATTCTAAAAAAGTTTTTTTCTATTGCTTACAATAGTGATACGGGAATTACCACATATTATAACGTGGATATTGTATAATATCTACCAGTTTATCCAAAAAAAAATAACGTGGATATTGTTAACAGAGAAACCAAACACCTGCTATTAATGTGAAATTTAACACTGGAAAATTAATTTACTATACTGGTATATAGGTAACTAAACAACCCTTAATTAACTTATCCAAATATAAACAAGAGAAGTGCAATTCTTCTTTTTCTTGCTCCTCGTCTTCCCTTTCGAGTTCTCGGTCTATATAATAGGATCAATTAGTATTGCAGAAATGACGTCTTTCACGTTATTCTTGGAAAAAGTATAAGCATCTTCATCTTTATATAAGAACTCTGCTACTCTTGTGAGAATAATAATAGACATGAGCGAACCTTGATATCACGCCAATGAGTTTGAAGTATTCTTGAATCAAATCCTTCCAATAATTTTCTATTATACTTTTTATTTTCATGTATGCTTCTTCTTTTATAACACCATATTCATTCATAGAACATTCGATAGCAGAAGGTGCATCTCCTCTCTTTTGTTCTTCCTGCATCAAAAATATAAATAAACAAACAACATAATAGACAAAATAATAGGTAGACATTTATTTAGATCTTGGAGTGCCTAATAGGAAAGATGGTTCTTGAAGTGACAAAGTGAAATATGACCGAATAATTTTAGGTAGCCGCTTCCTAGAAGGTGGTCAGGAACACCAGAGGCTCTTTAGGTTGTATTCGTTTGTTTTGCTTGTTATGGTAATATTTCACAGTTTATTACCAAAAAAAAAAAAAAAAATTTAGGTAGCCACTTATAACTTTAGGCTAAAAAAGTAAAGCAAGAAACATATTGTAACAAGTATAAAATAATTATTGATACTAATAAATTAAATTCAATATTATATACACCCACTATATACCTCATGTGATACAAGATCATTGACTAATCTTGCAATGATACAGGCAGCAACAAGTATTGGAGGTTCCGTTGATATCCAATCAAATGCATCTTTAGTTGCTATCTTTCCCATGCCTAACCAAGAAGTAGTTGCTATCAATAGGTAAGTGCTTGATGGAATTTCATTCTTCATATACTCCTGTGGTTCGTATTATCTTCCCATGATACCATTTTGCCTCTTGGAAGTAAGCCCTCAACAACTTTTTCATCTGAAACCAGAATATATATCAAAATCTTTATAAGATTTGAGGAATAACTATCAATTTAAGTAATTGTTTGCTACTTTCTTTATAAGTACCTCTATTACGGAATAGCTGACTAGAAATGACTTGTTTTCATTCGCCAATTCTTTCTCAATTTCATTGTAAACATCTAGAAGGCCAGTGTATATAATCTTCATATATGATGGTAACTGCTCTGAAGCATCAATATTCCACCTACATACATAAAAGTCTAAAAGAGCAATTATAAAAATGTTGCAATATATATATATATATATATATATATATATATATATATATCAAAAGAATTACTACCTTTCAATTGCTCCTGTGAAGAGGGAAAGTTCATCTAGTGTCCCATCAATATCATATGTGTCATCAATAAGGGTGTCAAGTGGGCCGGCCTGACCCGGCCCGATCCTGTCCTCGTAAATAACCCGGCCCGGTAAGCCCTAGGGCTTTAGAGTTTCGGATTTCGGGCCGGTTATTTTTTTAAAATGGACCCAGCTAACCCGGCCCGGACCAAGCTTGGTCCAGGCCCACTGATTAACTGGCTCGGTCCGGCCCGGATACCTTTTTTTTAAAAAAAATAAATTAAAAAATTGGGATTTTGGGCCAAACTAGCCATTGACTTTAGGCCCATTTATTAAAATAAATAAATAAATTTAACTTTAAAAAATATTTTTTAATCCTCAAAAAATTCTATAAATACCCTACAACTTCAAATCATTTTTCACACAATTTTTAACTCTCTCAAATCTCATTCTCTCTCAAATCTCAATTCTCAATTCTCAAATATTCAATATATTTAATTTCTTATTGTGTTCACTTTAATTTTTTAATTTTTCGTTTACAAAGTACGAGCAGAAGTTTCTAAAGTCGCAACCTTCGGATACTTCCAAAATTTGGTATTGTCGTTCCATCTCTTATGTTTAATTTTTATTTATTGTATTAATTGTTTAATATTTAATTCATTATATTTGTGTATTTTGAATATTTTTAGTTTAATTTAATTTATATTATGGATAAATTAAGAAACCTCGCTACTAAAGGTGTTAAAATCTTTTATCCCGGAAGCAGTAGTGGTAGTAAAAAGTGAATTACTAGCGGTAGAGGTAGTTCAAGTAGTAGATATACCCGTGTACCTTTGGCTCCGGTACTGCTTGGTACACCTTTTGAGGAAGAAATAGGTGTAGGTGCTCACGATATGGATTATGTAGAAGCTAAAGAAAATTACAGTATAGAAGAAGAAAATGAAGTAGATGCGGTTAATTTAGACAAAGATAATGAAAATATTGCTGAGACACCCGCAGTAGGAGATGTTAACGTTAGATCTGAATCGGTTAATCTCCCTCCCCGTCTTCCCAGTGCCCCAAGAACTCGTAAAAGAACTAGTGTTGCATGTCAATTTTTTGAACGTATATCAGATATTGAGGTGCAATGCAATATTTGTCAACAAATATATAAGCATAGAAGTGGAGGCAAGCAAGGGGGTACGGGTACGTTAATGAGACATATAACTGAAGATCACAAAAGAGAGTTAAATATTGCACAAGGTGGTGGGGATTTTGGTGGGCCAACACAAACTAGAATGGACCCAACAACCGGTCACGTAGCGAAAAAGTATAATAAATTGAGGGACCGGGAAGAAATAGCTAAAATGGTAGCTGTGGGTTGTTTTCCTTTTAGTTTTCCTTCTTCTGATGCCTTTATTCGTTATGTACAAGCAATTTCTAATCCTATGTTTAATAGTATTCCTAGAACTACTTATCGATCTGATATTTTTAGACTTCATTCACAATATTGTTTTTATTTATCAACATTGTTAAAAAATATTCAATGTAGATTGTCCCTAACTTTTTATCTTGATTGTGCTGTAAATAAAAATGATTATTTAATCGTTACTTGTCATTAGATGGATAGTAATTTCGTGATGCAAAAACGTATTCTTGCTTTTTTATATGATGAAGATCGTAAACATACCGGACAATTTATTGCTGATTCTATTGTTAAAATTGCCGGATATTAGGGTAGCAAAAATAAAATTTTATGTATTGCTTTTGATAATGCTTCTAACAATAAGACTGTTATAAAAAAAAATCTACGCTATCTCCACCCTTGCCTGAAATTTTTCATATTAAGTGTGCATGTCACATATATAATTTAATTGAAAAAGATGGTCTTGAGTTTTTTGAGCTTTATATTGAAAAAATTCGTCTTGCCGTTGGTTTTATTCAAGGAAATAATTGTAGATCGAGAATTAGAGAATTTGAAGTTAAATGTCAAGAAAATGGACTTACACTGATTTTGATGTCTGAGGAAATTGATACTAGATGGAATTCTACGTATGAATTTTTAAAAACTTGTTATGAATATAGAATTCCTATTACACTAGCTTTTAACCAACATTGCGGTTCATTTGCTGATTCTGCTGATTGCATGCTACATAATTCTCATTGAGTTGTAATTAATGATCTTGTTAAGTTTTTAGAAAATTTTTATGTAGCTACGGTTGAATTTTCCGGTGCTTATTATCCTATTGTTTGTAATATTTTGGCATATATAGCCGATATTTTTGGTTTGCTCAAAGAATATAAAAATAAAGAAGGTTATAAAGAAGCTGTTGACGCCATGTTTATGAAATTTAAAAAATATTTTTTCCCGATTCTCCCTATTTACTTGGTTGGTGCTATGCTAAATCCATGCATGAAATATAATAATATGTGCCACTTTAGTACTCTTATTTATACTAACTTAGAAATAAATACTAACCATGATTCTGAACAAGTACAACCTGATTTACGGACGGCTACGGCTGCTGCAAAGGATTACATAGAAAAATTATATAATCACTATGCTGATTTATTTGATTTAGCCGTACCTACAAATATCACTCCAACTGTCGCTCCTCATCTTCCCGAGGAGCCATCATCTTCTAAAAGGCCGGCACATATTGGTTTTTCTGATTCGTTTTATGATTTAAATTGTTGGAACAATGTTGATGAGAGAACTTACACATCAACTTATCGGGAAGAGATGAAATATTATCTTCGGACGACACCAGAGAATCGCAGACGATGGATCAACACGTTGGATTGGTGGAGGAGTAATGAAACACAATATCCTGTGCTTTCAAGATTAGCTAGAGATGTCTTGAATGTTCCAATTTCAACCGTTGCATCAGAGAGCGCCTTTAGTCAGGGACGATAGCAGCTTGGAGACAACCGACACTCATTGGGAAGCAATGCAATGAATGTTCTAGTTTGACTCAGAGATTGGATTAGAGCGGAAAGAAGAAACCAAGGAATAGAATCGGAGCCGAGCGACGAGCTGAAACTTGAAGAAATTATGACTTCACGGGAGAACTCAGCAGAATCAAGTCCAATGCATGGTTTTGCCCTCATTGACTTCGACTATCCTATGCAAGTTCCCGTTAATATTAACATGAATGAGTTGGGAAAAATGATGCATAATTTTTTAGATTTTTCATTCATGTAAATTATACATTTTGGATCATTTTGCAATCAATAAAATTTCCCAAATTCATTCACTCCTTAGTCCTTACTTTTTATACTTTTTCATTTAACGATTTAAAATTTTAAATTGAATTTCTAGTTTTCTACTTTAAATTAAAAACTTACTTCTAATATATTATTAATTTACTACCAAATATTATTAATTTATTATATTAGGTAGCATATGTTTTGTATATATGTGCATGTATTTTCTATAGAAGTTTATATTTAACGTATACATGTGTATATGTTTTATAAATTAGTATATAAGTATATCTATATATATTGTAATGTATATATATTGTAAGTATATTTTATAAGTAGTAGTATATATACATTGAATGATGCGTATACACGTGTATATATCTTCTATAGAAGTGTATATTTAACGTATATATGTGTATATGTTTTATAAATTAGTATATAAGTATATCTCTATATATATATTGTAATGTGTATATATTGTAGTGTATTATACACGTGTACATATCTTCTATAGAAGTGTATATTTAACGTATACATGTATATATGTTTTATAAATTAGTATATAAGTATATCTATATATATTGTAATGTATATATATTGTAGTATATTTTATAAGTAGTAGTATATATACATTGAATAGTGCGTGTACACATGTATATATCTTCTATAGAAGTGTATATTTAATGTATACATGTGTATATATTTTATAAATTAGTATATAACTATATCTATATATATTGTAATGTATATATATTGTAGTATATTTTATAAGTAGTAGTATATATACATTGTGTGGTCCATATACACGTGTATATATCTTGTATATTTAGCGTATACTTGTGTATATGTTTTATAAATTAGTATATAGGTATTTCTATATATATATTGTAATGTATATATATTATAGTATATTTTATAAGTAGTAGTATATATACATTGAATGGTGCGTATATATGAGTAATTGACTAATTGTGTATATGTGTATATATTTTTTAAATTCTAATGTAGTATATACTATATATAGTGTATATATATTATTTAACGTATTTATACTGTATATAGGTGGGTATATGTAATGTATATTGAAAGAAAGTTTTTTTTTTTATATTTTTGACCGGGTTGGGTTAAGTGGGCCGGGTTAGGGTGGGTTTTAATTTTTTTACTGTTTGGCCCAACCCGGCCCAGCCCATCTAGCGCTAAAACTGGCCCTTAACCGATCCTCAACCCGGTTAAAATAGAAGGGCCGATTCCGGGTTGGCCCGGCCCGGACCGTTTGACACCCATAGTCATCAATAATGGAGGTGAAGTAAGCAATTTTTGTTGTTATTTTCCTCAAAGAACTATACTGAGGCTCAAAATAGGCTCCTAAACCCCAAAAGTATAACTCTATCAATCTGTCTCAGGCATCAGGCAATGCCTTCGCCATTTTCAGTTCTTTCCCCCACCTACAACAATGTGACACCCAAGTTTAGGATTAGAAGTCACACATCGGTAAAATATAGAAGATATGTTTATAAGTAAGCCGACAGAGATGTTTATAAGTAAGCCGACCTTACACGATAGTAATGCATTTTAAAGTCATGCATATCTAATCCCAGAGCAGATAATATGCAGACTTTCCGTTACTAACAAATTGTGTGCTTCTTTAGTAGGCATGCTTAATTGGACAGTATTTGGTTTCAATTGATATATCGAAGTAAAGAATACTTAAAATAAAGTTGGAACATGATATAAATTTAGGAACAAAGGTTGTGTTTGATCATAATAAATTTTATTTGAAAAAAAATGAAAACTAATGGCAACTTTATGGGTAAACCATTATTTCACTTGAAAGACCCCTCAAATAAGTTTTTAATATTTCATCAAAGCTTAAGGTGTGCATGGCGAGTTACCTTGTGATATCATATAGCTCCTTCCGATGCAACCTTTGCAAGGCGTTGAAGTCTAATTTGGCAAAGTTTAGTAACACTTGATTGCATGATTCATGATTTTCTTGGTAAAATGATAGTATGTATTTCTTTGTTTCTACCCTCACTGTACCATCTTTAATTGAAAACTTCAGTGTGTTACCGATTTGTTGTGAAAGCTGGGAGTCGCTTAATTTAGGCAAAATTAGTTTTAATTGAGTGATGGTGAAATTCAGTGCTTTATCCGGAATTTCTTTGTCATGCACTCTAAATTGTAGAAGGGGAGCCTTGGAGTAACTGATAAAGTTGCTGCCATGTGACCAGAAGGTCACGGGTTCAAGCCTTGAAAACAGCCTCTGGCAGAAATGCAAGGTAAGACTGCGTACGATACACCCTTGTGGTGGGGCCCTTCCCCGGACACCACAAATAGCGGTAGCTTTATTGCACCGGGCTGCCTTTTTTATCACTCTGAATTGTACCGCCTCATATAACCTCAACATTCCATGCACTTCATTAACTAATTCTTTTTTGAAATTTCCTTGGTCATTAGTGAACTTCCTAAAAGCATCTGCTTCAAATTTTGAGCGTATTAGATGTTGGATTTGAAATCGAGAGGGCGTCATGCGGAAGCTATTAGTTGCAAACCATCATGGTGATAATTCAGAAGACACATAAAACAATACTCAAAAGCTATATTATTGATATGGTTTGGGCCAAAATATTTACATATTAAAAATAAAATTGAAAAACCTAAAACCTATTGGGAGAAATCTCCAACCTAAACAAGACTCTTTAAACGATTACACTGTGGATGCTATTGTGTTATTGTATGAGAAGGGGTCTCTATTTATAGATATCCAAAAACTTTCCTCCAAGAAAGAGGTTTGCCAAATATGGAAAAGTTTTCGATTTTCTTTTAAGGAAAAATAAAGTAATTATGGTACTACTTTTATTTTCCTTCAATAGAAAATTAAAACTTAATTTTGGTAAGAAAATCAGGGAAAAACCCAACACATCTCCCCTTTTTGGCTTGATTTTCTTCACTTGATCCGCCTTGTTAACATTTTTTATCTTTATTCTTCACATAATCTTAATCCCTGCTGTTTGGCATGCTTAAAATTGAGCCTTTTTGGTTAAAGTATATGAGCCCTTCAGGTTAAAAATATTGGAGCTCTTTGTAGGGTAAAAATTAAGCTTTATTTTCAAATATGTAACAACAAGATTGTTGAAAATATAATTGAAAAATGTCTCCACATGTAGTTTTTGGACATATATCTTCATTATCATTAAATTTGCTGCAACTTTGATCTTAAAACTATCCTCAATCGAACCATTTGATCTTTGAACCATTGGCTTTGATACCACTTGTTGGGTTCGAAATCGAAAGAGCGTCATGTGGAAGCTATTAGTTACAAAACTTTGTGATGATAATTCAGAAGACACATAAAACAATGCTTAAAAACTATATTATTGATATGGTTTGGCCAAACGGCCTACATATTAAAAATAAAATTGAAACTAAAACCTATTGGGAGAAATCTCCCCCCTTAAACAAGACACTTTAAATGACTATATTGTAGATGCTATTGTGTTATTATATGAGAAGGGGATCTTCTATTTATAGATACCCAAAATCTTTCCTCCAAGAAAGAGGTTTGCCAAATATGAAATAGTTTTAGATTTTCTTTTAAGGAAAAATAAAGTAATTATGGTACTACTTTTATTTTCCTTCAATAGAAAATTAAAAATTAATTTTGGTAAGAAAATTAGGGCAAAAATCCTAACAAATCTCCCCCTTTTGGCTTGATTTTCTTCACTTGATCCGCCTTCTTCACATTTTTTTTATCTTTGTTCTTCACATAATCTTAGTCCCTGCTATTTGGCATGCTTAAAAATTGAGCTTTTTTTGGTTAAAAGTATATGATCCCTTTCGGGTTAAAAATATTGCAGCCCTTTGGAGCCCTTTGTAGGGTAAAAATTAAGCTTTATTTTCAAATATGTAACAGTAGGATTGTTGAAAATATGATTGAAAAACGTCTCCACAAGTAGTTTTTGGACATATATCTTCATTATCATCAAATTTATTGCAACTTTGATCTTAAAACTATCCTCAATCGAACAATCTATTCTTTGAACCATTGGCTCTGATACCACTTGTTGGGTTCAAAATCGAGAGGGCGTCATGCGGAAGCTATTAGTTGCAAACCATCATGGTGATAATTCAGAAGACACATAAAATAATACTAAAAAGCTATATTATTGATATGGTTTGGCCAAACGGCCTATATATAAAAAATAAAATTGAAAAACCTAAAACTTATTGGGAGAAATCTCCCCTTAAATAAAACTCTTTAAACGACTACATAGTGAATGTTATTGTATTATTGTATGAGAAGGGGGTCTTCTATTTATAGATATTCAAAACCTTTCCTCCAAGAAAGAGATTTGCCAAATATGAAAAGGTTTTCGATTTTCTTTTAAGGAAAAATAAAATAATTATGGTCCTACTTTTATTTTCCTTCAATACAAAATTAAAACTTAATTTTGGTAAAACAATCAGGGCAAAAACCCTAACATTAGAAAGATCATATTTTCATAAGTTATTTTTTCATCCTTTAATTTGAACTACACTTTCCAGATGAGGCATAATAACCTTGTTGCCTAAGTAATCGAAAGCAGAGAGTGAGAAAACTTAGAGAGAAAAGATGTTGAAATTTTACTTTGTATTTCTGTGTGTTTCAACTGTACAGAATAGTTATGTATTTATACAAGAAGAATTCCTAATGATAAATACAAACTCTACAAGATAATTACAATAAAACTCTAAAGATAAATGCAGGATAAATTGTTTTTATGAAGAGTCCTATTTACACATAAATAAGATTGTCAGTAATCAGAAACAATTGCGGCCAAGTTTGTAAGTCTTGAACATAGCCTTTGTGGGTCAGGGATTGGTCTGAGAGTACAACGCCCAACCAATTCAGCTCAATATGGGTCTTTCATTTTTTTCTTCTCTGTCTTTGTAAGAGTGAGATGGATAGTGTCGCTGTTTCCATTTTTTCCGGCAACACCCCCCCTCAAGTTGATGGATGGAGATCGTACACTCAACTTGTTCAATAAAAAATGATGAAGAGGCCTTGAAAGAGCCTTGGTGAATAAGTCAGCTAATTGAGAAGAATAAGATACAAATGATCAAGAAATCAAGCCATCAAGAAGTTTCTCACGAACGAAATGATAATCAAGTTCAATGTGCTTTGTTCGTTCATGAAAAATAGGATTTTTGGCAATGTTAATTGCCACCTGACTATCACAATTGATAGGAACAAAAAAAATAGATTGATGGTCAAATCCTGAAGAAGTCGAACAACCCAAGTAATCTTGGCGACAAGACGACGCATAGAGCGGTACTGTACCTCAGCTGAAGAAAGAGCAACAACCAACTGTTTTTTGGATTTCCAAGAGACTGGGAAGACCTCAAGACTTAAGAATAAACCAATAACAGATCATCGTGTATCAGAACAACCCGCTCAATCAGAGTCGCAAAAGGCTTGAATTTGGAAAGACGGATATGACGATAAGAAAACCCCAAAACACGGATCTTTACTTAGGTACCGTAAGGCATGATAAGAATCTTGAAGATGTCTGGAACAAGGATTTTGCATATACTAACTAAGATGTTGGACTATGTTATTTATTTTTATTTGGGTCCACTAAGGGCCTTGTCCCAAATTCAGACAGTTTTCATTCTAGCATGTAATAGAGATTTCATAGACTAGTTTAGAAGTTTTCTAGAGTTGTTGGATTTTAATTCTTTATCGTTAAATTGAGTTCAGAGTATGACCATAATCTCATATTAAGTTGTATTTCCGCATCTTCTTTTATTATATGAATATTATGCATGACTACCAGATAGAGAAGGGCGTCTGGGCCTTCATGGTTCAGAATGCTTGTCACGAACAGGACCTCGGTTCGGGTCATGACAAACTGGATATTAGAGCATGGTTCATGGCCACAGTGTGTCTGCAAAATTGCGTCGGATAGAGTCTTGTTTATGGGTGTGCAACGTGCCACACTTATAGGAAGGAGACTACTAGCCGTTTAGGAATATTTTCCTTCTTTGTGATTTAGTTCATGCTGCTGAGTCTGTAAGTCCCCTAATCAATGAGTTCTTGTTTTTCAGCAAATCACCACGCCTCCCCGGAGAACCAACGAACAGAATGCTCAAGCGGAAGAGGTTCGTCCAACTCATGGAATGCGGACCCATAACAGAGCCCACACTCCAGAATTTTTCCCTACTCTTGGAGTACCTCCAGTCCCGACCAATCCCCCTCGGGCCCCAAGGACATGTTAATCGTTCCCAGTATTCTTAGAGGGATATTTCGAATGCTAAGTTTAGGTAGTCCATTAATATAATTGCACAACTGGTAGCCTCTCATACCCATTGGTCTAAAGATGTGGGTTCGGTATCTAGCATGTCTAAAAGTACTTGGGTCAGTTAGTTCATGAGATTGAACCCACCCGTGTTCACTGGCTCGAAAGTTGAAGAGGACCCTCAAGGGTTCATTAATGAGTTGGAAAAGATTTTATGAGTTATGCATGTGAATAAAGTTGAAGGTGTGGAGTTAACAGCGTATCAATTGAAGGATGTGGAAAACCAATGGTATAATGAGTGGGAAGATTCTAAGGGTGAGAATAATGAGCCTTAAGTATGGAGTGAGTTTGTGGAAGCCTTCCTAGATTGATTCTTTCCTCAGGAGCTGAGGGAGGCCAAAGCTACAGAATTCATGAATCTAAAGCAAGGAAAAATGAGCGTCAAGGAGTACACTCTAAGGTTCAACTAACTATCCCATTATGCTCCGGAGTTGGCAGGAAATATGCGAGCCCAAATAAGGAAATTTGCATTCGATCTTTCCAATGACTTGGTTCTAGAATGCAAGGGGGCCATGATGAATAGAGAAATAGACTTCTCCAGAATGTCAGTCCACATGCAACAGGTAAGGATTAGAAGAAGAAGGTGGCTAAGACAAAGGAAAAGGATAGGCACGCCAAGAGGGCCAGGTCAGCAGACCAGAATTATAGTCAGCAATAGGGTGGTAATTGGGGGAATGAGTGGCAGAAGAAAAAGAATTTGGGTAATGCTCAGTCCGTAGCCAGTGCTTCGGTGCTCAAACCTCCAGCTGATCAGCGATTCCAAAATTTTTAGTCTAGTCATGGGCTGAGTGTGCAAGGTACGCAGTCTTAGGGGAGTATAGCTCATACTCCTCAATCATACCCGCGCTGTAGAAAATGTGGGAGGAATCATCCAGGAAGATGTCAGTTTGGCACTTTGGTATGTTATTTGTGCAGCTAGCCAAGCCATATCCAGAGGTATTATTGACAACGAGAGATAATGTTGGAGGAACAAAGTCATAGGCTAATTCCTCCACTCCGCTACCACCGCCCAAGGGCTCCCCTTCAGCTATCGAAAGTGGTAACAACCGGTTGTATGCTTTTACAAACCACCAGGAGATAGAAGCCTCACCACATGTGGTCATAGGTACGTTACGAATTTTCTCTTGTGATGTGTATATGTTACTTGATCCTGGGTCTACCTTGTCTTATGTGACCCTATATGTGGCCATCGGTTTTGGGTTTGACCTCGATGTAATTGCAGAACCTTTCTCTGTTTCTACTCTAGTGGGTGATTCTATTGTGGCTAGGAGGGTGTATAAAAATTATGTTGTGTCTGTTTATAGCTGAGACACTATGAAAGACCTCATGGAGCTAGAGATGATTGACTTTGATGCTATCTTAGGAATGGACTGGCTCTATTTATGCTATGCCATATTAGACTGTAGAACTCAAAAGGTTACTTTTTACTTTCTGAATGAGCCAGTGATAGAGTGGAAGGTCCATTCTTTAGCACCTAGAGGGAAGTTTATAACTTACCTTAGAGCTGTAAGCTTATTTCCAGAGGTTGTTTGTATCATCTGACCCGATAAGAGATTTTAATATTGAGAGTCCTTCTCTTTAGTCAGTCCCTGTGGTAAATGAATTTCCAAAGTTCTTTCCCAAAGATCTCCCAGGGGTACCACTCGATAGGGAGATAGATTTTGGTATTGATTTGTTGACAGATACCTGTCCCATTTCTATTCCGCCATATAAAATGGCTCCTGCAGAGTTGAAAGAGCAGCTGCCAGATTTTCTTGACAAAGGCTTTATTCGCCCTAGTGTTTCTCCTTGGGGTGCACCTGTGCTATTCGTGCATAAGAAAGATGGTTCCCTTCGTATATGTATAGATTACCATCAGTTAAATAAGGTCACTGTCTAAAAAATATCCTCTTCCTCGAATTGATGATTTTTTTGACCAGCTTCAGGGTGCTAGATGTTTTTCAAAGATAGATCTTCATTTGGGATATCATCAGTTGAAGGTTAGAGAGTCAGATATTCCAAAAATGACATTCTAAACCCGATACGGTCACTATGAATTTTTAGTCATGTCCTTTGGGTTGACTAACGCCCCTACAACTTTCATGAACCTAATGAATAGGGTGTTCCATTAGTTTCTAGATCTGTTTGTCATAGTTTTTATTGATGATATCTGGATTTATTCTAAGAGTGAGGAGGACCATGCCAATCACCTTCGAATTATCCTTCAGACTCTCAAAGATCATAAGTTGTATACAAAGTTTTCCAAGTGTGAATTCTGGCTAAATGCTATTGCTTTCTTGGGGCATATTGTGTCTAGTGAGGGAATTAAAGTTGATCCCTAAAAGGTAGAGGCAATGAGAAAATAGCCCAGACCCACGAATCCAATTGAAATTTAGAGCTTCTTAGGTTTGGCAGGGTATTGCAGAAGGTTCGTATAGAGTTTTTCCTCCATAGCTGATCCACTTACTAAGTTGAATCCGAAAAAGGAGAAGTTTGTAGGGTCTGTCTCCTGTAAGAAAAGTTTTGAGAGGTTGAAAGACAAGTTGACTAATGCACCTGTTCTGACTCTTCTGGAAGGTACAAAAGGTTTTGTTGTGTACTGTGATGCATCCCGAGTGGGACTTGGGTGTGTTCTTATGCAACATAGTAAGGTGGTGGCTTATGCATCTAGGAAGTTAAAGGTTCATGAGCGAAATTACCCTACGCATGACTTAGAATTGGCGGCTATGGAATTTGTGCTTAAAATCTTGCGGCATTATCTTTATGGGGTACATGTTGATATATTTACTAACCACAAGAGTTTACAGTATGTTTTCTCACAGAAAAAATTAAACCTCAGGCAGAGGCATTGGTTGGATCTTTTGAAGGATTATTACATGAGCCTACACTATCATCCAGGCAAGGCGATTATGGTAGCCGACACCCTTAGCAGATTATCTATGGGCAGTCTTTCTCATATTGAGGAAGGGAAGAGGGAAATGGTGAAAGATATTCACTGACTTGCAAATCTAGGAGAGCGACTTTTGGATTTCGAAGATGGGGGAGTAGTTGTTCATGAGGTAGCTAAATCTTCCCTTTGTGCCAAAGTTAAAGAAAAGCAGACTGAAGATCCCATCTTGATGTAAATTAAGAAAGATGTGGGTCAACAGAAGATGATGCCTTTTGAAATTGGTGGTGATGGAATTTTGAGATACTAAGGTAGGCTGTGTGATTTGAATGTGGATGGTCTGCGAGAGAGAATCCTTGATGAAGCTCACACTTTAAGGTATGTTGTTCACCCATGATCTACTAAAATGTAATGATCTTAAAACTATATATTGGTAGAATAATATGAAACGTGATGTGGCTGACTTTGTTTCCAAGTGTTTGAATTGCCAACAAGTTAAAATAGAACATTTAAGGCCAGATGGTACTTCCCAGGAGATAGCCTTGCCTCTATGGAAATGGGAGATGATCAATATGGATTTGATTATGGTACTTTCGGGGTCCCAAAAGTAGCATGTTCTATCTGGGTAATTGTGGACCAGCTGACAAAGTCAGCTCACTTTTTGCCCATGAGGACTAATTATTTGGGGGATGATTATGCCAAGCTGCACATTGAGGAGATAGTTCATTTTCATGGGGCACCTATATCTATTCGAGATACTTCCAGAGGGGTTTAGGTACCCAAGTGAACCTGAGTATGACTTTCCACCCTCAGACGGATGGGCAAGTCGAGCGCACCATTCATACCCATGAGGATATGTTGAGGTCCTGTGTAATTGACTTCAAAGGTATTTAGGTTGATCACTTGCCATTGATAGAGTTTGTGTATAATAATAGCTACCATGCCAGTATTAAGATGGCTTCTTTTAAGGCATTGTATGGGAGAAGATGTAGGTTACCGATAGGCTGGTATGAAATAGGTGAAATGCATGTTTTTGGGCCTGATCTTGTTCATCAGGGAATGGAGAAAGTGAAAATCATTAGAGAACGACTTAAAATAGCTCAAAGTCATCAGAAGTCCTATACTGATGTTAGAAGAAGGGAGCTAGAATTTGAGGTAAGTGATTTGGTGTTTCTCAAAGTCTCCCCTATGAAGGGAGTTATCGATTTGTGAAAAAGAGAAAGTTGAGTCCTCGATATATAGGGACATACCGTATTTTGAGAAGAATAGATGGGGTTGCTTATGAGTTAGAGTTGCTCGCAAGTCTGGCTTTGGTCCATCCCGTATTTCACATATCCATGTTGAAGAAGTGTATTGGAGATCATTCTTTAGTATTTCCTGTAGAGGAGATCAATGTGAAAGACTCCTTGGTTTATGAGGAGGAACCCGTTGCTATTCTAGAGCGTCAGGTCCGAAAGTTAAGGAGCAAGGAAATAGTTTTGGTTAAGGTGTTGTGGAAAAATAAAAAAGTCGAAGAAGCTACTTGGGAATCAGAAGATGATATGTGTGCTAGATACCCAAACCTTTTTGATCCGGTGGATGACAGAAATGAAAGGTACAATTTTTGCCTTGTTCTTTATATGCCCTTAATATACTTGAAGTCGTCCTTGTATGTGTTCCGCATCATCATTCGGTGATGAATGATCCCAAGGGGGATAATGTAACACCCCACAAAAGTCCTCCATGTGTTATCTCTTAGTAGCATGATTATACAGTTGAAAACTTGAAAATTTTTCTAAGTCTCAAAAGGACTGTCTCATTTTGTGCTCCAAATCTTTGAGGAGTTATTTTACGACCTTCCCGACCTTCGATAGTTAATTTTTTTAGTGGAGTCACGATGGGGTAAGTCGATAATATATCTCGGACAAGTTTTGGGTTTTTTGGGCCGTGCTTAGACCGTGTTTGGAGTCCCAAAATAGTGGACCAATGCGATCTTGACGCGTCGTGATAACGCCCAAACTGCAGCTCTCGTAAGAGTGTAAGCGGTCGATGTCAAATATAGAACCCAACTGTGTTGGGTGTCGAATCTCACAGGGAATACTTGGTCACTAAGTGTTGTAATTGTTAGCAGACTGTTGGTCAAAAATTCTACGAAAAGGGGGGATTTAATTGTGGCGTGAATTAAGAGTATCAAAGTAACGAATGAAACGATTTGTGTAGTAGGATTTAATAACAGAGAAAAATAAGTTAGGGTTATGTCCACCTTATAAGTTCTACGTATCTATTAACTATGAGTTATGCAGAATTCAGACATGCATGCACTTATAGAGATTTGTATTCTAATGGTAAACCTTAGTGTCTCTCGACCATCTAGGGTTATTTCACTTTAATTCTCTCAAGCTTAAAGTGTATAACTAGCGGTACAAATTCTCCAAGAGGTTAATCCAGTTACGGCATTAACGTGTAAACAGGGGTTGGTAGCCCTATTTCCTTGTCACACTCTCTTTTCTAGACATGTAACTTTTCTCTCGAACAAGTTAATGCTATACTGGCGTATTCTATATGTTTGCAACCACAAGAATTCAATTAAGATGAAGAGAGTAATGATATAAGTATCATACGCATCAAGAATTCACAAACTCATAGTAATAGATAGTATATCACAAGGCTTCCATAACCCTAACAGAGAAGTTTAGCTACTCATGAGTGCAACGGAGATCACAATAAACATCATCATCGTACCAAAGTTCGAATAATCTCACGTTGGGATGGAATTGGTGTTCAAACAAGAGAATAACGTTTTTGCTCTCTAGCCGTGTGGTTTCTGTGTAGCGTGTTTCTCTGTTGGTAACTTATAGAATCTGTAAACTGAATAATACTAAAGTGTCTGAAGAATAGAAAAATCGAAAGTATGATAATGCTTGCTGAAAAATTCAGCAAATAGGGTTTTTATAATATCCTTGTCATATTCCTACTAGGTTACTGCTGCACCCTTAAGTATGTAAAAATACTGTATTTGCCCTGGACAGATTCTCCCTGCATCATATTTAGTCCTCAAGCTTCCAAAAGTTGCCTTCCATCTTATGCGAAGTTTCCCTTTGCTACCGAAAGGTCCAACAAACTGCTGAAATCTTCGTCATTAGTACCTAAAAACATGCTAATCACGTTGGTTAGCTCACTTATAGGAAAATAGACTAAAAGTGCAGGGTTTATATATTTTATCCTCAACACTTAGCCTAAAATATGGACAAATTATGGTGTTTAGGCGTGTAAATACGCCCAACATCAACACCCCACACTTAAAGCTTTGTTCGTCCTCGAACAAAATATCACGTCCATGCAAACATATAACTAGAATATCACAGCATCCACACAACATGTTCATCAAGACAGGCACGGGAATCATTAACAAAGAGTAGGTTCCTTGATTGCTACTAGAAACAATTTAACCTCCAATATAGACTCGTGATGATGGTCAATTCGTATTCAAAAATTAAGGCACAAAGAATCATACAAGACTACCCAAAACTCATCAACCATGTGTGTCTCACGCAAGATATCACCCATAATCACTCACAAGTATTGCATTTTTCGAAACATGGGTACAAGATTCTCCTTGCTCTTACTCTCACAAAGAAGTCATATGTTACAACTGATGACCATAGGCTTGCCCTTAGTGTAATGCTCTACTAATATCATAATGCTAAGCTTAGGATCAAATAGGTCTTTTACAGGTTGTAATGTAGGCTAAGGGACGGGTAGGACTAGTTTGTCCAGAAATAGTTACTATGTTCCCTAAGTGCTTTAATCCACGACATTGTGTCATTAACGCTCTCTTTTAAACAATCATGCTACCTTTCTTTCATGTAACACCCCTTTTTACCTTATTTTGTTATTTAAACATAAATACAATTATCTTTTTAGTTTTCTATTTTTTTTTCATATCAAACATCTCTATGATAGCCATTCTTATTCACAACAATTTCAAGTACCAATACATTCTAAGGCATCACTCTCACCCAATTTCCTCTTATTTTGTCACATGACTTTACAATTTAAAGTGCTTAGGAATTTGGATCAAATTATGGTCTTGAAAAAAAATGGATTAGGCTACATATGAGGCTGTCAAAGAAAATAGCTAAAGGCTCAAAGGGGGTTATCTAGGATAATGTACACAGGTAGGTAAAAAGAAGGTAAACAATTACAGGCTGCCAAAGAAATGCCTAAATCATCTCCTAAACTTACACTCTTTATTTCGCTTTACACACACACTAGGCAAGTTCTAGAATTAGCCATAACATAGAATATACTATTATCTCTCACACACAAGGCACATGGTCAACTTTATTGGGAGCAATATAGACCCTTGACCCAATAAATGAAGGAATTAAACCACACACTTATCACATAGTGAGTCTCACTTAGATCCTAAACGTCTTAATAGTAATGATTTTAGCACAAACTCTTGTCATAATACCATGTCGCCTATCAGAACAATTTCATGCAAAATCTAAAAAAATATAAATAAATGCAAATGCAGGCAAAGAAGTACAACATACAAATACCAGCACCCCACACTTAGACGGGACACACTTCCCTTAGTGGAAAATAAATAAGGAAAACCTGGATCAGTCGGACTCCTCCTCTATGTCTGGGGTCATACCCCCTACATCGGAATCATCATCGGAGTCGTTGTCATTAGAGTTCTCCTCTACGTCTGAGCCTGACATTCGGCGATCATCATCAGTTGGCACATCATCATCAAGAGGTTCCTCGAAATACACACCTACTCCACACATAGCCCTCGCATGCTCATTCATCGGGTAGTCATAATCCAAATGTTGGAGCTCTGCAGCAGTTGAAACACGACCCCCGCTCATCATGGTAAACCTCGTCATGCCATATAAATGGCGGAAGAAGCTTTCATCGCGAGCATGTCTTTCTGCAGTGGTCAAGTTGACGCCATGCATAGATTAGCATCTTTAAACTTTGTCAGATCAACCTTCTTCGGGTTGTGTGGATGCTTATGATCTGCAGGTTCCTCTTCGATGTCCTCCTTCCTCAATATCGCAGTCAATAGATTGCCAAAACTGAAGTGGGACCTCTTGTGCAGCCTAGCCTTACGCATTGAAGATCGAATAATTGCCCTAATGTTGATGGGGATGTCCGTCATCAATGCGTACACCAAGCATACTCTATCACGTGTGATCTTTGTGTACTGCATCCCTGGAATCAGGCAAGAGTTGACTATCCGCAACCATATCCGTGCTTCTCTGTTCAAGGAAGCATACGGGAAGGTATTGTGCCGACCGGTGTCCTTGTGTCGACTCCAACGTGCCATTGATCTTGTTCCACATAGTGTGTGTCTGATTGCCCTGTACGGAGGTCTTTGTTGAAGTTCTTTGAGCGGTGATGGATAGACAGATGGAAGACCCAGAAAAGTGTAACAGAATTCCGCATTCAGCTGCAAGATTTGCCCCTAATCTTCACCTCACTTCCGGTAGTCTTTGGGGACCAATTTGCATAGAATTCTCGCGTTAGATCAAGATTGCATTCTCCCATGTCTCGGAAAATGAAATTGAGATTTAGCGCCATAATTTTGGCCAAAATGCGAGGTTCTTTCTTCGCTAGACTCTCCTTCTGTATCAATTCCACGTGAACATACTTCTTCACTTTATTGTTTTTGTACCACTCCTTTCCTTTCTCCTCTAGGACCCATTTTATCCCGAACATGCGGCAAGGTATTTGCAGCGAGGAGGGTTCAGCTTGCTCTTTTCTTCCCCTTTTCTGTCCCTTCTGTGAGGTGGATGCTTTTTCTTTTCCTGGTCGACTTTTTGGTGCCATTGTACCTGAGATTAAAATAAAATCATGTTAGCTTATCTCGGAAGATTTGATCAACACACATCAATAGTGGCACCACCCCACACTTAATTTGTTGGTACAAACTAATTAAGTGAATGATGTCGACTATTCATACTTCATCGGCATACATTTAGGCTTTATGTTCCAACAATACATTCAGCGCAGTCATACTTTCATGTCACCTTAACTATCCTTTTCAACTCTATTTCATGTAATCTTGACCATACTTTATGGTTTGGATTAGTGCACCTTTTGAACACGACTACTACATAGAGATCGAATCAAATTATGGCATAGAATAAATCACAACATCTCATGCTTGCATTCAATTATGATTTTTGTCTCAATGAACGAGCCATTCAAACATTCAAGCTTTCGAGTTACAAGGTTATGCAAGTAACTTGACCATGTCGATTCCGCAAAAGTATGACAGTGTATCAAAATCAAATACAAGTTGGAAACAAGTCAAGAACACCCACACGTATTCTTTCACTCAACTAGATGTAGCAAAACAAACCAACCATATTCAAATCACCAACATTACTTTAAGATCTAAAATACCATTATAAGCATAGTATCGTAACACTTACGAGATATAAAAAAAGAACTTACTTGGTGATGTACTTGGAAGATGATCTCGCAAGGTCGAATGAGCAAAATAGAAAATTTTTGAAAGATTTGGAGAGTAAAGGTGGCGCCTAGGTCTAGAAAACAATGTGATTTTGTCTTAAGGTTGGAGTTTTATTTATAGGACAAGGCGTGGGTCGGGTTTGACACATTTAAATTCGGTTTAGGAGACAAAAAAGTAAGCATAGGCGGCGCCTATTGCTTTGCCTATGCTTGGCATAGGCGGCGCCTAATGCTTTGCCTAGTTGAGCATAGGTGGCGCCTATGCTATGGCATTGTTGGGCATAGGCGGTGCCTATGCTATGGCATTGTAGATTCAGAGAGTAAAGGCAATCGCATAGGCGGCGCCTATGCTATGGCATTGTAGAATCCTAGAGCTTAGGCCATAGCACAGGCCTTGCCTTGTTCGTTGCCTAGATTTACATAGGCCTTGACTTTACCATTGCCTAGTTTTGCTTAGGCAATGCCTAACCCATAGCCTTTGCTTCTTCGTTCCTAACTTACCACCTTCAACATGAACCACTTCCAAATCAAAATTTAAGACCAATCTCCTCCTTTATACATCTTGCACCTACACTTACTCAAAAACAACAAAAAAGATTAGAACGATGGTTTGCCTCCCATCTAGCGTTTGATTTATTGTCGCAGCACGACATAGTTATCTCGATTACTTAGACTTCATCGAGATATATGGTGCATCATTTTCTGAATGGATTCAGACGACGCTGATGCTTACTTGTAGGCATGCAATCTTCTTCGAGATGACTCTTATGCATACATATCCCAGAAGGGATACCAGTTATATCATCAATAGTCCATCCCATATCTCTCTTGTACCTCTTCAGAGAAGAGATGAGAGCCTCTACGTGCTGTTCACCTAAATCAGCTACAACACTCACCGAAAGTGTATTTTCACTTCCCAAGAACGCATACCTTAGGTGACTGGGGAGCACTTCCGATTCTAGCACTGGTGGCTCTTCAATGGAAGTCTTCACTATTGGTGAAGGTCGATTCTTAAGATCAAGGTCCAGCTTCTTAGGGGCATGAGAATAGGACCCTATTCCTATTGGAGCACAAATGGTTTCTTCATAATCTTCAGCCTCCTCACGCTCAAAATTCAACAGCACATCAGATAGTGGCTCAACAGTAAGCTGCTTCTCTTCAGATAATTCTTTCTCATCCTCATAATAAACATCATCTACAGAGAACACATTCATATCGATTGGCTGCTTCATTGCTTTGCATACATCAAAACGGACCACTTCATCATTCATCCGAAATAAAAGCTCATTATCTCATAAATCAATAAGCAAACTTTCGGTTGTGAGAAAAAGACGCCCCAAGATTATGGGAACTTCAGAGTCCACCTCACAATCCAAGATAACAAAGTCTACAGGAAAGATGAAGGAAGAAACCTTCACCAATACATCATATAAGATACCAACAGGTCGTTTTACCGACCTATCTGCTATCACGAGCCGCATATTGATTGATGTAGGGTCTCCCAACCCCAACTTTCTGTAAATGAATAACGGCATCAAATTGATGCTAGCTCCTAAATCGCACAACCCCTTAGCAAAATCCAACGATCCAATCGTGCAAGGAATAGTGAAAGCACCAGGATCTGCCTTCTTCTGTACTAAAGATCTCATTGCAATTGCACTGCAATGATGAACATTATCTGCCAGCTCATAGCTTACTGCCCGCTTCTTTGTCAAAAGGTCCTTCATGAATTTAGCGTACCCAGGCATCTGTTCCAGCGCCTCCACCAAAGGAACATTAATAGTCAGCTGCATCAACATAGTCATGAATTTACTGAACCTGGTGTCATTAGCTTTCTTCTTCAATCTCTGAGAAAAAGGTGGTGGTAGAAGGGGAATAGTTTTCTCCACCACTTCCTTTTTATCTTACTTCCGATTATCAACCTTTTCAGGAGTGTCATCAGCCTTCTTCTTCAGTCTCTGAGGAAAAGGTGGTGGTGGAAGGGGAATAGTTTTCTCATGAACGCTCTCATTCTGATATTCAACTTCTATAGAATCATCACAGTCTGCATTAATAACATGATCTGCTATATCATCAACCACCTGCTTGCCTTTGGATGGATTTTCCAACACTTTACCACTTCGGGTGGTAATAGCCATACACGATCCATCATTCCTTGGGTTTTGCACAGTGTCGCTAGGTAGCGTTCCAGCCTTTCTTTGGTTGAATGCTGCTGAAAGTTGACTCAATTGTTGCTCCAGCTGTTTTATTGCAGTAGAATACGAGTCAACCAATTGCTTCATTGAGGACAAATCATTTACTACCTCAGTTACTCCCGTGTTGGTTGCCTCCACTCCTTTCAACAGCTTAGCCATCATATCTTCCATGGACAACTTCCCAGAGCCAGACGCCACAGCCTCACAATTTCCAGGAGGAACATACAAACCACTCCTGTCACTCTTATTCTTCTAACTACCTTGGTCACGGTCCTTGTTTCCAGATTTATCATAATAGTTTCGACCTTGGTTTCCTTGGGCATTGCCTCGGAAACCCCCCTGATTATTCAAGTAGTTAGCTTCTTCCTTATAATCGGATTCATCTCTTCCCTGTGACACAATAGGTTTGAATTTTTCGGTCTTCCCTGATAATAAATGCTTGGTAAGAAGATCCATCTGCGTTTTCATGTGCACCATATCTTGATCACGTTCCTCTTGTCTTCGCCTCTGTTCTGCTGTCATGCCAATAGATATAGTAGAGCTTGCTACCTCAGAATCCCTGGTATGCCAAGCTCTACTCTGCTTTGTCATACGATCTAGCATATCACTTGCCTGAATAAAAGTAAGGTCCATGAATGACCTTCCTGTAGCATTATCAACCACTGGCTTAGTCACTGAATTCAAAGACCTATATAATATCTCCATCAAGTGGACATTGGTCATATGATGATTTGGGCACCTCATAAGCTTCTTCTTGAACCTCTCCCATGTTTCGTAGAGAGATTCAGTTGGAAGCTGTCGAAAATTGCTTATCTCATCTCTTAATTGGGCTCTCTTGGATGACGGATAGAATCTTTCTAGGAAAGCGTCTTTCAATTTCCTCCAATTAGTAATAGAGTCAGGAGTTAGCCCGTTCAACCATAAAGTTGCCTCTCCAGATAGAGACAATGGAAATAAGCACAGCCGGATCGCATTCTGTCCAACCCCTGGATTGTCAAAAGCCTTGTATGTTGAGATAAAATTAATCAGATGCATATACGGATCGTCTCCTGCAAGTCCACCAAACAACCCTTTGAGTTGCAATAGCTGAATCATGGTGCTAGTGATATTGAACTTGGCTCCAGGAGACAAGGGCGGAGGAATAATAGCCCTTGTGGCACTAGCCCCATCCAGATCGTCATCATCATCATCAAAAGGAATCTTCATAGCTCGGCGGTCAGGTCTCATCCTAGCTTGATGATCTATCCTGTTCACAGGCGCTGCCACCTCATCTGCACGCCTTGGATTTAGTAGCTCATCATCACCCAGGTCCTCATCATCAGGATTTGTTGCTCGCCCTGAGTTATCAATATTCTGTTGATGCACTTGAGCAGCTGCCAATGCAGCTAATCTAGCCTGCTCCTGTTGAGCAGCCCTTCTTTCGATTTCTCGTTGTGCATCCATTCTGCCAATAAGATGTGCTTCAGGATTGATATGTACTAATGGCTGACAAGATCTTCGTTTATTTGGCATGCACTCAACAGAACCTGAATAAAACAAAAACCACAAAAAAAAAGTAAAATTATAGAATTTTTGACCAAAGGGTCTATTAACTATCACAAACTTAGTTGACAACTGTATTCCCCGGCAACGGCGCCAAAATTTGATAACGCCCAAACTACAGCTCTCGTAAGAGTGTAAGCCGTCGATGTCAAATATAGAACCCAACTGTGTTGGGTGTCGAATCCCACAGGGAATACTTGGTGACTAAGTGTTGTAATTGTTAGCAGACTGTTGGTCAAAAATTCTACGAAAAGGGGGGATTTAATTGTGGCGTGAATTAAGAGTATCAAAGTAACGAATGAAACGATTTATGTAGTAGGATTTAATAACAGAGAAAAATAAGTTAGGGTTATGTCCACCTTATAAGTTCTACGTATCTATTAACTATGAGTTATGCAGAATTCAGACATGCATGCACTTATAGAGATTTGTATTCTAATGGTAAACCTTAGTGTCTCTCGACCATCTAGGGTTATTTCACTTTAACTCTCTCGAGCTTAAAGTGTATAACTAATGGTACAGATTCTCCAAGAGGTTAATCCAGTTACGGCACTAACGTGTAAACAGGGGTTGGTAGCCCTATTTCCTTGTCACACTCTCTTTTCCAGACATGTAACTTTTCTCTCGAACAAGTTAATGCTATACTGACATATTCTATATGTTTGCAACCACAAGAATTCAATTAAGATGAAGAGAGTAATGATATAAGTAGCATACGTATCAAGAATTCACAAACTCATAGTAATAGATAGTATATCACAAGGCTTCCATAACCCTAATAGAGAAGTTTAGCTACTCATGAGTGTAACGGAGATCACAATAAACATCATCATCATACCAAAGTTCGAATAATCTCACATTGGGATGGAATTGGTGTTTAAACAAGAGAATAACATTTTTGCTCTCTAGCCGTGTGGTTTCTGTGTAGCGTGTTTCTCTGTTGGTAACTTACAGAATCTGTAAACTGAATAATACTAAAGTGTCTGAAGAATAGAAAAATCGAAAGTATGATAATGCTTGCTGAAAAATTCAGCAAATAGGGTTTTTATAATATCCTTGTCATATTCCTACTAGGTTACTGCTGCACCCTTAAGTATGTAAAAATACTTTATTTGCCCTGGACAGATTCTCCCTGCATCATATTTAGTCCTCAAGCTTCCAAAAGCTGCCTTCCATCTTATGCGAAGTTTCTCTTTGCTACCGAAAGGTCCAACAAACTGCTGAAATCTTCGTCATTAGTACCTAATAACATGCTAATCACGTTGGTTAGCTCACTTACAGGAAAATGGACTAAAAGTGCAGGGTTTATATATTTTATCCTCAACACTTAGCCTAAAATATGGACAAATTATGGTGTTTAGGCGTGTAAATACGCCCAACATCACGCCGTGTAACCCATCGCATTGGTCAATTTTGTGCAGGAATTGCCAGGAAAAAAATAATGAGGCTTGGCACAATTACGGCGCGACACATCGGGTATCGCGTCGATGGCATCGACGCGCCCCGTTACCTATCGCGTCGATGCCCAGTTGTTTCAGTTTTTAAAATCAATATCCAAGGGGGAAATTTTGTCATTTCCCCTACCTCTTTTTATCCTTAACATGAGATTATACTCCCAAATCACCATTTTATTGATATTTTCTTAAAATTCATCAAGAACACTCCTTAGGGTTTCAACCCAAAAATCAAAGGGAACTTAAGATTTAACCGTCAATTCTCAAAATTGATTCATGAATTGGAATTCCCAATCTGAGGGCTTCAAGAATCATCCATTAGAAACACAAATAGAATCCCAAAAGCAAACGATCATCTAAAATTCATAACCTAAGGTACGTGGGGTTTATCCTAAAACTACATGGGCTTATGGAAACACTTGAATACAATTTAAGGTTTATCAAGCATGAATTTATAAAAGGGTTTTGGAATCTATGTTTTAACTTATACATTCTAAATGTTTAAATGCTATTATTGATTTGGCCTTTAGGCCTTTCCTCTTAAATTGATTTATACTCATATGTATATGTATGAAATTGAGTTTTTAAGATTGATTGAGAGCATAATTATGAAGTCCCTCTCTTGTGATGAATTGAAGTATATGATCTTGTCAGGAATGATTTGAAATGCATGTTTTATGGTTTGAAAATAATTTTTTAATATCATAGTATTTCAAAATGATTTAGAGATGATGAGAGGGAGTTTCTTGATATAACTATATCCTTGTTTTAAAGAGAAAGAATTGCATGTGATTGAGCACTTTGACATGATCACCTTGTGTAATTGAATTCTTGAAAAAGGAAAGTTTCTTGCATGTGTTTACATGAGTTTTAAGAAAGATTTCTTTGAATTGATTTATTGATATGGTGGTCCCAAACCTTATGTTTTGAAAGAAGAGAATTATAATAAGCTATTAATGGCTCAAAGATATGACTTGCAAGTCAATGGTATGACGATACCATATAAATGTATGCCATAACAAAGCTAGAGTTTCCAGAATTTGATTTCAGAGAATACATGTTTTAAAGAGTTAAAAATGGGCTTAAGAGGGTTAGGTGGTTACCCGAAGAAGGCATGAGTCTCTCGACTCATTGCCTAAAACCGTATTTTGCCGATGTGGGTATATTATTATTGTACGCTGGCGACGACCCTATGGCGTAGTAGAGATCGAGACTCCGACCCTAGCGGTAAACATGGGTTGGGGGCTTGACTTTCGAGTTAATGGCAGATTCTATATATCCTGTGTAATTTCAGAGTTGTAGGGTATACCACTTAGCGCAGAAGTAAAATAAAGAGTGTCACAGAGTTCAGATGATTTTATAGAGTCTTAAATATGCCCATGTGATTCTTACCATATGATATATTTATGAACTATTTTAAATTGCGGTCATATGTGTTGAATAAAAATTATTATTTTGGATTTGCTCTAGGTACCAGTACAACTGTATTGACCCCCTACCTTCCAGGGTTTGTGGCTCAATCTAGAGGTCCGGCTAAGCAGTAGAGATTTTAGAGAGAAGAAACAGTGCAGTGGTGAGTCTTTTCTATTCCAGAAGGCTTGTTTATTTCAGACTATGTTATTTATTTATATTTAGGTCCACTGGGGGCCTTGTCCCAGATTCAGACAGTTGTCATTCTAGCATGTAATAGAGATTTCATAGACTGGTTTAGAAGTTATCTAGAGTTATTGTATTTTAATTCTTTATCATTATATTGAATTTAGAGTATGACCATGATTCCGTATTAAGTTGTATTTCCGCATCTTATTTTATTATATGAATATTGTGCATGACTACTAGATAGAGAAGGGCGTTCGAGCCTTCATGTTTCAGAATGCTCATCACGGCCAGGGCCTCGGTTCGGATTGTGACAAGTAAGATACAAACTTCCCACATAATGCACTTTTACCTTAAAGGAATTTGGTAGAGTGACTGAAACTGGATAGGAAAGGAATAAAACGTTGTGTAGTAACGATTTGTCAAAAGTCATATGTTGTGATTCTCCAAAATCTATGATCCAAGAATGATGAGTAATTTTAGAAAAGAATGAGGTAAAAATATGATACCCATAATGCATACCAGCCATATTTGCATTAGCAGTGGCCTCTGATTTTGCTGTTGTTGAACTTGTTTGGACAGACTTGAACATTTGAATCAATTTCTCACATTGTTCATTGGAGAATCCATGGATTTTGACAAGGTCAGTGATTGATCCTTCGTTGCTGAAGTCTTGATCAACAACTGCATTAGCTTAATGGTTTCCAAAATTTTTCTTTCTTGTTTTGTTAAACTTAAAATCGGCAGGATAACCAATAATTTTGTAGCAATCTTCTTTCATATGCCTGGATTTTTTGCAATATCTGTAAAATAGTTCAAATTTCTTACCTTCAAAACTCCCTGTTGGTTTAATTCCCCTGTATTCTCCAGAAATCTTAGTTGAAGTCCATTTTTGTCTAGAAATCATAGAAGCAGATGAGTCAATAGTAAGAGAATCTTTAGAATGAACTTTGCTTTGAGATTCTTCATGCAATATTATAGAATAATCTTGTACAGTGTTGGGAAGTGGCTTCATCATCAATATGTGTCCCCTCACACCAGTAAAAGCATCATTAAGACCCATTAAAAATTGTATTAACTACTGATCCTCATTCATTTTAATGTTGTGAGCCTTAGCTCTACAGTCACAAGAACATTTACATATCATAAAAGTGTCGAGAAGTTTCAATTGGTCCCAAATTCTTGTAAGTTTTGTAAAGTAACTTGCTACATCATTAGTACCTTGACTGATGGTGTTGAGTTCTCTTTTCTGTTGGAAGAGCCTTGCTCCATCTACTTGTCCCTAACGCTCCTTGAGTTTAATCCAAAGTTCCCTGGCTGTTTGACAGTAGAGCATACTCTCAGAGATTTCCTTCCTGAGAGAGTTTAGCAGCCAAGCAATGACCATATCGTTGCATCTTTTCCAATGGTCAAGTAGTAGTGAGTCTTCAGAGGGATATTTGGAAGTTCTATCAATGAATCCAAGTTTGTTCTTCGCAGATAGTGAAATGAGAACACCTCTGCACCAGTTTCCATAAAAAGTTCCATCAAATGTGACATTTAAAAGAACCATTCTTGGATTATTAGAAGAATACAAGAGATATAGATGACAAGAATCTATTTGTAAGGAAACAACAGTGGTTGAACTTCCACCTATAACATCTCCTATTGCAGTAGAATCGACAGTAGTGTTAGTCATGATTTATGATGAATCAAAAAAGCAAGAATGGGAGAACCGAAAAAGAGATAGCAAAAACAAACAAAAAGAGATGGAAAAATATGTTTCTATGAGTTCGCTGATACCATGAGAAAACTTAAAGAGAAAAGATGTTAAAATTTTACTTTATATTTCTATGAATTTTAACTGTACAGAATAGTTACGTATTAATACAAGAATAATTCCTAACGATAAATACAAGCTCTGCAAGATAATTACAAGAAAACTCTAAAGATAAATGCAAGATAAATTATTTTTATGAAGAGTCCTATTTACCCCTAAATAAGATTGTCAGTAAACAGAAACAATTGCAACCAAGTTTTTAAGTCTCGAACATAGCCTTTGTGGGTAAGGGATCGGTCAAAGTGTACAAGGCCTAACAGATTCAGCTTAAGATGGGTCTTTTTTTTCTTCTTCTCTGTCTTTGTAAGAGTGAGATAGATAGTGTCGTTGTTTCCATTTTTTCTGGCAACAGAGAGAAATAGCATGATGGTCATCACCATTAAATTCACCAAACCATTCTTCATAACGAGTGTATATATATGTAATAAACCATACTTCTACCTAACTTGAAATCATCCCAAGAATGTTAGAAACTTACTTTGAAAGTTGAACCCACTTTTATACACATGGAATTTTTAAGATTTTAACTTTTTGTTGAGTGGAAAATTGAATAAGCTTTCCATCGATACCCATTTCATCAAAATCCGATATCGGGGTAGAAAGTTATGATCGAAATATAGAAAGCAGTCGAAACTGCCCAGGGGCGACGGTAAAGGCTGACAGACCGTTGACCTAGAAACAGACCGTCGCCCAAACTGTTGCAGCGGAGATAGTGAGACCATATTCTACCTAAGGGCGATGGCTCAGGCCGATAGACCATCGAGCTAGCGATGGACCATCTCCCAAGCCATCGTAGGAGAGACAGTGAACCCCTATTCTGCCAGGTGCAATGGTCAGTACCGACTGACCGCCGACCCAGCAATGGACCGTCGCACCCACGGTAGCATATTTCGTTCAGCTATTTTAAATCATTTTTAAAAAATGTTCTTTTGGTCCTTTTCCATCCTTTCTTGTACCTAATAATATCAGATCAAGGCTCATAAGGTATGTTATGTGTTGATTCATGGGTTCCTTTCACCCATGAAGCTCAAAAATCTCTTTTCAAAATCCAAGCTTTGTGCATTTATGAATGTTCATGATTTAGATTGAATTGAAATTCATGTTCATAATGTTGTGGGGTTTTGATTCATGTTTTAAATTTCATATTCCAATGATTGACCCTAGTATATGAAGATTTGCATAATAATCATGATAAACCCTTAAATTTACACGTTGATTGATGTATCCATGGTTATTAAATGTGTTGATGATTGTATAACCAAAGAATGCTCCCCACGTGTTCAATTAAATGTCTATGTGGAGGAAAAGTGCCATACTAGTATGATAATATGAAATCCCCATTCATGTACAAGTTTATGCATGTCCAGTGTTTGATGAAATATCTTAGTCAATGAATTATGGATATATGTGTAGCCATTATAGTGCTTTAGAACTTGTACTTCATGAAATCTCCAACTTATTGTATTATGAATTGTGATGTTGGTCGTGTATTCAAGAAAGACATGCTTTGTCAGTTTTCTTCTATCGAGTTCTGGGGTACTTGTACCCAAAAATTTAGTTGTGTGCCTAGAATCAGTGTCATGTTTTCAAGATACTCTCGATCAAGCCATGATCCATAGAATCGGTCAGTCTCATGGCTTCGAAAAACTCAGTAATCTCAGTAGTATTCCGTCATTCAATAGAACTTAGTTAACCTAGTTCAGTTCAGTTAATTAGGTTTATTGTCTATTTAGATGGTAGTAGAAATTAGCATCGAGTGAACCCAAGGATGGGAACCCACCTGTTATATGAGGGTGTGATTCTTAGAAGCAATCTTTTCATTCCAGAACTACGTAGCCAGCGTAGGTTGAGACATCATAGCCTGTTATGTGAGGGTAGATGAGGTCGATTAACTTTTTATATGTGGTCTCCCACTGTTCTCACTAGAGTTACCTATTATATGAGGGTTACTCACTGATTGTCCTTACCAGTGGCACGGTATTGACACCCTTCTAATTGGGGTTACAGATTAGACCCCAACTTAGCTATATTGCATTATTTGGGGCATGTCGATTAGATGACTACTTCCCACAGTTTCAGTTACAGAATCAGGACTATCAGATACAATCATTCAGTCTCAGTAATAAAACTCTAATAGTTCTATAGAATTCAGAACTGTCTGATACAGTCAACTCAAAATAACAGAGAACTCAGCTAGTTTTATAAGAACCTAGACTGTCAGATATAGTTGCTCCATATTAGTTACTTTAGTTATACAATTATCAGTACTTCATGTTATCAGTATTCAGGATCAGTAATCATGTTATTTCGAACTCAGTTACCATTATTATGTATTCATGCATGCATTCTCACGTTTATGCTAGTCAGTCAGTTAGTATACTTCATGCATATAGTTCAAGCTCTAGAGCATCAGTAGTATTCCAGTGTTAGCAGTGAGTCCTCATTCTTCGAAGACATGACCATTACTTTATTATCTCATTAATTAATTTATTTTAGTAGTTGGAGTTAATTGGGGACATGCCCTATCAAATCCTTGTTCAGATAGTTCAGTCAGTTAGAGGCTTTTCAGACTAGCATGTGCAGATAGTTATTTCAATTGTTTTGGTATTGATATACTATACCTCCATATGTTATGTTTTATTATTTGTGTTATAGTTTTGAACCTTATGGCCTTTCAACCTTTATTTTCGCATTTATATAGTATATTATGTAGTGTTTAGGTACAAATATCAGTCATGGATTAGCTTGTGGTCCTTTGGGGTCATGAGCACCATGAAACATTCCGGGTACCAGATTTGGGGTGTTACAAACTTGGTATCAGAGCTTAAAGTTCAATAGAGTCCTAGGAAGTCTAAAATCCATATCTAGTAGAGTCTTATACATGGATGTGTTGTGCACCACATTTATGTGCAGGAGGCTATGAGATGTTTTAGGAATAGTTTCCCTTCTTTTAGTATTCATGTCATGCCAGTGAGCATAATCTCAAGTTAATCTCTTAGTCTGATCTATTTCTCCCTTTCTTCTATATAACATGCCTCCCTAAAGAAAAAATGTGAATCAGTGAGCCCCTGAACCCGAAGATCCTTTGGGCGAACATGTTTATTATATAGAGTTTAGATCTGTATTCACTACTCTTGCTCAGTCAGTTGCTGCTCAAAATGAATGGCCAGCTGTCATTCCGGCCAACCAAGTGGCCAATTCATCTGCAACCAGGATTTGGTACTTCACCTGAATGAATCCTCTATCCTTTTACGGGTCTAAGATAGATGAGGACCCTCAGGAATTTCTTGATAAAGTTCAAAAGGTTACATACATCATGGGGGTTACTCCTAGTGAGAGTGCTGAGCTAGTTGCATATCAATTACAGGATGTTGCTTACACTTGGTTTAAACAGTGGAAGCCAAAAAGGCCAGATGATGCAGGGCCTATTGAGTGGAAGGAGTTTGTTACCGCATTCTTAAATAGATTCTTTCCCTAAGAGTTGAGAGAGGCTAAGGTGTTAGAATTTATCAACCTCAGGTAGGGTAAAATAACGGTGAAAGAGTATTCTTTTAAGTTTACTCAATTAGACAGATATGCCCCTCATGTCATTGCAGATAGCAAGGTCAAGATGAGTAATTTTGTTTCTGGGGTGATTAATAGTGTAGTCAATGAGTGTAGGTATATGATGTTGAATAGTGACATAAATTTAGCCAGGCTTATAACTCATGCTCAGCTGATAGAGGAGCAAAATATTAAGATGGGGGAGAAGCAGAATAAGAGAGCAAGGACAGGTAGTTTCAACTTTGCTCAGTCTAAATCAGAAGGAGGAAACCATTCTCAGTTTCATCCTAAGTCATCAGTTCTAGCTCCTTCTTTAGCTAGTGCTTCAGCTCCTAGATTCAGAGATGGTAATAGAGATAGGGCGCCAAGCTCTAAGTCTCAGGGTAGTATTAGTAGTGCCCGCACCTATTCTCTTTGCCATACTTGTGGCAAGAACTATCAGGGTATTTACAAAGCTAGCATTGATATTTGTTTTGAATGTGGAGAGACTATCCTCAGCTAGGTCATCAGAGTCAATATAACCGTTCCTTAACTCAGTCTGTTCGCCCAAAAAAGCAGGTTGCCACCTCTATCGCTACTAGTGTGCAAAGCCCAAATTGACTCTTTGCTCTCTAGTCCTGAAAAGATTAGTAAAATTCTCCTGATGTGGTTACTAGTACATTACAGATCATTCATGTGCATGTTTACGCTTTGCTATATCGAGGAAATTTTTTGTCTTTTGTTACTTCCTATATAGTAGGCAATTTTGGAACCAGTCCTGAAATTCTAGTAGAGTCCTTTTCAGTCTCTACCCTAGTGCCCTAGTGGGTAAAACCATCATAGCCCAATGAGTATACAGGAACTACCCGGTCATGATATTTCAGAAAATCACTTCAGCAGACTTAGTTGAATTAGAAATGACTGATTTTGATGTCATTCTCGACATAGACTGGCTTTATTCCTGCTATGCCACAGTCGATTACAGAAACAGAGTTGTCCAATTTCAATTTCTGAATGAACCTATCCTAGAGTGGAGGGGTAGTACTCTAGCGTTCAGAGGTTAGTGTGTTTCCTACCTTTGGGCACAAAAAATGATATCTAAGGGATTTGTCTATCATTTTGTTCAAGTTAAGGACACTAGTCCTCAAACTCCCAGTCTTGATTCAGTCCCAGTCGTAAATGAATATTCAGATATCTTTCCCAAAAATCTTCTAGAAATTCCTCCTGAAAGGGAAATAGACTTCGACATTGATATCTTTCTAGATACTCAGCCTATATCTATTTTGCCATATAGAATAGCACTAGCAGAAATTAGAGAATTGACAGAGCAGTTAAAGAATCTCTTAGATAAGGGATTCATTAGACCCAGAGTGTCCCCGTGGGGTGCACCAATCTTATTTGTGATAAAGAAAGATGGTTCTCTCAGAATGTGTAGAGACTACCATCAACTCAACAAAGTCATGTTCAAGAACAAGTATCCCCTTCCTAGAATGGATGACTTGTTTGAATAACTTTAGGGTGCCAGCTATTTTTCTAAGATAGAACTCAGATCAGGCTATCATTAGCTCAAATTCAGAGATTGTGACATTCCAAAAACATCTTTCCGTACTCGGTATGGTCACTTCGAATTCTTAGTTATGTCCTTTGGTCTTACCAATGCCCCAACAGCTTTTATAGACTTGATGAATCGAGTGTTCAAGGAGTACTTGGATATGTTTGTAATAGTCTTCATAGATGACATTTTGGTCTATTCCCGTAGTGAGCGTGATCATGTAGACCATCTCAGAATTGTACTTCAGAACCTCAGAGATCATCAACTATTCTCTAAATTCAGTAAGTATGAGTTTTAGATAAGGTCAGTTGCATTCCTTGGTCATATTTTTTCCGGTGATAGAATTAGGGTTGATCCTTAAAAGACCAAAGCAGTAAGAATGTAACACCCTAATTTCCTAAAACAGAATGCTACATGGTGCTCATGACCCCAAAGGACTACAAGCTAACCCATGACTGATATCTGTACCTGTATACTGCATAAAATATTGAATAATGCGGAAACATGCACTGAAAAGCCATAAGGTTTAATAATGAACATAACATGAATGAGATAACATTTGTGGGGTAATACAATACCAAAAACAAAATTGTAAAGACTGAAATCTGAAACATAATAGTCTGCATCTAGTCTGAAAGCCTCTACTGTCTAAATAATCTGAATAAGGAGTTGATGGGACATGTCCCCAACTAACTCCAACTAATAACTAATCAATGAAATAGTTGAGAAATAATCATGTTCTCGAAGGATCAGGACTCACTTCTATTCTGACTGCTGAGACTAGAATCTACTACTGATCTAGAACTCATGTCTCTGACCTATGGTGTAACATAAAAAGAAAGCACCTTAACACAAATGCGTCAGTACAATGGAATGTATTTAGTATGAATGTGAGGTAGGCTAATGCAAGGGTTAACATGTATGAATACTGCTAGCTGACTGTCTGACATGAATGCGAGAATGCATATATAAATATGTAGGTGTAACTGACACTGTGATATCGTGATTACTAAATCTGAATACTGATGACATGACATACTAATAACTGATATAAATAATAGCATAAATAGTTATATCTGAATGTAACTTATAACATGGGTGACTGTATCTGATAATGCTGAATCTGATGAAACTATTTGAGTTCCTTATTGTATCTAAGTTGACTGTATCTGACAGTCTTAAATCTGAAGAACTATCTAAGTTCTTTTACTGAGATTGGTACTAAAATTGTGGGAGGTAGTATTTAACTGACATGCCCTAATACACCATTATGGCTGAGTTGGGGTCCAATCTATAACCCCAATTGGAAGGGTATCATACCGTACCACTGGTAAGGACAAGCTGTGGGCGACCCTTATCTGTCAGTGTCCCCAAAAGAGAATGGTGGAGCCCTTATATGATAGTGCTTATCCACCTCATCAACCATCATCAGACAGTGTTGATGTCTCAACCTATGCTGGCTACATAGTTCTGGAACGTAAGGATGACTTTTAAGGATCACACCCTTATCTAATAGTATGTGTCCCCATCCTTGGGTTCACTCAATGCTAATTCCTACTCCCATCTGAATGGACACTGAACATGATTTACTGAACTGAACATGAGCTGAGTTATTAAGTTTCGTTGACTGATGAAATACTACTGATATCTGACAACTGACTGAGTCATGAGATCATGGAGATTTTTCCTGAGTCATAAGACTATCTGAAGTTTAAGGATTCATAGCTTGAATGAGAGTATCATGAAAACATGACATGGCTCTAGGTACACAGCTAATGTTTCAGGTACAAGTACCCCCAGGACTCGATGAAAGGAAACTGACAAAGCATGACTTACTTGAATACATAATAATCATCATAATACATTCACTGAAGCATTTCATCAAACATGTGATAGGCATAAGCTTGTACGTACATGGGGATTTCATGATATCATGCTAATTAGAAACTTTCCCTTCATCTAGGCATTCAACCAAACACATAGTAGGCATATAATGTGTAAACAACATCATACAACAATTAACTGTCGTGATTCAATTCCAATTTAATCATTCAAGGGTTTAGTGCCAGGGTTTTATGAATCTATACCATTACAAATCAACCCATATGGAATTTAACACTCATTCATGGAATACAATTCAATTACTCATTATCAACATGAACAAAAGCAGCCCAATCATGAACTTCATAAGAAAATCCATAACTTGAATTTAAAAAAGGGATTCTTGGGTTTCATGGATGAAAGGGGTCCATGAATGAGCACTATACATGCCTTAGTTCGTGATTTCGTGAAGATTGATGGTAAAACCTTCTTGAATTTGAATCTACAATAGAAACCCTAGCTTGTTCTTGAGAGAAACTTGAGAGAAAATAGTATATTTTGGGTGAAGAATAGCTAAATCACATGTTATTGGGTTTAAATAGGGGTAGGAAATTGACCCTTTTAACCCTGGAAATGTCATTTAATTTCAGTAAAATTTTCTCGAACTGAGCCCCTGGAGAGACGCGGCATTATCGTATCGTGTCACTGGAAATTGACAGTTGGGAAATTGAGGGATGGCACGACATGGAGCCATCGCATTGCCCTTTCCTTCATGACCAGGAACTATGGCGCGATGCGGGGGAAATCACGCTGAGACACTGGAAAAAGGACAATTATAAATTTGAGTGCTAGCACGACGCGCCATAATCCTGTACACCTACTGGAAATTGCCAAATTTCATTTCCTATTGTGGAGGGGCGCGCCACTGACTAATATGGTGCTATTTTATAATGGGAACTTGAAATAGTCATAATTTCTAACTCGGTTATTGAATTTAAGAGAATCATATATCTATGAAAATCTTATTGAATTTTCCACATAACAAAAAGTGAAAATCTTGATTATTCCTTGTGGAATAATTCTCCTTCACTTTAGAAGCTAATACTAGTCATTCTTGAGATAAAACTTGCTAGAAATCTTTGAGGTATTACAAAGAAACTGGCCCAGACCTGTCTCTCCATCAGATATCAGGAGTTTATTGGGTTTGGATGGCTATTAAAGATGGTTCGTTGAGGGATTTTATTCTATTACATCCCCTATGTCCAGATTGACTCAGAAGAAATTCAAGTTTCAGTGGTCAGATCTTTGTGAGAAAAGTTTTCAGGATTTGAAGACTCGACTCACCTCAGCTCTAGTCTTAGCTCTTCCAGATGATCTAGATAGGTTCATGGTGTATTGTGATGCATCCTGAGTAGGTTTGGGTTGTTTCCTCATGCAGTATGGTAAGGTCATAGCCTACACCTCCAGATAGCTTAAACCTCATTAGAAGAATTATCCTACTCATGATCTTGAGTTAGCATCCGTAGTATTTGCCTTAAAGATTTGGAGGCATTATATATACAGTGTTCATGTAGATGTTTTCACAAATAAGAGCCTTAGTATGTCTTTTCTCATAAAGATCTCAATTTTTATTAGAGAAGGTGGTTAGAGCTCTTGAAAGATTATGACATGAGTGTCCTTTATCATCCGAGCAAGGCCAACGTTATGGCCGACACTCTCAGTAGACTGTCTATAGGTAGTGTTTCTTATGTTGAGGACATTAAGAAGAAGCTAGCTCAGGAAGTCCATCAGCTTGCTACACTACGCGTTTGCTTAGTCGATTCAGAGGAGGGTGACATATGGGTTTAGAGTAGTTCAGAATCATATCTAGTTTTTGAGGTGAAAGAAAATAAAGATAGAGATCCCAATCTAGTCAAGTTGAAAGAGTCAGTCAAGGATCAAAAAGTCGAGTTTTTCTCCTAAGGGGGATATGGTGTTCTGCATTGTCAGGGTCGTCTGTGTGTTCTGGGTGTAGCTAACTTGAGGTAACGAATTCTTGAAGAAGCGCATGTCAGCAAGTTAAGATAGATCATCAGAATCCTAGTGGGTCCATGCAGGAGTTTAGTATTCCTACTTAGAAGTAGGAAGAAGTGAACATGGACTTCGTGATGGGTTTGCCTCATACCTATCATCAACATAATTCAGTTTGGGTCATTGTAGACAAGATGACCAAATTAGCTCATTTTCTTCTAGTCCATACCTCTTATTCAGCCGAGGACTATGCCAAACTCTACATTAGAGAGTTGGTTAGATTGAATAGAGTTCCATTATCTGTTATCTCAGACAGAGGTACCCATTTCACCACTTATTTCTGGAAAGCATTCCAAAAGGGTCTTGGTACCTAAGTTTATCTCAGTACTGCCTTTCATCCTCAGACAGATGGATAATAAGAAAGGACTATTTAGATTTTATAAGATATGTTAAGGGCGTGTGCAATTGATTTCAATGGTAGTTGGGATGACCACTTGCCTTTGATTGAGTTTGCATACAACAACAACTATCAGTCCAGAATTTGGATGGCTCCATTCAAAGCTCTCTATGGTAGAAGATGCAGATCTCTAATCAGTTGGTTCAAAGTTAGTGAGGCCTTAATTATAGGGCCTAACATAGTATTCAATGCCTTAGAGAAAGTCCAGTTGATCAGAGAAAGACTCCCGGCTTCTCAGAGCCGACAGAAATCTTATGCAGATGTGCATAGAAAGGATCTCAAGTTAGAGATTAGTGACTATGTATATCCAAAGATCTCTCCCATAAAAGGAGTGAAGAGATTCGACAAGAAGGGAAAGATCAGTCCCCGATATGTCGGTCACTTCAAGATTCTCAGTTGCTTTGGTAAGGTAGCTTATGAGCTTGAATTGCTTTCAGATCTAGCCTCAGTTCATATAGTCTTCCATGTCTCTTTTCTCAAGAAGTGCATAGGTGAACCAGCAATTGTTGTCCCTATTCAGAGAAAAGATGTTTAGAACAACTTCGGTTATAAAGAGATTCTAGTCGAAATTCTTGACTACCAGACTCGTAGACTGAGGAACAAAGAAGTCCTTCTAGTCAAAGTTCTTTGGAAAATCAGTCCGTTGAGGGAGCTACTTGGGAAGAAGAAGCAGACATGCGGACCAAGTATCCTAACCTCTTCTCTACAAACTCAGATCTAGCTCAAGGTAACAGTTCTCCTTAAGCTTTTCAGTTTCATGTTCAAATTTTAGTGACAAGGTTGGTATCCATTTCATGTTCAAAGTTCCATTATAAAATTGGTATTAAATACCATTGCATATTCAGTCATCCATTCATGTATCAGTTCAGTTATATAATTATGCATCAGACATGCATTCTCATTGTGAGAACCTTAGTTCATCAGAGCACTCAGTCATGCATTCATGAATTATTTACACATGCATCAAATATGCATCTTTGGTATGATATATTCAGTTATCAGTTATGTAAGTCATGAGATCGTATTCCAGTTGTTTATGTTTAGTATGTATGTCAGTTTATCTTGTCCCCTCTCACTCAGTCACATTCGAGGATGAATGTTCTCAAGGGGGAGATATTGTAATACCCCGTACATCTACCTAGCTTGAAATCATCCCAAGAATATTAGAAACTTACTTTGAAAGATAAACCCACTTTTATACACATGTAATTTTTAAGATTTTTACTTTATGTTGAGTGAAAAATTGAATAAACTTTCCATCGATACCCATTTCATCAAAATTCGGTATCGGGGTAGAAAGTTATGGTTGAAAGATATAAAGAAGTCAAAACTGCCTAGGTGTGCTAGTGAAGGCCGATGGACCATCGAACTAGCGACAGACCGTCGCCCAAACCGTCGCAGCGGAGGGAGTGAGACCATATTGTGACTAAGGGTGACGGCTCAGGCCGACGGACCGTCGAGCTAGAGATGGACCATCACCCAAGCCATCTTAGGAGAGATAGTGAAGCCCTATTCTGCCCAGGTGCGATGGTCAGTACTGAGAGACCGTCGACCCAGTACCGGACCGTTGCACCCACCATCGCATATTTTATTCAGCTATTTTAAGTCATTTTTTAAAAAGGTTTTATGGGATGGGTCTTTTACCACCCTTTCTAGTACCTAATAATATCAGATCAAGGCTCATAAGTTCATTATCCATCTACAACATAAATTAGGGTTTTCTCTCAAAGATAATCCCCAAAAACAAGATCCAAATCCTTCTTTAAGAAACTAAGAGATTCAAGTTCTTCAATTCCAAGGACTTCAAGAAACTCACAACCAAGGTATGTCATGTGTTGATTCATGGGTCTCTTTCACCCATGAAGCTCAAGAATCTCTTTTCAAAATCAAAGATTTTTGTATTTATGAATGCTCATGATTTAGATTGTATTGAAATTCATATTCATGATGTTGTGGGGTTTTGATTCATGTTTTAAATTCCATATTCCAATGATTAACCCTAGCATATGAAGATTCACATAATAATCATGATAAACCCTTAAATTTACATGTTGATTGATGTATCCATGATTATTAGATGTGTTAATGATTGTATAACCAAAGCATGCTCCCTATTTTTTCGATTAAATGCCTATGTCAATAAAAAGTGCCATACTAGTATGATAATATGAAATCCCCATTCATGTACAAGTTATGCATGTCCAGTGTTTGATGAAATGTCTTAGTCAATGAATTATGGATATATATGTAGCCATTGTGGTGCTTTAGAACTTGTACTTCATGAAATATATAACTTATTATATTATGGATTGTGATGTTGGTCGTGTATTCAAGAAAGACATGCTTTGTCAGTTTCTTTCTATCGAGTCCTGGGGGTACTTATACCCAAAAATTTAGCTGTGTGCTTAGAATCAGTGTCATGTTTTGAAGATACTCTCAATCAAGCCATGATCCATAGAATTCGGTCAGTCTCATAACTCAGGAAAACTCAGTAATCTCAGTAGTATTCCGTCAGTTAACGAAACTCAGTTAATCCAGTCTAGTTCAATTCAGTTAATCATGTTCAGTGTCTATTCAGATGGGAGTAAAAATTAGCACCGAGTGAACCCAAGGATGGGAATCCACTTGTTAAATGGGGGTGTGATTCTTAGAAGCAATCCTTGCATTCCATAACTACATAGCCAGTGTAGGTCGAGACATCATATCCTATTATATGAAGGAGATGAGGTGGCTTAACTTGTTATACGAGGGTTCCCACCGTTCTCACTAGATTTACCTATTATATGGGGGTTACTCATAGATTTTCTTACCAGTGGCGCGATATTAACACCAATCCAATTGGGATTACAGATTGGACCCAAACTCAGCTATATTGCATTATTTGGGGCATGTCGGTTAGATGAATACTTCCCATAGTTTTAGTTACAGAATCAGGACTGTCAGATATAGTTATTCAATCTTAGTAATAGAACTCAGGTAGTTCTATAGAATTTAGGACTTTCAGATACAGTCAACTAAGAATAACACGAAAATTAACTAGTTTCATCAGAACCTAGACTGTCAGATACAGTCTCTCCATATTAGTTATTTCAGTTATACAGTTATCAGTACCTCATGTTATTAGTACTTAGGCTAGTAATCAAGTTATCACGAATTTAGTTACAGTTATTATGTATTTATGCATGCATTCTCACGTTCATGTTATTCAGTTAGTTAGTATAGTTCATGCATGTGAACCCTTTGCATTCATCCTACCTTACATGCATACCAGTACATTCAAACGTACTAACATATTTGCGCTATGGTGTTTTATACCATAAGTTCAGAAGCATGAGCTCCAGAGCACCAGTAGTATTCCAGTCTCAGCAGTCAAAGTTAGCAGTGAGTCCTCATCCTTCGAGGACATAACCATTACTTTATTATCTCATTAATTAATTTATTTCAGTAGTTGGAGTTAGTTGGGGACATGTCCCATCCACTCCTTGTTCAGAAAGTTCAGTCAGTTAGAGGCTTTTCAGACTAGCATGTTCAGACAGTTATTTCAGTTGTTTTGGTATTGATATACCATACCTCCAGATGTTATGTTTTATCAGTTATGTTACAATTTTGAACTTTATGGACTTTCAACCTTTATTTCCTTATTTTGCAGTATATTATGCAGTGTTCAGGTACAAATATCAATCATGGGTTAGCTTATGGTCCTTCAGGGTCATGAGCACCGTGTACTATTCGGGGTAACGGATTCAGGGCGTTACAATATAACTCAATGATTTCACAATATCACATTCAAAATGATATAAGCTACGCCAAGACGTTGAATTGTGTCTATGAGATCAAGCATTTGCAAAGATTTCAAAGGTTTAAAAGGTGTTAAGATTTCTTGGTAATTCTGAGACTATAATCTATGTCTGTTTGTTGCAAACAATAGGCGTACCTACTTTGGTTTTCTTGAGAAAAAAATCATAAATAGTAGGAAGTGAGTTATCAACAGGGACTCGAAAATGCTTCGTTTAATAATCAGCGCTCTAACATGGTTGATCAACCTGAGGTAAATCTATGTAGTGAATAGCAATTCCCTAAGTTTGAGAGGATTAGGAAATTATATGCTTGAATAGGTCGAGAGACAATTGAGCATATCATCGGTAAAGATAGCCTGTCATCCTAACCACCGTAAGAACCTTGAGTAATGTTAACATCTATCATGTACCGTAAGCCCTAGTGAACATAATCCTAGTTATTTCATCAAAATCTTGATTACAAATAAGAAATTCAAAAGTGAAAAATTACCTTCTGTGAAACATTAAACCCCCATTTCAGGAAACCACAAACTACCAATAAACTATTTCATAAACAACTCAAGGTTAACACCCTATTCCCTATGGGATTCGACCCCAACCTAGTTGGGTTTTATATTGACAAAGATCTCTTACACCCATTCAAGAGTATAATTTGAGCGTTATAAAAAATGACACCGTTGCTGGGGAATACGGTTGTAGACTAAAAGTTTTTGCGCGAAAAGTTGTTGATAGTTAAAGTTTTCTAGATTTACATTTGTTTGTTGTTTCTATTGATTTGTAGGGTAATTAAAGTGTACATTAAGCATCATTTAATCCGGAACCCCCACACATAGGAAGAATGGTAGAACAACCGTTGCATTATGAGGTTGAGGATGAAGATATGGATGGAGCAGGTGCAACGGGTGCAATCATTCCTCTACCATTGGAACCTGGAGAAAAGTTCAATATTACAAGCACGATGATCTAACTCCTAAATATTAAGGGGTTGTTTGGAGGCCTTCTTGGGGATGATCCCAACCTGCATCTGGTGAATTTTGTCACCATTTGCAAATCCTTTGATAACCAAGGGGTGAGCCAGAGCGCTATCTGATTGAGGCTATTCCTGTTATCTCTGTCTGGAGAGGCAACACTGTGGCTAAACGAGTTGACACCTTTCTCTATAACCAACTGGAGGTAGTTGAGAGGATCTTTCCTAGAAAGGTGCTTTCCGCCGTCTAGGAGGGTACAGTTGAGGGATGAAGTCAACAATTTTAGACATCTCCCGAATGAGGCTTTACATGAAACTTGGGAGAGGTTCAAGAGAATACTGACACAGTGTCCGAACCATAACATGACAGACATACATTTGATGGAGACTTTGTACAGAGCTTTTAACTATGTGACAAAGCTAATTGTAGATAACGCTGCTGGTGGGTTATTTCTTGTTCTGTTATTTCAAGATACTGCTGATATGCTGAATAGGATGACCAAACTAAGTAGGGCTTAGTACACCAGGGATTTGTGGTGGCAAGTCCAACTATTCCTATTGGAACAAATGATGAACAACGCAGAAGAGATAAGGAGTAGGATCAAGACATGGCCCATCTAAAGACTCAGATGGACCTGCTCACCAAGCACTTAGTGTCAGGAAAGATGGAAAAGATAAAGGTTGTAATGATTCAGGACTGAGTTGATATGGAGCCTAAATAAGAGACAAACTGTATTACGAATCAGGAGGGTTTTTGAAGAAATAGCCAAGGGAATCAAGGTTGGAACGGGTATGAAAATCCTAATCATAGAGACAGGGAGCAAGAAAATTAGAGCAGAAGCAATGACAGAAGTGGGTTGCATGTTCATGCTGGAAATCAAAAAGCTGCTGCAACTAGCTCGAGAAAGTTATCTATGGAGGATATGATGAAAGAACTGTTGAAAGGAGTAGAGGCTACCAATGCAGGAGTAACTAGTATGAGGAGTGAATTTTCCATGCTAAGTTAGTTGGTTAGTTCATATTCAACTTCTATCCAGCAGTTAGAGCAACAGATGAGTCAACTTTTCTCAACACTGAACCAGGGAAGAAGTGATACATTACTTAATCAAACAGGTTAGGATCAGAAGATAGATGGCTCATGTCTGGCGATTACCACTAGGACTGGTAAGATCTTATTTGGCCCTTCTGTGGGCAAGTCTGTGAACAATGAGGAAGTTGCGATGAACCAGAAGAAAACAACCCAGTGGAGTTTGAGAAGGAAAATAGATCTGTTGATTCATCAAAGAAAGTGAAGGAAGATGAAGTGGTGTTGAAAACCATCCCAAGGCCACCACCTCTCTTTCCTCAATGATTAAGAAAGAGGATCGATGATGCCAAATTCAGCAAGTTCATGGCAATGCTCAAGAAATTGACAATAAATGTGCCTTTGATTAAAGCACTTGAGCAAATACCAGGATATGCAAAATTCATGAAGGACCTTGTTACCAAGAAATGATCAGTGAGTTACGAATTGGAAGCAGATCTCCACCTTTGCAGCTCTATTTCTACAAGGACCTTAATGAAGCAGAAGCCGGATCCAAGTGCAGTTACTATTCGCTGCACAATTGGAACCATGGAATTTACTAAGGCACTGTGTGATTTTGGAGCAAGTGTTAACTTGATGACATTGGCTATTTATAAAAAAATAGGTCTAGGGAATCCCACGCCCACCAACATGAGACTGGTGATGGCCGATAGGTCAGTAAAGCGACCTGTGGGCATTCTATATGATGTGTTAGTAAAGGTCTCAAATTTTATATTCCCAGCAGACTTCATCATTCTGGACTGCAAGGTGGACTTCAAGGTGCCCATAATCATGGGTCGACCTTTCCTCATAACCGAAAGTATGTTGATCGATTTGAGAGCGAATGAACTCTTATTCAGGGTGAACAATGAAGTGGTACGGTTTTATGTAGGCAAATCAATGAAACAACATGATGAAATGAGTGTGTTCTCAGTAGTTGATGTGTATTTTGAGGATGAACAGGATGTACTCAGAACTGAACAACTTGTTTTCGAGCCTTTATCCCCGGTTGTAATGAACTATGATAGTGAAGGCATTGAGGAGTATGAAGAGACAGTTTGTGCCTTGACTGGCATGGGCTCATATTCTTATGCTCCTAAAAAGATGAACCTTGACCTGACTAATCAACTGACACCACCAGCCAAGCCATCTATTGAAGAACCTCCGGTGTTAGAATTGAAAGAGCAACTTGGTTTCTTACGATATGTGTTTCTTGGAAAAGTGAGCACGCTACCTATTATTATTACAACTGATTTGGAAGAACAACAGGTGAATGCACTTATTTCAGTACTTCAGAGGCACAAGAGAGCAATCGGATGGACTATTGCAGATATCATTGGCATTTCTCTTGGCATCTGTACATATAAAATACAACTAGAAGAAGGTTGTACTCCTACCATTGAGCATCAACTCTATCTTAACCCACCAATACAAGAGGTGGTTAAAAAGAAGATTATTAAGTGATTGGATGCAGGAGTAGTTTACCCTATTTCTGATAGCAAATGAGTGACCCAGTTTAATGTGTGCCTAAGAAAGGGGGTATGGCGGTGGTTGCTAATGAAAAGAATGAGTTGATTCCACTCAGAACAGTAACCGAGTGGAGAGTCTGCATGGATTACTGCAAGTTAAACTCTTGGACTCTGAAGGACCACTTCCCAATGCCATTTATGGACCAAATGCTTGATCGATTGGCTGGTAGGGGGTGGTATTGCTTCTTGGATGGTTATTCTGGATATAACTAAACTACATTGCTCTGGAAGATCAAGAGAAGACGACATTCATATGCCCATATAGCACATTTACATTTAAGAGGATGCCATTTGGGCTATGCAATGCACCCACCACTTTTCAATGGTGCATGATGTCTATCTTCTCTGACATGGTGGAAGACACCATAGAGGTATTCATGGATGATTTCTCTGTGGTAGGTGATTCATTTGAAATGTGTCTGGAGAATCTGAATGTAGCCTTGCAAAGATGTGTTGAATTTAATCTAGTGTTGAACTTGGAGAATTCCATTTTATGGTAAATGAGGGTATCGTGCTTGGCCATAAAATTTACAAAAAAGGGGTTGAAGTCAAAGGTGGAAGTTATCGAGAAATTACCACCATCCATTTCAGTAAAGGGAGTGCGTATTTTTTTTGGTCATGTAGGATTTTATCGGAGATTCATAAAAGACTTCCCAAAAGTTGCAACTCCACTCTACAAACTGTTTGAGAAGGAAGTAAAATTTCTCTTCGATGACGAATGCTTGAAGGCATTTGATGCCCTAAAAAGAAGCCGATTGAGGCCCCTATTGTTATTGCACCTGATTGGGCAAAACCATTTGAAATAATCTGTGATGCAAGTGGTGTTGCACTGGGAGATGTATTAGGACAAAAGAGGGATAAATTATTTCACCCGATATATTATGCTAGCAAAGCACTGAATGGAGCACAAAAAAATTACACAGTAACTGAACAGGAACTTCTAGCTGTGGTGTATGCCTTCAAGAAATTCAGATCTTATCTGCTTGGGACCAAAGTGGTAGTACATACTGACTATGCTGCCTTGCAGTACTTGATGGCTAAGAAGGATGCTAAACCAAAGCTTATTATATGGGTGTTTCTACTGCAAGAGTTTGATTTCAAAGTCAAAGATAGGAAAGGTTGTGAAAATCAGGTTGTAAATCATTTATCTAGAATGAAAGGTGAACAGGAAGCTAATGATGAAACAAAGATAAATGATACATTTCCTAATTAGGAGATCCTAGCAACTTCTGTGGAAACATTGCCCTGGTACGCGGATTATGCAAACTACATTATTAGTGAGATCATCCCAGAAAATTTTTCTTTCCACCAAAGGAAGAAGTTTTTGCATGATGTAACACACTACTTCTGGGATGAGCCTTATCTTTTTTGGCTATGTGCAGACAATATCATACGGAGGTGCATTCCTGAAGTAGATGTACTGTGCATACTGGAAGTATGTCATGCTTCCACAGTTGGAGGTCACCATGCAGGTGATCGAACAGCCAGGAAGGTGATGCAGAGTGGTTATTATTGGCCAATATTGTTTAAATATGCTCACGAGTTTGTATAGAAATGTGACCAATGTCAGAGGCAGGGGTCAATATATAAAAGGCATGTAATGCCCCTGACTAAGATGCTTGAAGTGGAATTATTTGATGTCTGGGGCATTGACTTCATGGGTCCGTTTGTAAGTTCTTATGAAATGAAGTATATTCTGGTTGCTATTTACTATGTTTTTAAATGGGTCAAATCTGTTGCTTTGGATGAAAATGAGGGAAAGAGAGTCGTTGATTTTCTCAAAAAGAACATCTTCTCTCGCTTTGGAGTACCGCACACTATCATAAGCGATGGAAGATCTTACTTTTGCAACAAATTATTTCGAGCAGCTTTGGCAAAATATGGAGTGAAACAACACAGAGTGGATACTCTGTACCACCCACAAACCAGTGGGCAAGTGGAGGTGTCGAATCGTGAAGTTAAGGCCATCCTATCCAAGACGGTGAATGCTAGCCAAAAAGACTCGTCTCGAAAACTTGATGATGATTTGTCGACATACCAAACTGCTTTCAAGACACCTATTGGCATGCCACCATTTCAGTTGGTCTACGGAAAAGCGTTCCATTTGCCAATAGAGCTAGAACACAAAGCTTTTGGGCGCTCAAAAAGTTGAATTTGAATTGGATAAAAGCAACAGAGATGAGACTAGGTCAACTAAATGAGATGGATGAATTCCATATCAGGGCATATGAACGAGCAAATTTGTATAAAGAAAAGATGAAAAAGTACCATGACTGGAAAATAGACAAACGAGAGTTCAAAAAAGGGGACTTGGTGCTTCTGTTTAATTCCAAACTCAAATTGTTCCCGGGGAAGCTGAAATCTAAGTGGTCAGGTTCTTTTAAGGTAAATCAAGTCCAATCATCTGGAGTAGTAGAGCTCAAAAATGAAGATGGCAGTACATTCAAGGTAAATAGACAATGGGTCAAACTATACATTAGCCCAGAAGAATCAGTGAAAAGCATCACCATTATCTGTTTAGATGAAGTCTGAGGTAATCGAGAAACCTGCGTCATGCCATGATATTAAATCAAGCGCTGCATGGGAGGCAACCCATGATCTTTGAGAACAACCCAGTCCAGGTATACTCTAGCTCTTAATCTAGTTTCTGCTGTTGCAACATAGTTTTTTTTGGGGTAACTAAGAGAAAAAAAAGCACAAAAGGCGGTGACATGTCTTGATCAATGTTTAACCATCCGTCCAATGTCTTTCTTAATAAACATCTGGATTAAATTTACTTGTGACCATTGTGAATCTTGTTGTGGCATTAATTATAGCTGCGTGATGATCATTACTGAACAATTGCATGAACTAGTTAAGTACTGATATGTGATATACCTGTGTGCCAAGTGTGTGCCAGCTATTACTTGTTTCCCTCTGTATGCTAAAGCCAGAACTTTCCTGGTTAGTCTTGCCATGGTCTTAGGATAGGAGTTAGGACAGGATCATAGGCCGTCATTGATTAACCCACTTTTATCCTAAATATCCTTCCCTGTAGGCATAACACCCTTTTGATCCCTGTTTAGAGCCTAGCTTGACCATTTCTTTGGTATGACACCTTTCACCTTCTCTGTTTAAACCTATTTGTCCCCTGGCTTTCTTAGACACTGAGCACCTTGATCTAGGAAAACAACCTAAGTTGAGGGTGGCTATCATAGGGGTGCATGGTGTAAGATGAGTAGTATGAAGAAAGGTGGAATAAAAGATAATGAACTAAAGTTGTTTGCTAATAATTCTAAAATAAAGAGTTATTGCAGCACCCAACTTGATATGGATAACCAAGAGAAAAGGAGAAACGAAAGAGGATAATTATTGAGCCTAAGAAAGAAGTGTAGTGTCAAGGAGGCATAGTCACTCTAAATAACCTTGAATATCATACCAACCCCAAACCACATTACAAGTCTAAGAGAAGTCCTATAGTGATTCTAGCTGGTCTATCTGAGGTCTGGTAACGAAAATAAGGGCAAGCCTATGATACTTGGCATACATTGATTGGAACTTTCTTGTGAGAGTGAGAGTATTGTGATAAGACCCAATTTGTATTTTTGGATTTCTCGTATGAGAAGAGGGGGATTTCTTTGTTGTGAGGGCACATAGGTATCATCACTAGCTACTTGTTTGTTTAGACAATGTGGTGTTGATATGTGAATGGTTATTGCGGACAAGATTGATTCTACCGCTTGATTCCTTTGTGTTACAGTACTCATTGGTTTGGCATTTAAAGGGTAACTTTGTGTTGAGCTATACGTGCTGAATGTGCTATGTGTTTTCTTAGTCAGATTAAGTTGCTTAAGGACAAGCAATTGCTTTAAGTTGAGGGTATTGATGTGTGCACAATTGCGAACACATTTAAGGCCTTTAACCTAGAATAATTGCAAAGTATTCAGAAACTTTTGTTGGTTTTGATTATTTTATTTGCTTAATGCAGATACAAGTAATCGGGGAGGAAACTAGAGAAAAGAAGAATAAATCAACTAAAATCTAGTGCAAATAAGCTAAAGTGTAGCTGGCGCCATTTCTGAAGCGCCACCAAACATGGGACAGGCTATCAAAGTTGTCGTCAATCTTAGACAGATACTGAGGAGTTGATATGAAATGTGATGACGTTCAGAAGCATCGTCAATTCTGTGATAGGGCGTCAAAATCGCCGTCAACCAGAGGAAAATTATGCTGATTTCCAGTGAAGCTATGATGGAAGTTGTCACGCGCCATCACATGTTTTGACACGCCATTATATTTTTTGTTTGAAGAATCAGAAGATAGCAATACATTGGAAACTTTGACGACATCTTGCACACGCCGTCAGACTTCTGACACGCCGTCAAGATTGTCGTTAACTATTCTGAAGAAAATCATAAATTTTAATTTTATTTCCTTATTTAGGGTTGACTATTTAAAAACTTATAGGGATTTTATATTTTTATCTATCAGAAAATTAATTATCAGGAGGGAGGAGAAAAAAATACGATTTTTTTTATCTCCATCTAAATAACAATATTTCGGTTTCTTTTGCCTTGTGATTCAAATACAAGTTCTCTTTCAATTTCATTCATCATTGTAAATTCATTCTTTCAGTTATGAAATTAAACTATATGCTTATTCCTTGCATCATGAGTAACTAAATAATTTTAACTCGGATTATGGAATCTAGGGTTAGGTCATGATAAGGTGTTAATTAATTATTTAAGGTTTAATAGGTGTTAAGATTTCTTGGTAATTCTGAGACTATAATCTACGTCTGTTGGTTGCAAACAATAGGCGTACCTACTTTGGTTTTCTTGAGAAAGAAATTATAAACAGTAGGAAGTGAGTTATCAACAGGGACTCGAAAAGGCTTCGTTTAATAATCAGCACTGTAACAAGGTTGATTAACCTGAGGTAAAATCTGTGTAGTGAATAGCAATTCCCTAAGTTCGAAAGGGTTAGGAAATTAGACGCTTGAATAGGTCGAGAGACATTTGAGCATATCATCGGTAAAGATAGCCTGTCATCCTAACCACCGTAAGAACCTTGAGTAATGTTAGCATCTGTCATGTACCGTAAGCCCTAGTGAACATAATCCTGATTATTTCATCAAATCTTGATTACAAAAAAAAAATTCAAAAGTGAAAAATTACCTTCTGTGAAACATTAAACCCCCATTTCAGGAAACCACAAACTACCAGTAAACTATTTTGTAAACAACTCAAGGTTCACACCCTATTCCCTGTGGGATTCGACCCCAACCTAGTTGTGTTTTATATTGACAACGATCGCTTACACCCATTCAAGAGTGTAATTTAAGCGTTATCAGATAGACTCCTAAATAAAGTAGGATAAACTCCTAAATAAGGTACAAGTTATTAGAGATATATACTAAAGATTTATTTAGGATGTATATAAGGAATAAAATAATATATAACAATTTTCTAAATTTGAATCGAAATCAACATGTCGAGGTGGTTGAAATCAAGAATGACTCAAGCTATGTATTGCACTAGATGAATATACAGTAAAATAAAATAGGTGAATCAACCTGGTCCAATGAACAGATATAGTAATATTCCAATAGTTTCTTGTGCTTCAATTTCTATTATGACATGTTGTTAATAGTTTCTTGTGCTTCAATTTTTGTTATGACATATTGTTTCTTGCACTTTGAATATCATATTATTTTGTTATAGTTTCTATTGTGTTATTATTTGTTGTTTTTATTACTATCTATTATTTTTTGTGCTCCAATTACTTTTTTTTCTAGACTATTTTTGCTTCGATCAAGGGTGTATTGAAAATAACTTCTCTACCTCTAAGAAAGGAGATAACTTTGCATACACTTTACCTTGTTTAAACACCACTTTGTATTCTATACTAATATGTTGTTATTGTTGTTGATAAATATTTAGTCTGAATTGACACGTGAAAAGTTTGCCAAAATACATTTTTTGGGGTTTTGGCATAACTATACAATCTTAAAATATCCGTAACTGTTCTAAAACAACAAAGAATAAAGAAGAAGAGTGGACAGAATAAAGAAAGTAATTGTTATTTCTTTCGAGGGATGAATTACAATGAAGAAAACCCTTTTATTTATAGGAGAAAACTAATCTTGGGGTTTATAACTTTTCCATAAATAGACATACACAATATATGGTAAAGTAGGTATTCACTATATATGGTAAAGTAGACATTCACTATATATGGTACATTTATAATACTCCCTCTTGAATGTCTAATTGATAGATAATGTGCCTCGTTAAAACCTTACTAGAAAAAATCCAGTGGAAAAAAATGTAGCGAAGGAAAAAGAGTACATATCTATAACAATACACATATAGGCTGCCTCATTAAAAACCTTACAAGAAAAACCCAATGGGACAAAACCTTGAAAGAGAAAAAGAGTAAAACGCGTATTTGCTTCCCCTGGTGAGAACATCAATGAACTTTTGTATCCCGATCTTGTGCACCATCTTCTTGAAAGTTTAAAATGAAGGAGGCTTGGTAAATAAATCAGCCATATTATCACTTGAACGAATTTATTCCACATTAATATCACCATTATTTTAGAGCTCATGTATGTAGAAAAGCTTTGATGAAGTGTGCTTCGTTCTATCTCCTTTTATGAATCCTCTCTTAAGTTGTGTTATGCATACTGCATTATCTCCGTATAAAATTATGGTTACATTGTCACATTTCACACCATATTTTTGATGAATGCGATGTATCATAGATATCAACCATACTCATTCTCGGCTTGCTTCATAAATAGCTATTATTTCAGCATGGTTCGATGAAGTGGCTAGATAGACTACTTTGTATATCTACAAGATATGGCAACACCCCAACTTGTGAACATATAGCTTATTTGATATCAAGCTTTATATGGATTAGATAAGTACCCAACATCAGCATAACCAACAAGATCGAAACTACAATCTTTAAAATAAATAAGCTCATATGTTTGATCTTATTTTGATGTCTCCTCGTAGGAGTAAAACTATACCTTGCTAACAAATTGAACGAAAGGCTATATTCGATCTTGTAGTATTTTACAAGATACATTGGTACACCAATTGCACTAAGATATATAACCAATCCAATTTGGTATATTTCTTATTTCAGCAAATAATCTATTGCTTTTGAAAACTCGCCAAGAGTTTCAATAATTTTCAAGCTATAAGCTCATACAATATAAGGATTATAAATTAGTTTCCCAGGAACTTTTATATGCATCAAACATTTTCAATCCTTACAAAGTTTCATAAAAATTTTGTCAAGTAACAATATTCAGCATTTCATATGTGACATCATCAAGTGTTTGGATTGAAAATCAAATAAGTTTTATGCTTACCAAGATGCATCCTTTCATATCGCTTGATAAATGTTTCTACGTCAGCATGCTTAAATAAATGTAGAATTCAGATCCTCATAATATTTCACAATATTTCACCAATATTATATCAAAGATATTAATGATGATCTATCATTTTGTATTGGTTCACGGTGTGACATAATATTTTAAGATCTCGTCAATTTATTATTACCTGAACCTCTCATAAGGTTTTATGAAGTGTTTTGTCGTAGACTTTTCAAGAGCACATTACCTTCTTCTTATGATTATTTGATCTTTATCCTTTTCAAGAATTATTTCATTTGGAATCGATTGGTCTACCACGCTTCACACATGCATAGATTTTTTCTTTTAGGGACACAAAATAGAAGCACTTGCAACTTAAATATGAGATGTATTCGGCATTTAACTTGAATTATCTTTTGAATGAGGATCTGATGATAATTCCTAACATTTTTCTTAGCTGCTTATAATCTCTCCTTATGTTAGAAAAACTAATATACATCCTCCATCTTCTTTGAGGAATTCATCGTTGTGCATCATAGTATATTCATTAATCGTATACCGCACAATAAAACTATTAGATGAAATAGTTGGATCCTGGCCTTCAACCAATTGAGAGGGAAGAAATAATCATAATTTATCGGTCTAATGCATACAAGTGCTATTGTATGAAATATATCATATTTCAAACCAATACATGAAGCTTTGTTCTCATTAGCAATGGTTCATCTATTTATCGAAGGCATTCAATGCCAAACCATCATCATCAAGATGAATTGTCTTGATTACACAATCTGAAAATTATGCTCTTGACTCAATTTTGTTGAGCAAGAAACTTTATGAATGTCAAACTACAAGTTGATAATAAATGTACACGTGATTATTTTATTGATGCATCTTTTCAACATATCGCATGAAAGGTGAACACGCCCTTATTCACCTTTTATATTTTTCATATTTTGAGGGATCCAATCCAATAATTAGTTGGTCCAACCAACTTATCATAAGAACAAACAACATGAATAATTCTTGAATAATTTTCTCATTCTTCATTACATGTTCAATACTCAATATGCATATCTTGAGATGTCATAATTGTTCATGTCAACTTATGGACTTTTATTCTAGCAAAATCTAAGTTTACCATGTCATGTACCTTTTTACTTTAGTAAATTTTAAATTTACTATTACATGAATAAATTTCATATTTACTACTTCAGAAGTAGATTTTAAAATAACTTTTCTCAGTTATTCAGCCTCTTTCGGAGGTGAGTTATGATACCATCACAATCAAGTACACATTTTCATTAATAAGCTTCTCATTCCCCAGGAATGAAATATAATCATTCCATAAGTGTATAAAATTATGATAAATTATAACCTCTTTCATGATATTGTTACTTCAGGAGAAAAACGAGGCATACATATAATGTATAGAATTTTTCTCTCACAATCTTATGATCATAATATGCGCGTGAAAATATTATCACTTTTGATGATCATTATCATATTGTCACTCCATGCGTATATTCGTGCATTCAATCACTTGTCTTTCTTTCAGACATATTATGCACTACTACCATATTCACTTCAGAGAATGGAGCATGTTCAACAAGACATATTTCATGACTTTTCATTAAAAACTCATTATTTTGCCTTAGCCATCATAATATCATCAATATGGTGCATTGAAATTCAAACTCAACGTATTATCCTTATAAATGTGTCTTAGGCATAAATCAATGGGACTTAAACCCAACATATTATCATCCCTTTGGATAATATTGTTCTTGAGGAATAAATTTAAAACGTAAATGGTTCAAAACCAATTATTTTTCCTCAAATCCAACAATAATTATATTATTAGTAGCAAAAGACAGATAATATAAGAATTTAGTAACCTTGAAATTACCTTTAGATTTATAATCTCACCTTATTTGGCAGAGTCTCGTGCTGATAACGTGTTATGAAACAATAAAGAATAAAGAAGAAGAGTAGAGATAATAAAGAGAGTAATTGGTATTTCTCTTGAGGGATGAATTACAATGAAGAAAACCCCTTTATTTATCGGGAAAACTAACCTTGGGGTTTATAACTTTTCCATAAATACATATAAACAATATATGGTATGTAGGTATTCATTATATATGGTAAAGTAAGTATTCACTATATATGGTAAAATAGACATTTACTATATATGGTATATTTACAACAGTAACTAAATTTTAACTTATTATTAAAATAATAATAATAGCCAAAACATAATTACAAATTTAGCAAAATTTTAAATCAAAACCTAACCAGATTCCCTTTTTGGTCTAAAATAATCATTTCATGAATAAAACAATGAAGCAAATGTCATTAATTAGGGCCTTTTAGCTGTTTAAAAATTAGGGGCATGGATCAATGTAGCCTAATTGACAACTGTTCCTTTCCTTTTCTATTACTAAAAGTTATATATAAATACAAGGTAACTTTATCTTTTTACATAAAATTCCATATTGAAAAACAAATTACAAAAATCTCAAATTAATTACTTAAATTCCTTGCCTTTTTTACTTTCTTTCTCTTCCTTCTTATACATCCCAAATAGCTCCATATTTTCCTCCTAAAATCTTGCTACCTTAACTCTCCAATTATCTATCTGCATTAAACCTCTTTATTATCTTTCCACACCCATAAATTTCGATCTACAATAATCTCTCTCTAAAAAGAATCTTCTCCATTTTCTCTGTTCTAAATCAATAAAATCTTCTCCATCCAAAATTAGCTTTTCTCTATCCAAAATCGATAAAATCTTCTCTATTTTTATCAAAAACTCAGAAAAAAACTGCAATTTCATCCAATATATGCTTCTTTGAATCCGGAAATATATGCTTATTTGAATCTCATAGAAAATGAATTAAGTTGAATCTTCTCCATTTGATGATCGCGTATTGTTATTCCCGTTGTTGGTTTCGTTCTTCGTTCTTTTGATTATGAAAAATTAAATTTCGCATAGAACCGTTCGAAGCACCGAAACGATCTAGTAACAATGAATAAATTGAGGAAAATTATCGGTTCAAGTTCAAACAAGAAAGCTCCGAAATCGTCAAGTAAGAAAAAGGTTGATGATTCTGGACGACCACGTCTGCCGAAGGTTTAGTTATCATTAAAATATGTATTAGAAGTACTATTTAATGTATAAGATTTCATTTTACAGTTGTTAAGATTATATAGTGAATTGTATAAGGTGTTCGTATACATGTGAAGCAGTAAAAGATTGTATTTTTTACTTGTATAAGGTTTACACATATATGTGAAACTGTTGTATGAGTTTGTCTATTATTTATTTTGGTTGTATGATTCTATGTATAAGATTTCATTATACATGAATTAATACTATATTATTAATTGTATAAGGTTTACACATGCATGTTTAATAATGTTCTAAAATTTGGTAATCTTATACATGAAACTATATTGTGTGAAGATATTGTAACATTGAATTGGTTGATCCACACAAACGCTTCACTACATGTATATTACTATAGCAAAAAATGTTACACTAATAGTTGCAAAAGAAATTTTTCACACGAAAATATTGTACGATGATATAGATATCATGTCAAAATATTTCATCATACATAAGTCTATATGTACGATGAGTCATTATACATTAGTATACCATATTTTTACACATTATATAATGTATAGGAACAACCAATACAATAGTAATTACATTAATCGCAGTAACACATTAAAAAATGAACTTCTTTAAAATCTATAACAATCAATTTTTTCATATTTATTCATAGTATAATAAAATACAATACATATTAGAAAAAATTACAAAACAACTATAATACGACAACTGCAATTTCTATTAAAATATGTATTAGCAGCACTATTCTATGTTCATATTGATTTTTCTGAGAACTGAAGAAAGCAGTAGAAGATTTTTTTTTTCATTGAACACAATTCAACAAAGAAGAAAATTTAATGTGATGTTTAACATATTTTTTTAATTTAAATTTCAGTTACTATATTTAATAATATACCACTAAATGTTGAGTTGAGTAATTAATAGCGTGAATTAAGGAATAAATTGATATTATCATATTTATCTTTCCTTAAATATAGCCTAATCAGCTATATCATACATTCCAACAATGTATGAGAGTTGACCAGATGTATGAGTATCTTTCTCAAAATTGAGAGAGAGAAAGGCTGAAGAGATTTTATGTAATTACTTTCACTTACTAAGGAATTTATGTAGTTTATACTTTCTATTATCACTAGAGGTACATGACCCGTGTTACACTCGACAATACAATTTAAAATGTCACAATCAATTCTAAAAAGCTTCTTTCTCTTTTATCTTTGCGTCAGGGAAAAAAAACAAATATAGAACCCCCCAAAAATCATAAATCTGAAAATAACGTCAGCTCAAAATCCCATTCAATAAGATTTTGTACCATAACTACCCAACAAATCAAAATTCCATCACCACACAAAATAACCTTCTATACAGAGGAGATAACTAAAAGCAGTCTTCTTCTGCAAAAACAAGCTGTATGAAATTTCATTTTAATTATATTTTATATTTTTTAACATTTTTCTTTCTACAATCTTGTTTCTTTCTTTTGTCAGATATATTATACTACAAAATAAAAAGGAGATACAATCTCCCAAAAGATACGTGTCATCAGTTAAGAGAATCAAGAGAAGCATGTAACACACGTGTCACATGATTGGATTTGTCAATTATATCTAATGAAGTCATGATATCACGAAAATACCTCTCTATAGAAATTTAAAGACAATCAATAGCCATTTCAAATTGGCTTTTCTATAATATAGAAAACATTCTTTTTTATTTTTGTTTTAATATCGGTAAAATAATATTTTTTTTTTTTTGCGATTCAAATTTAATTAATACAAATTATTTTAACATGTTATGAATTTATATGGTGATATTTTATGTATTTTTATGTCAAAGTACATATGGCAAATCAATATTTGACACTCTAGGTCAAAGTAGTGGGTGCATCAGCAATTAAATTGTTTAGGTATAGGCGTATTGGAATGAAACCAGAAATTAAATTTAGTCTAATCTCTCTTTTCTTCCTATTCCATCGCGGAGCATAGGCAGTGTGCCATGCTATTATGGCGGATCCTTATCACTTTTCTAAATTATTTCTTTAATATTCTATATCATGATTCAAGTAAAAAATTATCATTATACACGAGGGAAGATTCAAAGTAAATTAATCAAAATTTATGAGGCGTTACAATTCCAAACAAATAATATTTGAATTTAAAGTTGGAACATGATATAAATTTGGGAGCAAAGGTTGTGCTTTATCATAACAAATTTTATTTAAAAAAATTTAAAGATTAATGGCAACTTAGTGAGTTAACCATTATTACTTGAAAGGCTCCTCAAATATGCTTTTAATATTTCACCAAAGCTCCTTTCATGCAACCTTTGTCAGATGTTGAAGTCCAATTTGGAAAATTTTAGCAACACTTGATTGCGTGATTCATGATTTTCTTGGTAAAATGATATGTATTTCCTTATTTCTGCCGTTACAATACTATCTTAAATTGGAAGCTTCAATGCATTATTGACTAATTGTGCAAGCTGGAAATTGCTTAATTTAAGCAAAAATAGTTTTAATTGAGTGATGGTGAAATTTAGTGCTTTATTTAGAATTTCTTCACCATGCACGCTGTACATGTTTCTTGGAAGACCTTAAAAAATTTTGATCAATTTATTTTGAATCCTTCCGTGTGTGTAATGATAATTTTTTATTTGAATCATGGTAAGGGGTGTTAAAAGAGTGATTTGGGAAGTTTTCAAATTATCAAAAGGAGTTCGGGGTCATTTTGGGATCCCGAGCCAGTGAGGGTCCGCAATAGCGGTGTGTCACGCCGCCTAGGCTCCGCGATAGGATAGTGGCATGCTGGCTAGTCACCGTGATAGCGGCACGCCATGCTGTTGAACAAATTTTGCCAAACTTCATTTTTTATTATTCGAGGTAAGGATTTTTTGGTCCTTCACCCATAAAACGATTTAAAATCACTTTTATTCCCCATAACCATCAGTCATCATACTTTAACATTGCCCTTCTCCTCTCAAATACCCCAAGTCAAGAAACTTAAGGTTTCCTCAAGAATTCACTACTCCGGGCTCTAAACTCCACGTTCTCTCAAATTTCTTTTAATTTTTAGGCATGTTGCACACTCCCTATTTTAATTAGAGAAAAGACATTTTTTCACCCCTGAACTTGTCCGTTCAACTTACTTTAGCACTTAAACTAAACTTTCATTTATTTACCCCCCTTAACATTTTTAAAGTAAATTAATATTACCACTAATGCTCACGTGGAATTTTTTTTTTTTTTAAATGTGTGAATCTTTTTTTTTTTTTAAAGAAAAAAGAAAATAAAATTATATTTTCCCCTTCTTCTCCTTCTAACCCCCACCCCCATCCTAAATTCTCCTCCCTAAGACCGCCAACCCCTACCCCACTCCTCCTTCAACTAGCAATTCCACCACCACCAGCCCCTCCTGTCCCATATCTCAATTTCTTCTCCTCTAATTACCAAATTTTTCAGCCCACCACTAATTTTTCCTTCTTCAATCCCTTAACTTTTTTTTTTCAAGCAAAATCTAAAATTATAAATTCAAAAAATCAAAGTATACTTGATAAACAAGCCAAAATACATAAAAGTATCATCATTAACTAAAAACTATGATGCAGAAACAATAAATGGAGTTCTTGGGGATAAAAAAATGAAATTGGATTCGAAAATATAAAAATTATCCATGTGAATTTGAAAATTTGAAATGAAATTAAAATTGAAGAAAAGTTATTATTAGCGGTGGTGTTAATGGTGGTGGTAGTGTTAATGGTGGCAGTGGTGCTTATATTCTTCTGTTGGTATGTTTTAATCATTTTTCAGTGAGTTTTGCCGGAATATTAGAGGAAAATATAAATTATTTTGCCAATGTTTATATCGGCAAAATAAAGTGAGATATAGCTGATTAAGATTGCTTCCTATTTGAAAATTCTTTCAATTTTGGCTTTGTGTTGTTCATATATCATGTTAAAAAATTAACGTGGCTAGGTGTTTGATCGCTGATTTAGAGAATTTGATACTGGTGTGATCGGATTTATCAGGTGGATTCAATTTTCGATCACTAATTTATGAATTTTTTTTTATGGGGGTTGAATTTGGTCAGTATAAATGACATTTTACGACTAAAATTGGAGATTTGGAAGAGGTGTTGGGTGGGGGCTGGGGGTGCTGGAAGAGAGGGGAGGGTCTGAAGAAGAAGAAAATTGGGGTGGGGATATTTTTTATTTAATATATATATATATAAATATATATATATATATATATATATATATATATATATTGAAAAATAAATATTTTTATATAAAAATAGTATATATATATATATATTTTATTTTTTTTAAAAAAAATACATAAAAATAGAATGTATGTGGATTAATTTTTTTTTAAAAATATATAATTTCTTACATGTTAATGACGTGAAAATGACATGGCATAAATGTGGCGATGACATGGCGCGTGTGTAGTGCACTCTCCATTGTGATACTGGGATTGTGATTTTGAGGTTGTATTTAATTACTTGAAAGTTGTTAAGGGGGTAAATAATTATAAGCTAAGTTAGAGTGGTAAAGTATGTTGAGCGGACAAGTTCAGGGGGGGAAATGATGTCTTTTCTCTTTTAATTATGGTTATATTGCATCAAAGTACTTAATATTTAGATGTTCTTGGATGTTGATTCAAACTAGGTTGAGGGTCTTTGGATTGTTGAACAGTTGCATTATTTTCTCTTATTTTAATGGATCATTCATGGTTTAAATGGTGAATTGTAAACTGAATTTGGGTCTCATAGAAATGGAAAAATTGACAAATTGATTTTCACAATGATTATGGAACTTGCATGATGCTAATGCCATGAACCTCAACCGACATTGTTAATTTGATTTTAAATAAGGGTTCTTCATAACTTATTTTTTGGATCATGGAATGTTAAAAATGATTAAAATCATGGCTTTTAAGTCCTTTGAAAAAGGCTTTGCATGAAGATGGTGAACAAATATGATACCCCATCTCTTTTAAAATATCAAAAGTGTTGAACTTTATGACTACTTTGATATTTTATGCAATATAATGACGATGAGCATAATTTTGAACGATGGGGTTAAGGAGTCATTAATGTTTTATGATAATATTTTTTTGACAGGATATGAACAACTTACAAGTCTTGATATGATCATACCAATATGAATATGTCTAAAGAAAGACTCCATGATTAATGATTATGCACACCTGGTTTAATTGGGCTCTAAAAGGGAATTATATAGCATATAGTGAAGGCGTAAGTCTTTGTGACCAATGTCCAAAACCTATGATTGTCGGAATAATGATGTCGTACATTAATTTGACTACCAGATTTTTGTCCTTAACATGAGGATTATATGCATGATGACTTTAGTCTATTTGTGAATTTAGTCTAACCTCGGTTGGAGTGGTCAACGTGGACTGGGACTCTGCCGGTTGGGGATACAGACCCATATAGTCCATGGATAACTAGATGACTTATACTACCTATGGTCCATTCGATGACGGTGAAAGCTATATAGGCCAGGCTTAAATTTTAAATGACCATATAACTTGTCCCTTACCCTGTCACGATCAGAACCTAGGCCCTGGCCATGATAGGCACCCCAAACCTTAAAGGCCCGGGAGCCTATCTCTAATTGGAAATCACATACACAATTCATATGCTGAAAGAAAATGTGGAAATCATGATAAAACAGAAACATGGTCATTCTTTTGCTTCAACTAAACATTAAGTATATAAGTTTGTAAATACTCAAAACACATCACACCTATATGCAAAATCTCTAATAATGTGAGAACAACTTCTGTCTGAAAACTGGTACAAGGCCCCTAGGAAGACCATAACTAAAATCAAATAAAAATTCATAAGTGATAAGGCCTTTCGGAACAAAGGAGGCTCATCAACTTCAACCATCTGACAACACTTTACTACTTAGCAAGACCCAGGGGCTGAGCCACAGATTCTAAAATATAAGGGGTCAATACAAAATGTACTAGGATATAACACAATCAAAAACAAAATATATTTTTATACAACATAGGCGAGAGCATTTCATAAATCATATCATCATAAAATATTTGGAAACACATGGGAAAAATCAGTAGGTTTCAAAACATTTTTGTAAGTCTCAACAATTTGTCTTACTTCTGAGTTAGGTGGTACACCTTACAAGTCTACAATCCCACGGGCTATATGGAAGCCCCCTTGATTCGACGACCAAGCCCCCAACATGAGTTTTTCGCAAGGATTGGAGTTTCTAATTGTGATACGCCAAAGGGTATAAGGATACTGTATAATCCCTATTTGGGACATAGAAAAATGTGTATCGGCAAAACCTAATTTTGGAAAATGCGTTATCTGAACTCGTACCTTCTTCGGGTAACCACCTAACTCTCTTTAAGCCCATTTTCTAACCCTTTCAAAACATGCATCTTTTCTAAACTCAAAATCTATAAATCTGAATGAAAATTTGCTTTTTATTCTATTCTGTGTTTATCATGACATTATCTATTTTTGTATCGTCATACTAAGACTTTCAAGTCATATATCTAAGCCATATCATATTCTGATTTTGGTTTTCTATCAGCCCAAACATGTGACTATTAAAATATTTAAACAATGTAAGAGAGTTGTTAATTCAAAACATGTGAAGCTTATGCAAAGACTCTCTCCTTTCAATACTTTAACATATGATGGTCAATTTCTTATTAAAAATCAATGAAACTCTGTTAATGATCGCATAAAAAACTTATAAGCAATAAAACACCCTCTCTACAATTTATAACCAATATTAAATTCATAAACATCTCATGCTTCCTACCATGCAATTTACAACCCATAACATATGAAATCAAGATGTGTCATAATAAGAGAGGGAGTTTCGTCATTCATTCTCTCAATTCAATTTTATAAAACTGAAATACTTGCATAAGTATGTGAACATTGTTTCAATTCCGTAATAAGGCCTCAAGACCAAAATGCTGTGTCATATAGATGGGTTCATAAAGTATAATTCTTTAAAGTGTTTTCAAATCCTTTTGCAGACACATGATTTCATAACCTTGAAACTTACTAAAAACGATTTCACTATGCCCATGAAAATTTAGGATAACCCACATACCTTAGATTACTTAGTTTGAAGAATAGAACCTGAATCTTGATTTGCTTCTTGGAAATCTTGACTTAAGAGCTTGATTCTTGATCTTTGGGGTGGAGTTAGGGTTTAGGTTTGAGGGAATTTAAGTAACTTTATGCGCAATATTCCTTAATCACGACCTAATTTCGTGTTATGGTTGAGATAAAATAAGAAAAAAGATGAAAATACCCTTTTGAACCTGAAAAATCATCAAGATGAATTGGGCACCCGATGCGTCAAGTGCCGCACTGCGTCGGTCCTTACTAACATGATTCCTGGCGCCGTGAGTCTATATCACGTTGGTCCACTATTTTTATCATCCAAACATGGCTAAAACGTCGTCCGAAAAATATGAAACTTCCCGAGACACGACCTTAACATCCTTGAACATGATTCAGCTAAAAAATCTACATCTCAGAGTTGATAAGATCTATTTAAAAATCATTAAAGTTGAGAGATCAAAAATATGACTAAGTCTTTTAACTATTAGAAAAATTTTAGGTTGCATGATCTCTATGCATGCTACTAAGGGTGGTATTCAGTCGAGAATGCTACAGGGTATTACATTATCCCTTCTTTAGGATCATTCGTCCTTGAATGATGGCTTGGAACATAGTCAAGCACGATTTTCAAGCATAGTAAGGAAAAAATAAAGAGAGTAGCATAAGATTTGTACCTTCTATGTCATCATCCATAGTCTCAAAGAGGTTTGGGTATCTAGTATGCATATCATCTTTTGACTCCCAGGTAGCTTCCTCAGCTTTCTGATTCCTCCATAACACCTTAACTAAAACTATCTACTTACTTCTCCGCTTTCGAACTTGGCGATCCAAAATGGAAATGGGCCCTTCTTCATATGATAGAGAGTCTTTCACATTGATATCCTCTACAGGCAACACTAGGGAATGATCTCCAATGTAATTTTTCAACATGGACACTTGGAATACTGGATATTCAGAATCCAAATTCGTGGGCAATTCTAATTCATAAGCAACCCCATCGATCCTTCTCACAATATGATATGGTCCTATATAACGAGGACTAAGTTTCCTCTTCTTCCCGAATTGCATGACTCCCTTCATAGGGGATACCTTTAAGAATACCCAATCATCAACCTCAAATTATAAATCTCTCCTTGTAACATTGGCATAAGACTTATGGAAACTCTGAGTGTTCTTAAGTCTCTCCATAATGATCTTCACCTTCTCCATCGCCTAATGAACAAGGTCAGGCCCAAACAACTGGGTTTTACCCACTTTATACCATCCAATTGGTGACCTACATCTCCTCCTATAAAGCTCCTCAAAAGGAGCCATCTGAATACTGAATGGTAACTATTGTTGCAGGCGAATTCTATTAATGGCAAATGATCTAATCAACTCCTCTTAAAGTCAATCACGCAGGCCCTCAACATATCATCCAAGGTCTAAATGGTGCATTCTTCTTGCCCATCAGTCTGAGGGTGGAAAGCAGTAAACCCCTCTGAAAAGACCTTCAAAACTAAAAAGAAATCTGAGTACCTCAATTGGGTATAATAAACATGGGAGCCCCATTTAATTGGAATATTTCCTAAATGTACAACTTAACATAGTCATCTCCCGAATAATTTGTCTGCACAAAAAGAAAATGAGATAATTTCGTCATGCTATCTAAAATCACCCAAATGAAATCATATTGGTTTTGGGAACTCAAAAGTCATGTAATGAAATCTATGTTGATCATCTCTCATTTCCACATAGGCAAAGCTATCTCTTAGGAAGTTCCACCTGGTCTTAAATGTTCAACCTTAACTTGTTGACAATTCAAACACTTAGCTACAAAGTTAGAAATATCCCATTTTTATATTGTTCAACTAGTAAACAACATTAATTTCATGATACATTTTAGTAGAGCCGAGGTGAACAACATAAATAGAAGTATGAGGGTCATCCAAAATTCTTTCTCACAACCCATCTACATTCGGCACACACGACCTACTTGATACCTCAGAATACCATCACCCCCAATTTTGAATGCTATTGCCCTCTATTAAACAATATCTCCCTTAATCTGCATTAGAATAGGATCTCTGATTTGCTTTACCTTGACCTCTACACATAAGGATGATTAGCCACCCCATGAACAAATAATCCTTTTTCTTTGAAATTCAGGATTCGGACTTCCAAATTTTTAAGATGATGAATATCCTTCACCATATCCCTCTTTCCCTTCTCAATATGTGAAATACTACCCATTGACAATCTGCTAAGGGTGTCAGCCACCACATTGGCCTTGCCGGATGATAATATTGGCTCATATCATAATCCTTCAATAATTCTAACTACCGCCCCTGCCTGAGGTTCAATTTTTTCTGCATGAAGACATACTACATACTTTTGTGGTCAGTAAAAATATCAACATGCACCCCATAAATAAAATGCTGCCAGATCTTAAGTGTAAACACCACAATCGCTAACTCTAAGTCATGGGTGGGATAATTATTTTTGTGCACCTTTAACTTCCTAGATGCATAATCCACCACCTTATCATACTTCATAAGAACACATCCAAGTCCCACCCAAAATGCATCATAGTACACAACAAAACCCTCTATACCCTCGGGAAGGGTCAAAACCGGTGCAGTAGTCAATTTTTCTTTTAGTTTCTCAAAACTATTCTCACAAGAGTCTGACCACAAGAATTTTTCTTTCTTCTAAGTTAAACTAGTGAGTGGGGAAGTTATGGAGGAAAAACTCTCTACAAACCTTCTATAATACCTCGCCAAACCCAAGAAGCTCTAGATATCGGTTGGAATCATAGGTATGGGTCATTTTCTCACTGCCTCAACCTTTTTGGGGTCAACCTTGATCCCTTCACTAGAAATAATATGCCCCAGGAAAGAATAGCACTAAGCCAAAATTCACACTTAGAAAACTTGGCATATAACTCATGATCTTTGAGAGTCTGAAGGATGATTCGAAGATGGTTAGCATGGTCCTCCTTATTCTTAGAATGAACTAAGATGTCGTCAATAAAGACTATGATGAGCAGATTCAGAAACTATCGGAACACCCCATTCATTAGGTTTATGAAAGTTGCGGGGGGCATTAGTCAATTCAAAGGACATAACTAAGAATTCATAATGGCCATATTAGTTTCGAAATGTTGTTTTGGGAATATAAGCCTCCCTAACCCTTAGTTGATGGTATCCCAAATGAAGGTCTATTTTAGAGAAATGTTTGGCACCTTGAAGGTTGTAAAAAAGATCATCGATTCTGGGGAGAGGGTACTTATTTTTAACTGTGACCTTATTTAGCTGACCGTAATCTATACATATACGGAGTGAAACATCTTTCTTACACATGAAGAGCATCAGAGCTATCACTAGCCGAGTCGATACTCTGGCCGGAACAATAATTCCAAACCATGAAGGCCCAGGTGACCTTTTCTAGCTGGTAATTATGCACTACGTCCATACAATGTAAGGAAATGTAGAAAAATTATTATACGGATACATGGTCAATATTGTAATTCAACTGAACAATTTGGAATGAAATTCATAAACTTCTAACAACATCTAACATCAGTCTGCGAAATCTCTAATATATCAAAGCCAACATCTTTTCTAAAACAGGGATAAGGCCCCCAGTCACACCATAAACCAAAATAAAATAACAAATTCTAATAACTAGGCCTTCCAAAATAGAGAAGACTCACCAACTGCAAGTCTCAGACACACCAATCTACTGCTTAGTGGGACCCCATGACTGTCCCTCAGATTCTAAAATATAGGAGGTCAATACAGATGTACTGATACGCATAACAATCCATAAAAAATATATTTTTATACAATGTAGGTGAGAGCATTTAATAAAATATATCATCTTAAAACATTTGAAAACATATGGGCATATATCAATAAATTTCAAAATACTTTATTGAAATAATGACTCTACTCTTTATTTCTATTTTGAGTTAGATGGTACTCCCTACAATCTGAAATTCCACAAGCTATATGGAATTCTCCCTTGAATCGACGGCCAAAACCCCAATCCAAGTTTGCCGCAAGAATTAGAGTATCAATAAGGGGAGACATGCAAGACCACATAGCATGGTGCCATGATCGCTAATCAAATAAACATGTCATGGTAGTGGACAAGACCACAAAGCATGACTCGTAGGCATTGTCCCAAATTGGGATGACATGAATTAGGCAACACAAGACCACAAAGCATAGTACCATAACACCGTGTCAGCAAATCACGATTTCTAGCATCGAGTCTTTCAACTCGTTCTTTTTTTGCATAACCATATAATTCTCTTTAAGCCAATTTTTAACCTTTTCTAAACATGCATCTTTTTGAGTTCAAAATCTGAGTAAAACTTATATTTTAGCCTATTCTGAATCTGCTATGGCATTTATCTGTTTGGTATCATCATACTAAGACTGACAAGTCGTATGTCTAAGCCATATAATGTTTTTCTTTAGATTTTTCAATCAACTCAGCCATTTGACCACCAAAAACATTTAAACAATGCAAGAGAGTCCATATTCCAAAACATGTGCAAAACTTATTCAAAGATTCTCTCTTTTTAATATTTCAACATATGATGGTCAATCTTTTATAACAATCAATACAACACTTTCCACTATCATCTTGAACATTTATAAATAAGAAAACACTCTTTATTCAGTTCATAATCAATATCAAGTTAAAAACAATAGTAAAACACTTATCTCATGCTTCAGATCATGCAATTGAACCACCCATAATATATGAAATCAAGAGGCATCATGACATGAAAGGGGTTTATTATTTCATAATTTCAATTTAATAGTTTCAAAACTCATAATGCATACTTACATATACATGAGTAAAATTCAATTTCAAGGGAAGGCCTCAAGACAAAACATTAAATATATCATTGAAAAAGGTTTCTGTAATACCCTAAGAATCCCAACCAATAGCAGAACCATACTTCAAATTCATGAGAAATAAATTATAGTGCTTTGGTGGTTTTATTATTGTGTTTGATGTGTATTAAGGCCTCAAATATTTCCTAGCTTCTAGACGAATCAAAATATCCCTTACCGATTGAATTCTTGAGAAGGATGTTACTATTGTCAACTTCAAACAAGTATATATTTCATTATACTAATAATTTTTGATCTCATGACACACCTAAAGATATATAATTAAATTATCTTTTCAACGATACCAATTTCTCTAAAATCCAATAACGTAACAAAAAGTTATACCCATTTTACTCCAGCACATAGCCTGTCAACAAAGTGACGACTTGAGCTGACAGGCCGTCACCTATGTGACGACTTATCAGCCTAAGTCGTCAGCATTAGGCATAAAATCATAAATTCCAACTTCTATGTGATGAACTGGGGTGATGGGCCATCACGTAAGTGACGACTTATCAGCCAAGTCATCATCCATGATACTCGACAATTCCTATATGGATTCGGAGGGGTATTTTAATCTTTTCCCTTACCTCCTACTACTTAAATTAAACATTAAACCCTATTAAGTGATAAAATATTAGTTTCTCATCACTCATAATCCTCTACACCCTCAAGAACAAGAAAATTAGTTTTTTCTCTCAAGATCATCTCCCAAAAACAAGATTCAAGCCCTTCTTCAAGAAAACCAAGAAATTATAATTCCCAATCCAAGAAAGTTCAATTCAATTATCTTTAAAGAGTAAAGATTTAAGGTATGTTAGATGTTCATCCATGAGCCCTTTTCACCCATGGAATCCAAGAATCCATCTTTTATGCTTTAAATCATGAAATTAAATGTTTATAATGGTTTATCCCCATGAAGCTTTTATGAATTTTGATTATACATGTGTTTACAATCTATTTTCATTGAAATCAGCCCTTATTACTTATTCTATGAATTATGTCCATGAACTTTCATGAATTTCGAATTTTATATCACGTTTAAAAGAAATTATTGTTGTTAATAAATCCTACATATTTTGAATGGTGTTGTCAACTGATTTAAGACTTAATTGGTGATTTAGTATCAAAATCATAGTACAAACATATGTTTAAAAATATTCCCATGCTTAGCTTAAACCATACTTTGAAAGTGTTTGATAAAATGCCTAGATGAAAGGATATTGAACAATGTTTACTTATTACATGTTTACAAGTAAAGATTTTGGAATTTGTTTTCAAGTGGAGTGCATTATAGTATGTTTTAAATATTGTGGTTTCCATATCATGTTCATGAGAATTCGAACTAAATCCTCAGTTTATGATCTTTTTATGTGATCGTGCTATCTCATTATGTCTAGAAGTATCCTCATGTTAAAGTCTTGACCCCCATGTCTTTGATAAAATGGTTAACTAAATAATTGTGAACAATGATTCCTTCTATGGTTTCAAAGCTTTCATATGTACTTATTGTTGTTATTGTTATCGAGTTTTGGGGGTTGTGAATTCCTGAAAGTTAGCTATTTACTTACTCTCAGTATCCTCAGAATAGTTTCAGACACGTATGAGAATTATGAGTCCAGTCAGTTATCATGTTAGTAAAAACTAGATTAGTTCAGTAATCTGAGTCAATTCCTTCTTCAGTTAAAGTTAGTTCAATCTTAGTTCAGTTGGGAGTAGGATTTAGCACCGAGTGAGCCTAGGGATGGGGGATCACCCGTAAGTTAGGAATGGGTCATTAGAAGAAATCTCTAAGTTCTAGAACTATGTAGCTAGTGTAGGTTATGAAATGTCACCAGTTAGTTAGGACTGACACTCTCAGGGATCAATCGCTAGTTAGAACTTATCTCAGGGGTCACTCATTATCTAGGAATGACTCCACAACCGGTGTTAGTCCCCGTGGTATGGTACTTGCACCCTTCTAACTAGGATCACAGGTTGGACCCCGATCAACTCTGACTGGGGAATGTTGGTTAGATGATACCTCCCACAGTTTCAGTTTTAGTATGCAGTACCGAACTCAATTCAATTTTGCTTGACCATAGCATACAGTTTATTAGTTATTCAGTTATTTAGTTATTAGATTTCAGTATTTTAGTTACAGACCATATCGAAAACATATTATATACTTGGTCATGAATTCTCAGATTTTATAGCTTTTACGCATTGATATTTAGTAATCTTATCCTAACCAGTCAGTGTTTGCTTCATGTATGTTCACTAGGTTATCTCATATTATTTAGCTAGTTATTACTTCACATTGAGTTATCCCATGCTATTCATTCAGATAGCTATTACTCATGCACATGAAACCATGCATATTAGCCTACCTCATTTATCATACCAGTACATTCAAAGTACTGATTGAATACTCATTTCTTGCGCTATGATATTTCATATCATAGGTTCGAACACTCAAGTTCCCAACCATACCTAGTTAACCCAGTGCACCAGTGGCAGTAGCAGTGGTGAGTCCTCATATTTTGAGGACCATTTATGTTATTTTAGTTCCTCAGTTTTAGCAGACAATCAGAGTTAGTTGGGGGCTTGTCCCATTAACTCCTCAATTATTCAGTCAGAGGCCTTCAGACTAGTATAGACTGTTAGTCAGTTATTAGTATATTTTCAGACGTTAACATCATATTTTAGTATTGATTATAGTTTTTAAAATCTTATGGCATTTTAGTTAAATTCCACACGTATTTTCTTTAAGATTTTATTCAGCGCTCACAACAGGTGGTTAGCTTGTGGTCTTTCGGGATCATAAGCACCGTGTGATGATCAGGGTGTATTTTTGGGTCATTAGAAACTTGGTATCAGAGCCTAAGGTTTTAAAGTATCCTAAGTTATCTAAAATCCGTGTCAAGTAGAGTCTTGTGCATGGATATGAAACACACCACACTTATGGACAAAAGGCTACAAGATATTTTAGGAAAAGTTTTCCTTCTTTCATGTCTCAGATCGTGCTATATAAAGGCCCTCTAACAAAGTTGTGAAGATTCTCATTTTTTCTCTATTCATGCCAGCCTTACCTTCTTTTGAAGGTAATAGGAACAATCAAGGTTAAATCCTTATAGATAGAGGTTTTTTTTAGACAGTCCTCATAGATAGGGATTACCGTAGGCTCAAAAATATCCCATTAGTTTTGTTATGTTCCAAAGTTTTAAAGATTTTATTCATGATTATGAAAACTCGTACACTAACCTAAAGTAAGTTGTGCCCTCAGATTCCTTCTCAGTATTCTAGGATAGTATCAAACCTAGAGTTAGAAGCATGAAACCAGAAGTTTAGCAATAGTAGTGGAGTTGAGATAGTGTTATCTAAATTTGAGCAGATTATATTTCATGGGGCTAGTTGTATGATAGGTGAATAACTAGGCTTGAACCAGTGTATGAAAGAAAAGAATTGAAGTTTGTAGATTTAAAAATATATGTTGTTAGTGTAATGGTAATTCCCATGGTGTGGGGAAAATATAAATTTAGAGATAGGATAATTGTAGGCTATGATGAAAGTAGTATAGTTCATTAAAGGTTTGGGGGTATACATGTTAAGTGTTAGAATCTGAGTTTGAATCTTTGAGGATTGAGCTAATAGAAAGAATATTTAAGAATTTTAAGTTAGTCAATTTCAAGTTGTTACATGATGATTGTTGGGGTTATAGAGGGCTAAGAGCTGTATCTCAAAAGAAAGTACTAGCATCAAGTTTTACATTATCAGGTGTAGACTTTCAGGGTGAGTTTATCATTTATACATATTATTATACCCCAGAATCTAGAGTAAAGTAGTGACAGTGTAGTTCAAAGTTATTGAGTAAGTACTTCACATACTTAGAATGATAACTTTAAGCTAAGGGGGGAGATGATAGAACTGGTAGCTAAGTCAGGCTCTCAGATCCTAGCAGTGATATCGGTATGTACAGAAAAGCAGTAGGAGAGGAGGATGCCCAACTTGTTCATATCTCAGTTCAAGGTTTCTCAGTCATCACGATATCTACTCATGCCTTACATATCAGCTCTATGATCATAGCTCATATTTGTGCACTTTATAGAAAATTATGTACGCTTTCGATTCCTAGTAAAAGAAGTTCCAGTTCACCCAGTAGTCCAAATTATATTCCATGAAGTTATGAACTCCAAACTCAGGTCATGTAGCTTATGACTCATGTATTCATGCTTTACAGTATGTTCAGTTTCAGTACTCATGCTACACCCCTAATGATTAGTGAAATTCAGATTTATGTCATGTACATCCTCAGTTTAGATATCTTGATGAATTGGTTATGTTGATATTCTCTTCCTTAGTCCTCTTTGAAGTGTCAATCTCTATATAGTATTCATTCATGCTTCAGGTTTTCATTTTTTAGTCTTTCAGTGACCTCTCCTTATGAAATGATATAGTGAAGAGCAATTGCTTAGATGGGAGAGAGTTATGCTTTATGTTAAGAAAAGATTATTACATGCTTGTTTTAATCGAGGATATAGTTATGAAAATAGGCTTGAATGTCATGTTGGTGTGTAAATGGATAAATGCATTATGCATTAGTGAATGGCTAGTAAGAGGTTGTATTAAGTTGTTGAAGGGGAAATCAGAATTTTTCATGAGATGAGAAGTTGTGAAACTGCAGAGTGTATTAAATTCATGACTTATACTAGGATCAAAGTGTTATGTATGCATTTTTTAGATTCAAGTAGGCTCGTATATAATGGGAGAATTCATTCCAGTTTATACTTTAGTAGGTAGAGTTATCAGTGCCCATGTGAATATTTTCAGTAGTCTCAGGTGACGTGTAGAATTAAGGTGGAAGGTAAAGTTGATAGAGTATTCGAGGAATATGTATAAGCTTGAAAGTTAGTAGTTGCAGTGCATAAGGCTTAGTACCTCTATCCTAGCTGATGTTTCGTAAGCCTGTGTTCCATATTACAGAATTTTGGCCAAGTTGTGATTTCTTATCCATATGTCTTATTCATACCATGCCCAAGATTATTTGCTCCCTAAGTCATTAGAACTCTAATAGAAAGTGTGTCAAAGAAATACTCCACTTAAGTATATGCTTTCAGTATGAGTTAGTTTGTATAGCCAGTAATTCAGATTAGCAGCCAGCCAGACAAGTTCCTATGGTTTTTCCATCTTCCAATCTAGTCATAATATATGACGTTTTATGAATATGTCCCTTTCAAGAGATAGTTTGTTTGCATCCATGTAGGTTGTGAATCCAGTACGGTTCATGCATTATGCATCAATTTTAGATTCTAGATATTTAGTCATGATTCAGTTCCTAAGTGTCCTATGCATCATCTCAATCTTTATTTAGTAATTCAGCCAAGTAACTATTATTTAGGGGACAAACTATCCCAAGGGGGAGATATTGTAATACCCTGAGTTTTTATTTCCTAAATCTCTAAACTTTTCTTCACGAAATCAGATACACCCTGATGCAGTGGTTACTCATAAGTTGATTCTCTCATTTCTATCTCATCCTTATAACAATTCTCATGTAATTGTATGCATTCAAGAAATCAGTTCAATTTATGATATCCAGTTCATGTGTAATGTTTCATACCCCATTATGTAATCATGTTTTTAGCATGTATATTTAGCATGTAACCACTATTCCTCAGTGTTCTAAGATTAACCAACCTCATTCGAGGACAAAATGTTCCCAAGGGGAGATATTGTAATACCGCGATAATCCCAACTAGTATAGAACCATGCTTCAAGCTCATTAGAAATAAATTATAGTGATTTTGTAGTTTTATGATTGAGTTTGATGTGTATTAAGGCCTCAACTATGTCCTAGCTTTTAGACGAATCAAAATATCCCTTACCGATTGATTTCTGGAGAAGGATGTTGCAATTGTCAACTTCAAATAATCATATCTTTCATTTTACTAAAAATTTTTGAGCTCATTACCCACTAACATATAGATAATTGAATTATCTTTCCAAAGATACCAATTTCTCCAAAATCCGATATCGGAACAAAAAGTTATACCCATTTTACTCTAGCATGTCAGCCTGTCAACAAAGTGACGACCTGAGTTGATGGGCCGTCACCTATGTGACGAATTGTCAGCCTAACTCGTCAGCCTTAGGTAGAAAATCATCAATTCCAGCTTCTAAGTGATGACCTGGGGTGATCAGCCATTACCTAAGTGATGACTTATTTGCCAAGTCGTCACCCATCAGTAATTCCCATATGGATTTGGAGGGGTATTTTGGTCTTTTCCCTCACCTCCCACAACTTAAATCATGTATTAAGCCCTATTAAGTGATAAAATATCAGTTTCACATCACTCATAACCCTCTACACTCTCAAGAATAAGAAAATTAGGGTTTTCTCTCAAGAACATCTCCCAAGAACAAGATTCAAGCCCTTCTTCAAGAAAACCAAGAAATTATAATTCCCAAGAACGTTCAAGAAAATTAAATTCTCTTTCAAGATTGAAGATTTAAGGTATGTTAGATGTTCATCCGTGGGGCCTTTTTACCTATGGAGTCCAAGAATCCATTTTTTATGCTTTAACTCATAAAATTACATGTTTATAATGATTTATCTCCATGAAGTTTTTATGAATTTTGATTATACATAATGTTTATAATCTATTGTCATTGAAAGCAGCCCTTATTACTTATTTTTTGAATTATGTCCATAAACTTTCATGAATTTCAAATTTTATATTATATTTACAAGAAATTATTGTTGTTATTAAACCCTACATATTTTGAATGGTGTTGTCCACTGATTTAAGCTTTAATTGGTGATTTAGTATCAAAATCATAGTACTACCACATTTTTAAAACTATTCTCATGCTTAGCTTAAACCATGCTTTGCAAGTGTTTGATTAAATGCGTAGATGAAAGGATTTTGAACAATGACTACTTATTACATGTTTACAAGTAAAGATTTTGGAATTTCTTTCCAAGTGGAATGCATTATAGTATGTTTTAAATATTGTGGTTTCCATATTATGTTTATGAGAATTTGGAATAAATCCTAAGTTTATGATCTTGTTATCTGATCGTGCTATCTCATTATGTTTAGAAGTATCCTTATGTTAACATCTTGAACCCTTGTATTTGATGAAATGCTTAAGTGAATAATTATGAACAATGATCTCCTTTCATGGTTTCAAAGATTTCATATGCCTAGTTGTTGTTATTGTTATCAAGATCTTGGGGTTATGAATTCCCAAAAGTTAGTTGTTTAACTAGTCTCAGTATTCTCAAAATGATTTCAGACACGTATGAGCATTATCAGTTCAGTTAGTTATCATGTCAGTAAAACCTAGATCAGTTGAGTAATCCGAGTCAGTTCCTTCTTAAATTAAACTTAGTTTAATCCCGTAATCAGTGTCAGTTCAGTTGGGAATAGGATTCAGCACCGAGCGAGCCTAGGGATGGGGGCTCACCCGTTAGTTAGGACTGGTTCCTTAGAATTAATCCCTAAGTTCCAGAACTACGTAGCCAGCGTAGGTTGTGAGATGTCACTCATTAGTTAGGATTGACACTCTCAGTGATCACCCGCTAGTTAGGACTTATATCAGGGGTCACCTGTTAGTTAGGAATGACTCCACAGCCAGTGTTAGTACCCGTGGCACAGTACTAGCACACTTTTAATTAGGGTTATAGGTTGGACCTCGATTAGCTCAGACTGAGGCATGTCGGTTAGATGATACCTCCCACAGTTTTAGTTTCAATATTCAGTACAGAGCACAGTTCAACTTTGATTGGCTATATCATACAGTTTATCAATTATTCAGTTATTTAGTTATCAAATTTTAGTATTTCAGTCACAGACTATATCAGAAATGTATTATATGCTTGGTTATGCATTCTCATATTTTACTGCTTTCACGCATTGATATTCAGTAATCTTATGCTAACCAGTCAGTCTTTACTTCATGCATGTTCACTAGGTTATCTCATATTATTTAGCTAGTTATTACTTCATATTTAGTTATCCGATGCTATTCATTCAGACAGTTATTGCTCATGCACATGAAACCATGCATATTAGCCTACCTTATTTAGCATACCAGAACATTCAAAGTACTGATCGCATACTCATTTATTGTGATATGATGTTTCATATCATAGGTTCAGACGCTCAGGTTCCCGAATGTACCTAGTTATCCCAGTGCACCAGTACCAGCAGCAGTGGTGAGTCCTCATGTTCTGAGGACCAGTTATATTATTTTAGTTCCTTAGTTTTAGCAGACGGAGTTAGCTAGGGGCTTATTCCATTAGCTCCTCAATTATTAAGTTAAAGGCTTTCAGACTAGTACTGATAGTTGGTTAGTTATCAGTATGTTTTAAGACGTTAACATCATGGTTTTGTATTGATTACAGTTTTTAAAACCTTATGGCATTTTGGTCAAATTCCGCATATGTTTTTTTAAGATTTTATTCAGCGCTCACAGCAGGTACTAGCCATGGGTTAGCTTGTGGTCTTTTGGGACCATAAGCACCGTATGGTAACCAGGTTGTATTTTTAGGCCATTACACCTTCATGATTTGGCTATTCAAAATAATTGTTCAAACCCTTATTATTAACATCATAACATGCTTTAAATATCTTGATAAAACCATAAATTATGTCCATAGAGTTTTTAGGATTGCCCCACTGCTGGAACCTTGAACTTTTGATGAATGACAATATGAATGAAAAAAGTTGATATGAATTATGTCAGTGCAACTGGAAACTTCAACTTACTGATCACATGGGGAATAGAACACGTTTAATTTAATTCAAACTCTTGGTGATAAGGGAAAACAAGTTGATTTGAAAAAGGAGTCCTACGTAAAGGAGTTTCACTTCTGAGCATATCCTGAAGAGTCCTATGTGAAGAAGGAGAAAGCTTCTACAGATTGAAGATGTCTATGCAAGATAGGAAATATATAAATTGAAGGACTCTTTGTTATATTAATGAAGTTTTTGATGACTGACACATGAATGGAACATGTTACTTGACCTGGTCCAAGCATAGGAAGGCAAGTTTCAGGTTTTACTGATAGATGCAGACAAAGATTGCTGAAAGTCAGGAATGAATGATCAAGCCTAATTCTTATATACTCAAGCTACTGATCATGTGAGAAATTGAAGAAGTTGTGGTTGAGTAAAATACTTGAAGATAAGTTGATTTAAAGAGTTGAAGTTTTACTACAACACTAAGGAGACAAGATTTGGAATTGAAGAAGGAGTCTCACTTGAAGTAGAACTCTATGTAATGAGAGTTTTTAATTAAAGGAGGAGTTTAAAATAAAGAATGACTCTTTGGAGAGCTGTGCTTAAATATAAGATGCATCATTCAGAGTAATTCACACACTTACAAAGAAGAAAAGAACAATCAATTAATTGACTTCACAAAGTGCTATTCAATCACTGAAGAAACACATTTAAGAATCAGATCCTAAGTATAGAATCCAACTAAGTGTTTTAGCTTTGATTTTTAGAGTTGTTCATTGTGTTTGAGCTATTGATGTAATATTAGTTTCAGTGTGTTGTAAACTAAATTAGGAGACAGTCTTCGAGTTGGGAACAACTAAGAGACTTTGGGAATGCATACCTTGGGAGGTGTGTGTGTAGTTAGGAATTAGAGTTTATAATTCCTAGTCGTTGAGTTAAAGGATTTAGAGTTTATAATTCCTAGTTGTTGAGATATATGGATCAAAGTTTATGATTCCTATTTGTTGGTTACAAGAGTTTTGTAATCAGTCATTGTTGAGGCTCAAAGTTATTTAGTGAAGTTGGGGTTAAATCCTGTAGAGTTGTAGGGTGTGGGTTTTTACACCTTTTAAGCTGGGTGTTTTCCAAGTAAAAATCATTGTGTTTTTTACTTTCTGTTTTACTGCAACCTTGAAACACGATAGTGGAACACGTCAGGCAACCCATTGCATTGATAAGCAACAGTTAGGCAAAAATAAGATAATCAGTAGGGCACGAACTCTAACAAATGGTATCATAGAGAGGTTGTCTTAAAAAGGGCTAGAACCTAAGACAAAGATCAATATGATGAATTTTGCACCACCTACTGGTCACAGTGAAGGTCAATCCACTATTAGTCCTCTACTCTTTGATGGTTCTCACTTCATTTGGTGGAAATCTAGAATGGAGACATTCATTCAAGGGGAAGACTACGAGTTATGGGATAGGATCACTGATGGTCCTACTATTCCAATAAAGTTAGAAGATGGACAACAGGTCAAGAAAGTAAGAAATGAATTCACTCATGATGACTTATTGGCATTAAAGAAAAATGCTAAGGCCAAAAACATTTTGGTCTGTGGATTAGGACCTGCTGAATACAACAGTGTATCAACATGTACCACTGCTAAGCAAATTTGGGATGCTCTAGTAAATGATCATGAAGGCACATCTCAAGTAAGAAAATTCTAAATTTCTCTTCTTTTCACTGAGTATGAGGCATTTAAGATGAAGGAGAATGAAACCTTGCATGAGATGATGACAAGTCTTACTGCCTTAATAAATGAACTGACCTCCTTAGGAAAAGCTATATCTGAAGAAGAAAAAGTTGAGAAGGTACTGAGGGTATTACCAAAATCAAAGTGGAATGTTAAGGTGACTGCAATCAGGGAAGAAATTAAGGATCTTGCAGGCATGACCCTGGTTGAATTAGTGGGGAATTTAAGAACTTATGAAATTGAAATTAATGGAACTAAAGTGCTAGAAGCCCCAGAGGATACCTTAGCTTTGAAGGTATCTTACAGTGATAAATAAATTGAACTTGATAAAGAACAAATTGCCTTTATAGCTAAGAACTTTCGAAAATTCTTCAAAAAGAAGAAGGAAACAGGTAGTAAGAAATGGTCAAATGACAATCTAAATGGATGCTACAAGTGTGGTAAGAGTGATCATCATATCAAGGATTGTCCTGTCTAGTAAATAGAATGGAGAAAGGAGAGGGCTGAAAGGGAATTGAAAGAAAAAATCAAAAAGAGGGAAGAATATGCAATGGTAGCATCTTGGGGATTTGACTCAAATGATGATAAAGTTGATGAAGCAGCACTCATGGCTCTTGGAGATTTAGACTTGGAGAAAGAAGATGATGCTTTTGAGGTAAGTATACTTTAACTTAAAGAAAAGTTGCATTTATTTTCTAAAACAAAACTTATTTCCTTGATGAGTGCACTAATTGATGACTCCCAAGAATCAACTTCTGATAGGGATGAGCTATTTAACAGTCTTACAAGAATTAAATTTGATTTTATTGATTTAGAATCTTGCAAAAACAATGTTGAACAAGAAAACTGCTCTCTCAAGAAATAGGTTGAGCAACTTGATTATTCAAATAATGATCTTAAGTCTGAAGTTCTAAAATTAACACTCTTTGAAAAAGGAAAAAACCACAAGAGTAAAGAGAAAGAAAAAGTTGAACTTGAATTGGTCAAGTACAAAGAAGAGTGCAATAATCCAACAGAAATGGTGAATAAACTGAGTTAAGAAGTCTCTAAACTAAAACTTGACCTTGAAATATCAAACAGGTGGACAAATTCCTCAAGAATTTTTCATAAGTTGAGTGAAATATATCACAGTGAAAAGGTTGGTTTGGGTTTTCACAAAAGTCTTGATGTTTATCAAGACTTGTGCTATATCTTTGAAACCATGGACATCCAACCACTGAATGTCCAGTTGCCGCCAAAAGCAGATCCAAAATTCTAAATCTGGCAAATAAACTATGGCAGACCAATAAAAGGATAACTAAACCTGGTCAGAGAAACAGGTCACGTAACTTGTTGCCTGCATAGTCTAGAAGAAATCTGATTCATTCATTTACTCATAAGAAAGGACCTAAGCTTGTCTGGGTGCCTAAAGGTTACCCCTAATTTGTTTTGCAGGTGAGAGTGAAAGGAGGAAAGTAAAATTTGTGCATAAATAAAGCTTACTCAAGGCATAAGACTAGAAGAAAATAAAGTTTCTTTCACTCACCACATTTGAAGAGGGAATGAACATTTAAAAGATGGCCAAATTTGTAGTGCTCATGTAAGGGGGAAGTAAGGGACATTTAAAAAAATGAGAAAAGAGGATGACTGTGAAACTGATGAGCATGCACAAGAACATGTTGTACCACCTGGTTCAACTGTTGTACAGACTGAGGGCATATTGATAGGGGGAACAACAAATAAGGAATTGGATGCATCAATAAAACCAACACAAGTTTTAGGTAATTTTGTTGGTAGTTGATAAAAATTGGTGTTGTCAAAAGAATCTTGAGATATCTCATGGGAATCAATGGCTTGAGACTATGATATCCAAAGAAAAACAATTTCACTCTTGAGGGCTATAAAAATGTTGACTATGCGGGTTACTTAATTGACTGAAGAAGCACCAAAGACACTAAGTAGAGAGCATTTTAAAAATAGGGATGATTAAAATTGCATGAAATCTCCTCAATGATTGACTATAATAATCATTTTTTTTAATCTTATTAGCTAAAAAGTTATTCTATTCAGTCTTGGACATTTAGTTGTGTGTCCCAATTCTAGATTTTTGACTTTTCTAACCTATTTTTGTCTTAGATTGTGCAGAAAAATAGATACAAGCAAGAAATTGTGACCACAAAGTTCTTCTTATCAGGTATGTTCTACACTGACATAAGAATATACTGTCTAAGTTGAAATAGTTGATCACACCTATTCAATTCCACACACTTCATCCTCTCATTGTCTAATAAAACTAATGAATTGTTGACCAAAATTTCTTTGATTCTCTCCAAATAGGTGTGCATAAATGTGTTAATCCTATACCATAAATTCCTTCTTCTTTATCAACTAAAATATCAGTTGTGTACCATGTATTTCCTAAGCTTGATCATCAATCACATGCAACATAAGTTTTTGAAGAATGAAAAGGGACATTCTTTCCCTTTTAGTTCCTAATTGGTTATTTTTTTAGGACTTCTCAGTCCTAAATCAGGTTGGAATTCTAAAAAAATAGATGTTCTTAAATAGATGAATCATGTTGCTCTACCTATTTTAATAAGGAGGGATAACACTCATTAGAAAAAAAATTCTGAACTAGAAGCTGCACAAGACAATCATGAAGTGGAATAAGAGGTCCTTAAGGCTAGGATCATGACTTTGAAGCTTGACCTTGATTGATAGAGGGATGAAAATATTGAATTCATTCATCAATTGACACAGTTGATATCACCTATTCCACCTTCCTCACCAGCTCCTCACTATTTGTATCCTTAGCCATTCCCACTTTTATACCATATTTTTTTAATACTCAATTGTTTTGCTTTGTTCAATACTAGCTTAGGTTTAATGTGGAACATGCTCTGTCAGTTAAATGAAATGGTTATCTTTGCTAAATTGACTCATATTTTTGCTCTCTTTAATACATTACTAGGTTGGCTAAAGTCTTTGTCTGGTTATTTTGGTGATAGCCCCAGTGGCCATGAATAGAATAATAAATCACTTTGGCTAGTATATTATTGCACTGAAATGGTTTTTTGATGATGCCAAAAGGGGGAAGATAAGAGGGTTGTGTAATTTTTATAACTCATTGACTAACTTGTTTCATTCTAGTTTTTTATACTTTAGTGCCTATAGGTGAAGATATTTGAATGCACAAAGACAAGAGGTTTGTCATCATAAAAAATGAGGAATTTGTTGGAACCTTGAAGTTTTGATGAATGACAATATGAATAAAACAAGTTGATATGAGTTAATTCAGTGCAACTGGAAACTTTAACTTACTGATCACATGGGGAATAGAACAAGTTGAATTTGATTCAAAAACTTGATGATAAGAGAAAACAAGTTGAGTTAAAAAAAGAGTCCTATGTAAAGAAGGAGTTTCACTTCTGAGCATATCCTGAAGAGTCCTATATGTAGAAGGAGAAAGATTCTGCAGACTGATAATGTCTACGCAAGATAGGAAAGATATAAATTAAAGGACTCTTTCTTAGATCAATGAGGTTTTTGATGACTGACACATGAATGGAACATGTTACTTGACCTGGTCCAAGCATAGGAAGGCAGGTTTCAAGTCTTACTGATAGATGCAGACAAAGATTGCTAAGAGTCACGAATGAATGATCAAGACTAATTCTGATATACTCAAGCTACTGATCATGTGAGAAATTAAAGAAGTTGTGGTTGAGTAAAATACTTGAAGATAAGTTGATTTAAAGAGTTGAAGTTTGACTAAAACACTAAGGAGACAAGAGTTGGAATTGAAGAAGGAGTCTCACTTGAAGTAGAACTCTATGTAATGAGAGTTTTGAGTAAATGAGGTGTTTAAAATAAAGAATGACTCTTTCGAGAGCTGTGCTTAAATAGAAGATGCATCATTCAGAGTAATTCATGCACTAACAAAGCAGAAAAGTATAATCGACAAATTGACTTCACGAAGTGCTATTCAATCACTGAAGAATCAAGTTGAAGAACTAGGTCCTTAGTATATAATCCAGCTAAGAGTTTTAGCTTTGATTTTTAGAGTTGTTCATTGTGTTTGAGCTATTGATGTAATATTAGTTACAGTGTGTTATAAACTAAATTAGGAGATAGTTTTTGAGTTAGGGGAAACTCAAAGACTTTGGGAACGCATACCTTGAGAGGTGTGTGTAGTTAAGAATTAGAGTTTATAATTCCTAGTCGTTGATTTAAAGGAATTAGAGTTTATAATTCCTAGTTGTTGAGATATAGAGATCAGAGTTTATGATTCCTATTTGTTGGTTACAAGAGTTTTGTAATCAGTCATTGTTGAGGCTCAGAGTTGTTTAGTGAATTTGGGGTTAAATCTTGTAGAGGTACAGGTCGTGGTTTTTTACACCTTTTGATTCGGGTGTTTTCCATGTAAAAATCATTGTGTTCTTTACTTTCCGTTTTACTTCTTTCTAGAAACATGTCAGCGGAACACATCAGGCAAACTGTTCCATCGATAAGCCACAGTTAGGCGAAAATAAGATAATCAGTAGGGCATGAACTCTAACACCCAAGTACCTTATGTTCCTTAGTTGAATAATAGAACCCTAATATTGACACTTTACATGGGAAATCATGGATTGAAAGGCTTGAATTCTTTCCTTGAAGGAAACCCTAATTTCTCCTTGTTCTTAAGAGTGAAGAGGATTTGAGATGTTAAAAACTGATAGAGAAGATTATAATGCTTAGGGTATGATTTAAACTTGTGGTGGAGGTTTTTGCAGTGAGAAAAAGACCAAAATACCTCTAAAGAAATCAAAGAAAATTGCAGAAATTCTTTAGTTGCGATCAAGGTTGACGGCCCATCTCTTAGGTGATGGCTCTTCACCTAAGTCATCACTTTCAAGAAAAACTTTTCCTCTACTGTCCTAGGCTTATGATTAGAGCTGATGGGTCATCACTTAGTTGACGGCTCCTCAAATTAGTCGTCGCTCAAGTGATGGATTATCATCATAGTCGTCACTTTTTTGACAGACAGATACTTCAAAGTAAAATGAGCATAACTTTCTACTATGATGTCGGATTAAGATAAAACTAGTTGCGTTGGAAATAGGACTCAAATATCTTTCTTTTAGTATAAATTAGGACACGTAAATCATTATGAACATGGAGTAATGGTCATTTAAAGTGACATAAGCTGAAGCATTCACTAAATCTTAATCAATAGAAACGTTCTCAACTTGTCTTTGAATTCTGAGATATTTGGGGACCTAAATTCATATACAAAGGTATCCCCACACTATAGAATTGATCATCACACATATATTAACAAGGAATCATTGGGTTTGAGTCTATACTTATAGGAATGGAGGTTTGAATTCTAGCTCAAAAAATACGAGTGTTACATTATCTCCCCTTGGGATCATTCATCCACGAATGATGGGTAGGATTTTGTTGAAGTTATAGAAGTATGAAATAATGGATGTCTAGACTTCTGCCAGTACTGTATTGAAATTCTCAACAACATTTATATACTTCTTTTTTCTGTCATTGGACAAGAACTTACTCTCTTTTCTTGTTCAATAAAGATGGAATAGGGTAAACAAGGAGAAAAGAGTTACTGGCATTTTGGAGAAGTTTGAAAAGGGAGAAAAATATGCTGAACATGCCGTCAAAATTTTTTCTCGTAATAGGCCACCCAAAATTTTTCCTAACCTCAATAGGTTCTTCAGTGACCCTTAAGAGAATTTATTACACCTGTAACTAGGTTGGAATAAAGTTATGCAACTTTACCCTTATCAAGTTGATGTGTAATGTAATGTGATATTGACTATAATTTGTTCACATTAGGAATTTTATTTTCCTTAATGGAACATACATAAACATTCAAGAAGAGCTTCAGGATATCGCCAAGTAAATTATGTAAGCACAAATCACGAGATAACAAAACTTGACATCGACATGATCATGGCTTGTGTTTTATGGCACATGATCAAAACATTGTAAGGCATGAATTTTCCTAAGAATCCACGGCCTGATTAAGATTGGTACAAGACATGAGATGAGATTCTCACGGGACAAAAAAATAGAATAGAAATATTCTCTACCCCAATTGATATGTCTATTAGTCTTTTATTTTTTTGTGACGCTTCTCCACTATGATTTCAACTATGAATACCACATTCAACATCTAAATCTTATAATTTCCCCTCTAAATATATAACTGCAAGAGCTTGAGTCTAATTGCATCGTACTTCCATATTGAAGCCTAACTCAGAGTAAAAAGATGCTAGCTTAAGCTATGGACCCTATATTATTTATCCCTTAAAGAATAATTCTCCATCTTATCACAATAATCTAATAACCTCATTCCTTAGATTGAGGAGTACTAACCACATAATTCCTTGGTTTGCATTTTCATTAACCATAACATCCAAGCCTATCATTTCTAAACCGACTTCATGGATCCCTCCACTAAGACCAACAAATTAAATCACTCTCACAAAGATTTTCTCCACATATTTCCTTCCTAACTATTTCATGTAATGACAGTTCATATCCTTCTTCCCCCTTCTCCTATAACCTTAGCTCAAGAAATCACATCAAAATTTTCACCTTCAAGAACATCTACACCCCTACCTAAAACATTAATACACTTCTACAACCACATCATACTAACATACAGAGGGTCATTGAGGAACCTGAGCATAAGTATCATGAATGGGAGAAACACTACTCAATTATAACCCATATTTGTTGATCTACTCATGGTGGGTTGTGGGTGTTGAATTTTTTATTGATTGGGTACTTTGTAATAGTATTGTGCATGTGAATCTCTTTATTGTTCTTAGTAGTTTTGGAGTGTGTTACCTTGTCTGATTACTGTTACTTGATTTACTAGCATATCCATTAAGTGTGGTAGTATTAGTTCCCGCTATTAAGTATTGTGCATCAAAATTTGCATTATATTATTGGTTTTGTTGCTCCCTATCTATTAAAGATTGTTTTCTTTGTCCCTAGCTTCTTTATTGACTTTATTTTAACTAGTGTGCCTTTTACCTTATCTTGATCCCCCTTTGTTATCTTTCTTCCCTTTTTTCTTTCTTTCCTTTATTGCATAGTGGCTGTAATTGGCGAGGGTAGACCAGGGGCATGTCATAGGTTGGGGTCAGGGTTAGGAGATATTGGGTCTGGGCTATGGTTTGAGGGGGTTGGGTCTGGGTCGAGTCTAGGATCAATTTGGGGTTAGGGGTTAGAGGTAGTAAGGTTAGGTAGAATAAGAGAGCTTCTAGGTTGCGAGTTGGGTCTTGGAACATTGGTACTTTGTAGGTTAAGTATATAGAGCTAGTGAAGATTCTAAGAAAGAGGAGGGTTAGTGTAGCTTGTGTCCAGGAAACTAAATGGGTAGGCATTAAAGCGAGAGATGTGGATAGATATAAGTTGTGGTACTCGGGTAGCGTGAGATATAGAAATGGGGTAGCTATATTAGTAGCTGAAGATCTTAAGGAGCAGGTGGTAGAGGTAAAGAGAGTTAGTGATAGACTGATGTCTATTAAGTTGGTCATGGAAGGGTCTACGATGAACGTTATTAGTGAGTATGCCCCACAAGTAGGTTTGGACGAAGAGGAGAACAAAGAATTCTAAGAGGTTTTAGATGAGGTGGTGAAGAGTATTCCGATCACTCAGAAGCTTTTCATGGAAGGGAATTTCAATGGGCATATTAGCTCTTTGTCGAGAGGGTATGATGATGTGCATGGAGGTTTCGGTTTTGGTGAGCAGAATGAAGAAGGAACTTCTCTGTAGGATTTTTCTAGGGTTTTTGGGTTCTGGATAGCAAATTTGAACTTTATGAAGAAGGAGGATCACCTTATTACATTTCATAGTTCAGTGGCCAAGACTAAGATAGACTTTTTGCTTCTTAGAAAAGAGGATAGAGTGCTATGTATAGACTGTAAAGTTATACCTAGCGAGAATATCTTGATTCAACATAGGTTATTGGTGATGGACTTGGTTATCAATAAGGGAAAAAAGAAGATAAGTAGGGAGGCGCGACCCAGGATTAAGTAGGGGAGCCTGACTTTGGCTAGTGCTTTGGAGATGAAAAAGAAGTTGAAGAGTAAAGGGGATTGGGAGAGTAGACAGGGGTGGATAATATGTGGGAGATGACATCCAGTTGCATTAGGGAGACCACTAGAGAGGTATTGGGTGTCTCAAGAGGTTGATCTGGCAAACATCGAGGAGACTGGTGGTGGAACAAAGAGGTCAAGAGAAAGGTAGAGTCTAAGAAAGTGGCTTATACTAAGTTGGTTGGGAGCAAGGATGATGAGGAAAGAAAAAAGAATAAGGATGAGTATAAGGTTGCTAGAAGAGAGGCTAAGTTAGAGGTTACGACGTCTAAGACAATGAATTTGGAGAGTTTGTATGCGGCTTTAGAGGAGAAAGACAGAGATAAGAAGTTGTATAGGATGGCCAAGGCCAAGGAGCGGAGGGCTTGTGATCTTGACCAAGTAAAGTGTATCAAAGGAGAGGATGGTATAGTGTTGGTTGAGGATTCCCTCATTAGGGAGAGATGACAGTCCTATTTTCATAAACTTTTGAATGATGAGGGGGACAAAGGTTCTGTATTGGAAGACTTGGAGATATCTGAGGAGGGTCATAATTATAGTTATTGTAGGCGTATCGAGGTTGAGGATGTCAAGGGAGATATTCACAGGATGTGGTGAGTAAGGGAGACGGGGCCAGACGAGATTCCAGTAGACTTTTGGAAGAGCACTAGCGGGCAGGTCTGGAGTGGTTGACAAGGTTGTTTAACATTATTTTTAGAGATGATAAAATGCCTGAAGTATGGAGGTGGATCATGATGATTCCAGTGTGTAATAACAAGGGAGACATTCAGAGTTGTAACAACTATAGAGGTATTAAGTTGTTGAGTTATACTATGAAGGTTTGGGAAAGGGTGGTACAGTTGAAGATGAGGAGGATTGTGACGATCTCTGAGAATCAGTTCGATTTTATGCCTGGTCGCTCAACCACTGAGGCCATTCACCTTGTGAGGAGATTAGTGGAGCAATTTTAAGAGAGGAGGAAGGACTTGCACATGGTATTTATTGATCTAGAGAAGGCATATGACAGAGTTTGCAAGGAGATTCTGTGGAGGTACTTGGAGGCTAAAGAGGTGCCCGTGGCATACATTAGGTCGATTTAGGATATGTATAAAAGTGAGAAGACTCGTGTGAGGATGGTAGGTGGAGATTCGGAGAACTTCATAGTTTTGATAGGGTTGCACCAGGGATCGACTCTTATCCCATTTCTATTTGCCTTGGTGATGAATTTTTGATTCGACATATTCAAGAGGAGGTGCCTTGGTGTATGTTATTTGCAGATGATGTAGTTCTGATCGATGAGACTCGGTGTGAAGTTAATGATAAGTTGGAGATTTGGAGACAGACGTTTGAATCTAAAGGTATTTTGTTAAGTATAACAAAGACAGAGTACTTGGAGTGTAAGTTCAGTAATATGTCACAAAAAGATGGAGTGGTTGTGAAGATAGACTCTCAGGCCATCCAGAAGAGGAAGAGTTTCAAGTATTTGGGGTCTATAATTCAAGGTAATGGTGAGATTGACGAGGATGTCACGCATCATATTGGGGTAGGCTGGTTGAAGTGGAGGCTTGCTTTGAGAGTCCTTTGTGATAAGAAGGTGCCCCCAAAGCATAAAGGTAAGTTTTATAGAGTGGTAGTCCAGACGGCTATACTGTATGGAGCGGAGTGTTATCCAGTTAAGAACTCCCATATCCAAAAGGTAAAGGTGGCGGAGATGCGAATATTGCGATGGATATGTGGACATACCAGGAAAGATAGGGTGAGGAATGAGATTATTTGGGAGAAGGTCGGAGTTGCCTCGGTGGAGGATAAGTTATGAGAAATAAGGCTACATTGGTTCGGGCATGTGATGAGGAGGGGCCCTGATGTTCCAGTGTGGAGGTGTGAGACTCTGGCTATGGATGGTTTTAGGCAGGCTAGAGTTAGACCAAAGAAATATTGGAGGGAGGCAATTAGGCATGATATAGAGCAATTACAGCTTACAGAGGACATGACCCTTGATAGGAAGATGTAGAGGACACGGATTAGGGTAAAAGGTTAGGGGGTGGGAGCACGGTGGTAGTAATAGGGGAGTGCTTCTTTGGGTCTGGAATTTCTGGTTCGTATTGTTGGGGCTGCAGTTTTTGGGGTTAGTGGTGTTGGCTTTTTTACTTCCCATACTAGTTTATTATGCACTTATCTTTTGTGTTTATTATATTGTTAGTTTGTTTTGTGTATCATATTAGTTTGTATCCACTTACTTTTTGTATTTGTTATACTGTTATTGGTCCTAAGTAGGGGGTCTATCGAAACAACCTGTCTACTTCTCTTGAGGTAGTGGTATTGTCTTCGTACACTCTACCCTTCCCAGATCCCACTAAGTGGGAATACACTAGGTATGTTGTTGTTGCTGTAGTCATGGTGGGACATGAGGTTAATATATGATACAATAGACACGAAGTCTTCATACATCAGATGTCTAGATCATAAATAGAGGGTCATTCGGGTATAAACATAACACAACATGGGTTCTTAGGACTGACCATTGTGGGAAACATGAGCTCATATATCATGAGCTTTATAATATGAAGGTAGAATTCATGAAGTCACGATTGAGACAGGGACTTCTACTTGAAGCTATCGCTTCTCATTTTTAGAGCTAAAATAGTCATAATTTTGCACGAATTTATCATTTTGTCTAATCCTAACCCAAAATGAATCAGTAACATATGAAAACATAGTTCCTTAGAACCAAGCATGATTTGGGACACAAATTTATGGTTCATGAGAAACATAACATAGATCTTGGATACTGGGAATATTAAATCACTGAGGGAGATTATAGCTTCTCGTTTGGAGGTTAGTACATGACATGAGTTACATAGAGAGCTCAAACCTTAGACATAGGCAGGACTTGAATACATAAGACATTGGTAGATATTCATTCAAATTGAAGTAGGAGAAGCTTTCTTGAATAGGAGTTGATTTATGATGATTCTTACTTGAAACTTGACACCACAAGAAAATTTGGGAACTACTTTAATCCTTCATCTCCCCCTTAGATCAAAGTCACACTCCTAAACTTGAGAATAAATCCCTCATCAAATCTATACCCACCACTCTCAACACAAAGGGGTATCACCATGCACATAAATGCTAGACTCTCCTCAATGATTTTAATGTAAAGACACTAGATTCTTTCTAGGACATTCCCTTCAGGGACACTAATCATAGCTTTCTCTAAACCCCAAAGTCATCAACTTATGACAAACATGATCATGGGCATGGGAATTCATGCTTCTAAACAGTTAAACCTCTAATCACATAACTCACAACTTAGCAACATTTGTAAAACTATACCAAATACGCATATTTCCTACCTATTTTTCCTCAATTCAACTCTAAAACTATACCAAAGACGCATATTTCCTACCTATTTTTCATCAATTCAACTTGAAAGAACACCATACAACAACTCCCCAAACTTCTCTATACTACAAAATTCAAGAATGTGAACTAGGTACACAAGACACTTATACATATATAAACCTTATCTAATAACATACTACATAGGGGTTCACCTTATTCTTATATACCTACGCTCTTATCCACTTAATGATTCAACCACAATTCATTATTTTAACACTATTCCTCATGCACATATACAACTCACAATTACCACTTAAACTTTTCATAAATTATCAACCTTGGTTCTTTCACAAATCACATCAAGCCACAATTCTTTCCCAAAAAACATACATCATTAATCTAAAGCTACTATCCTTTTCACCACAACCCATATCTAAAGTTCAAGACTATAGTCTATAATCAATCATGTAACACCGATAAAGCATGCCCCATACTATACTAGTCCATCAAGTTAGGGAATTTAACTTAACTATTACCTACAATCGCATCCTCTCTATGACATTATTACTAAACCTCAAAATCCACTACATACCTTCTCACATTAAGTTTACTTATCCGTGCATATATTCTCACTATTACCAAATTACATAAACACCAATGAGTTTTTACCCATAACATATTGACTAGTCTACCCCTTTTCATTCACAACCTATAACTGATTTCTATAGCCACCATAACTATCTACTCTAGGCTTCTTCCCTAATTTAAATAAATAATACTCATAGCCAAAAACTTCCTTTACATATTTCCACATAATCTATAAATCTTCCTATAACATTATCCAACCTCCACAAAAGGAAAAACCACCCCTTAATCAAAGGGTTATACAACTAAAACTACTTATTTACACAAAAGTCACCCTCACTCTGACCTCTAACCTTATGACTTCATGTTACCAACTTCTGGACTATCTCACTACCAACAGGTCATGAAACTTTAATATATACTACTACCCAGGTAGAAATACAGTTCCAACATTATGCTACACATCATTATCTTTATGCATGACATCTACAACATAAATTTTCATAGGGGACTGAATACACTTCGGACCTCAGGCTGAAAAGCATAATTTCATCAGGATAAAGGTATGCACTCAAATCAATACACCTTGAAGCACTAATGGACTCCTCTTAAGTCTTTGTGTTATATCCTAACTTTATGGATAACTCAATTAGAGAGAATTGCTGGGGAAGCTAGACTCTTAGACTTGTATCGCCTCAATAATGAGGCATGACCCATGATTTTTGAACAAGGAAGGAATTTGGATAACTTTCTTATGGATGGAACTATAGCACGAACTAGAGTATGAAAGAATAAGAAGTAACTCCTAAATACCCAGTAGCCTCTTGATTATAAGTATGGTGCACAACACACCCATAAGAAAGACTCTACTAGACATGACTTTGCAGATACCCTTGGACCATGAACCATGCTCTGATACCAAATTTGTCACGACCCGAGCCAAAACTCTGGTCGTGACAAACATACCAAACCATGATGTCCCAGGCGCCCTTTTCTATCTGGTAAACATGCACTACATCCATACAATGTAAAAAAATATGAAAAATTATTATACAGAAACATGGTCAATATTGTAATTCAACTGAATAATTTGTAATTAAATTCATAAACCTCTAACAGTAACTAATATCAGTCTGTGAAATCTCTAATACATCAAATTCAACATCTTATCTAAAACTGGGACAAGGCCCCTAGTCAGGCCATAAACTAAAATGAAATAACAAAGTCTAATAATCAGGCCTTCCAAAATAAAGAAGGCTCACCAACTGTAAGTATCAGACACACTAATCTACTGCTTAGTGGTACCCGAGACAATGCCTCAAATCCTAAAATACAAGGGGTCAATATAGATGTACTAGTACATAGAACAATCCATACACAAAATATATTTTTATATAACATAGGTGAGAGCATTTCATAAAACATATCATCTTAAAACATTTAAAAACATATGGGCATATATCGATAAATTTCAAAACACTTTCTTAAAATCACGACTCTACTCTTTATTTCTCTTCTAATCTAGATGGTACACCCTTCAATCTGTAATCCATGGGATATAAATAATCCTCTCTTGACTAGGTGGCCAAGCCCCTAATCCAAGTTTTCTAGAAGGATTGGAGTATCTATAAGGGGAGACATGCAAGACCAGACAGCATGGTGCCATGATCCCTAATCAAATCAACATGTCATGGTAGTGCACAATACCATAAAGCATTGCTCCTAACCATAGTCCCAAATTTGGGACGACGTGAATCAAGGTACACAAGACCACAAAGTATGGTATCATAACCCCATGTTGACAAATCACGATTTCTAGCATCGAGCCTTTCAACTCATACTTTCTTCGGGTAACTATCTGACTCTCTATAAGCCCATGTTTAACCTTTTCTAAACATACATCTTTTTGAATTCAAAATCTAAGTGAAATCTATATTTTAGTCTATTCTGAATCTACTATGGCATTCATCTGTTTGGTATCGTCATACCAAGATTTACAAGTCATATATCTAAACCATACAATGTTGTTATTTGGATTTTTCAATCAACTCAGTCATTTGACCACCAAAAACATTTAAACAATGCAAGGGAGTCCTTATTTCAAAACATGTGCAAAACTTATTCAAAGATTCTCCATTTTCAATATTTCAACATATGATGGTCAATTCATTTATAACAATCCATGCAACTTTTTCCATTATCACCTTGAATATTTATAAGTAAGAAAACACCCTCTCTTCAATTCATAATCAATATCAAGTTCAAAATAATAGTAAAAAACTTACATTATGCTTCAAAACATGCAATTGAACAATCCACAACATGTGAAATCAAGAGGCATCATAACATGAGAGGGGTTTCGCCATTCATGCTCTCAATTTAATCTTTGAAAAACTCAATATTCACAATTACATATACATGAGTAAAAATCAATTTCAAGGGGAGGCCTTAAGACCAAAACATTGTATATATCATTAAAAAGGGTTTCATGATTTGGCTATTCAAAATAATTGTTCAAACCCTAGTTATAAACATCTTAACATGCTTTAAAAAATGATAAAATCATAACTTATGCCCATAGAGTTTTTAGGAAGCCCCATGTACCTTATGATCCTTAGTTGAAGAATAGAATCCTAATCTTGACACTTTTCTTGAAAAATTTTGGATTGAAAGGCTTGAATTCTTTCCTTGAAGGAAACCCTAATTTCTCCTTGTTATTAAAAGTGGAGAGAATTTGAGATGTTACAAACTGGTAGAAAATGGATTATAATGCTTAAGGTATCATTTAAACTCATGGAGGAGGTTTTTAGAGTGAGAAAAGGACCAAAATACCCCTAAAAACAAAGAAAATTGTAAAAATTCTTCAGTTGACAACAAGGTTGACGGCCCGTCACTTAGGTGATGGCTCATCACCTAAGTCATCACTTTAAGGATGGAATTTATCCCTTACCATCCTAGGCTAACGACTAAAGATGATGGGTCATCGCTTAGTTGACGGCTCATCAATTTAGTCATCACCTAAGTAATGGATTATCAGTGTAGTCATCACTTAGTTGGCAGACAGATACTTCGAAGTAAAATGAGCATAATTTTTTACTCTGATATTAGATTAAGGTTAAACTAGTTGCTTTGGAAAGAGAACTCAAATATATTTCTTTTGGTATAAAGTAGGACACGTATCTCATTATGTACCTAGAGTAATAGTTGTTTAAATTTGACAAAAGTTGAAGCGTTCACTAAATCTTAATTGATAGAAATGTTCTCAGCTCGTTTTTGAGTTAGGATATATTTGGAACCTCAATTTATATTCAAAGGCATCTCCACACTATAGAATTGATCATCACACATATATTTACAAGGAATCATTATATTCGAGTCTATACGCATATAAACAACGGTTTAAATTCTAGCCCAAAAATGTAGGGTGTTACAGGAGCACCCCAGGGAGAGACATTTGGACATATAAAGCCTTTGTCAAGAAGGACTTTTAACTGTTCTTTCAAATCTTTCAATTTTGCAAAAGCCATTCTATATGGTGGAATAGAAATAGGATGAGTTCCCGATAATAAATTAATGCCAAAATCTATCTCACTCTCTGGTGGTAGCCCAAAAAGGTCATCAGGAAAAACTTATGGGAATTCATTAACTATGGGGACAGGCTTGAAGAAAGGGCTTTCAGTACTAGAATCTTTAACCCAAACAAGATGGTACAGATAACTTTTGGATATAAGCTTACAACCTCTAAGATAAGATATGAATTTCCCCCTTGGTGCTAGAGAATACCTCTTCCATTTTATCATTGGTTTATTAGAAAAAAAGAAGGTGACTTTTTTGGTTCTACAGTCTAGTGTAGCATAGCACGAGTGGAGCCAATCCATTCCCAATATAGAATCAAAATCAATCCTATCCAGTTCTACAAGATCATCCACAGTATCAAGATGAAAAATTGATACCACATAATTTTTATAAACCCCCGTAGACACATTGGTGTCACTGAGAGAAGTGGAAACAGAAAAGGGTTTCAAAATATTTTTGGGTTCAAAACCAAAACTAACTTCCACGTAGGGGGTCACATAAGACAAAGTAGACCCTGGATCAAGTAACACATATACATCACGGGAGAAAATCTATAATATACCCATGACAACATCTGGTGAAGTCTCTGCATCTTGGGGGTTTATAAGGCATATAACATATTGCAACTACTTCTAGCAGCTGAAGTAGTATCCTTAGGTGGTGGTGGATTTGTGGGATTCATCTGATACCTAGCACCACCAAGGTTTTCTCTTGCAGATGGATAGCCTCTCTGAAAATATCATGACTAACCACAAGTAAAATATACTAACCTACCTAATTGACACTTCCCTGGGTGATTTTTTCCACTATTTCTACAGCGAGGGTGTGACCTAAAGGGCTGAGTCATACTCCCCTGAGACTGAGTACCCTGAGATCTAGACCTATCTTTTGACTATAACCATTGCTCACCTGAAGGCCTGGGTGCAGGTGCACTTGCTGAAGGCTGAGCATTGCTCCACAATTTTTTCTTAGACAACTTATTTCCCCAATTACCACACTGATGCTGACTGACATTCTGATATGAAGACCTAGCTCTTTTAGATTGCCTTTCTTTCTCTCTTACCTTAGCCAATCTCTTCTTCTTATCTTCTACCTGCTGTATATACACTAATAACCTGGAGAAATCCATGTCCCTATTCAGCATTGTTACCTTGCATTCCAATACCAAATCATCTGAGAGACTAGATGCAAACTTCCTCATGCGAGCTCTCATGTTGCCCACTAACTCAGGAGCATAACAAGACAACTGAATGAACTTTAATGCATACTCCTTAACACTTATCATGCCTTGTTTCATATTCACAAATTCTTTGGCCTTTGCCTCTCTCAGTTCCTGTGGCAATAAATGGTCCAATAAAGATTCTACAAACTCACCCCAAATATATGGTTCAACATCACCACCCTTCAAATCCCCCCATTCATTATAGAACTAGTTCACTAGATCCTTCAACTGATAGGATACCAACTTAACCTCTTCAACTTCATTAGCATACATAACTCTAAAGATTTTCTCCATTTAATTAATGAACCCTTGAAGGTCTTCCTCAACCTTTGTGCCAGTAAAGAAGGGTGGGTTTAGCCTCATGAATTGTCCAACCCGAGTAAGTTCTGACAAACCAGATGTAGAACTCACATCTTCAGACCGTTGGGTCTGAGAGGCACCATCAGAGCAACCATATGGATGGACTGTCAGAATTCAACATTCAACGCTTCCCTCTGAGGAGGCTAGGGATGGTTAGCATCGATCTTTGGAGCCCGAAGTGGATTAGTCGGAACTAGAGAAGCCCTTAAAGTAGCAAAAAACTCTAGGGTACGAGCTCTATTAAGGGTTCACATCCCATGGGTAGGGTGGACATCCTCAGCATGGGCATTCTGTTCATTAGATCTATGGGGAATCATGGTAACTTTCTGAAATATTAGGAAATCATTTATTAGAGGACATTCAGACTCTATAGCACGAACTAGATCATGAAAATAAAAGAGACATTCCTAAATGCCTTGTAGCCTCCATTTTATAAGTGTGGCACGTTACATACCCATAAATAGGACTCTACCCGATATGATTTTGCAGACATCCAGGGTCCATGAACCGTGTTCTGATACCAAGTTTGTCACGACTCGAATTGAGGCCCTGGCCGCAATGGGTATCCCAAACCATGAAGTCTCGGGATCCTATCTCTAATTAGCAATCATATACATAATTCATATGCTGAAAGGAAATGTGAAAATCATGACAAAATAGAAACATGTCCTTTTTTTTTCTTTAATTAAACATTACGCATATAAGTTCGCAAATATTCAAAACACATAACTCCAATCTGCGAAATATCTAACAATGTAAGAATAACTTTTTTTTGAAAACTAGGACAAGGCCCTAGTCAGACCATAACTAAAATCAAATGAAAATTCATAAGAGATAAGGCCTTTAAAAAAAAGGCTCACCAACTTCAACCGTCTAACAATACTAATGTTTAGCGGATCCTGGGACTGAGTCTCAGATCCTGAAATATAGAGGGTCAATACAAAACGTACTGGTATGAAGGCAATATAAAAAAATATTTTTATACAACATAGGTAAGAGCATTTCATGAATCATATCAGCATAAAATGTTTGATAACACACGGGCAAAATCAATAGGTTTCAAAATATTTCTGTAAGTCACAACTTTGTGTCTTACTTCTAAGCTAGGTGGTATACCCTACAAGTATACAATCCCATGAGCTATATAGAATCTACCATTGACTTGGCAGCAAAGCCCCTAACTCGCGTTTGCTGTAAGGGGTTGAAGTTTCTGATTCTGATACGCCAAAGGGTACAAAGCCCGCATATAATCCCTATTTGGGACATAGCAAAACTTGTATCAGCAAAAAATGATTTCAGGCGATGATTTATCTAAACTCGTTCCTTATTTGGGTAACCACCTAACTCTCTTTAAGCTAATTTTTTAACTCTTTCTAAACATGCATCTTTTCTAAACTCAAAATCTAAATGAGAATTTGTATTCTATTCTATTTTGTGTTTATCATGGCATTATCTATTTTGGTATCGTCATACCAAGACTTGCAAGTCATATATCTAAGCCATATCATATTTTATTTTGGTTTTCAATCAACCCAAACATGTGACCATCAAAATATATAAACAATGTAAGAGAGTTCTTAATTTAAAACAAGTGAAACTTATGCAAAGACTCTCTTCTTTCAACACTTTAACACATGATGGTCAATTTCTTATTAACAATCCATGAAACTCTGTCAATGATCGCATAAAACACTTATAAGCAATAAAACAACCTCTCTACAATTTATAACCAATATCAAATTCATAACCAATATTAAAATGTTGATTTCATGCTTCCAATCATACAATTTACAACCCATAACATACGAAATCAAGATGTGTCATAATAAGAGAGGGAGTTTCGTCATTCATGCTCTCAATTCAAGTTTACAAAATTGAAAATACTTGCATAAGTATGTGATCATTGTTTTAATTCTGTAATAAAGCCTCAAGACCAAAACGCTATCTCATATAGATGGGTTCATAAAGCATAAATCCTTAAAGTATTTTCAAATACCTTCGCAAACACATGATTTCATAACCTTAAAACTTGCTAAAAATGATTTCATTATGCCCGTGAAAATTTATGATAGCTCATGTACCTTAGATTACTTAGTTCAAAGAATAGAACCCGAATCTTGATTTGCTTCTTGAAAATCTTGACTTAAGAGCTTGATTCTTGATGTTTCGAGGATAAGTTAGGGTTTAGATTTGAGGGAATTGATGATAGGCGAATTTACACGCCTATAGCACTAGATTTTGCCCATATTTTAGCCAAGTTTTGAGAACAAATTATATATTTCATGCACTTTTAGTCCTTTTTCCAGTAAGTGAGCTAACGAACATGATTAGCAAGTTTTCAGGTATAAATAATGCAAAATTCAGCATTTTATGAATAACTTGATGCCAAAGAAAGCTTCACGAAAGAAGGAGAGCAGCATTTGGGCGCCTATGGACTGAAAGTGATGCATGGAAAACCTATCCCGGGCAAAAACAGTATTTCTGAAGACTTTGGGGACTAGCAGTAATTTAGTAGGATTAGGATAATGATACATTAACCTAGTAGGATTGGGTTAAGTAATTCATTAGCTTAGTAGGAATAGGATATGGGTGTTATAAATACCCTATTTTGCTAGAGATTTTTATTAATTCATTCACACAATTCCCCCATTCCATCAATTCCCATCCATCCACCATCCATCCATCCATCAAAACAATTCTCTTTATCAATTCATTGTTGACATTATTTTTCATCTATTCAATTCTTAATTTCCGCAACAAGAGAAACGTTACTTTGCAAGGAATTCATGCCTAACGCCTACCACACTTTGCTACACGAAATCTTTATTGTGGTATAATAACAATGTCGATTGTGATTTCCTTCGCACTCATGGGTAACTAAACTTTTCTATTGGGGTTATGGAAGCCTTATGAGATACTATCTAAGGCTATGAGTTTGTGAATTCGTGACACGTGTGTTTCTTATATCATTATTCTCTTCATCTTAATGCAAATTCTTGTGGCTGCAGACGCATAGAATACGCCAGTATAGCATTAACTTGTTCGAAAGAAAAGTTATATGTCTGGAAAAGAGATAATGTCAAGGTAATAGAGTCCCATCCCCTATTAAAAAGTTAGTGCCGTAACTGGATTAACCTCTTGGAGAATTCGTACCATTAGATACTCTTTAAGCTCGAAAGAGTTAAAGTGAAATAGTCCTTGTTTAGGTCGAAAGACGCTTGGATTTACCATCGAATACAATTCTCTATAAGCACATGCATGTCTGAATTCCGCATAACTTGTAGCCAATAGAGACGTTTAACTCATAAGGTGGACATATCCCCAACTTCTCAATTCTCATTGTTTTGCATCTTACTAAACATTCTTTCATTTTACTTTGCTATTTTCTGTTTTTACTCTATTATTTTGTTTACATTATTTGCACGTTACAATCCCCCCTTTTTATGAGACTTGCACTAAAAGTCTAGTAATCTTTGCTTACTTGTTGACCAAGCTATTCCCTGTGGGATCGATACCCAACCCAGTTGGGTTATATATTTGACAACGACCGCTTTACACTCCTATGAGAGCTGTAGATTGAGCGTTATCAAAAATTGGCACCGTTGTCGGGGAATACGAGTGTCAATTAAGTTTGTAATAATTACTAGACCCTTTGGTCAAAGATTCTCATACTTTTACTTTTAGTTATTGTTTTTGTTTTATTCAGGTTTGCTCAGTACATCAATGGATGCACAACGTGAAATTGAAAGGATGGCTGCTCAAGTGCATCAACAGAATATTGATAATCCAGGTCGGGCAACAAATCCTGATAATGAGGACCTGGGCGATGAGGAGCTACTAAACCCACGGCGTACTGCTGAGATGGCGGCACCCATGCAGAGGAGAGATCGTCAAGCGCGATTAAGGCCTGATCGCCGAGCTTTGCAGATTCTATTTGATGACGATGATGATGATTTGGATGAAGCTGGTGCAACAGGAGCCATTATTCTGCCACCCTTGGCACCTGGAGCAAAGTTCAATATCACAAGCACCATGATTCAACTACTGCAACTCAAGGGATTATTTGGTGGACTTGCAGGTGATGATCCGAATATGCATCTGATCAATTTTATCTCAACATGCAAGTCATTCGACAATCTAGGCGTTGGACAGAATGCAATTCGGCTGCACTTATTCCCATTGTCTCTGTCTGGGGAGGCAACTCTATGGTTGAATGGGCTGACTCCTGATTCTATTACAAATTGGAGGCAATTGAAAGACGCTTTCCTAAAAAGATTCTTTCCGCCATCCAAGAAAGCACAGTTGAGAGATGAGATCACAAATTTTTGGCAGCTTCCAACTGAAGCCCTCCACGAAACATGGGAGAGGTTCAAGACGAAGCTTATGCGGTGCCCAAATCACCATATGACCAATGTCCACTTGATGGAGATATTATACAGATCTTTGAATTCGGTGACTAAGCCAGTGGTAGATAATGAAGCAGGTGGATCATTTATGGACCTCACCTTTGTGCAGGCAAGCAATATGCTAGATCGGATGACAAAGCAAAGTAGAGCTTGGTATACCTGGGATTATGAGGTAGCAAGCTCTACTGTATCTTTTGGCATGACTGCAGAGCAGAGGCGAAGACAAGAGGATCGTGACCAAGACATGGCTCACATGAAAATGCAGATGGATCTTCTTACAAAGCATCTATTATCAGGGAAGACCGAAAAAGTTAAAGCTGTTGTATCAAAAGGAAGAGAGGAATCCGATTCTGAGGAAGAAGTCAACTACTTGAACAATCAGGGGGGTTTCCGAGGCAATGCCCAAGGAAACCAAGGTCGGAACTATTATGATAATTCAAGATATAAGGACCGTGATCAAGGTAGTTGGAAGGATAAGACTGATAGGAGTGGTTTGTATGTTCCTCCTGGAAGACGTGACGCTGCTGCATCTGGTTCTGGAAATATGTCAATGGAAGATATGATGGCTAAACTATTGAAAGGAGTAGAGGCAACTAATACGGGAGTGAATGAGGTGAAGAACGACTTGTCCTCAATGAAGCAATTGGTTGACTCACATTCCACTTCAATAAAATAGTTGGAGCAACAATTGAGTCAATTATCTGCGGCATTCAATCAAAGAAAGGTTGGCACTTTACCTAGCAACACTGTACAAAATCCAAGGAATGATGGATCATGCATGGCTATTACTACCAGGAGTGGTAAGGTGCTGGAAAATTCATCCCAAAGCAAGCAAGTGGCCAAAAATAAAGAAGATGAGGACGCCATAGACAATGACCAAGACGTCCATGACGTCACCCCTAGTGGTTTGCAGCCTAAAAAGACCAAAATTCGAAAGCAAGAGGAGAAGAAAGCCGTGGAGAAAACAATTCCACTTCCACCACCACCTTTTCCTCAAAGATTGAAGAAGAAGGCGGACGATACAAGGTTCATAAAATTCATGACGATGTTAAAGCAGCTAACCATTAATGTTCCGTTGGTAGAGGCACTAGAGCAAATGCCTGGGTACGCAAAATTCATGAAGGACCTTTTAACGAAGAAGCGGGCGGTAAGCTATGAGCCGGCAGATAATGTTCATCATTGCAGTGCAATCGCTACAAGATCGCTAGTTCAGAAAAAGGCCAACCTTGGTGCCTTCACTATTCCTTGCACTGTTGGATCTTTGAATTTTGCCAAGGCATTGTATGATCTGGGTGTTAGCATCAATTTGATGCCACTATCCGTCTACAGGAAGTTGGGGTTAGGCGATCCGACACCAACCAATATGAGGCTCGTGATGGCTGATAGGTCGGTAAAATGACCTGTGGGTATATTGAATGATGTGTTGGTGAAGGTTTCTTCATTCATCTTTCCTGCAGACTTCGTTATTCTGGATTGTGAGGTGGATTCTGAAGTTCCCATAATCTTGGGACGTCCTTTCCTTGTAACAGGAAGTGTGCTTATTGACATGAGAGCTAATGAGCTTTTATTTCGGTTAAATGACGAAGTGGTCTGCTTTGATATATGCAAAGCAATGAAGCAGCCCAGCGATATGAATGTGTTCTCTGTAGCTGATGGTCATCATGAGGAAAAGAAAGCATTATCTGTAGAGAAACAGCTTACTGTTGAGCCTTTGTTTGCTGCGCCACTGAATGTTGAGCATGAGGACGATGGAGATTATAAAGAAACTATGTGTGCTCTAAAAGAAATAGGGTCATATTCTCATGCTCCTAAGAAGTTGGACCTTGATCTTACAAATCAACCTTCACAAACAGCGAAGACTTCCATTGTAGAGCCACCAATGCTAGAATCGAAAGAGCTCCCCAATTACCTAAGGTATACGTTCTTGGAATATGGAAATAAACTTCCGGAGAGTGTTGCGGATGATTTAAGTGAGCAGCATGTAGAGGCTCTCATCTCTGCTCTGATGAGGTACAAGAGAGCTATGGGTAGGAAGATTGATGATATAATTGGTATCTCTCCTGAGGTATATGTGCACAAGAGTCATATCGAAGAAGATTGCATGCCTACAAGTAAGTACCAGCGTCGTCTGAATCCATTCAGAAAACAATGCCCCATCTATCTCGATGAAGACTAAGTAATCGAGGTAACTATGTCATGCCACGACAATAAATCAAGCGCTACATGGGAGGCAACCCATGATTTTTAATCATTTTTTTTTTGGAGTTTGTTTTTGTAGTCGAGCCACGACTAAAACTAAGACGCTTGATGGGAGGCAACCCATCGTTCTAATCGTTTTTGTTGTTTTTAAGTAAATGTAGGTGCAAAGAGGTGTAAAACGAGGAGGTCAGTTTCAAATTTTGATTTGGACGTATTGCATGTTAAAGGTGGTAAGTTAGGAATGAAGAAGACAAAAGGCTATGGATTGGGCATTGCTCATGAAAATATAGGCATCGAAAAAGGCTAGGCATAGGAAAAACTAGGCCACGAACAAGGCAAGGCCTATACTATGGCCTAAGGTCTCGGAATCTAGTGTTCCATAGCATAGGCGCCGCCCATGCCCAAGTATGCCATAGCATAGGCGCCGCCTATGCTAAAGCCTTTTGCCTCTGAATCTCATATGCCATGCTAAAGGCGCCGCCTATGGTCACTAAAGGCTTTGCAATAGGCGCCGCCTATGGCCACTAAAGGCTTTGCAATAGGCGCCGCCTATGGTCACTAAAGACTTTGCAATAGGCATGGCCTATGCTATGGCATTCTGCTCAACTAGGCAAAGCCTTAGACGCCGTCTATGGTTACTTTTGGTCTCCAAATCTGATTTTAAATGGGTCAAAACCCGACATAAGCTTGCCCTATACATAAGAAACTTAGTCTTAGGTCAAAAACACATTGCAAACCTAACATAAGCTCCGCCTACCTCTCCAAATCCTCTCAAAAATTTTCCTTTTGCTCTTTTACCTTGCTAGAACATCATCCAAGGTCATCAACCAAGTAAGTACTTCTTTGTTCTTCATTTATATTCCGTAAGTACTACACTACTACGCATATTATGAATTGCTAAATCTTGAAGTAGTATTGGTGATTTGAATATGATTGAATTGTTGTGACACAACTAAGTGAGTAAACGAATACGTAAGGATGATCTTAACTTGTTCCTAACTTGAATTTGATTTTGATGCATTGTCATACTTTCTTGGAATTGACATGGTCACTAAAATTGCATAATCTTGTCACTTGCATACTTACATGTTGGAATGACTTGTTCATCGAGATAAGAATTATGGTTGACTACCAACATGTGAGGTTGTGATTATTTCTAGATGCTATACCTTGATTCAATCTCTATGTAGTAGTCTTGATATATTAAACATGAAAGTATTGCCAAGATTACAAGAAGTATGACTGCACTGATTATATTGTTGGAACATATCACCTAAATGTATGTCGATGAAGTCTGAGTAATCGATATCATTCACTTAATTAGTTTGTGTCAACAAATTAAGTGTGGGGTGGTGCCACTATTTTCTGTTTGTTGATTGAATCTTCCAAGATGAATCTAACATGACTCTATTGAGATCTCAGGTACAATGGCACCAAAAGACAAGAAAAGCAACCACTTCACAAAAAGTCCAGAAAAAGGGAAGAAAAGAGCAAGATGAATCCTCCGTGCTGCAAATACCTCGACGCACTCTTGGAAACAAGTGGGGTACTTATGAGGAACTTCTGAGGATGACGACTCTGATGATGATTCCGATGAATGGGGTATGACCCCAGACATAGAGGATGAGTCTGACTAACCAGGTTCTTCTTATTTATATTCTACTGAGGGCAGTGTGTCCCGTTTAAGTGTGGGGTGGTGGTATTTGCATGCTATACTCCTTTATCCACATTTGCATTTATGTTTGTTTGCTTAGCTAGTTTTTTTCATTTTTCGTTTTTTTAGTAAGCAAAGTTTTTTTTTCGTTTAGAATTTTTTGTTTAACTTAGCTTTGCATGAAATTATTCTAATAGGCAGCATGAGATTATAACAAGAGTACGTGCTAAAATCATGACTATTGAGACGTTTAGGCTCTAATTGTGAATCACTATGTGATATTGTATGGTTCAATTCCCTTATCTGTTGGGTCAAGAGTCTATACTACTCCCAATAAAGTCGACCATGTGCCTTGTGTGTGTGAGGATATTGTATATTCTATGTTTGTGGCTGATGCTAGAACTTGTCTGGTATGTATGTAAAGCGAAAATAAAGAGTGCAAGTCTAGGAGATGATTTAGGCATTTCTTTGGCAACCTGTAATTGTTTACCTTCATTCTAACCTACCCATGGACATCATCCTAGTTAAACCCTTTTGAGCCTTTAGCCTATGTTCTCTGACAGCCTCATATGTAAGCCTAATCCATTTTTTTAAGACCATAATTTGATCCAAATTCCTAAGTGCTTTAAAGTGTAAAGTCACGTGACAAAATAAGAGTAAGTTGGGTAAGTATGATGCTTTAGAATGTAATGGTGCTTGAATTTGTTATGAAAAAGAATTGCTATCATAAGAGGTATGTTATGAAAAGAAAAAGGAAAGGAAAGCTGAAAAGTTGCTCAAAATTGAAAAACAAAAGAGGAGAAAAAGGGTGGTAAAATAAAAGAAGGTAGAAAGGTTGTTTGAAAGAAAAGTGTTAATGATATAATGTGATGTATTAAAGCGCTTAGGAACATAGTCACTATTTCTGGCCAAAATAGTCCTACCCGTCCCTTAGCCTACATTACAACCATCAAAAGACCTATTTGATCCTAAGCTTAGCATTCTGACATTTAGTGGAGCATTACACTAAGGGCAAGACTATGGTCATCAGTTGCTGCATATGAATTCTTTGTGAGAGCGAGAGCAAGGATATTTCTATACCCATGTTTGAAAAATATGCTATACTTGTGAGTGATTATGGGTAATATATTGTGAGACACACATGGTTGATGAGTTTTGGGTAGTTGTGTATAATTCTTTGTACCTTAAATTTTGGATATGAATTAACTACCATCACGAGTCTATGTTGGAGGTTGAATTGTTTCTACTAATGATCAGAAAACTACTCTTTGTTGATAATTGTTGTGCTTGTCTTGATGAATATTTTGTGTTGACACTGTGAAACCCTAAAGTGATGTTTAGATGTACATGATAGTTTGTTCGAGGACGAACAAAGCTTTAAGTGTGGGGTGTTGATGATAGGCGAATTTACACGCCTATAGCACTAGATTTTGCCCATATTTTGAGAACAAATTATATATTTCATGCACTTTTAGTCCTTTTTCCTGTAAGTGAGCTAACGAACATGATTAGCAAGTTTTCAGGTATAAATGATGCAAAATTCAGTATTTTATGGATAACTTGATGCCAAAGAAAGCTTCACGAAAGAAGGAGAGTAGCATTTGGGCGCCCATGGACTGAAAGTGATGCATGAAAAACCTGTCCCGGGCAAAAACAGTATTTCTGAAGACTTTGGGGACTAGCAGTAATTTAGTAGGATTAGGATAATGATACATTAACCTAGTAGGATTGGGTTAAGTAATTCATTAGCTTAGTAGGAATAGGATATGGGTGTTATAAATACCCTATTTTGCTAGAGATTTTTATTAATTCATTCACACAATTCCCCCATTCCATCAATTCCCATCCATCCACCATCCATACATCCATCAAAACAATTCTCTTTATCAATTCATTGTTGACATTATTTTTCATCTATTCAATTCTTAATTTCCGCAACAAGAGAAACGTTACTTTGCAAGGAATTCACGCCTAACGCCTACCACACTTTGCTACACGAAATCTTTATTGTGGTATAATAACAATGTCGATTGTGATTTCCTTCGCACTCATGGGTAACTAAACTTCTCTGTTGGGGTTATGGAAGCCTTATGAGATACTATCTAAGGCTATGAGTTTATGAATTTGTGACACGTGTGTTGCTTATATCATTATTCTCTTCATCTTAATGCAAATTCTTGTGGCTGCAGACGCATAGAATACGCCAGTATAGCATTAACTTGTTCGAAAGAAAAGTTATATGTCTGGAAAAGAGATAATGTCAAGGTAATAGGGTCCCATCCCCTATTAAAAAGTTAGTGCCGTAACTGGATTAACCTCTTGGAGAATTCGTACCATTAGATACTCTTTAAGCTCGAAAGAGTTAAAGTGAAATAGTCCTTGTTTAGGTCGAAAGACGCTTGGATTTACCATCGAATACAATTCTCTATAAGCACATGCATGTCTGAATTCCGCATAACTCATAGCCAATAGAGACGTATAACTCATAAGGTGGACATACCCCCAACTTCTCAATTCTCATTGTTTTACATCTTACTAAACATTCTTTCTTTTTACTTTGCTATTTTCTGTTTTTACTCTATTATTTTGTTTACATTATTTGCACGTTACAATCCCCCCTTTTTACGAGACTTGCACTAAAAGTCTAGTAATCTTTGCTTACTTGTTGACCAAGCTATTCCCTGTGGGATCGATACCCAACCCAGTTGGGTTATATATTTAACAACGACCGCTTTACACTCCTACGAGAGCTGTAGATTGAGCGTTATCAGGAATTAGAGTAAATTTTTGCATAATATGCCTTAATTATGACTTAATTTCATGTTATGGCTGAGATAAAATGAGGAAAAAGGACTAAAATACCCTCTTGGACTCGAAAAATCATTAAGACAAACTGGGCACCCGACGCGTTAAGCAACGCGCTGCGTCGGTCCGTACCAATGTGATTTCTAGTGCGACGCATCTAAATCGCGCTGGTCTACTATTTTTATCATCCAAACATGGCTCAAATGTCGTTCGAAAAATTTGAAACTTCTCTGAGACATGGCCTGAACACCCTTGAGCATGATTCAACTAAAAATTCTACGTCTCAGGGTTGAGAAGATCAATTTAAAAATCAATAAAGTTGAGAGCTCAAAAATATGACTAGTTTTTTATCACTTAGAAAAATTTTAGTTTGCAAGCTCTCTATGCATTCTACTAAGGGTGGTATTATGTCGAGAATGCTACGGGGTATTACATACCCCTACCCCGACATCCTATTATATATATGTATATACTTGATGTGCGTGTGGATTATAATTGGTTTGATAAATGCATACTTGTTTTATCCTTTTCTTTGAGTTTCATGCTAGTACTCGTCGTACTGACCATTCCTGGGTGTTACATCATTTCATGAAGTAGGTTTCAAGGGCTTTTCTTGTGACCCTGTGCAGCGCTATTTGGTTTGGTATACCGGTCAATCAGCTATGAAGTAGTGAACCCTTTATCTTTCAAAAGACCTAGTCACTTTTTTAAACTTTAATTTACGATTCTAATACTTTTGAATTTCTTTTTTTATAGTTGAGGTCATGTCCTAACTTAGTTGGTATTCTTTAGATAAAAGGCTTTTGTGGACAGTGTTGAATTTCCTTGTGGATTTTGTTTTTGACTCTTTTTTTTTTGGGGGGGGTTAAACTGCCAGATAGTAGTGTCCATTGTATTTCAACAAAAAATTACACATAGGGGGACTTAGCCTGACCTCAAGAAATACAACCCTTGACTGGTTAACCAATCCAATCAAAACACAAGAGAGTAGGACTAAATACAGGGAGCCTACTCTACCAAACCAAAGCCTAACAAAAAAAAATTAGATTTTTCATATCTAATCCTAAGATTAGGAAGTTGTTGTTTGTCCAATTTATAGTGACCCCTTGTTTCCTTGGGTAAGGCATGAATAGAGTCAAAATAAAGCCCAATATCCTTGCTCGAGGAAATTTTAGCCAAGATATCCACCATATGATTAGCTTCCCTGAAGAAGTGACTAATTGTTGTATTCCTTCTACTCAGCTTGATCAAGATCTCATCTTCACTTCTCTTATTGTTCAGGTTAGTGGTGAATTTGTTTTGCAACATTCTTGTGATAATCTCCGAGTCCAATTCCAAATCTAGTTCTATGAGGCGCAAACTTAAGCAAAGATCAACACCATAACTAGTTGCCAATATCTCTGCCATGTTGTTGCTATTACAAACAATTTAAACCGCAAAAGCCATTAGCAAGTAGCCATCCTCATTTTTGATTATTCCACCAATACCTGCTTTCCCAGAATCATGAAGATAGCTCTCATCGATGTTATGCTTCACTCTGTCTGACATTGGCTTCTTCCAGCAAACAATCTTCTAATTGGGAATGGGTCTAAGCTTTCTTATTAAGTCACAAATACTATGCCACGGCATGTTAAGATTGAACTTAGGAAAGATCTTGTTTAAAGCAATCTTGATAGTTCTTTAGGTCTGGTAAATCATCCTAGCTGGGCAAATGTGCTTTTGTTATCGGTACTTGTATGCACTGAATGCATTCCATATATCCCATATGATAACAATTGGGGTGATGTTGAGCATCAGTCTATGAACTTTGTTTCTAAAGCTTGTGTTCCACCAAGATTGAGTGGCATGTCTGATGCCATGTGGATTAAAGTCCACATCCATATTGCTGGAGAAATGCATCCACACTTTTCTAGCAGTTTCTCCTTCCAAGAAAACATTTGGCATGTTCTCTTATTGAGATTTAGTGCAGCATTTACATTTATCAGTTAAATCAGTGACTGTTTTAACAATAGGAAACTTACCAAGTAATAACCTCCAAGAAAGAATGAAAATTTTAAAAGGGAGACAGGAATGCCATACCATACTTATATCAAAAGTTCTTTCTCTAATGTACCTGATAGAATTTCAAACTGACTTGTTGGAGTACTGTCCATCTTCACTTTTGTTCCATACAGCATAATCTTTTTCGTTCCTATCACCAATTGGCACAATTAGAATGTGTTGAATTATTTTTGGGATTAGAATATTAGTTAGTTTAGAAATATCCCATTTCCCATTAATAATGTAATTCTTAATAGAGACTTTAGAATAAGAATATCTTCCCTGAATAAGTCTGGCTAAAGCCCCCATGCCAAACCAATTATCCCACCAAAAACTATTATTTCCAACTTTGATGTTCTAGATAATGTTTGGTTCCGCCAAGTGTTTAATGTGCATCATTTGTTTCCAACATTGGGAAGTATTCTTGGTAGTAACCCTTACGATAGCATGCACTCTACTTCAATACTTAGCATTTAGAAAATTGCCCCAGAGAGAAGGGATGGTTCTGAATCTCTACTTTTTTTTTATATCTAGAGTGGTACTGATCTCTTTCATACTCTTGATTCTAATACCTCCTTCCTCCTGAGGCAGACACATCTTCTTCGAAGCACACCAATGATGCTTAGGCTTATCTCCGGAGGACCCCCCAAAAAAGTTAGAGAAATGCTTTTCAATAAGATCGAGGGTGCCCTTTGGAGGGCTTAGAGCAGAAAGAGTGTAAATAGGAAGTGATTGCAACACATTCTTAATAAGAATTAATCTACCCCCAGAGGAGAGCATATTACCTTGCCATTCTCTAAGCTTGTTAACCACTTTGTCAACCATACAATCAAAGTTAGCAATTAATTTTCTTCCCAAGAAAATTGGACAACCAAGATAATTAAAAGGAAAACTCTTGTCCATGAAATTAGTCATTCTCCTCATTCTATTGATTCCTTTAGCAAAAGCTTTAGGATGAGTTATGAAAAACTTTTATCACGGTTAATCTTTTAACCAAAGACTGATATTTTCATAATCACTAATCCATCTCATAACCAATTTAATGGACTTATTGTTACTACCTGTGAAAATCATAATGTTATCATCATATGCCAGATGGTTTATAACAGGGCCATTACGATTCATGAAGAAAGGACTGAAATCAAGATGGTGATTTAATTTATTCAGCATTCTGGTGAGAACTTCAACACCTAAATTAAATAGAGATGGAGATAAGGGATCACCTTGTTTCAAGCCTTGAGAGGAAGAGAAGAAACCGTGTCTAACACCATTTATAGTAATGGAGTACCAAATGTTACTGAGTAATTTAGCTATCCAGGTAATCCATATATAAGAGAAACCAAATCTAGTGAGAACAACAATTAGAAAAGACCAGGATATCCTATCATATGCTTTATCCATATCCAACTTAATGATCATATCACCAGCCCTGTTATACTTAGTGATATCTTGCACAATTTCTTGTGCTAACAAAACATTTTCAGTAATAAGTTAAACTTTAACGAAGCCACTTTGGTTCTCAGAAATTAAGGCAACAACGAACTAAGCCTAGTGGAAAGAATTCTGGTTTTGACTTTCCAACTTTGTTTGAGTTACATACATTTCTCTGTGGTCGGCATGGTTGGTTGCCGTTGTTTATTATTACTGCTATGCTCTCGAGATAAGGCGAGGGGTCATCTCAGACCTTGGTTGGCTTGGGATGCCCGTCATGGCCATGCCCTGGTTTGGGTCGTGACATTGTCTCTCAACATTTTTGACGCACGTCATTAATCAATTCTTTCTTGAAATCTCCTTGGTCGTCAATGAACTCCCTAAAACATCTGCTTCAAATTTTGGACAAATTAAACAAATCATATTTTCATGAACTAATTTTTCATCCTTTAATTTGAATGATAATTACCACACGAGACAAAATAACCTTGCTGCTAAGTAATCAAAAGCATAGAGCAATGGCATGAGGGTTATGGCCATCAACTTCACCAATCCATTCTTCATAATGAGTATACATATAACTCAATGATTCCTCTATCTCACGTTCAAAATGATAAGCTACGCCATGACATTGAATTGTGTTGATGAATCAAGCTTTTGCAAAGACTTTTAAGGAGCCTTCACTAGCATCTTTCTCACTTCTTCTTCTGGTAGAAAACATTGAGGTTGTCCATGCTATGGAGTAAGTGGATTTTTTTTTTCAAGAATTGATCGTAAAACGTCGAAAATTGATTTATTTCTTTTGTTTTTATTCATTTTAGAGGCTCGATCATGTGCTTTTTGACCTTTGAAGTTGAAAATATTGACCCAAGATTTAAATTTGTGATTCCTAAATTGTTAAGGAGAATTGGTGAACTTGAAGAAAGTATTGAAGCTTCTGAAAAAGTTGATAACAAGTTTACTAGGTCAATCAACTCATTGGAAAACAAAATAGATATAGATGGCATTAGGAAGATAAAAGTAAATGAGAAAAAAGTGAAGGAGCAATTAGCTAAATCAAGAAAATGGAGAACTATGTTGGATCTCTCTCGTGTGTTTATATTTTAGGAATAAGTTTGTGTTTCAAAACATATTGTACTTGAAAGGAGATTCCGTGAAGTTTCCATATAAGTTTTTGGTGTAATTGTTTTTGTCATATAAATTTGACTATTGTTTTAAAAAATGATTAATTAATGATAAAAATAAAATTAGAAGAAAATTATTAACTCTCTCGATATGCTAAAGTTGATATGATTTTTATATATTCAACAAGTAAGAAACTCGAATGGAAAAATTACACTGCTAATACAACAACTGTTATTTCTTACAACAATAATACGAGATTTACAACATATTTCATGTGGATATTGTTAACGTAGAAATAAACACCTGTCTATTAATGCGAAGTTTAACATTGAAATATTTATTTATTTATTACTATACTAGTAGTACAAGTCTCCAAACAACCGTTAATTAACTTATCCAAATCTAAGCATTCTAGAGAAATGTGATTCTTCATTTTCTTGTTCCTTCTCTTCCTTTTTAAGCACTCGATTTATGTGATAGGATCAATTAGCATTGCAGAAATGACGTCTTTCAAGTAATTTTTGAAAAAAGTACAAGCATCTTCATCTTTATATAGGAACTCTACTGCTCTTGTAAAATTAACTATAAACATGAGTTAAACCCTTTATATAACGCCAGTGTGTTTGAGGTATTCTTCATTCAAAACCTTCTAGTAATTCTCTATCATATTCCTTATTTTCATGTATGCTTCTTCCTTGGTGACACTATATTCATTCATATAACATTCAACAGCAGAAGCTACATCTCCTCTTTTTTGTTCTTCCTACCTCCACAATATAAACAAACAATGTAAAATTCAAATTAATAGGTAGGTGTTTACTAAAATTGAAGTGTCTAGTGGACAAAAAACATATTTTAAAGTGTCAAAGTGAAATATGCATGAACAATTTTAGAAAACCACTTACAACTTGTAGGCTAAAACAATGAAGTAAAAAATATATTTTAAAAAGTTAACATACTGACAGTATAAAATAGCTATCATTATAAATAAGTTAATTCAATAATTACATATACAGCAATATGTACCTCATGTGATGTAAGATCATTGAGTAGTCTTCCAATGAGAGAGGCAGCAGCAAGTATTGGAGGTTCAGTTGCTATCAAATCGAATGCATCTTTAGTTGCTTTGTTTCCCATGCCTAACCAAATAGGTAACCACTTGATGCAATTCCATTCTTCATATACTGTTCCATTGTTGGTATTTTCTTCTCATGATACCATTTTTCCTCTTCAAAGTAAGCCCTCACTACCTTTTTCATCTGAAAATAAATCAATAAAAATTTATATCTGTGAAACATGCTATAGTAAATCCGTTTAATAGGCTTACACTGTTCTTCGTTGGGGCCAAAATATATCAAATCTTCATAGGATTTGAGGCATAATTATCATTATTATTGTACCTCTAGTATGAAATAGTTGACTAGATTTGACTTGTTTTCATTTGCCAACTCTTTCTCAATTTCATTATAAACATTTAGAAGATTGCGGTAAACAACCTTCATATATAACGGTAACTTCTCTAAAGCATCAATATTCCACCTACATATATAGATGACGAATATCAAATCAATCAAATTATATATATCTACTGGTAACACATCAATGATAAAAATGTTGTTGTAAAGCTATATATATATATATATATATATATATATATATATATATATATATATATATATATATATATATATATATATATATAGATATTATAAACAATTAATACCTTTTAATTACCTCTGTGAAGAGAGTAATTTCATCTCGTGTCCCATAGATAACATATGTGTCATCAATAATAGTAAGGAGGTATGCAATTTTTGTTGATAATTTTCTTGCAACGTTATACTGAGGCTCAAAGTAGACACTTAAACTCCAAAAGTAAGCCTCTGCCAATTTGTCTCATACATAAGGTAGTAATTTCACTATTTCTAATTCTTTCCACCACCTACAACAAATTGTGTTTCTTTAGTAGACACGCTTAGTTAAGGTAATTTTTAGTTTAAATTGATACATTAAATAAAAGAATACTTAAATTTGAAGTTGGTGTTGTTTTTCAACGTTTTCGGGTACAAGAATCTGTAATTTGACACAATAACTTCAACACTAGTTCAAATTTAAAACAAGAATACTATGAAGTACAATAACACCCTCAACACAAGATAAAAGTGATCTTTCTAAGAAGAGTGTTTTATTTTTTCAGAAATTAAGATGAAACAGAAATGTAAAGTCAAGTCCTCCGACTTCACGGAGTGTCCTTAATGAATAATTTCTCTCACTGTACCCGAGGTTATGGAATCTTCCTCCCAGGATAAAATGACTTTCAATCCAACTATAATGGTACCTCAAATAATTGGATTCGTCGAACTCACTCAATGATTTGATTGATCACAAGGAACGTTTTGAAGACAAAAAGAGTCTGTATTTTAGAAATTTTTTCATACCAAAACTTGTGGATAAATGCAAGTTTATATAGCCATCAAGTGCCCCTTCCGAAAGGTGGCAATGGTTCATCTGAAAAGGTGTATCCTTTGGAAGAGTCATGTCAGTTCATTCAAAACATTGTGTATTTTTCTGAACAGACACAACTATCTGAACAGTCACTCCTTTTCCAAAGCACTATGTATTTTCATAAAAGGTTGTGTCCCTTCATTTTTCATTCACACCAATTGAACCCAATAATCCCCCACATGAATGGGGAATGACTATTATTTGTAAAACTTTACGGACAAATATGTGATCATCAAGTAAAAACTGATTGCATCAGGATAAGTGGGTTTTCCTTTGAACTTACTGTAGTGAGCATGCATCGGATGCACTCGGTCAATCGGTAGATTTGATATCTTTGAACCGTCGATATTTATGTACACCTAGACAACAAATGTCACACAACCAGCCTTTTACCATTTATGGTTCTCACGATTTTATTCTTTTCTGCCATGAACACATTCTGGTTTCATGAGAGCTTAGAGAATAGGCATTTACTAACATTCTCCTTGAAGCGGCTTCCACTTTTCCCTCACATAGGTGATTTCTAAATGTTCAATCCTATAGATTGAACTATTTGGTCAAATATGCCAAATTTAGATAATCATTAAAAAACTTTTCACCTTAAGTCTTATCCTTGTTTACTAAACATTGTCTACATCATGAGAATGAGTTAGTATTTTGACAATGTTGAACCAGTCAGACACAACTTTGTTTGATCTCCTTGAACTTAGATCTTAGGATCTCCAGTCTACTAGGAAAAGTAACTGCCATGCTGACTTGTCCTAGGCCTTAAACTCATTCTCTTGGATGTTCTCTCAACTCCCTCTCTAGATAGGCCTTTTGTAAGTGAATCCGACACATTATCCTTTGACTTCACATAGTCAACAATGATAATTCCACTAGAGAGAATTATCTAATGGTATTATGTCTTCATCTTATGTGAAGAGATTTACCATTGTACATCATGCTTCCTGCCCTACCTATCTCCGTTTGGCTATCACAGTGTATATTTACTGGTGCCACTGGTTTGGGCCAATAAGGAATACCTTCTAAGAAATTCTGGAGTCATTCTGCTTCTTCACATCTTTATCTAATGTGATAAATTTAGATTCTATTGTAGAGCAAGCAATACAAGTCTGTTTGGACTATTTCCAAGAGACCGCTCCTCCACCGATAGTAAATATATATCCACTCATAGATTTTACTTCGTTCGATTCGATGATCCAATTTGCATCATTATATCCTTCAAGTACCGCAGGATATTTATTATAATTCAAAGCGTAGTCTTGAGTAAATTTAAGATACCCCAAAACTCTTTTCATTGCCATCCAATGAGTTTTATTAGGATTACTCGTGTACCGACTCAACTAACTAATAACGCATGCTAAGTTTTGTCGCGTACAGTTCATTATATACATTAAACATCCTAATACTCTTGCATACTCTAATTGTGAGTCTCTTTCACCTTCATTCTTTCGAAGTGCAAAGCTCACATCCAATAGAGTTTTGGCAATACCAAATTCCATATGCTTGAATTTGTTAAGAACATTTTCGATGTAATGAGACTGTGACAATGCCAGCCCTTGTGGAGTTCTATGGATTCTTATCCCTAAGATCACATCCGCAACTCTAAGGTCTTTCATGTCAAACTTGCTCTCGAGCATTCATTTCGTTTCATTTATGTTTGAAATATCTCTACTAATGATCAACATATTATCCACATATAAACACACAATGACTTGGTGATTTGCAGTGTCTTTAATATAAAAACATTTATCACATTCATTAATTTTGAATTCATTTTCCAACATGGTTTGGTCAAACTTTGCATGTCATTGCTTAGGAGCTTATTTTAGTCCATAAAGTGACTTAACAAGTTTACATACCTTATTTTTTTTCCTGGAACCACAAAACCTTCAGGCTATTCCATGTAAATTTCATCCTCAAATTCTCCATTCAGGAATGTGGTTTTCACATCCATATACCGCCGCCAAGTTAATTAACATTCGAATCAATGTTATCCTTGTTACCGACGAGTATGTATTAAATTAGTCAAGGCCTTCTTTTTGTTTGAAGTCTTTTACTACAAGTCTTGCCTTGTATTTATCAATAGTACCATCCACTTTTATTTTCCTTTTGAAGATCCATTTAGATCCTAAATGTTTGGTTCCTGGAGGAAGATCAACCAATTCCCACGTATGGTTTCTTAAGATTGAAACAATCTCACTATCGACTGCCTCTTTCCAAAAGGATAAGTTCGAAGACGTCATCGCTTCCTTAAATGTTTGAGGCTCATTTTCAAAATCTGATCCAAATAAAGTTGACGTTCTTTGACGTGTACTACGTCTTGGATTCTCATCATTATGTATATTCTCACATGGTTCATCTCGAGGTCGTTTAGACCCTCCAATAGACTGTTCATGTCTAGTTTTATATGGATAAATATTTTCAAAGAATTCAGCGTTATCTGATTCAATTACCATATTTTCATTAATATCCGGATGTTTGGATTTATGAACCAAAAATTGACATGCTTTACTACTTTTAGCATATCCTATGAATACGCAACCCACTGTCTTAGGTCTTATCTTAACCCTTTTAAGCATAGAAACTTGGACCTTTGCTAGACACACCCACACTTTGAAATATTTCAAGTTGGGTTTCCTTCCTTTTCATTTTTCATAAGAAATTGATTGTGTCTTACTATGGGGAACTCTATTGAGTATTCGGTTGGCTGTAAGGATAGCCTCCCCCCCACAAGCTTTGCGGTAACCTTGAACTTATAAGTAAGGCATTCATCATTTCCTTCAAAGTTCGTTTTTTTCTTTCTGTAATTCCATTAGATTAAGGTGGATACAGGGTCATATTTTAATGGATAATTCCATTCTCTACACATATTTTGGCGAAGGAAGATTCATATTCTCTGCCCTTATCACTTCTTATAGTTTTGATTTTTTTTTCTCTAACTGATTTTTAACTTCAGTTTTGTATTGCCTAAATGCATCTATTGCTTTATCCTAACCATTTAGCAAGTAGACATAAAAATATCTAGTGCAATCGTCAATGAAAGTTATGAAATACTTTTTCCCACCACGTGATGGTATTGACTTCATATCACAAATGTCAGTATGGATTAAGTCGAAGGGATTGGAATTCCATTCAACGGACTTATATGGATGCTTAGCTTACTTGATTCCACATAAGTTTGACACTTTTATTTATTGAACTTAAAGTTTGGCAAAACTTCTAAGTTAATCAGTCTTCGTAACGTTTTGTCATTAACATGGCCTAGTCGTTCATGCCATAAATTGGAAGACTCAAGCAAGTAAGAAGAATTTGAACTTTTATTGAATTCAACATTCATTACATTCATTTTGAATAGGTCCTCATTGAGGTAGCCTTTTCCTACATACACTTCTCCTTTACTAAGTATAATTTTTTCAAAAATAAATACACATTTGAATCTGTTCTTGTCTAAAAGTGAAATAGAAATCAAGTTCTTTCATAACTCAGGAACATACAAGACATTGTTGAGTGTCAACATTTTGCCGGAAGACATCTTTAAGAACACCTTTCCTGTTCCTTCCACTTTTGCACTAACGAAGTTTGCCATGCAAATTTTTCTTCTACTTGAGCCAGAGTGAACGTCGAAAAAAACTCCTTGTTAGGACAGACATGGTAGGTGGCACTAGAATCCATCCACCATTCGCGAGGATTTCCCACTAAGTTGCATTCGTAAAGAATAGCATACAGATTATCCATTTCTTTCTTAGACTCAGCTTGATTTGCTTGGTCCTTCTTCTTTCCTTTCTTTAGGGCACGAAAATCCGTAGATTTTGGCCAATCTTGCTACAGTTGAAGCACTTTTCCTTGAATTTCTTCTTGGGTTGATTGCTTTCATTTCCAGCTTTCTTTCACTTTTTAGAGTTTTTTTGGTCATCTTCTACAATGTTTGCTCCACTTATTGCAGAATCACCTCTTGACCTTCTTTCTACAGCCTTGTTATCTTCTTTAATGTGTAGTCGTACAATCAGGTATTTGACTGACATCTCCTTACGTTTGTGTTTCAAATAGTTTTTGAAGTCTTTCCACATAGGTGGTAGCTTCTCTATCATTTCCGCTACTTGAAACGCTTCATTCACAATCAAACCTACATTAAAGTTCATGTGAATACTAAGAACATTTTTAAATTGTTCAACAACGGTATTTGACAAAATCATACCTTCCGCTAAGAGATCATGGATGATCACTTGTAGTTCCTGCACTTGAGAAACAACAGACTTGTTGTCTATCATTTTGTACTCCATGAATCTTGCAACAAAGAAATTTTTAGTTCCGGCATCCTCCATCTTTTGCTTCCGTTCTAGTGCTCCCCATAACTCTTTTACAGTCTTAGTTCCGCTATACACATTGTAAAGGTCATCTTGGAGACCACTCAAGGAAATCTGAGTGTTTTCAAGCCTCCATAATCATGAAGCGTTCTTTTTCAGATGTTTCCTCGGGCATATCTGGAGCTTCCTCAACCGTGAAACTTTGAAGACACAAAATTGTAAGATAGAAGAATATTTTCTGCTGCCATCTCTTGAAGTCAATACCTGTAAAAAAATTAGGTTTCTCCGTCGGTGCCATAGCTTGTGGAGCATTAGTATGACTCATCGTGGCAATACTAGTTGCCGCCACAGTCGTTCCAGCATCATGCATTTGACTATCAGTCATCATTTTCCTGTCACCATAAGACAGTACCTTAAGTCTATTGAAATACTTATTAAAAAATTACAGCAACTTTAAACACTTCTTGTTTCTAGTTTAATGATGAAGTTTTCATGACTTCCAATCATCAACCGAGTGATCTTTAACTTGTAATGAAGATTTTATTTCTTCAAATCACTAGTTAAGTGAAAACAGAGTAGAAAGCTAAAAGCTTTAATCTCCAGAAATCAAGCTATACAAATTCAAAAAATAAAAAACTTTAGTGCAAAGAAAATTTCACCAGAAAAGCAAAAAAAAACTGTTTTTCTTTTTCTAGAAATTATTCCTTAAGATTGTTATTTTTCAATGTTTTTGGGTATAAGAATCAGTATTTGAAACAATAACTTCAACACTAATTCAAGTTTAAAATAAGAACACTATGAAGTACAACAACACCCTTAAGATCAAAGTGATCTTTCTAAGAAGTGTGTTTTACTTTTTCAGACATTAAGATGAAACAGAAGTGTAAAGCCAAGTCCTCCAACTTCACGGAGTGTCTTTAAGGAATAATTTCCCTCTATTGACTAGTTCTTCAATAATCAGTCACTGCAAAATCTATTATTTATGGTCCCTCTTTTTTAGTCTTAGAGGTCCTGTTTTTTAGTCTTAGTGGAGTTATGTTTTAATTGGTCAATGTTTTTTTAATTTTCTATTTTACGGTAGTGGGAATGTTGGTTTTTATGTCATGTTACACCACTAGTTATTAGTTCCTATATTTTAGCTTAAGTTGTTGAGTTGTAAGCCTATAAAAGGGTAGTAGATCTCTTCTTTTTTCTGCAGTTGAATGAAGAAGTAAAAGCGACGTTTTTCTTTCTCACTTTGCCTACTTTCTTTTCTAACATTTTTGGTATCCCAAGAAGCAAGGTTTCTTCACTTGGGAGCCAAAGAGAGGGTGAGAAAGAGATATTTAAAAGTATAAGAGGGAAATCCATCATCTTCAAATAAGAAAAAATGGTAGTAACCACAAATTTAAATTCTCAACCTCTTCCAATCTTTAAAGGGGTAAATTATTAGTTTTGGAGTCTTAAGATGAAGACACTTTCTAAGTCTCAAGAGCTATGGGACTTGGTAGAGAACCATAGGAAGGATTCGAAGGCACTGTTCTTGATTCAACAAGCCCTTCATGATTATATCTTTTTTGGAATTTCAGCAGCAAAGACATCTAATGAACCTTGGGAAATTTTGCAGAAGGAGTATATGGGAGATAAGAAGGTAATTTTAGTTAAATTGCAAACTCTACGTCATGATTTTAAAACTTTAAGCATGAAAAAGGGTGAATATATGCAAGATTATATGTCTCGAGTCTCTGAAATTATTAATTGATGAAATCTTATGGAGAAAAAATTACTGATGAAACTGTTGTAGCAAAGGTTTTGAGATCTTTAACCAGTAAGTTTGAGCATGTGGTTGCTGCTATCGAAGAATCCAAGAACTTATCTGACTATATGTTTGATGAATTAATGGATTCTTTGTTAGCTCATGAAGATAGGCTAAACAGGTCTTATGAGAAGGTTGAAGAAAAAGCATTCTAGGTGAAAGAGGAGTCTTCATTATCCAAAGAAAAATCCTCAAATTTTCATGGTAGAGGTAGATGAAGAGGCAGATTTTGTGGTCGAGGTCGAGGCGATGGCAGAGGTAGAGAATAATTTAATGAGTCAAGTAAACCCAAGAGTGACTTGCAATGCTGTTATTGCAAGAAGTCCGACCACACTGAAGCATATTGTTGGACCAAACAAAGAGATGAATAGAATCATGCCAATCTCTCTGAGAAAGTTAAGGATGAAAGTAAGTTGTTCATGGCTCATACAATTCCGATGGTGTTTGGATTATTGATAGTGGATGCTCAAATCATATGTCTGGTATAAAGTCTCTATTTATGTATCTTGATGAATCGAGAAAAAGTAAAGTCCAACTCGGTGATGACAAGCAAGTACGAGTAGAAGACAGGGGTACCATAGCCATCAAAAGAATGCAGGGTAAATCAAAAATCATTTGTGATGTGCAATTTGTTCCTAGTTTGGTTTACAATTTGTTAAGTGTTGGACAATTGATGGTTAATGGTTACTCTATTTTGTTTGATAATGACTCATGCATTGTTAGTGATAAGAAATTTGGTAAAACTGTTACAATTGTGCCTATGACTCAGAACAATATGTTTCCCCTCAGTATTTCAAATATTGTTAAAAGTACGTTAGTTGCTAAAGGTGTTAATGAAACTCAACTTTGGAATCTTTGGTAAGGTCATTTGAACATTAATGGGTTGAAATTGTTGACTAGAAAGAACATGGTGGTTGGTTTACCAAAAGTGGGTGATCTTGAGTTATGTGAAGGGTGCATATTTGGAAAACAAAGGAGAAAATATTTCCCCGTAGGAAAATCTTGGAGTGCTAGTAGTTGTCTTGAGCTTGTGCACGCTGACTTGTGTGGGCCGATGAAAATTGAGTCACTAGGTGGGAGTCGGTATTTTCTTCTATTTATTGATGAATGCAGCCGTATGAGCTGGGCTTATTTTACAAAGTTCAAATATGAAGCATTTGAGAATTTCAAAAAATTCAAGGTCATCGTGGAGAAGCAATCAGGTTACAACATAAAAGCTCTTCACACAGATCGTGATGGTGAATTTTTATCTGACGATTTTAATTTATTTTGATATGAGAATGGAATTTACAGGGATCTTACAACACCGTACTCGCCGTAGTAAAATGGAGTTACTGAGCAAAAAAATCGCACAGTGGTTGGGATGGCCAGAAGCCTACTTAATGCAATGGGACTTCTAGTTCACTTTTGGGGAGAAGCAGTGGCTACAGCTGTGTACCTCCTGAATATCTCTCCAATAAAAGCCGTTTTAGAACAAACTCCATATGAAGCATGGACAGGACGGAAACCACAAGTAAGCCACTTGAAAGTCTTTGGTTGTTTAGCTTATGCTTTGTTAAATATACGTTATAAACTAGATGAAAAATTAGAGAAATACATTTTCATTGGTTATAGTTCTCAATACAAAGAACATAGACTATATAATCCTACTAGTGGCAAAGTGATTATCAACAGGAATGTTGTTTTTCACGAAGAAGCAGCTTAGGAGTGGAATGGCGAAAAAGGAGATTTTGGCGTCCATATTCCGCTCCAATTAGAAGCAGAGCATACTATGATTCTTGAATCTTCATGTTATGATCCTTCCTCTCCTTCCAACAGTGATACTAATCATTCTTCTCATGGCAGTAGCAACAACAATTCTATTCCAACGAGCTCCCACTCTCTATCTTCGGCATCATCTAGACAAACACCACCAATATAGTTTTGGTCGCTGGAAGATATTTATGCATCTTGTAGATTTTCCTAGTTATCTGCTGAACCAAAATGTTATGAAGAAGCTGTAAAGCAACCTGAGTAGCAGAATGCAATGATTGAAGAAATCCAGTCTATTAAGAAAAAACAAACTTGGAAGTTGGTTGATTTTCCTGAAGGAAAGAATGTTATCGGGCTAACATAGATTTTCAAAGTGAAATACAATGCTGATGGAAGTGTGAAAAGGCATAAAGCTCAACTTGTTGCAAAAGGATATTGCCAGAAACAAGGCAACGACTTTGAAGAGACATTCTCACCGGTAGCTCGCTTTGAAATGGTTAGAACTACTCTAGCCTTATCTACTCAACTTGGTTGGCCTATGTACCAATTTGATGTTAAGTTTGCATTCCTAAATGGCGACTTACATGAAGAAATATACGTCTCTCAACCTGAAGGCTTCATCTCTAGTGATGGAAAGAGCAAAGTATACAACTTGAAGAAGGCATTGTATGGTCTAAAGCAAGCTCCACGAGCATGGTATAGCAAAATTGATACCTTTTTTTCAAGAGCAACAGTTCAAAAAAAGAGAGAATGAACCCACACTTTATGTGAAGAAGTGAGGTAATGGTGACTTTCTAGTTGTTTGTCTTTATGTCGATGATATTATATATATGGGCTCTTGTGAATCTATTGTTTCTGAATTTAAGAGTTGCATGATGTGTAAATTTGAAATGTCCGACTTGGCTATGTTGTATTATTTTCTTGGGATTAAGGTGAGACAAGGTTCGGATGGAATCTTTATTTCGCAAAGAAAATATGTCACTGAACTTTTACAGAAGTTCAATATGCTGAATTGTAATCCATCTCCCACGCCCATGAAAATGAATGAGAAACTGGTACTTGATGATGGTACAGGCACAATAAATGTTTCTTATTTTAGAAGCTTGATTAGTTGTCTAAACTACTTATCACACATAAGGCCCGATATAGCATTCTCTGTCAGTTTGATTTCAAGGTTCATGCATAGTCCTTTGAAGCAACACTTGGGTGCAGCTAAAAGGATCTTCCGATATGTTGTTGGCACAATAAGTTACGAAATTTGGTACTCAAAAGTATCAGATTTCAGATTAATTAGTTTTACTGATAGTGATTTGACAGGTAGCTTAGAAAGTCGCAGGAGCACATCTGGGAATGTCTTTAGTCTTGGTTCTGGAGCAATCTCATGGAGTTCAAGAAAACAAGATACAATCTCCTTGTTATCAACGGAAGCAGAATACATGGCTGCAACTTCTGCCGGTTGCCAAGCTATCTGGTTAAGGAAATTGTTAGTGGATCTTCAACAAGAGAAGATTGGTCCAACTAAAATATAGTTTGACAACAAGGCGGAGATTGCTATGACAAAAAATCCTGCTTTTCACAGTAGGACGAAGCACATCGACCTCCTCTATCACTTTATTCGTGATCTAGTTGCTGGTAGAATAATCTCATTGAAATTTTGTGGCACAAATGATCAGGTTGCTGATGTTCTTACGAAATCTCTTCCGTACAACAAGCATGACTTCTTCATGCTATAAATGGGAGTATGTGATTTTAAAGAAAGGGGGAGTGTTGACTAGTTCTTCAATAATCAGTCACTACAAAATCTGTTCTTTATGGTCCCTGTTTTTTAGTCTTAGAGGTCCTGTTTTTAGTCTTAGTGGAGTTATGTTTTACTTGGTCAATGTTTTTTTAATTTTCTAGTTTCCAGTAGTGGGAATGTTGGTGTTTATGTCATGTTACACCACTAGTTGTTAGTTCCTATATTTTAGCTTAAGTTGTTGAGTTGTAAGCCTATAAAAGGGCAGTAGATCTCTTATTTTTTCTGCAGTTGAATGAAGAAGTAAAAACAACATGTTTGTTTCTCACTTTGCCTACTTTCTTTTCTAACACCTTCACTGTACCCGAGGTTTTGGAATTTTCCTCCCAGGATAAAATGGCTTTCAATCCAACTATAGTGGTACCTCAAATAATTGGATTCATTGAACCCACTCAACGATTTGATTGATCACAAGGAATGTTTTGAAGACAAGAAGAGTTTGTATTTCAGAAAATTTTTCATACCAAAACCTGTGGATAAATGCAGGTTGATATAGCCATCAAGTGCCCCTTCCGAAAGGTGGCAATGATTCATCCGAAAAGGTGTATCCTTTGGAAGAGTCATGTCTATTCATTCAAAACATTGTGTCTTTTTTTGAACAGACACAACTATTGAATAGTCACTCATTTTCCAAAATAATATGTCTTTTCATAAAAGGTTGTGTCCTTCCATTTTCCATTCACACCAATTGAACCCAACAGTTGAAACATAATTAATTCCGGGAACAGAGGCGGTGTTTGATCAAAATAAATTTAACTTGAAAAGGAATTGAAGCTTAGCTTCAATAATTTTTTGAGCAAACTATTATTTACTTGAAAGAGTACTAGTTAAATAAGTTTTACAAAGGTGAAGGCGCACACAGTGAGTTACCTTGTGATATCACATAGCTCCTTTTTATGCAATCGCACAATGTTAAAGTCTAATTTGGAAAAGTTTAGTAGCACCTCATTTTCATGGTAAAATGATATGTATTTTCTTGTTTCTACCCTCACCACACCATCTTTAATTGAAAACTTCAATGTGTTACTGACTTGTTGTGCAAGGTAGGACTTGCTCAATTTAGGCACAAACCGTTTCAATTGAGGGATGGTGAAAGTCGTTAACCAATTCTTTCTTGAAATTTCCTTTATCGTTAATAAACTTTCTAAAAGCATCTACTTTAAATTCTAAGTTAGTTAGACAGATCATATTTTCATGAACTAATTTTTTCATCCTTTAAATTGAATGATACTTACCACATGATGCATAATAACCTTATTGCCTAAGTAATCGAAAGCATAGAGCAATAGGATTAAGGTCATTGCCATCAACTTCACCAATCAATTCTTCATAACAAGTGTACACACAACTCAATGATTCCTCAATCTCACCTTCAAAATGATAAGCTACGCCAAGACATTGAATTGTGTTGATAAGATCAAGCTTTTGCAAAGATTTTGGAGGAGCCATGACTAGCATCTTTCTCACTTCTTATTTTAAGTGCTCATGTTGCTTCTTTTCCCCCTCATTGGTACCTATTTTGGAATATATATGTTACTCAAGATTAATTCATTATATGCTGACAGTAGAAAAAATATTTAGTTATTTACCGAGAGATGAGCATATGCAAGAAAATGGTCTCCCCAAACAGTAGGATGATGATTGCCAGAGCGACGTGTAATTTTAACTTCATCAGCCGCAACGATTTGTCTGCACAACTCCATTTTTCAGCTTGAAGGAGTTACAAAAACTGTTTGGTAAAGGTAATGAACAAACATGAGTTGGTGTCAGCCAGTGAGGTAGCAACATAGATCGAAGGGTGGTCAATTTGAACATCGTTTACAGAAGATTGTACTTTATATAGAAAAATTATTCTGTATATATTTGTCAAAAGAATACTTTTTATGTATAAGTATTAAATTTGGGCGAATTTCAAAAGTAGCAAACTTAAGGTCATAATTAAGAGTTTCATAACAATTGTTTCATAATTACATGAAATAGCAACTTGTATTTTGTATTTTATAAAAGTGTTTCTATTAAAATACATGTATTTATTATCCTTTTTTACTCAACTCAGTTGAGTTAAATAAGGAATAATTATCTCATTTGTTTAAAACAGTAAATTCTTATTTAAAGCAGTAGATTTTTTTTCTCATAAAGTTATCTTTTTAATTAATAGATTACTTTTTCAAATCAAACTCAAATATGAAAATTATGATCTTCAAAAATTCAAAATAAAGTATCATTATCGTTTTTTTCTTTGATTCACTCTTCTTTTATGTTGATTTCTTTTTTCTCTTCTATTTTTTTTCTTTCCACGTTATTTTCTTTGTTCTATTTCTCTTCTTATTTTTCCTTTATTTTTTTCTTTTTCATTTTTTTCTTTCATGTATTTTTTTCTTTTACTATTTTCGTTTTCTTTTATTTTTTTCTGTTTTTTGATTGTTTTCGCTTTTATTTTTACACTTCTATTTTTAACTTCTATTTCTTTCTTTTTTTTATTTTGATTTCTTTTTCTTTTACCATTTTTTCTCTCCACTTTATTTTTTCTCTGCTATTTCTCTTTTGTTTTCTTTTTCATTTTTTCTTGTTTGTTTTCTTATTTTTTTCCTTTCTCATATTTTTATTTTTCGTTTTCTTCCTCTTTTTTCTATTGTTATTTTTTTATTTTTTTTATTTTATTTTATATTTCTATTTTTTTATTTTCACTTCTTTTTTTTTTTGGATTTTTCATTTTCGTTTTTGTCTTTTTTAAAAAAAAAATTGTGTGTGTGTGTGTTTTTTATCGCTAACTTTTATTTTTAAAAGATAAATATCTATATCATATATAAATATTTAAAAATATACAAAATAAATAGATCTACAGATATACATATAACTAATCGAAATATTGAAAAAGTACTGTATGAATGTGACCATTTTTGAAGTATTGTATGTAAATAACAACACATATATGGGTAAATGTATAATCAAAAAAAGATATAATTATATTAGAAATAACTAATACATGTACAATTACGTATATGTGCTTGCTAAAAATTCTATGTAAATATATACGTATTTGATTTCAATAAAAAAATGTATTTTCATATGTGTTATGAAAGATATATGTATAGATTTGCATAAAATACATATACAAAGTAAAATATGAAAAATACATATAACGACCTATGAATTCATATGCAGACCAGTAAAATACATATGCTGAACAGAAAAATACATATGCAGAAACTGAAAAATACAATTATAATACATGTGCAGACCTGTAAATATACAAATATAATCAATATATACAAACACAAATTATATATATAGATAAAAATCAGTAGATTATAATTTCACTATTCCGACTATACAAACATATTAATCGATTATACAATTCAATAAAATTCAAAAAAAAATTTATTACTATTTAACATATCAAAATCGAGTTTGAAAAAATAATAACTTGATTAGTTCGATTTTCATCTAATTTGATGAAATAGTACAATCGTCTTTATTTTTTTAAAATTCATATACTAAATATTCAAAAAATATTCGCTAAAAAAATTGATAAAAAAAATGATTAAAGACATAAAATCAATATCAAACAATATTAAGTCATTTTAAGTTAATTGGAAAACTTGTTTGTCCCTTTTAAGAAAATGAAAAAAAGAAAAGAAAAAAAATACAAAAACAAAAAATAAAGATCTGAAAAAAGAAGTGAAAAAGAAAAAAAAAAGAGAAATAGAAACTAGAAATAAAAGTATAAAAATAAAAGAGAAAAAAAATAAAAAAGAAGAAGAAGAAAATGAAAAAAATATAAGGAAAAAGTAAGAAAACAAAAAAAGAAAAAAACGAAAAAGGAAAAGAAAAAGAGAAGTAGAAGAGAGAAAATAAAGTGGAAAGAAAAAAATAAAAAAGAAAAAAATTAAATTTTTTTTTTTTTTTTTTAAAAAAACTAGCAATATAAAAAAATTTTAGAGATATAAGAAAGTGATATTTTGAAATTTTGAATGTCATGAAGATAATATTGTTCATAATTGAATTTGATTTGGAAAAGAAATCAATTAATTTAAACAAGATTAATTTAGGGGAAAGGAAAAAAATTGAAAGAGAAATCTAAGAAATTTTAAACAATAAAAGATAAAGTAAAAATCAGTTGGAGGAAAGTGGGGGACCACACTTAAAATAATGCTATGTTTGCTACACAATGTAATTTAATTAAAGTGTTACTATTTTTTATAATTTAAGTCTTAAGTATGTTATTTCTGGTAGTTTTTCCAATTTTTAACACCAATGAAATTTCTCATTTTGCCATTGAATCAACAACACGCAACCCTTAAAGGATCCATTAACTCTTTTTTAGATGATCTAGAAATCACCTAACTAGGCTGCTAGGGAGTATAGAGGACTTTTCTTTATATATGGAATTTTGAATGGATCATCCATATATAATTACTACTAGTTGTCACACCCCTTTTTTTACAACCAAAAAGAATTGATTTTAGGTTCGAAAGGGTTTTTATTAGTAAAGTGACAAAATGAAGATTGGTTTCGAAAAGGATTATTTTTATTCAAAACTCAGAGTCGCCACTTGGCATAATCCGGTGTGCCAAGTCACCTTTGAAAAATCCTTTTCGAAATGATTTTTTACTCCATAAAACTGATCCGCAAACAGAGATTCTGACTAAGGAATTCTGTTGACCGAGGGGAAGGTGTTAGGCACCCCTCGGTCCCGTGGTTTGGCCATGGTCGCTTGGTGGAGCGTATTGGTTAATTTGACATTATGAATATATAAACCACACACTATCACACAAAACAATCAATCAAACCAAAAAACAAAACAAATTCAAAATTATAATGCCCAGTCCGATTATTACAATCTCGAAATAAAAAAAGAAAAAATATAAACCTACTCTATTCTATGTTAATTCTAAACTACACTCCGTTGCTTTCTCCACCCGACGTTTTGGGCCTTGATCGTGCGTCGTCTTCAAGTACATGGTACTTCGTGGCATTCCCCGGTGAATAAGTACATAAGACCTCGGGGCATTCCCCAGCTGAATAGTACAATTGATCCAAAGTGATAAAAAAAAACCATTCAACACACATTTCAAGCATTCACCAATCCAACGTTCTTAAATTTTCCTATCTCTATTTATCGCCTAACGAACCACAGCCTAAATTATGATACTATCGATCTTAAAAAAGTCGATGTTTATTCGGAGACAAGCAATCTTCGCTAAACCAACATAAATCAATATTCATTTTTAACCAATTTTTAATTCCCTCCCCAAATTCCCCTTTAACACCAAATTTCCCACAATTCACAAATCACCAGCTTCAACAACCCACAATCACTTTTCAATGAAATTAAGCAACAAGTCAATATCAAGGTAACAATTTATCACTAATAAGGAGCAAGAAACATGCGAGATTCCATTCAATGCATCATATTCCATCAACAATGAAAAAAAAGAGGAAAAGAGTATAAATGGACCTCAGTGATGATTTTATTCCAAATATTAGTCAATCGGGAATATGATTCCGCATACCGAGGAACCCCAAATTAGCCTCAGCAACTCGACCTCAAATATCAGTTTCCAACCCTTTGAAATCCAATCCGAACAAAGCTCCACGAAGAACAAACAAAAATAAAAATTAAAATCGAAGCCCCCAAAATCCAATAAAAACTGATGACCAGTACAATTTTGAGCTTCAGTGAGCTCAGACGATCTGATGACGATAAAAACTAGAGAAAGAAGGTGCGACGGGATGATGGAAATGCTTTTCCGACAAAGACTCACCAGAATAGTCAGCCCATCATTTTTCTCTCTTCTCTCGCTCTCCTCTCTTTTCTTGAAAATCTCTCGATCTCTCCCTCTCACTGTGCGTATGTGTTTATGATGAAGAAAAAGGAAAAATGGAGTCTCTGTTTCCCTTTTTTGATCGGATCTGTATGTTGGCTATGGAGCAGAGAAAAAAAAAGAATGGTCCTCCTCCGTAAGGTTTGAATTGTGTCCCCTTTTATTGAGAATGGCGAGTGCATGTATTTATGAAGTTGAAAATGGAAGCCTTCCTCCTTTTGTTGTGATCTTTTGTGTCTATATAATATATTCCCCTTTGTAATTTTTGGAGAGCAAATCATGGGCCCCCTCCCTTTTGGTATGTAGTGTATTTTTTTTTGTTGAATTAGGAAAAGAAAAATGGTATCTTCAAGGTGGTTTCCTATTATCTTATGTATTTGTTATCAAAAGAAGCCAAAAATAAAAAAAAGGGGTACGTGGGGTATGGGTTATGGGGTGGGATTAGGGGTAGGTGATTATGATAAAGTTTGTTAGGATAAGGTTAGGGATTTAATTTGTTAAGGGTTGTTATTTTTTGTATTTTTGTGGGATGTAATCATGTGAGCGAGGGCACGTGGTGAGGTGAGCTAAAAATGGATAAAATGGGTATTTGGGGGGGGGGACAGAATTAGGTGTCTACAGCATGCCCCCTTTTAATGTAAACATGAAGTGTTTTCAGACAAAAAAGTAGACAACGAGACAGAATTTTGTCCCGGCCGTTATTCAAAGGAAGAAATAGAAGGAGGAAGGACAACCGAATCTTGACTTAGGACAACCTACCTACCCAAGTTATGAGGGAATCAAGTGACAGGTATATCAAAGGATTGGGAAGGAGATCGACTATACCGAGTTGGAGAGTCGAGTGAGGTCCCCTAGAGGTTATGGTCTGCAACTCTGTTATTACATCAGAAATGAAAATTACAAGTTAACACCTAAATGAAATTACAAAAATCCTATCTATGCAGCTTCTTTTGGGACTCTTGGCTTGAGTTCCATCACCCTATTCTTCAGGTCTGCGTAGTTCTGATAACATGTTCTTTTACTTGATTTTGATTTCTTTTTATTTTTGACTCTTTTTCTCTTTGGGACTTTTCTGACTTTATTTTTCTTGACACTTACTTTTCTTTCTTTTTTGACACATTTTTTTTGAATTTTGTTGACTTTATCTTGATTCCAAAAGAAGGGTATGAAAGAAAATAACACTAAGGCCCAAATGGGGTAAATAAAGGATGACACAATGTTTGTATAGTAGAATGAAATGCCTTCATCATATCAATCCTTGAGAATGAAAGTACATAACATGCAATTGGAAGTGAGAGATGAAGATCATTTGCGACATCTTTTTAAGAAGATTGAGTCTGTGCGTCACTACTTCTTCTGTAAACTCCACCTTTGTTGTACATTCCTCACATCAAATGACTCATGCTTTCATGGAGCTGTTTATATTCTTGTTTCTCTTGATATAGGGATCACACGTCCACTATTTGACCTAATTGGGACTTGCATTTCGATCGATGGCCAAGTTGTTCTTGTAATCTCAAAATAATTGCCTTAACTTGTAATCATATGCTCTCTTTTTCTAACATTAACCCTCTGATTCAATGTTCATGCTTAAACTGGATTTTAAGATCTGGCTGAAAATTTCACTAGCATGTCATATCACTAGATTCAACACAAAATATACTATGTAAAGAAAACAAACAAACAACACATATTTAAAACACAAAGGAAAATGAGACACTTCATTTAGTCGAAACAAAAGATAGATGGGTTTTAACATAAACAAAAAAAGGATAAAACAAGACAGATCCCGAACTACAACCCTGAAATAATTCGGAGAACAAAAAATAAAACAAAATAAGCTGCCAAACCCCTTCCTAGTAAGAAGAGGGTGACTTCTCAATTGCTCAGCCTGACATCTTAGCCACTGGTTTCCATATCATAATGACTAGAGCTTCCCTCACTATCAATGTTCTGCACCATGATTGATTTATCTTGAATCATCTTCTCAATTTCTCTTTTCAAAGCACGACAATATTCAATACTGTGACCCTGAACATCGAAATGATATGTACATCGTACATTAGGATCAAAACTTCTTGAATATGGGTCAGGTGTATACTCAAGAAGATAAGTGATCATGCCCTATTGTACCAATCTCTGGAATAAACATGCATACGACCCTCCAATGGGTGTGAAGCTATCGCTCAACTTCTATCTCATTTCATTATTTGGCTTAGATTGAAAACCAGGCCTAGAAGGGCTTCGGTGTGTATGTGGAGTTGGAGGTTGACTCGGCAGAGTTGGTGCATGCCAGTGTGGGTAAGATGGAAGTTGATCATAAGGTTGCGCATTATACACTTGATATGGAGGTGGGGGAATGGGATATAATGGATTTTGGTAAAGATTCTATGGAGCTTGGGCATAAACTTATGTTTGAGCCCGTGGGTAACGATGGTGTGGTCCTCTTGCCCATGCCTGTTGTCCAACTACAATGGCAGATGCATCTTCCTCATTCTTCTTTCTTCCCACACTTCCCAAACCTTTTTGAATTGCTTGAGTAGTCACTTTCAATGTTGCAAAACTCACAATGTGACCAGTATTAATTACCTCCTCATCTCCCCCATTTTGAGGACCTCAATAAATGGCTTTCCTAATGCAGGTAACAAGTGTTGATAATATGTTTCATCTTGCGCTTGAATAAATGCCTCCACTATCTTACTTTCTTTCATTGGCGGTTTCACCCTAGCAGCTTGTTCATGCCATCTAATCGCATACTCTCTGAAAGTTTCAGTACTCCTTTTCTTCATATTAGTTAAGGATTTATCATCAGTAATCAACTCTATATTGTATTGAAATTGTTGCACGAATTTATTAGCCAAGTCATCCCAGCTATTCCACTTGTCAATGTCTTAGTCAACAAACCATTCTGAAGCTAGACCTTAAAGACTCTCACCAAAATATGCCATGAGTAATTCTTCCTTCCCTCCAGCGCCCCTTAGCTGGTTGCAATAGCATCTCAAATGTGCTACAGGATCGCCATGTCCATCATACTTCTCAAACTTTGGCATTTTAAAACCAAGAGGAAGATGTACACCTGGAAACATGCACAAATCTTTATATGACACTTTTGTACCCCCCAAGTCCTTGCAAGTTTTTCATAGTCAGTTCCAAACTTCTCAATTTTCTGGCTATTTCCTTTTGTTCTTCTGTCATAATAGGCTTCTCAGTGTTAGGAGGAAATTCAGGCGGTTGAGGGAAATCGTAAGGACTAGTCGACTTAAATATGGGCTCGGGAGCATAATGCTGATCACTAAAAATATTCAATACAGGGTCGCTTGTAGAGTGAGAAATCACAGCCGTTGGATTGACATTAAAAGCAGGAGCTTCAGACGGGAGTGGGGCTGCAAAAGCATGAATAGCATGTGGATCCGATCATATGGTAATTTTGTATTAAGGAGTAAGGAAATGAATATTGGAAGTGTTTGGATACTATTGCCCCGGAGTAGGTCCTGATGCATGTTGTGGCGTGTTGGCCAAAATAGGAATTGTGCATGTGACACTGGAGGAAAACTAGAAAGATATTCCAGATTATCTGCGGGAAATAGAGGAGGCGGCAACCCATTAGCCCAAGATCGATGTATTTCTATCATTTGTTGCCTCAATTTTCAAATCTCTTCATTAGCTCCTACATTCTCATTCCCCAAACTCCCTATCTGATTAGTGACAACTAACTCGGTATCTTTGTTGGCCATAACTTTCTCTGTGACTTGGAGAAATATGGAGGACCATCCAAAATGCCACAAACCAACCACCTTAAACTAACTGGAAAAGAGATAGCAAATGCATTAGAGTTCAACGATTTTTCAAAACCTCTTCTCTTTTTTTTTTCTTGAAAAAAATCACCGAACCCTAGAAGGGCGCCTACGTATCTCACCCCCGAAAGAGGAAAATCAGGTGTGCTTAGTTCGTGAAGTTTTTCCAAAATGGCCGATTAAACTCTTTTTTCTTTCTTGAAACAAAGTGTCAAAAGAATTGACGAAAATATTTTTGCATTCTTTTTTTTTAGGTTTAAATCTCTATACAAAATGAAACCTGTGATTACCAAAGAAAACTCTTTTTGGGTTTTTGATTTTTGAATTTCATGTGAAAATGAAACTTGAACCTATTAAAGGAAAATATTTTTGTAGTTTTCTTTTAAAGACGTATATGAAATGACTACTCTAAATGGAGAGTGAAGAAATATTTTTGGATTTTTCAAATAAGATCCCTGAACCAACAATAGGTTGCCTACGTATTTCACTCCCGAAAGAGGAGAATCAGGGGTGCGTTGTTCATCCAGATTGGACAATTAATGAATAAATAATAGGCTAGACCCTGACTTAAGAGATACAACTAAAGACAAATGATGAACCATGTTAATAAAATCTTTTGACTTTTCATTTTGATACTCCACAGAAAAATGACATTAACAACTCTGAAAGAAAAATCTTTTTGGTATTTTCGTTATACGAAATGTCAAAAAATTCTAACATCTTTCTTTTTTGCATTTTTCTTTTATAAACACATCCTATGAATGAAAAAATCTTTTTGAAGTTGTCGAATTGTGAATGCATGCTAAACGAGACAAAGGAAAATCTTTTTGATGTTTTTGAGAAAATGAGTGCAAAAAGTAAAAAGTCCTTTTGAATTTTGAAATTGTGAAAACTAAAAGCCATAAAAAACTCTAAAACCTACGAAACTCTTTTTTTTCTTGCTTTTTTTCATTACCCACACACTGTACTTCTAACACATCTTTTTCCCAAATCAGTCCGTCAAATGACCACGTTATCCTCAAAGATGCAACATTTAGCACGTAGGGATGCTTTAGAGGTGAGTCTCCTACAAAGGACCAAGTGGGCCCCGCTAGGTCTTAATATGATGTACATAAGCATAACCTAAAGGCTGACCTACATTGGGGTTCACTAACGAGGCTGTTCGGGAGAGCGTATGATTGATAGTGGCTGCGACAGCTTTCCACCTACTCCATAACACCGATGGATCCCCCCCCCCAACAAAAAATAAGGGTGAATCAACTAGAGGTTGTGTACAACACATGTACTACGGACTTGTTGCAGAAAGAAGGCCGGGGGGTAGACACATGCTGCCAGATATAAAAGCGGTAACAGATAGGATAAATATTGTACACGAAGAGCACAAAAACATACAAAAGCGATAACAATAACACAAACAATGCTTATACACTAGTAATGACAAATAAATCCAATACGACTCCAAAATAAGCCCGAATTCTGAAAAGTTCCCCAGCAGAGTCGCCAGAGCTGTCACACCCCTTTTTCACAACCAAAAAGAATCGTTTTTAGGTTCGAAAGGGTTTTTATTAGTAAATTAACAAAATGAAAATTGGTTTCGAAAAGGATTAATTTCATTCAAAACTCAGAGTCGCCACTTGGCATAATCCGGTGTGCCAAGTCACCTTTGAAAAACCCTTTTCAAAATGATTTTTGACTCCGTAAAATTGATCCACGAACAGAGATTCCGACTAAGGAATTCTGTTGACCGAGGGGAAGGTGTTAGGAACCCCTCGGTCCCGTGGTTTGACCATGGTCACTTGGTGGAGCGTATTGATTAATTTGACATTATGAATATATAAACCCACAAAACAATCAATCAAACAAACAAACAGAACAAATACAAAATTATAATGTCCAGTCCAATATTACAATCCCGAAATAAAAAAAGTGAAAATATAAACCTACTCTATTCTATACTAATTCTAAACTACACTCTATTGCTTTCTGCACCCGACGTTCTGGGCCTTGATCTGGCGTCGTCTTCAAGTACATGGTACTCGGGGCATTCCCCGGTGAATAAGAACAAAAGACCTTAGGGCATTTCTCGGCTGAATAGTACAATTGATCCAAAGTAATAAAAAAAAATCATTCAACGTACATTTCAAGCATTCACCAATCCAACGTTCTTACATTTGCCTACCCCTATTTCTCGCCTAACGAACCACAGCCTAAAATATGATACTATCGATCTTAAAAAAGTTGATGTTTATTCGGAGACAAGCAATCTTCGCTAAACCAACATAAATCAATATTCATTTTTAACCGATTTTTAATTTCCTCCCTAAATTCCCCTTTAACATCAAATTTCCCATAATTCACAAATCGCCATCTTCAACAACCCACAATCACTTTTTAATGAAATTAAGCAATAAGTCACTATCAAGGTAACAATTTATCACTAATCAAGATCAAGCAACATGCGAGATTCCATTCAATGCATCATATTCCATCAACAATGAAAGAAAAGAGGAAAAGAGCATAAATGGACCTCAGTGATGATTTTATTCCAAATATCAGTCAATCGAGAATACAATTCCGCATGCCAAGGAACACCGAATCAGCCTTAGCAACTCGACCTCAAATATCAGTCTCTAACCCTTGAAATCCAATCCAAACAAAGCTCCACGAAGAACAAATGAAAACAAAAATTGAAATCGAAGCTCCCAGAATCCAACAGAAACTAAAAACCAGTACAATTTTGAGCTTCAGTAAGTTCAGACGATCTGATAACGATGCAAACCATAGAAACACGGCGCGATGGGATGATGGCGGCGCTTTTTCGGCAAAGACTCGTCGGAACAGTCAGCCCATCATTTTTCTCTCTTCTCTCGCTCTCCTCTCTTCTCTCAAAGCTCTCTCAATCTCTCCTTCTCACTGTGCGTATGTGTTTATGATGAAGAAAGAGGAAAAATGGAGTCTTTGTTTCCCTTTTTCGATTGGATTTGTATGTTGGCTATGGAGCAGAGAAAAAAAAAGAATGGTCCTCCTCCGTGAGATGTGAATTGTGTCCCCTTTTATTGAGAATGATGAGTGTATGTATTTATGGAGTGGAAAATGGAAGCCTTTCTTCTTTTGTTGTGATCTTTTGTGTCTATATAATATATTCCCCTTTGTAATTTTTGGAGAGAAAATCGTGGGCCCCATCCCTTTTGGTATGTAGTGTATTTTTTTTTGTTGAATTGGGAAAAGAAAAATGGAATCTTCAAGGTGGTTTCCTATTATCTTATGGATTTGTTATCAAAAGAAGCCAAAAATAGAAAGGGGTACGTGGGGTATGGGTTATGGGGTGGGGTTAGGGGTAGGTGATTAGGATAATGTTTGTTAGGGTTGTTATTTTTTGTATTTTTGTGGGATGTAATCACGTGAGCGAGGGAACATGGTGAGGTGAGCTAAAAATGGATAAAGTGGGTGTTCGGGAGGGACAAAATTAGGTGTCTACACTTATAACTTTTTAAGAAAAAAAATTAATAGTACTCCACATATTAAGCTATTTCTGTGCAAAATTAAATTGTTACATGAAATGATCTCGATAAAGAAATTAAAAATAAAAATAGGGCATACCTGATAATGATCTTGGACAAAATGCAAATTAAAATTTTCTGCAACTTACCATGATGAGAACTCAATTCCTATTTATAATGCTTTAGAACAGGTGAAAATATTGATGATGATTTAGAGGTTTTGTGAAGTGGGCAGACAGCTTGACAAGTTGACAATATTGTGATTTGTGAGGGAATATATACAGGGTGGCTGAGTAAGAATGATAGATCTAAATCAAACTTTTAACTATAGAATAATTCAGCAATGAATCTACTATACATAATTTGAGTCTTATCTTTTCTTAAGGAGAGATCTTGAATTCTATCCTCGGAACGAAAAAAACTTACTAGATACTATTTTCCTCTTTAAGTCTCAAAATTGAATAAATCCGAAATTCAATGCAAACACTTCAGAGTAAATGAAAAAAACACATTAGAGCCTTACTCTCTTCGTATACTTGTTACAGTGTATGTTCAAAGGAAGTAAACTGTTGAATGATATTCGAGATAGTTTTGGTTAAATATGGGGTCCACATCTATATTTTTATTTTTCATATAATCCACTCAATCGCTCAAAACGAGTCCGAAAGCCTCCTATACTTCACTTTATGAGATTATACTAGATATATTGTTATTGTAGTTTAAACCAAAATGATTATTATTTAGCAGTTTTAATCAAGTGAATGTATAATTTATTCGTCGATTAGTCATTGTTGATATAGAACAATTTAACTATGAATCTATTATACATAAAATTTGAGTCTTATCCTCTATTAACGAAAAATCTTGAATTCTAGTCTCATAAGTAAAAAATCTTGTTATGTGTTATAAAATAATAAAGAACATAGAAGAAGAGTAGAGAGAAGAGAGTAATTTCTTTATTTCTTTTGAGGGATTCTCTTGGATGAATTACAATGAAGAATGGCCCCTTTATTTATAGGAAAAACTAACCTTCACGTTTCTAACTTTTTCATAAATAGGCATTCACTATATATGGTAAAGTAGACATTCACTAAATATGGTAATATATTTATAACACTCCCTCTTGAATGTCTAAATGATAGATAATGTGCCTCGTTAAAACCTTACTAGAAAAAATTTAGTGGAAAAAAATCTAGTGAAGAAAAAAGAGTACACATCTCTAACAAGACACATATAAGTTGCCTCATTAAAAACCTTAGAAGAAAAACCCAACAGGACAAAACCTCGTAAGGAAAAAAGAGTACAACGTGTATTAACTCCCCCTAATAAGAACATCCTTGAACTTTTTCATCCCGATCTTGTGCACCATCTTCTTGAAAGTTGTAATTGAAGGAGACATGGTGAATAAATAAGCCACATTATCACTTTAATGAATTTGTTGCATGTTAATATCACCATTCTTTGGATCTCATGTATGCAGAAAAGCTTTGATGAAGTGTGCTTTGTTCTATCTCCTTTTATTAATCCTCCCTTAAGTTGTGCTATGCATGCTGCATTATCTTCATATAAAATTATGGGTACATTGTCGCATTTCAAATCATATTTTTCTCGAATGAGATGTGTAATGGACCTCAACCATACACATTTTTGTCTAGCTTCACGAATAGTTATTATCTCATCATGGTTCAATGAAGTGGATAGATAGACTGCTTTGCATATCTCCAAGATATGATAGTATCCCTACATATGAACACATTGCATGTTTGAGATCGAGATTTATGCGGGTTAAATAAATAAGACCATGTGTTTGATCTCATTTCGATGTTTTTAAGTAGGAGAAGAACTATACCTTGCTAATAAATTGATCGAAAAATGCTATATCAGGCTTTGTAGTATTTGCAAGATACATTAGTGCATCAATTGCACTGAGATATGGTACTTCAGGACCAATCCAATTCGGCATGTTTCTTATTTCAGCAAATAATCTATTGCTTTTGAAAACTCTCCAAGAGTTCCAATAATTTTCAAACTATAATCTCATACAATATAAGGATTATAAATAAGTTTCCCAGAAACTTTTATATGCTTCAAACATTCTAAATCCTTAAAAGGCTTTCATATAAATTTTGTCAAGTGACAATATTCAACATTAAATGAGTGACATTTTTAAGTATTTGGACTGCAAATCAAATAAGCTTTACACTTACCAAGATGCATCCTTTCACGTCACTTGATAAATGTTCTACGTCAGCATGCTTAAATAAACGTAGAATTCAGATCCTCGTAATCTCTTACAATATTGTGCCAATATTGTATCAATAATATTAATTATATATCAGTATAAATAACATAAATACTAACCCTTTTGGAAGTAATTACACTCTCTCCCACTTTTTTAATTACTTTACTCTCTCTCCTATTAATATACATAACATAACCGACATATACATAGCATTCTATGTATACGTTGAGATTTTTGTAATATGTTTAGGGAGTTGAGATTTTTTGTAATATTGGAAACATAAGTTGTGTATTTGTGTAATTTTTAGTATATATCATTTCGTATCGGTTCAATATGTGACATAACATTTTGATATCTCATCACTTCATTATTTTCAGGTACCTGAACCTCTCACAAGGTTTCATGAATTGTTATATTGTAGTCTCTTCAAGAGCACATTGTCTTCTTATTACGATTATTCGCTCCTTATCCTTTTCGAGGATTATTTCATTTGGAACCAATTTATCTACCATGCTTCATGCATGCATAGACTTTTTCATTTAGGGACACAAAATAGGAGCACTTGCAGTTTAAATATGAGATGCTTTCAGCATTTGACTTGAATTATCATTTGAATGAAGATCTGGTGATAATTCTTAACATATTTCATAGCTGTTTATAATTTCCCCCTTATGTTAGGAAAAATAACACACATCCTCATTTTTTTGAGGAATCCATCTTTGTGCATCATGGTATATTTATTAATTATATTTCTCATATCAAACTTATTAGATAAAATAGTTGGTTCTTGACCTTGAACCAATTGAGAAGGAAGAAATAAACATAATTTATTAGTCTAATACATACAAGTGTTATTGTATGCAACATATCATATTTCAGACCTACACATGAAGCTTTGTTCTCATTAACAATGGTTTAGCTATTTATCGAAGGCATTCAATGTCAAACCAGCATTATCAATATGAAGTGTCTTGTTTACACAATCTGAAAATTATGCTATTAACTCAATTTTACTAAGAAAGCTAGCATATGAATGCCAAACTACAGGTTGATAATAAACTTACATGTGATCATCTTATATCGATGCATCTTAATAGATCACATGAAAGATGAACGAGCCCATATTCACCTTTTATATTTTTCAAAGTTTGAGGGATCAAATCCCAACATTAGTTGGTCCAACAACCTTTTCATGAAAACAAGCAACATAAACAATTCTTGAAGAATCTTCTATTTCTTCAACATATGTCTAATACTCAATATTAGAATGTAGCAATCATTCATGTCAATTTATGAACTTTTATGTTAGTAAACTCCAAGTTTACCATGACATGTGTCTTTTTACTTTAGTAAATTTCAGATTTATTATGATATGAATAGATTTTTGATTTACTACTTGAAAATTAGATTTAAGCATAACACCTCTCAATTATTCAACCTCTTTCGGAGGCACTACTAAAAAAAGGCAAAACCTGACCACAAATTGTGGTCGGATTTTGTTTTTTTAAAATTTTTTTCTTTTTAAAAAGCGACCACAAGTGGTAGCTTTTTTATTTTAAAAAATCAAAATAATTATTAAAATAATTTTAGTATTAATTATTATTTATTTTGCAAATAAGAAAAAAAATGACCACTAGTGGTCGGTTTTAAAAAAAATTTAAAAAATATTTAAAAAATGGCCACTTGTGGTTGGTTTTTGATTATTTTTTAATTATTTTTTCAAAAAAAACGACTGCTGGTGGTCGGTTTTTTGAAAATTTTTTTTATAAAATATATATAAAAAAAATGATCACAAGTGGTCAATTTATTAAATATTTTTAAATTATTTTTTTTGAAACTAACCACTTGTGGTCGTTTTTTTTTATTTTTTTTTTATTTTTTTTTAAAAAGAGACCACAAGTGGTCACTTTAATATTTTAAAAAATTATAATAATTAAGTAAATAATTTTATTATTAATTATTATTTATTTTTAAAATAAAAAATTAAAAATTAATACAAAACCGACCATTTGTGGTCAGTTTTTTATTTTATTTTTATTTTTTTGAAAGCGACAACAAATGGTCGATTTTATATTTTAAACTAGTGAGAAGAAGCTTGTGCCCAACATTTATTCTAAATTAATATTATAATAATAATCATATCAATTAATGTAACATTTTTTGAATTTTAAAAATTAAATAAATTTATTTTTTAAGTAATTTTTGCATATATTCTTACAATATTAAATTATCAATTATTATGATTTATTATTCAAATATATAATTTTACTTCAAAAATTTAATTCACGATCAAAATTAAAATCTAAAAATGTATAAATTAATAAACAGACTGAAAAATCAAATCCGATGGGCGTATATTACTATATTTCAGATAACACGGACTCAGTATATGTTATTTTTTGATCTCAAACAATGTGATCCAAATAGAATGTAGATAATCAATCATACTTTTAATATGTTTTTAGTTATTTTAAGTTGTTAACTATTGTAATTTATAATATTTTTTTTGTTTTCAAATAATATATGTAACTCTCCTTGTCCAAACTTTTGTGGCGTTGATAGTCAATTATTTTTTAAAAATAATTTAAGTTTTTAATTATTGTGATTTATTGTACTATTATTCTATTCCAATTTAAATGCCATTGATATAATTTGAGAGTCAATCAAATATTTCCTATCTTTTAAAAATTTTCTAGTTGTTAATTATTGTGATTTATAATATTTTTTACGTACTTTTGAAATATATAACACATTATTTTTACTTTAAGATATTTTAAATTGTTAACTATTATAATTATAATACTTTTTATGTAATTATTAAATAATATATGTTACTCCCCTTGTCCAAAATTTTGTGGAATTGATAGTCAATTGCATATTTTAAATAATCTAAGTTTTTAATTATTGTGGTGTATAAAACTTTTCTTGATATTCCAATTTAAGTGGCACAATGCTTAGACTATAATAATTAATTAGAGGTGATATAGTAAAATTACGATTGAAGCAAAGAAAAAAACATGTCTTATATTATTCACAATAACTAATAAGAAGTGATATAACAAAATTACAACAAAAAGTACGTGTGATTTGTTTTTTAAAATGGGCCTCATATAAGATGTGAAGTTAATTTAAAACATCAAAAGTTAACTTATCACTTTATATCTGTTTTATTTTTTTATTAAATATATATTTTTGTAATATTTAGATGACTTATAATAATTAATTAGGATGATATTTAGTAAAATTACGATTGAAACAGTTGAAGCAAACATGTCATATATGTGTGTGTATGTATAGGTATATATATATATATATATATATAGTATATACATATAATATAGTGAATGTATATTAATGACATAAGATATATCAACTAATAATTCAACTGAGTATTTGTGAATTACGTTATGTTGTATATTATTATGAGATAGTAAAATCGGGTATGCAATGTATATAGTATGTATTTGAACGGTGATAGCCAATTGAATATATATATATATATATACACGTATATCTCGTGTAGTGATGAAATAGATATACTATTTTGTGTCAATACAATATTGAGACACATATATTATTGAAGTTGTAATAATATAAGACAAGTATTACGAGGTATATATACATATATCTCGTATAGTGACATATGCAGTAATCGAAAGCTCGATAATTGAATCTATATATCAAAATATTTTGAATAATGCACTAATATCATACTATTAAGGAAATAGATATACTATTTTGTGTGAATGTAGATACGTGCATATTGTTGAAGTTGTAATAACGTAAGACAAGTAATTGATAATTTATCTGATTAACACGTTGTATTATGAGGTATATATATCAAATTAAAATCTATAATTTATCTTATTAACACGTTGTATTATGAGGTATAATATCGTAATTAAAATTTAATTAATCAAAAATTTATCGTAATTTGCAAAATTCATTGATATTATCATACGATTGAGAAAATATACAACTCGTGTTAATTTGATGATAAAATAACTAAATATATGATATATATATATATATATATTTATATATGCATTGTATTAAATTAATTGGATATTGTTATAAATATTATAAAATTTATTAAAAAATTAATTTTTATATATGTAATCTATTTTAATATTGACATTTTTATTATATTTCCTAAAATAGAAACCCTAATTCAATTCAATTTTCCCAATTCATTTACTTTCTAGCCACATTTTATATATGTCTATGTCAATTTTAGCATAAATTCATTTCCAATTTGACCTCAAATTAAAATCCTCAATTTCAATTTCATTTGACTCCTCTTAATTTTAATCATAGCCATTGATCTCATCCGATCAATGGCTGAGATTAAATCCATCATTTATCACACTTTTAAAAAAATAACTCAAACCCTAATTCATTTTTCACAAAAATAGCCGCACCCTCGTCTCCCTCTCTTCTCCCTGTTCTTCTCTCTCTATCAATGACGAAGGAACCCCAGCGCCGCCAGCCGTCTATGGAATCCCAGCGCCTCCAGCCGTCACTGCTCCAGCTTCCTCCGTTAAGCAACCTCCAGCGCATTGCTGCTCCAGCCGGCAGCCATCTTCACCAATGTCGGTAGCGCCACCAACCGGTGAAGCAGCTGTCAACCAGTCAACTGATAGCCTCTGTTTAGAGGTAAACTCTGTTAACTCCGTTAAGATTAACATACAAACTGTCGAGATATCAAGCTAATGCTGGTGCGGGGAGGGGGGCAATAGAGTTGTTCTACTATCTTGTGTTTGGTGCTATGGATACTGTGGTGGCAATTCTTGAGCTGGGTGGCAAGACTAATAAAGATCGGACAACAACTTCATAGGATTTTAATTCTTTTAAGAACAATTACATTCTTGTTTACTGTTTTATGATGGGTACATATGTTTCTCCTATCAGATTTAGGTATTTTTACATTTTGAAATTCTGGTATGCATGTGCTTGATCTGATTATTTGAGTGTGGGATTTGGATCTGATTAATTGCGCATTATGAGTTTTCTATGCATTAGTGGTCAGGTTGTGGTATAAATGAAATATTGCTTCGGATCCTAACTCATTTATTGTTATGTGAATGCTGAATAAGCTTTCAAGTGTTGATATGCAGCTCAATTTTCTTAATGGTCTTTAGATCTATCTGTGCACCACTGTGTGGGAATACACTGGGTTTGTTGTTGTTGTTGTTGTTGCTGTTGTATTTCATTTAGAGTTCTCCAATACTGTCTGTATTCCTTGTGCTGTATCTTTCTAAATTGTGGCATCAAGACCAAAATTTAGTTTCTTTACTTTTCTAAAAGATAAGGTTGATCTTGCTTAAGGGTTTTAGAATATCTATACCTCGGGTATACATAAACTTGTACAATGTGCTCAACGTTCAGTCATAGTGTAGACATATAGTAACTTGAAAATGGACTTGTGTATCTTTTAATTTGCTAAGCTCATAATTTTCGATATTGCAGTTTTCCATGAGAGAATCTATAAGCAGATTGAAGCTGCCATTTTGAAATATCAAGAAATTAAGAAAAATATCAAAGTTATGTGGACATAGTGAAGCCGTGTGGGGCCTTGTACGATTCACTATTGTTGTTATCTTTCTTTGATTGTTCATATTGAAGTCTAGTGAAGCCGTGTGTGGCCTTGTGTGATTCACTAGCATTATTCTTGACATCTTGTTGGTACTTCTGTTGCTACAAGTTGATGTTGTTGGTTACTTTATTTGTTGAAAATGTTTAAGTGGTGGTGACTTTAAAAGTGAACTTTTGTTAATAAGGTGATGTTGTTGGTTACTTTATTTGTTGAAAATGCTTAAGTGTTGGTGACTTTAATAGTGAATTAGTGTTTAGAAGGTGTTGTTGTTGGTGACTTTATTTGTTAAAAATGCTTAAGTTTTGGGGACTTTAATAGTGAATTAGTGTTTAGGAGGTGATATTGTTGGTGACTTTATTTGTTGAAAATGCTTAAGTGCTGGTGACTTTAATAGTGAACTTTTGTTTAGAAGGTGATGTTGTTGGTTACTTTATTTGTTGAAAATGCTTAAGTGCCGGTGACTTTATTAGTGAATTAGTGTTTAGAAGGTGATGTTGTTGGTGACTTTATTTGTTGAAAATTCTTAAGTTTTGGCAACTTTAATAGTGAATTAGTTTCATTGGTGCCTTTGTTAGTTGAAAAAGCTTAAGTTTTAATGACTTTAATAGTGAACTAGTGTTTAGGAGGTGATGTTGTTGGTGACTTTATTTGTTGAAAATGCTTAAGTGCCGGTGACTTTAATAGTGAACTTTTGTTTAGAAGATGATGTTGTTGGTTACTTTATTTGTTGAAAATGCTTAAGTGCCAGTGACTTTAAAAGAGAACTTTTGTTTAGAAGGTGATGTTGTTGGTTACTTTATTTGTTGAAAATGCTTAAGTGCCGGTGACTTTAATAGTGTTAGTGTTTACAAGGTCATGTCGTTGGTGACTTTATTTGTTGATAATTCTTAAGTTTTGGTGACTTTAATAGTGAACAAGTATTTTGGAGGTGATGTTGTTGGTTACTTTATTTGTTGAAAAGACTTAAGTGCCGGTGACTTTAAAAGTGAACTTTTGTATAGAAGGTGATGTTGTTGGTTACTTTATTTGTTGAAAATGCTTAAGTGCTGGTTACTTTAATAGTGAATTAGTGTTTAGAAGGTGATGTTGTTGGTGACTTTATTTGTTGAAAATTCTTAACTATTGGCGACTTTAATAGTGAATAGTTTCATTGGTGCCTTTGTTAGTTGAAAAAGCTTAAGTTTTGGTGACTTTAAGTGTGAACTAGTGTTTATCAGGTGATGTTGTTGCTGATTTTATTTGTTGAAAATGCTTAAGAGCCGGTGACTTTAATAGTGAACTTTTGTTTAGAAGATGATGTTGTTGGTTACCTTATTTGTTGAAAATGCTAAAGTGCCGGAGACTTTAAAAGTAAACTTTGGTTTAGAAGGTGATGTTGATGCTTACTTTATTTGTTGAAAATGCTTAAGTGCCGGTGACTTTAATAGTGAGTTAGTTTCGTTGGTGCCTTTGTTAGTTGAAAAGCTTAAGTTTTGGTGACTATAATAGTGAACTAGTGTTTAGAAAGTAATGTTGTTGGTGACTTTATTTGTTAAAAATGCTTAAGTTTTGGTGACTTTAATAGTGAATTAGTGTTTAGGAGGTGATGTGGTTGGTAACTTTATTAATTGAAAATGCTTAAGCTTTGGTACCTTTGAAAGTGAACTTTTGTTTAGAAGGTGATGTTGTTGGTTACTTTATTTGTTGAAAATGCTTAAGTGCCGGTGACTATAAAAGTGAACTTTTGTTTAGAAGGTGATTTTGTTGGTTACTTTATTTGTTGAAAATGTTTAAGTGTCGGTGACTTTAATAGTGAATTAGTTTCGTTGGTGCCTTTGTTAGTTGAAAAAACTTAAGTTTTGGTGACTTTAATAGTGAACTAGTGTTTAGAAGGTGATGTTTTTGGTGACTTTATTTGTTAAAAATGCTAAGTTTTTGTGACTTTAATAGTGAATTAGTGTTTAGGAGGTAATGTGGTTGGTGACTTTATTAGTTGAAAATGAGGTAATGTGGTTGGTGACTTTATTAGTTGAAAATGCTTAAGTTTTGGTGACTTTAAAAGTGAACTTTTGTTTGGAAGGTGATGTTGTTGGTTACTTTATTTGTTGAAAATGCTTAAGTGCCGGTGACTTTAAAAGTGAACTTTTTTTAGAGGGTGATGTTGTTGGTTACTTTATTTGTTGAAAATGCTTAAGTGGTAGTGACTTTAATAGTGAATTAGTTTCGTTGGTGCCTTTGTTAGTTGAAAAATCTTAAGTTTTGGTGACTTTAATAGTGAACTAGAGTTTAGAAGGTGATGTTGTTTGTGACTTTATTTTTTGAAACTGCTTAAGTTTTGGTGACATTAATAGTGAAGTAGTTTTTAGGAGGTGATGTGGTTGGTGACTTTATTAGTTGAAAATGCTTAAGTTTTGGTGACTTTCAAAGTGAACTTTTGTTTGAAGGTTATGTTGTTGGTTACTTTATTTGTTGAAAATGCTGAAGTACCGGTGTCTTTAAAAGTGAAATTTTGTTTAGAAGGAGATATTGTTGGTTTATTTGTTGAAAATGCTTAAGTGCTAGTTATTTTAGTTGTGAAATAGTTTCGTTGGTGCCTTTGTTAGTTGAAAAAGTTTAAGTTTTGATGAATTTAATGGTGAACTAGTTTTAGAAGGTGATGTTGTTGGTGACTTTATTTGTTGAAAATGATTAAGTTTTGGTGACTTTAATAGTGAATTAGTGTTTAGGAGGTGATGTGGTTGGTGACTTTATCAGTTGAAAATGCTTAAGTTTTGGTGACTTTAAAAGTGAACTTTTGTTTAGAAGGTGATGTTGTTGGTTACTTTATTTGTTGAAAATGATTAAGTGCCGGTTACTTTAATAGTGAACTTTTGTTTAGAAGGTGATGTTGTTGGTTTCTTTATTTGTTGAAAATGCTTAAGTGCCAGTGACTTTAATAGTGAATTAGTTTCGTTGGTGCATTTGTTAGTTGAAAAAGTTTAAGTTTTGGTGACTTTAATAGTGAACTAGTGTTTAGAAGGTGATGTTGTTGGTGACTTTATTTGTTTAAAATGCTTAAATGCCGGTGACTTTAATAGTGAATTAGTGTTTAGAAGTTAGTTTCATTGGTGCCTTTGTTAGTTGAAAAACCTTAAGTATTGGTGACTTTAAAAGTGAATTTTTGTTTAGAAGGTGATGTTGTTGGTGACTTTATTTGTTGAAACTGCTTGACTCATTAGTTGAATCTGATTGATTGCGTGGTATTCATGGTGATGTTGCGCAAAATAACTTTGTTGCTGGAGAAAGTAGTAAGTCTGCAGGGCATAATGCATATCTTGATATTAGGATAACAGAAATGGTGCACGATGCATTTGGGATACAACACGGGGTTGACTTTAGGGAAAATGTTGAAGATGTTCCTAATAGAGAAGCGGGCAATTTCTACGAATAATTGCAGTCTGCTAGTCATCCTTTTTTGGCGGGTGTTCGCACTCTCATTTGTCTGTTGCTGTTAGATTATTAAGTATTAAATATGACTGGAATATTGATGAAGGGGGAATGGACTCAATTATAGACTTTATTAGAGAGTTAGTCCACCCCGACTTGGAGGTTCTTGATTCTTTCTATAAGGCAAAAAAGATTGGTGTCAAAGTTAGGTCTCTCCTCGGTTAGAATCAATTGTTGTGAAAATGGCTGCATGTTATACTTTAAGGGAGATGCTAACCTAGAGTTTTGTAAGTTTTGTCAGCACCCTAGATATAAGCGCGGTTCTATTGGGAAGCAAATTGCTATTAAGGTAATGCATTATTTACCTCTTATACTAAAGTTGAAGAGGTTGTATGCTTCCTACAGCTCAGCTCCTCATATGAGATGGCATAGTGAAAATAGAAGGGCCCCTGGTGTTATATGTCATCTATTCGATGGAGAGGCTTGGAAGCATTTTAATGAAACTTATCTAGATTTTGCAGCTAAGACACGAAACATTCAATTTGGATTATGTGCGGATGGGTTCTCTTCTTTTTTTTTTTTCAGTTGGTGGTGTGCCATATTCATGTTGGCCTATATTTATCACTCCTTATAATCTTGGTCCTAAAATGTTGATGACTAGTCCCTATATATTTCTGAATTGTGTTATTCCTAGCCCGCGTAAACCAAAAAGTGGAATAGATATGTACTTGCAATAGACGAACATCAAAATTTATGGCATGAGGGGGTTGAAACATGGGACATCTCTCTTAAACAGAATTTCAATATGCGTGCATATCTAATGTGGAATGTTAATGATTTTCCTGCTTATGGAATGTTGTTGGGGTGGATGACCGCTGGAAAGCTGGCTTGTCCATACTGCATGGAAAAAATAAAATCTTTCACATTGAGACATGGCAGGAAAAATTCATGGTTTGATTGTCATCGTTATTTCTTGCCACCTGATCATGAATTTAGGAGACTCAAAAATGGCTTCAGAAGGAATAGAAGGGAACATGATGGTCCCCCTCTAATGTTGTCTGGTCACGACGTTGGGAAATAGTTTAGGATTTGCCTAAAGACAGCGAGGAATGATTGTACACGCTTGATGGATATGGCGTTTCGCATAACTGGACTAAGCAAAGTATATTTTGGGAGTTAGAATTTTGGCTAGATAATTTACTTAGAAATAATGTTGATTTCATGCATACTGAGAAGAACTACTTTGACAACTTGTTCAACACAGTTATGGATGTCACCGGTAAAACAAGGATAATCCTAAGGGCAGACTTGACTTACCAGAATATTACAACCGCAGAGAATTACATTTACAGCAGGGGCCCAATGGCAATGTTCTTAAGCCCAAGGCTAGTTTTACATTCAAGTTGGACCAAAAACATCAAATATGTGAGTGGGTTCAAAGTTTGAAGATGCCCAATAGATATGCCTCAAATTTGGGAAAGAGGGTTGATATAACACAAGGAATCTTGCATGGAATGAAAAGCCATAATTGTCATGTTTTCATAGAACAATTACTTCCAATTGATTTTATTGGTTTTCCTGAAAACATATGGAAACCAATGGCAGATATCAGTTTGTTCTTCAAAGAATTATGTGCCACCACATTAACAGAAGAAAATTTAGCGCAAATGGAAAGTAATATTGTTGTTATCACCAACAACCTAGAGAATATTTTCCCTCCAGCGTTCTTCGATATGATGGAACATCTTCATATTCACCTTGTGCACGAAGCTCGGCTAGGCGGTCCAGTTCAAACTAGGTGGATATATCCATTTGAATGGCAATCATTTGCAACATATTTAAATGCATACTTTTTTTTTATTAAATATAGTAAGCATCTAACCTTAAGATTGTATAAGGCAATTGGAAATTTGAAAAGGGGTCCCAAAAACAAAAATAGGGTGGAAGGATCTATAGTTGAGGCATATCTTGCAAGAGAAACTTTACAATTTTTTCTACTACTTTCGTGATGAAGTTACTTGTTCAAGAAACCGATAGAATTGTCATCAGGATGATGTGAATAGGCCTCATTTGTAACCAATATCAATTTTCAATAAATCTGGTTGTACGTCTTAAAAAACCATACCTCACTGGCTCACTCCCGTGGAGCAAAAATCAGCAACTTTGTATATCTTACTGAATTGAAATTGAGCCCTTTCTGAAGTAAGGAGATTCAAATTTTAACATATCTTGTTTGTTTACTCATTCCCTTAAAGAAACTAATTGTGTATCCCATGTTGGATGTTCAGTTCATTTAAGACTCAATTTCACGAAAATCAAGTGTATTCATCCTTTGCATCATGGATTAAAAATGAAGTTTGTCAGTGTATTAATGTTTCTACCAAGTTTAAACATTTACACATTCGTCAACTAAAATATATATATGTATGATATTCTTAGTATACCATTCACCAAATGCAGCCGCATACGATAATCTCTTGAGAGATATTTCTTTGGGTCCAGTCGAAGCTAATGCAATGTCCCAATACAAAGTAAATGGGTTTAATTTTTCCACCGAACAACACTCCAGGTCAAGGAAAACAAACAATAATGGTGTTTGGGTTAAGAGTGATGATGATGTTGATTACTTTGGCATCATACACGAGATCTTAGAACTGGAGTATGCTGGTTTCCTAATAAAAAAATTATCCTATTTCGATGTAAGTGGTTTGATCCAAGAGCAGCAGGCACAAGAGTACATAAGGATCATAAGATCATTGAAGTGAAGCACAATAGGTCATATCCTATTTACGATCCATTTGTTCTAGCGCAAAATGATAAACAAGTGTTTTATGCTCATTATCCGTTTTGCAATGACAAGTCTGATTGGTGGCCTGTAATCAAAACAAGGCTTATAGGGTGGGAGGAAGTTAAGAATGTGCTGGAGACTGCGTATCAAAATAAAATCCAGATTGATCACAAGTTAGTGGATGATGAATTAGTGGACGGTTTGAAGCACCCGAAAAATATTTTTGAAGAACTTAATATTGCGGAAGAAGAGGCTGAGTGGGTAGGAGATGAAGAAACCTCCGAAGAAGGTGAATGTTTTAGTGGAGAGTCTTCAGACGAAGAGGATTAGTTGTATAGGTTAAATTTATTATGTATTGATGTCCTTTTGCTTTGTACTATATATTTACCTTTATGTTTCATGTTTAAGATTGATATGTAATAGACTGTTTAAGTTTGTTGTTTGTAGTTTTCCATGATTTATATAGTAATAAAAATATTCTTATCTATATCTCGTGTTGTTGGAGCGATTTGAAGTGTGAATGAGTAACTTGACATTAGTTACTTGGAATGTTTTCTTATATATTCATTTTGTAGGAACTAACAACTTGTTAAATTCACATAATTTAGATGTCAGGCAAAGGTGACAAAGGTAAGGGAAAAATAGTTGATATGACGAAACCAAAAAAGAAAAGATAGCCTCCGCCTTATAGTCGACCAACAGGCATTCATATATCTGAGGGTCGGTTTGCTGACGCGCCAGAACGAGCCTTATATTTAGGTCGTCCGAGGATTCGATACATACACCTACATATGTGGGGCCACTACATGGGTCTACACGACCAATTCTGCTCCTATGACCATGCCACCACCAACACAGTACTATCGGACGGCTGCTGGCCTTTCCAGACATCTACCATCATCGATACCCTCCTGCAGCAGTCACACAGCTTTGCACAGTGATTCTGCTGGATCTATTGACTTGTCGGATCTTCAGCTTGGGGCACTCTATCTGGTACTTCTGATCCACCCACGCCAGTGCATCCACTATTGCTTACTAGGCAGCCAGAAGACAAAGATGATTCTGGGAGGATTTATATGGTTGCACTTTCGAGAGGGTAAGATTTCTAAATATAATAATGTTACTCATTTTTTCCATTACTATTTTATTGTTCCCGATGAAATTAACATTTGATCTTGTGTTGTAGGTTTAAGCCAAATGCCGGAGTTGGAAAAATGGCGCGAATATGCGTTAGTCGGCACTTCAACGGCTATTGGACCAGCTGACAAAAGGTTCTAGAACTTGACAGGGATAGAATGTTTGAAGAATTTAAGGTAAGGATTTAACTTATCGCCTACTTATTAATAATTTGTTAGAACACAAGATTGAATAATATATTTTAGTTGTAGAAATTTTACTGGTAGGATGCTGCAAATGAATTTCTTATAAAGAGGAACTTTTTCAAAAGATGTAGAGGCAGATTTAACTATCTATTGGATTATGCTCGAAAGAAATTAGTAAAACCTAAGTGGATTCCTGAACCCTTATGGCCACTGTATCAGCGCCACTGGAATAGTCCAGAAAACCAATTGTTGAAAAAAAAAAAGGAAAGAGAGCCCGGGCATCATCCAAGGGTGGCTCCCTACATACTGCGGATGCTAGAAGTACTCTTCTTGTGAAGGAAAAATTGGTATGTAACTTTTATAGTTTTAATTCTTTGTTTCTATTTAAATGTTTTTACTATTTGAACATTGATAATTTTTTCATGTGCTGGAAAAAGAAATGGGTAGGGAACTACTAACTGATGAGGTTTTCAAGGTGACTCATCTGAGAAAGAAATTGAATCCGATTGATGAAGATATCTGGGTTGAACCTCGTGCAAAAGTTGTCCACATAAGAAATAAATTTTGAATATATGAATCTTTTTCTCAAAGTTGATATTATTCAACTATAACAACTTTAGTATTTTTTGACTGTTAGTATTAAATTTACCTTGAATATATATAGGACGAATTTTGGCGTATTCTTGGTGAGTATCGTAGTAGTCTTCCTCCTGAAAGTCAGGGTAACCCAATACCCCAACATGAACGGAATGAGTTATGGATAAAAGCTTCAGGTCCTGCAAATAGAGGTCATTTCTACGGATGCCACACTGGCAATAATATTAAGAGTTCGTCTGGCCCTGCATACTCTAGCTCTTTGGTTGATGCAGAAACCATTGTAAGACTACAAAATACGATTTCTCAACTCACGAAAGAACTTGCTGAATAGAGACAGAGGTATGTTGAATAGAGTACGAGGCAGAAGAAGACAGAGGAGGCAACGACATCACAAATCAAGATGCAGCAGCAGTAGCTCAGTTCTTTCATTCAGACTTGGGGGGTTATTCCTCCATGTCGTGGTGTTGCAGTTCGGGTTGCAAAAGGTCTAGACCCCCTGGATGATTTCAGCACGGATGATGATATGGAAGACGAGGACGAATTCGATGATGATGACTGTTAGTTTTGTTATTTTTGTATGTCTTGTACTTTAAATTTAGACATTTTGTTGTTTGAAACTATTGTTGTAGTATTTTCGTACTCACTTTTGTTGGATATTTTGTATGTGTTGTACACTTTTTAAAATTTCCATTTTTTTTGTTGTTGTATTTTCATTTTGGTTACTGTTGTATATTATTGTTGTGGTTGCATGCAGTATTTGTATTTTCAAATTTTATTTTAAATTTCCAGAAAAATCGACTACAAGTGGTCAGTTTTTCTATATATTTTTTTTTGCAAAAAACCAACCACAAGTGGTCGGTTTTTGTAATTTTTTTTTTTATAGAAAAGCGACCACAAGTGGTCGGTTTTTTCTATATTTATTATTTTGCAAAAAACCGACCACTTGTGGTCGGTTTCTTATAAAATTAATTTATTAGTTTAACTAAAAACCTACCACATGTGGTCGGTTTTTATTAAATTAATAAAATTAATAAATTAATTTAATAAAAATCGACCACACGTGGTCAGTTTTTAGTTAAATTAATAAAATTAATTTTATAAAAAGTGGTTGGTTTATTTTTTCCTAAAATTATTTTTTCATTTAAATAAAATAATAATAAATTTTAATAATGAATATATATATATTTAAAAAATTTCGACCACTCGGGGTCGGTTTTTAAAAAGCTACCGCTACTTTTCCGACCAAAAAATTTTGATCGGTTTTGTGGTTGGAAAATGGGGAAAACCGACCACTTTGGACGGTTTTCCTTTTTTTTTAGTAGTGAGGTGAGTTGTGATATCATCACAATTAAGTGCATGTTTGCATTAATAAGTTTGTCATTTCCCAGGAATGGAAAATAATCATGACTTAAGCCTATCAAATTATGATAGCTTCTAATCTCTTTCATAATATTACTACTTCAGGAGCAAATCAAGGCATACATACAATGTATATAATTTTTCTGTAACATATCTTATGATCATAATATGCGTGTGAAAATATCATCATTTTTTATGATTATTATTATATTGTCTCTCCACACATATATTCGTACATTCAATCACTTGTCTTTTTTTAGACATATTATGCATTACTATCATATTCAATTAAGAGAATGAAGCATGTTCAATGAGACATGTCACATGACTTTTTATCAAACACCCATTATTTTGTCTTAGCCATCATTATATCATCAATATGGTGCATTAAGATTCAAACTCAATGTCTTATCCATATAAAGGCGTCTTAGGCAATAAATCGTTAAAACTTGAACCCAATATCTTATCATTATGGTGCATCGGACTTCAACCTAATGTCTTACCTTTAATCAATAAATAGCCTCTAAGATACTACACTATGTAATTTTATAAGTAAATTAATTCTAATAAGACATGTAGATGGACGATCCCATGTATTTGACATATTATAAGTATTAACAAAAATTAAACTACCCAAAAAACAATGACATGTGGCTGGACCAATTGAATCTTGATTCTTAATGCCGACTTTCACGAATAAAAAGCAACAAGCAAATAATAACCTTTTGTGATGTCCAGTAATTAAATTATCATCATTAGAAAGAACAAATACTATTACATAAGTGTTACTGGACTAATTTGTGGTATGGTTGATAAATTTATGTGAAATAATATACCTACCTTTACGGGTGATCAAATAAAACTACAAATCAAAATTCAATTCTGAATTACTAGAATCTAATTGATCGATAGAGTGTCGAGATCTTTACAAACTATTAATATGTATTAAAGAAAACTTACCTTCCATCTACCTAGAAACTCATGTTGATAACGTGTTATAAAATAATAAAGAACAAAGAAGAAGAGTAGAGAGAGTAATTTCTTTATTTCTCTTGAGGAATTCTCTTAGATGAATTACAATGAAGGAAGACTCCTTTATTTATAGGGGAAAACTAACCTTGAGGTTTCTAACTTTTTCATAAATAGACATTCATTATATATGGTAAAGTAGTCATTCACTATATATGGTAATATATTTATAACATTATATAGTATTTTCCTCTTTATATCTCAAAATTGAACTAGTCTCAAAATTGAATTAATCCAAAAGTCAATGCAAATACTTAACACTAACGGGAAAATAATTGGAGCCCCAAAATTTAGGGGCCAATATTTCTGCTACTCTTAAGTCTTGAAAAATAATTTAGAGAATAACTTAATAAGGAAATTACTATTTAGTAGCTAGAAATATTCAGTTAATTCTGCCTTCACAATGGGTTTCGCAAAAGTACTTCTCTAATTCTAGTTTATGAAATTCTTTAATGTTAAGAAATGTCTAATAACTTTAGGCTCAAATATGTCATTGAACTATTGAAAATGACTCATTTATGTTATTCATTATAAGTTTGGCTCATTTAACTCCCATCAGAGTTAAATAAGGGAAGTAACCGGGGGACCGTCCCTTGATTTATGCTAATTTTAATTATAAATATTTATTTTCCTTATATGATTCTTCTATTTCCCTTCTTTTTTCATCCTTTTGATTTTTTTTTCTTTATTTTTTTCGTTTTCTTATTTTTTTCTTTCTCATGTTTTTCTTTTTTCTTTTCCTATTTTCATTTCTTTTTTTATTGTTTTATTGTTTTATTTTGATTTATTTTTCTTTTATTTTTTTTCTTTTCACTTTATTTTTACTCTTCTATTTCTCTTCTTTTTAATCCTTTTTCGTTTTTTTCTTTATTTTTTTATTTTCCATTTTTTTTATTTTGTTTCCTTTCACATATTTTTCTTTTTCTTTTTCTATTTTTGTTTTCTTCTTCTTCTTTTTTCTTTTTTTTTATTTCTTTTGTATTTAAGTAAAATATTATCATATAAATATATATATAAAATTAATAGTGGTTTCTGTTTTACCTTCCATCAGTTAGAATTAAATAAGGGAAGTAACCAAACAAAATTGAAGGAAAGGTGTCATTTAAATCTTGAATGAATGATTAGTGACATTGACCAACTTAAAGGGTCAAACATAATTAAGAAACTTGATTAGGTTAATTGTGGACTTGATTAATATTTTTCAAACCTCTTAATCTTTTTAAAAATACAAATCAACCCACACCTACAAAACTTTTCTCTCTCGTCAAATCAATCGCTCTTCCCTCTTTCTCTCAATAGTTTCTCTCTCTAACTTCTCCCAATCAACAACTTTTCAAATTTCTCCCTTCAATCTAGTACAACTTCAACCTATGGTGACGAATATTTTTGAGTTCTTGCCCGTTCATTTTTTACTTTTAACCATCAATCAACATGACGATATTCTCCGGCGACAACAACTTCGAGTTCTTCATTGTTTCTTTTTTATTTTCACAGGTAAAAAATTAGGGTTTTTTTAGTTATGATGAAAACAAGGAACTTGATCTTTTAGTGTTTGTTATTTTTTTATGTTTTTTTGTTATTTTTTTTATGTTTGTTATTTTTTAGTTGAATTTCTCATATGGATGTATCTGCTACTGCTGTTTTTGCAACAAAGGATAAAATATGTAACGTGAATCCAACAGATGAGTAATTTGTTGCAACATATATGACTAATTTATTGCATAGATGAGTAATCTATTGCAACATATATGACTAATTTGCAATACGGATTAGTAATCTGTTGCAACATATATGACTAATCTGTTGCACAGATGAGCTATCTGCTGTAACATATATGACTAATTTGTTGCACAGATGAATAATCTATTACAACATTTATGACTAATCTGTTGCAATAGAGGAGTAATCAGTTGCAACATATATGACTAATCTGTTGCAACAAATGAGTAATCTGTTGCAATATATATGAATAATTTGTTGCAACATATATGACTAATCTGTTACAATAGATGAGTCATATATTAGAGTTTTTTAGTTATGACAAAAACGAGGAACTTGATTTGTTGGTGTTTGTTATTTTTTTAATGTTTTTTTTGTTATTTTTATATGTTTGTTATTTTTTAGTTGAATTTCTCATATGGATGTATTTGCTACTGCTATTTTTTCAACAAAGGATAAAACATGTAACGTGAATCCAACAGATGACTAATCTATTGCAACATATATGACTAATCTGTTGCAATAGATGAGTTATATGTTGCAACAATTCTAGACAACTAATTTTGTCCCTCCCAAAGACTCAATCTATCCGTTCGTTTACCTTCATCTTACCACATGCCCTATCCCGTGTAATTATCCCTCCACAAAATGACAAAATAACAAATCCAACAATCCTTAACAAATTTTATCTTCTTTAATAACCAATTAACAACCCTCTCCATTAAAAAACAACACCTCACCTCTCACCTAAACACCCCATACCCCTACCCTCACCCCTACCCCACGTGACCCTTCTCATATTTCTTGACCAGAAAGAAAAAGGGACCTTCCAAGAAAGACACCTAGGTGGGACCCACCCTAATTCTCACATCGATAACCACTTCCCCTTGGATATATTTTTAGTATTCAATAGAGAAAGGGGGGATCCAAGATCATCATCTTCATTAGAGAGCACACAGAGACCAGGGGAGGCCATTTCTTTCCCTTTATTTTTCACAACACATACCCATCTGCGCATTAAAATGCATATACACATGAAAAATAGAGTAGCTGGAGAGAGGGGGTCATGGAGAGTGAGAGAGAGTCACGATGATCCAGCGAGAGATCCGATCATCTCTTTAAGTTTTTCCGGCGAGCTTGTTGTCGGAATTAATCTACAGACCGTCTTTTGATTGATTCCATTTTAAAACCCTCAAACCTCTCTATTTTCAGTCAAGTTCCTATGCTTATCCGGTCAGAGAACATGTAGATTCGCCAGAAAAAATTGCACAAAAGTTGTCTTGGGTTTTTTTTTGTTAAAATCATGCAAAGGGTTGACTCGATCGGTTATCATTCTATCTGGGGTTAGCTGATTTTCATACTGTTTTCTTGAAAATTTTGATGCTTCTTGATTGCAATTGAACCATTAGCACAGTTCTTCCAATACTGGGCTAGTGTTGGTAGTTTCGAGGCTTTTGGTTGAGGATTTTGGGCTTCGAATTTTTGGGCTTTCATTTATTCATTATTATTATCAGTGAAAATCTATTCTCTTGAGGTCCAATTCTACTCCTTTCATCTCTTATTTCATTTTCAGTGATTCTTGATGCCTCGTATTGAATATCATTAATTACCTGTTTGTGATGTGAATGACGAATCTTGTGTTTACAATAGATGTGGATTGTTAGAAATACTGGGTGTGAATTATTATGTTTGAATTTTGGTTTAAAATTATATTGGGATGGTATTGAGAGTTGAAAATTGATAAAAGCGAATATTATGATATGTTGATTCATTGTTCATGTGGAACATAATATTTTGTTGAGCGGGTAGGTACGTAGTAGGCTTGGGTAGGCAAACTTAGAATTGGTGATTTGTTGGAATGTTTGAAATATTCGTTGAGTATTTTGTTTGTCATATTTTAAAAGTGTACTATTTGGTCGAGGAATTCCCCGAAGTATCTGTATATATTTATTCACTGGGGAATGACCCGAGGTATTTTGTACTCGGAGGACATCCGTGATGAAGGACTGAGGCATCGGGTAAAGCACGGGAGCGTAGTTATGATTAGTGTAGGTTAGATAGGATTTATGTTTGCATTTTTATTTATTTTAGACTGTATAATTGGACTGAACACTATATTTTGGATTTATTTTGTTTTCGTGTGTTTGGATGATTGTTTATGTGTTTTATGTAATTTATATGTTCTTAGTGCAAAAATTAGCCGTTACGCTTCTCCAAGCGACCGTGGTCAAACCATGGGACCAAGGGGAGCCTAACACCTTCCCCTCGGTCAATATAATTTCTTAGTTGGAATCTCTGTTCGCTAATCAGTTTTAGAGTCAAAATCATTTTGAAAAGGATTTTCCAAAGGTGACTTGGCACACCGAAGTATGTCAAGTGGCGACTCTGAGTTTTTAAATGTAAAAATAATCCATTTTCAGAATAAATTTTCAACCTTTTGTCACTTTAATAATACGAACCCTTTCGAACCTTAAAATGACTCTATTTTTGGGAGTTGAAAAAAGGGATGTGACAGCTCTGGCGACTCTTCTAGGGACCATTTCAGAATTCGAGCTTATTTTTGGAGTTGTATCGGCTTAGTTTGGCATTATGGGTGTATAGGCATTTGTAACACCCAGATTCGCTGAACCGGAATGCTACACGATGCTCATGAACCCGAGGGACCACAAGCTAACCCATGAATGATATCTATACCTATATACTACAAATCATGATATAATAATGTGGAATACATAGAACTGTAAGGCTATAAGGTTCGACTGAATAAAACCATGTGGGTGAAAATACCCAAAACAACTCAATCTGAACGTAAATCTGAACATAAATCTAAAATCCTCTAAACTATCTAAATAAGGAGTTGAAGGAACATGTCTCCAACTAACTCCGTAAAACTGAACTGAAGAAATAAATAAATGAATCAAATCATATTATCCTCGAATCAATGAGGACTCACTGTGTCTCTGCGACTGGAATGCTACCGCTACTGCTGGGCTGGAGCTCGTGTCTCGGAACCTATGGTGTAACGTAAAAAGAAAGCACCATAACGCAAATACGTCAGTACAACTGGAGTACTGAGTATACAAGGAAGGTAGGCTAAACATAAAGGGTTTCATGCATGAACAACACTGCCTGACTAATATGACCGTGGGAGTGCAAACACATATATATAGAAACTGGGATCGTGAATACGTGATAGCATAACCTATAAGCAAATACATGGCTTACTGATAACTTCCATGATTGATACTAAAATTGATAACATGGATGACTGTATCTAACAGTCCTGTATATATTGAAATCTAAAAAATGCCCTGAGTTCTTTTACTGAAACTAATACTGAAACTGTGGGAAGTAGTGTTTAATCGACATGCCCCATGTATGCTATTATGGCTAAGCTGGGGTCCAATATCTGCCCCGAATGGAGGGGTGTTAATACCGTGCCATGGGTAAGGACAGCCTGTGAGTGACCTTTATCTGGTGGGTACTCAATGAGAATGTTTGGGAACCCTAAATTAACGGGTTAAGCCACCTTATCAACCCTAATATGATGGGTTAAGATGTCTCAACCTACGCTGGCTACGTAGTTATGGAACACAAGGATGACTACTAAGAATCACACCCTAAACTAGCGGGTGAGTTCCCATCCTTGGGTTCACTCGGTGCTAAGCTCTACTCCCATAGACATGAATAACTGACTGTGCATGACTTAAACTTACTGAATTCCATTGACTGATGGAATGTTATTAATATCTGACAACTGACTAAGATCATGAGATTTTCCTGAGTCATATGAATGACTGAAGTCATGGAATCATAGCTTGAGTTCGGATATCATGAAACATGACATGGCTCTAGGCACACAACTATAGTTTTTGGGTACAATTACCCCTAGGACTCGATGGAAGGAAACTAACACACATGACTGACTTGATCATAAGAGTAGAGTCCATAATTTATAATATCATAAGTAACGATCACATACTAAGATTGGTTATCAACAATGTATTTCATGGAAAGGATTTCATATCACATGGAAGTACTTGCACAATCTGAATATCATGTCCATTGAATAATCATATTGGCAACACATACCAATAGCATGGAAGTGCATGTGGATTGCATGGTTATCATACATCTTGTTCATAAGTAGGATTTGCAAGTAAACATAGAATAATCTCATAAAAATTGTTCATGAGTATTCCAACAACATTTACAAGTCACATTATCAACATAGAAGTCATTGGAACGTAAGGGCATATCATGAATCCTTCACTTAGTCACAATTTAGCTATATTGCATGATTTCTAGTTTCTTAGGTATTTTATCAAACACCTTACATTCACATCTTAAGAATAGGTGAAACCATCAAATTATACATCATGAACAACAAAATTTACATGTTTCCAACTCATATGATATCATGAAATTAAAAAAAAAAACATATAAAGATTCTATCTTGGGAATCACCCAATATCAACAACATGATCATCAACACCCAACAATATAGAAATCATACTTTATAATAAAAAATAGGGATTTTGAGCATTATGGATGAAAGGGATCCATAAATCAACTCACGCATACCTTAGAAGGAAGATTCTTGATGATTGACGGAGCAATTTCCTTGAAATCGGATCTTCAAGCTTAGTTACGCAACCCTAGTTGTTTTTCTCTTTTAGTGCTCTTGGATGATGAGCTTTGAGATGATAATAGGGTTGTAATATGTTTAGAAGCTATATATTTCGTAGGGTTAAGTTTAGGGACGTGTAAAGAGTGTTAAAAGACTTAATTACCCTTAAAATAACTCAAAACAGAGTGTTTTTGGTACCTGGAACTAACTTAGGTGGCACCCAAGTGATTGCCTAAGCTAGGTTGGGCAGCGCCTAACCAATCGCCTATGTTTGGGTTGGGCGGCGCCTAACCAATCCGTTATCCTTACTGTCTCTCACAAAAATGGGCATAACTTTTCACTCGAGTATTGGATTAAGGCAAAATTGGTATCGTTGGAAAGCTAATTTGATTCTATACAATTTGATGGGTCTAAATCAGCCAAAATACCATATTAACATTGATTTATACTTGTTCAAAGATAACTGATAACGCTCAAACTACAGCTCTCGTAAGAGTGTAAGCGGTCGTTGTCAAATATAGAACCCAACTGGGTTGGGTGTCGAATCCCACAGGGAATACTTGGTCACTAAGTAAGCAACGATTATTAGACTTTTGATGAAAGTTCTGCGAATAAAGGGGGGATTTTGTGCATGCAAGTGATGTAAACAAAATAGTAGAGTAAAAACGGAAAATAGAAGAGTAAAACGGAGTACTTGGTAGGTTTTAATCAATGAGAATTGAGAGTTAGGGTTATGTCCACCTTATGAGTTATACATATCTATTGACTATGAGTTATGCGGAATTCAGACATGCATGCGCTTATACAGATTCGTATTCTATGTTAAATCCAGGGGTCTTTCGACTATCAAGGATTATTTTACTTTAACTCTTTCGAGCTTAAAGCGTATCTACTGGTACGAAGTCTCCAAGAGGTTAATCCAGTTACGGAACTAACTTTTAAATAGGGGTTGGTGCCCTATTTCCTTGACATTCTCTCTTTTCCAGACATGTAACTTTTCTTTCGAACAAGTTAATGCTATACTGGCGTATTCTACATGTTTGCAACCACAAGAATTTAAATTAAGATGAAGAAAGTAATGATATAAGCAGTATACGTGTCATGAATTCACAAACTCATAGCAATAGATAGTATCTCATATGGCTTCCATAACCCTAATAGAGAATTTTAGCTACTCATAATTGTGAAGGAAAACACAATAGACATTATCATCATACCAAAATAATAACAATATCACGTGAAGTATGTTTTGGTGTCACTTGTGGCGTGATTTCCTTGATAGTAGCGTTTCTCTTGTCGTGAAAATTAAAAGTCGAATAGATGAAGAATAATGTCAACAACGAATTAATGAAGGAAAGGGGAAAGGATCGAATAGGGAGGAATAAGGATGAGGGTGGCGGAAATTGGTTGCTGAAAAGTTCAGCAAAATAGGGTTTTTATAACACCCATATCCTATTCCTACTAAGCTACTGCATACTTATCCTAATCCTACTAGGTTACTGCATCCTTTTCCTAATCCTACTAAGTTACTTCTGGTCCCCAAGTCTTTGGAAATACTGTTTTTGCCCAGGACAAGTTTTCCATGCATCACTTTTAGTCCACAAGCTTCCAGAAGCTGCCTTCCTTCTTACGTGAAGTTTCCTTTGGCGTCCAATTTCCATAAATTGCTGAAATCTTCATCATTTATACCTGAAAACTTGCTAATCACGTTGGTCAGATCACTTACAGGAAAAAGGAATAAAAGTGCAGGAATTATATATTTTGTCCTTAAAACTTAGCTAAAATATGGGTGAATTAAGGTGCATTAGGCGTGTAAATACGCCTATCATCAACACCCCACACTTAAAGCTTTGTTCTTCCTCGAACAAAATATCATGTCCATATAAACATCTACTTAGGGTTTCACAGTAACAGCACAAAATATTCATCAAGACAGGCACGACAATCATTAACAAAGAGTAGTTTTCTGATCACTACTAAAAACAATTCAACCTCCAACATAGACTCGTGATGATGGTTAATTCGTATCCAAAAGTCAAGGCACAAAGAATCATACAGATCTACCCAAAACTCATCAACCATGTGTGTCTCACATAAGATGTTACCCATAATCACTCACAAGTATTGCATTTTTTGAAACATAGGTATAAGATTTTCCTTGCTCTCACTCTCACAAAGAATTCATATGTTGCAACTGATGAACATAGGCTTGCCCTTAGTGTAATGCTCCACTAATATCAGAATGCTAAGCTTAGGATCAAATAGGTCTTCACAGATTGTAATGTAGGCCAAGGGACGGGTAAGACTATTTTGGCCAGAAATAGTGACTATGTTCCTAAGCGCTTTAATACATCACATTATGCCATTAACACTTTCTTTTAAACAACTTTGCTACCTTTCTTTCATCTATCACCCCTTTTCACCTATTTGCCATTCAATCATAACTATCTTTTTTATTTCTTTTTTTTTTTTTTTTTTTTCATATTATAACACACCTCTATGGTAGCCACTCTTTTTCATAACAAATTCAAGTACCAATACACTCTAAGGCGTCATTCTCACCCAATTTCCTCTTATTTTGTCACATGACTTTACTATTTAAAGCACTTAGAAATTTGGATCAAATTATAGTCTTGAAAAAAAATGGATTAGGCTTACATATGAGGCTGTCAAAGAAAATAGGCTAAAAGGCTCAAAAGGGGTTGACTAGGATAATGTCCATGGGTAGGTAAAACGAAGGTAAACAATCACAGGTTGCCAAAGAAATGCCTAAATCATCTCCTAAACTCACACTCTTTATTTCGCTTCACACACACACCAGGCAAGCTCTAGCATCAGCCACAAACACAGAATATACTATCACCTCACACACAAAAGGCACATGGTCGACCTTATTGGGAGTAGTATAGACTCTTGACCCAATAGATGAATGAATTAAACCACACAAATATCACACGTGAGTCACATTTAGAGTCTAAATGTCTCAATAGTAATGATTGTATCACAGACTCTTGTCACAATACCATGCTGCCTATCAGAACAATTTTATGCAAAGTTTTTAACAAAATAAAATTTTTTAAAAAAATTTGACTACTAAAAAAATAAAATAAATAAACATAAATAAGAAAATGCAGATAAAATATAAATACAAATACCAGCGTCCCACACTTAGACGGGATAAACTGCCCTCAGTGGAAAATAAATAAGAAGAATCCGGATTAGTTGGACTCCTCCTCTATGTCTGGGGTCATACTCCCTTCATCGGAATCATCATCAGAGTCGTCGTCATCTGAATTCTCCTCTACGTTGGAGTTTGGCATTTGACAATCATCATCGGTTGGCACATCGTCATCGAGATATTCCTCAAAGTGCACACCTACTCCACACATTGCATACCCGTTCATTGGGTAGTCATAATCCAACTGTTGGAGCTCTGCAGCAGTTGGAACACGACCTCCGCTCATCATGGTAAACCGAGTCATGCCATAAAGATGGCGAAAGAAACTTTCATCCCGAGCATGTCGTTCTGCAGTGGTAAGGTTGACGCCATGCATGGTTTCAGCATCTTTAACCTTTGTGAGGTCAACCTTCTTTGGGTTGTGTGGAAGCTTATGATCAGCCGGCTCCTCTTCGATTTCTTCCTTCCTCAATATTGCAGTCAACTGATTGCCAAAGTTGAAGTGAGACCTCTTGTGTAGCCTGGCCTTACGCATTGAAGATCGAATGATCGCCCCAATGTTGATGGGGACGTTCGTCATCAATGCGTACACCAAACACACTCTGTTTCATGTTATCGTCATGTACTGTGTCCCTGGAATTAGGCAAGAGTTGACTATCCGTAGCCATATCCGTGCTTCTCTGTTCAAGGAAGCATATGGGAAGGTATTGTGCCGACCGGTGTCCTTGTGTCTACTCCAACATGCCATTGATCTTGTTCCGCACAGTGTGTGTCTGATTACCCTGTACGGAGGTCTTTGTTGAAGCTCCTTGAGTGGTGATTGATCAATAGGTGGAAGTCCTAGAAAAGTGTTGAAGAAATCTGCATTCAGCTGCAAGACTTGGCCCCTAATCTTCACTTCACTGCCGGTAGACTTTGGGGACCAATTTGCATAAAACTCTCGCGTTAAATCAAGATTGCAGAAAATGAAATCGAGATGTAACGCCATTATTTTGGCCAAAATGCGAGGTTTTTTCTTTGCTAGGCTTTCCTTGTGTATCAACTCCACATGAACATATTTTTTCTCTTTATTGTTCCTATACCACTCCTTTCCTTCCTCCTCTAGGACCCATTTGATTCTGAACATGCGGCGAGGTATTTGCAGCGAGGAGGATTCACCTTGCTCTTTACGTCCCCTTTTGTGGCCTTTTTGTAAGGTGGTCGCTTTATCCTTTCCTTGTCATGCTTTTGGTGCCATTTGTACCTGAGATTAAAATGATAGTCATGTTAGCTTCATCTTGTTAAATACAATTGACAAGCAAACAGTAGTGGCCCCACCCCATACTTAATTTGTTGGCACAAACTAATTAAGTGAACGTTATCGATTACTCAGCCTTCATCGATGTACGTTTAGGTGTTATGTTCCAACCAATATAATTAGTGCCTTTATACTTTTATTGTCATCTTAACTATCCTTATTCGATTCTAGTTCATGTAATCTTGACAATGCTTTCATGTTTTGGACTAATGCATCACTTTGAATAAAACTAATACATGGATATTGTATCAATTTATGGCTTGAAATAATCACAACATCTCATGTTTGTAGTTAACCATGATTTTCATTGCAATGATCAAGTCATTCAAGCAAGCTTTCAAGTTACAAGATTATGCAATTTTCTGAACCATGTTGATTTCGCAAGAAGTATGACAGTGTATAGAAATAAACTACAAGTTGGAACCAAGTCAAGAACACCAATACATATTCTTTCACTTTCTTAGATGTATCACAACAAATCAACCATATTCAAATCACCAACACTACTTCAAGATTTAACAACTTAGTATAAGCGTAGTATTGTAATACTTACGGAATATAAGAGAAGATAGCCAAAGTACTTACTTGGTTGATGGCCTCGGAAGATGTTCTTGCAAAGTAAAAAAGCAAAAAGAAAAATTTTGAGAGAATTTGGAGAGGTAGCCGGCGCCTAGGTTGAAGTTGCAATGCAATTTTATTTTAAGACTAAGGTTCTATTTATAGGACAAGCTTGGGTCGGGTTTTGACCCATTTGGAATTGGAATTGGAGACCAAAAGTGAGCATAGGCGGCGCCTAATGCTTTGCCTATGCTTGGCATAGGCGGCGCCTTTTACAAAGCCTAGTTGAGCATAGGCGGCGCCTATGCTATGGCATTGTTGGGCATAGGCGGTGCCTATGCCATGGCATTGTAGAATCCGAGACCAAAGGCTTTTGCATAGGCGGTGCCTATGCTATAGCATTGTTGGGCATAGGCGGCGCCTATGCTATGGCATTCTAGATTCTGAGAGCTTAGGCCATAGCATGGGTCATGCCTTGTTCGTGGCCTAGATTTACATAGGCCTTGCCTTGTTCGTTGCCTATATTTTCATAGGCAATGCCTAACCCATAACCTTTTGCTTCTTTATTCCTAACTTACCACCTTCAACAAATAATACTTCCAAATCGAAGTTTGAAACCAATCTCCTTCTTTACACCTCTTGTACCTACACTTACTCAAAAACAACAAAAACGATTAGAATGATAGGTTGCCTCCCATCAAGAGCCTTAGTTTTGGTCGTGGCTAGACAAAATCCTAGGAAAATAAAAACAACAAAAACAATTAAAAACAATGGGTTGCCTCCCATCAAGCGCTTGATTTATTGTCGCGGCACGACATAGTTACCTCGAGTACTTAGACTTCGTCGAGATAAATGGTGGATTGTTTTCTGAATGGATTCAGACGACAATGAGGCTTACTTATAGGCATGCAATCTTCTTCGAGATGACTCTTGTGCATACATATCCCAGGTGGGATACCAATTATATCATCAATAGTCCAACCCATAGCTCTATTGTACCTCTTCAGAGCAGAGATGAGAGCCTCTACATGCTGTTCACTTAAATCAGCCGAAACACTCACCGGAAGGGTATTTCTACTTCCCAAGGACGCATCCCTTAGGTAACTGGGGAGCTCTTTCGATTCTAGCACTGGTGGATCTTCAATGGAAATCTTCGCTATTGGTGAAGGTTGATTCGTAAGATCAAGGTCCAACTTCTTAGGAGCATGAGAATAGGACCTTATTCCTGTTAGAGCACAAACGGTTTCTTCATGTTCTTCAGCCTCTTCAAAATTCAACAGCATATCAGATAGTGACTCAACAGTAAGCTGCTTCTCTACAGATAATTCTTTCTCATCCTCATAATAAACATCATCTACAGAGAACACATTCATATCGCTGGGCTACTTCATTGCTTTGCATACATCAAAACAGACCACTTCGTCATTCAACCGAAATAAAAGCTCATTATCTCTCAAATCAATAAGCACACTTTCGGTTGCGAGAAAAGGGCATCCCAAGATTATGGGAACTTCAGAGTCCACCTCATAATCCAAAATAACAAAGTCTGCAGGAAAGATGAAGGTGGAAACTTTCACCAACACATCATTTAAGATACCAACAGGTCGTTTTACCGACCTATCTGCCATAACTAGCCGCATATTGGTTGGTGTAGGGTCGCCCAACCCCAACTTCCTGTAGACGGATAGAGGCATTAAATTGATGCTAGCCCCCAAATTGCACAATGCCTTAGCAAAATTCATTGATCCAACCGTGCAAGGAATAGTGAAAGCACCAGGGTCTGCCTTCTTTTGTACTAAGGACCTTGTGGCAATTGCACTGCAATGATGAATATTATCTGCCAGGTCATAGCTTACTGCCCGCTTCTTTGTTAAAAGGTCCTTCATGAATTTAGCGTACCCATGCATCTGTTCCAGCGCCTCCACTAAAGGAATATTAATAGTCAGATACTTCAACATCATCATGAATTTACTGAACCTTGTATCATCCGCCTTCTTCTTCAGTCTCTACGGAAAAGGTGGTGGTGGAAGGGGAATCGTTTTCTCCACCACTTCCTTTTTATCTTGCTTCCAATGATCAGCCTTTTCAGGTGTGTCATCAGCCTTTTTCTTTAATCTCTAAAGGAAAAGGTGGGGGTGGAAGAGGAATAGTTTTCTCATGAATGCTCTCTTCATCTTCTGCAGCGTCATCAAAATCGGCTTCACTAACATACTTTGCTATATCATCAACTACCTGCTTGCCTTTGGACGGATTTTCCAATACTTTACCACTCCTGGTAGTAATAGCCATACATGATCCATCATTCTTCGAATTTTGCACAGTGTTGCTGGGTAGCGTTCCAGCCTTTCTTTGGTTGAATGCCGTAGATAATTGACTCAATTGTTGCTCCAGCTGTTTTATTGAAGTGGAATGCGAGTCAACCAATTGCTTCATTGAGGACAAATATTTTATTACCTCAGTTACTCCCGCGCTGGTTGCCTCCACTCCTTTCAACAGCTTAGCCATCATATCTTCCATGGACATATTTCCAGAACCAGATGCAGCGGCGTCACGTCTTCCAGGAGGAACATACAAACCACTCCTGGCAGTCTTATCCTTCCAACTACCTTGATCACAGTCCTTGTTTCCAGATCTATCATAATAGTTCCGACCTTGGTTTCCTTGGGCATTGCCTCGGAAACCCCCCTGATTATTCAAGTAGTTAGCTTCTTCTTCAGAATCGGATTCATCTCTTCCTTTTGATGCAACTGCTTTGACTTTTCGGTCTTTCTTGATAATAAGTGCTTGGTTAGAAGATCCATCTGTGTTTTCATGTGAGCCATATTTTGGTCACATTCCTCTTGCCTACGCCTCTGTTCTGCAGTCATGCCAATAGATATAGTAGAGCTTGCTACCTCAGAATCCCTGGTATGCCAAGTTCTACTTTGCTTTGTCATACGATCTAGCATATCACTTGCCTGAATAAAAGTAAGGTCCATGAATGACCCTCCTGCAGCATTATCAACCACTGGCTTAGTCACTGAATTCAAAGATCTGTATAATATCTCCATCAAGTGGACATTGGTCATATGATAGTTTGGGCACCGCATAAGCTTCATCTTGAACCTCTCCCATGTTTCGTGGAGAGCTTCAGTTGGAAGCTGTCGAAAATTGTTGATCTCATCTCTTAACTATGCTCTCTTGGATGGCGGAAAGAATCTCTCTAGGAAAGCATCTTTCAATTGCCTCCAATTTGTAATAGAATCAGGAGTCAGCCCATTCAATCATAGAGTTGCCTCCCCAGATAGAGACAATGGAAATAAGCGTAGCCGAATTGCATTATGTCCAACGCCTGGATTGTTGAATGACTTGCATGTAGAGATAAAATTGACCAGATGCATGTTTGGATCATCACCTGCAAGTCCACCAAATAGTCCCTTGAGCTGTAATAACTGAATCATGGTGCTAGTGATGTTGAACTTGGCTCCAGGTGCCAAGGGCGGAGGAATAATAGCTCCTGTGGCACCAGCTCCATCCAAATCGTCATCATCGTCATCAAAAGAAATCTGCATAGCTCGGCGATCAGGCCTCAATCTAGCTTGACGATCTCTTATGTTTGCAGGTTTCGCCACCTCAGCATCACGCCTAGGGTTTAGTAACTCGTCATCACCTAGGTCCTCATTGTCAGGATTTGTTGCCCGCCCAGGGTTATCAATATTCTGTTGATGTACTTGGGCAGCGGCCAACGCAGCTAGTCTAGCCTGCTCCTATTGAGCAGCCCTTCTCTCAATATCATGTTGTGCATCCATCCTTCCAATAAGTTGCGGTTCAGGGTTTATGGGTAATAATGGTTGTCCCGAACTTCTAGTATTTGGCATGCACTAAAAAAAACCTGCAGAAAACAAAAACAACAACTAAAAGTAAAGTACGAGAATCTTTGACCAAAGGGTCTAGTAATTATCACAAACTTAGTTGACAACTGTATTCCCCGGCAACGGCGCCAAAATTTGATAACGCTCAAACTACAGCTCTCGTAAGAGTGTAAGCGGTCGTTGTCAAATATAGAACCCAACTGGGTTGGGTGTCGAATCCCACAGGGAATACTTGGTCACTAAGTAAGCAAAGATTATTAGACTTTTGATGAAAGTTCTGCGAATAAAGGGGGGATTTTGTGTGTGCAAATGATGTAAACAAAATGGTAGAGTAAAAATGGAAAATAGAAGAGTAAAACAGAGTACTTGGTAGGTTTTAATCAATGAGAATTGAGAGTTAGGGTTATGTCGACCTTATGAGTTGTACGTATCTATTGACTATGAGTTATGTGGAATTCAGACATGCATGCGCTTATAGAGATTCGTATTCTATGGTAAATCCAGGCGTCTTTCGACCATCAAGGATTATTTCACTTTAACTCTTTCGAGCTTAAAGCGTATCTACTGGTACGAAGTCTCCAAGAGGTTAATCCAGTTACGGCACTAACTTTTAAACAAGGGTTGGTGCCCTATTTCCTTGACATTCTCTCTTTTCCAGACATGTAACTTTTCTTTCGAACAAGTTAATGCTATACTGGCGTATTCTATATGTTTGCAACCACAAGAATTTAAATTAAGATGAAGAAAGTAATGATATAAGCAGTATACGTGTCACGAATTCACAAACTCATAGCAATAGATAGTATCTCATAAGGCTTCCATAACCCTAATAGAGAAGTTTAGCTACTCATAATCGTGAAGAAAAACACAATAGACATTATCATCATACCAAAATAATAACAATCTCACGTGAATTATGTTTTGGTGTCACTTGTGGCGTGATTTCCTTGCTAGTAGCATTTCTCTTGTCGTGAAAATTAAAAGTCGAATAGATGAAGAATACTGTCAACACCAAATTAATGAAGGAAAGGGGAAAGGATCGAATAGGGAGGAATAAGGATGAGGGTGGCGGAAATTGGTTGCTGAAAAGTTCAGCAAAATAGGGTTTTTATAACACCCATGTCCCATTTCTACTAAGCTACTGCATACTTATCCTAATCCTACTAGGTTACTGCATCCTTTTCCTAATCCTACTAAGTTACTGCTGGTCCCCAAGTCTTTGGAAATACTGTTTTTGCCCAGGACAAGTTTTCCATACATCACTTTCAGTCCACAAGCTTCTAGAAGCTGCCTTCCTTCTTACGTGAAGTTTCCTTTGGCGTCCAATTTCCATAAAATGCTGAAATCTTCATCATTTATACCTGAAAACTTGCTAATCACGTTGGTCAGCTCACTTACAGGAAAAAGGAATAAAAGTGCAAGAATTATATATTTTGTCCTTAAAACTTAGCTAAAATATGGGTGAATTAAGATGCTTTAGGCGTGTAAATATGCCTATATCAATAACCCTTGCAAAATCAAACATTAAAACTTGATGGATTCAAAAACTCTTATCTTGTGTTACCTTAACTGACTTATATGAACATGCTTAATACATCATAATCTATCCTATCACTAAGTTTATACTAGAAACATAAACATGAAATTGAATAAGATTAAGCAGAACTGTTACCTTGAGCTTGATCTGAATTGGCGGGGAAGAGGTGTGGATACTGGTACACATATCTACTTCTACTTCCCAAGTAGCTCCCTCATGATACTGATTTCACCAAAGAACCTTGAATAGAGAGACTTATTTGTTCCTCAATCTATGATTCTGATAATCTAAGATTTTGACAGGAATCTCTTCATAAGAGAGGTTGTTCTGAATGTCGATGCTCTAAATAGGGACAACAACTGCTGGGTCACCTATGCACTTCTTTAGCAAAGAGACATGGAAGACTGGATGGGTTGAGGATAGACTTGAAGGGAACTCAAGATCATAAGCTACCTTGCCAAAGCGACAAAGAATTGTGAAGGGACCGACATACTGGGGACTGAGTTTCCCTTTCTTGCCGAACCTCTTTACTCCCTTCATGGGAGAGATCTTAAGATATACATAGTCATTGAACTTGAACTCGAGATCCTTTATACAAACATCTGCATAGGACTTTTGGCGGCTCTGAGCAGCCCGAAGTCTCTCTCTGATCAACTAAACTTTCTCTAAGGCGTCGAATACTAAGTCAGGACCTATGATTGAGGCCTCACTAACTTTGAACCAACCAATAGGAGATCTACATATCCTACCATAGATAGCTTTGAATGAAGCCATCTGAATACTAGAATGATGGCTATTGTTGTATGGAAACTCAATCAAAGGCAAGTGGTCGTCCCAAATTCCCTTGAAGTCAATTGCACACGCCCTTAGCATATCTTTAAGATTCTGAATGGTCCTCTCTGCTTGACCATCTATCTGAGGATTAAATATTGTGCTGAGATGGACTTGGGTACCGAGACCACTTTGGAATGATTTCCAAAAGTGAGAAGTGAACTGGGTATCTTTGTCTGAGATGATAGATAGTGGAACACCGTGTAACCTGACTAACTCCCTGATATAGAGTTTGGCATAATCCTCAGCCAAATAAGAAGTACGAACAGGAAGGAAATGAGTTGACTTAGTCATTCTATCATAATTGATGATCCTTGAGAGTCTGAAGAACAATCCTGAGATGGTTTGCATGATCATACTCTGTGCGAGAATAGACCAGAATATCATCTATGAAGACTATGACAAACATGTCAAAGTACTGATTGAACACACGGTTCATCAAATCCATAAAAGTTGTAGGGGCATTGGTAAGACCAAATGACATGACTAAAAATTTGAAGTGACCATACCGAGTACGGAAAGCTGTCTTTGAAATTTCACATTCTCTAACTCTGAGCTGATGATAGCCTGTTCTGAGGTCTATTTTGGAGAAGTAAGTGTCACCCTGAAGTTGGTCAAATAGATCATCAATCCTGGGAAGAGGATATCTGTTCTTAACCGTGACCTTGTTGAGTTGACAGTAATTAATACACATCCTGAGAGAACTATCTTTCTTGCGTATGAATAATACTGGTGCACCCCATGGGGAAATGCTGGGTTTGATGAATCCCTTATCTAAGAGATCCTTTAACTGATCTTTCGATTCCTTAAGTTTTGCTGGTGCCATTCTGTATGGCAGAATAGAATTAGGTTGAGTATCCGAAAGAAGGTCTATGCCGAAGTCTATTTCTCTTTTAGGAGGAATGCCTGGAAGATCTTTGGGAAAGACATCTGAGTATTCATTAACAACAGGGACTATTTCGAGGCTGGGATATTCAGAACTAGAATCTTTAACATGCACGAGATGATACACACACCCCTTAGAAATCATTTTCCTTGCCCGAAGGTAGGAAATAAGTTGACCCCCTGAACGCTGAAATGCTACCCTTCCACTCTAGGATGGTTTTATTCAGGAACTGAAACTGAACTATCCTATTTCTGCAGTCGACTGTGGCATAGCAGGAATGAAGACAATCCATGTCGAGAATGACATCAAAATCAGTCATCTCTAACTCCACTAAATCTGCTAACATGGATTTTTGAGATATCATAATCGGGCAGTTCCTGTATACCCGTCGGGCTATGATCATTTTACCCACTGTGGTAGAGACTGAGAAGGGTTCTGCTAGGACTTTGGGACTAATTCCGAAATCTCCTGCTATGTATGAAGTAATAAAAGACAAAGATGCACCTGGGTCTAGCAAAGCATAAACATGAACATGGAAAATCTGTAACGTACCAGTAACGACATCAGGAGAATTTTCCTGATCCTGCCGGGACTGAAGAGCATAGAGTCTGTTTGGGCGTTTCCCACTAGTAGCACTTGAAATGGCACCCTTCTGGTTCGGGCGACTGGACTGAGCTATAGAATAATTTTTCTGACCCTGAAGACTTGACTGCAGACACTCCCTAATCCTGTGGCCTGGCTTGCCATAACCAAAACAGACATCACTACTGGCTCTACAAATGCCCTGAGATTTAGATTCTGTTACTTTGTCTATATTGCCATCTCTGAACTTTGGCACTGGAGCGCTGGCAGAGGAAGGAGATGGAACGGCTGACTTGGAGTGAAACTGTGAACGATTTCCTCCATCTGACTTGGGGTGAGCAAAGTTGAAATTACCTGACCTTGCTCTCTTGTTCTGCCTCTCCCTAGTCTTAAACTTCTACTCTTTTACTTGATGGGCATGGGTTATGAGTTTGGTTAAGGTCATAGCACCGATCAGCATTGTAGACCTACGCTCATTTACCATGCTATCGTTGACCCCTGACACGAACTTTCTCATCATAGCTCTATTGTCTGCAACCATATGAGGATCATACCTGGCTAGCTGAGTAAATCTGAAAGAATACTCCCTAACCGTCATATTCCCCTGCCTGAGGTTGATGAACTCAAGAACCTTGTCTTTCCTCAGCTCTTGGGGAAAGAATCTGTCTAAGAAGGCTGTGACAAATTCCTCCCACTCGATAGGGCCTGTATCATCTAACCTCTCAGACTTCCACTATTTGTACCAATCATGAGTAACATCCTGTAACTGGTAGGCGGATAAATCAGCACTCTCAATAGAAGTAACACCTATGATGTCAATGAACTTCTGGACTTGGTCAATAAACTCCTGAGGGTCCTCATCAGACTTAGACCCATGGAAAGATGGAGGGTTCATCCGGTTAAAGTCTCGAACCCTAGCTGCTTTAGGATTGGCCACTAGATTGGACGGTATGACTGGTGGCCGTTCACTCTATGCAGCCATGGACTGAGCAAGTGTGGTAAATGTGACTCTAAACTCCGTATGGGAAACATGTTCGCCTAAAGGATCTTCGGGCTGAGGAGCTGGCTGGTTTTTTCTCTTTGGGGATATGCTCTTGAATAAGAGAAGAATGGATTAGACTGAGAGCTTAACTTGTGATTATGCTCACTAGCATGACATGAATAATGAAGAAAGGGGACTGTTCCTAAAACATCTTTAAGCTTAGTTACACAACCCTAGTTGTTTTTCTCTTTTAGTGCTCTTGGATGATGAGCTTTGAGATGATAATAGGGTTGTAATATGTCCTGAAAAATGGGATTTTACTTTATGTTCAGGACCCTCCTGAAAAATTGAATTTTACTTTCTGCTCAGGACCCTTCGGAAAAATGGAATTTTACTTTCTACTCAGGACCCTCCTAAAAAATGGGATTTTACTTTCTGTTCAGGACCCTCCTGAAAAATGGGATTTTACTTTCTGCTCAGGACCCTCCTGAAAAATGGGATTTTACTTTTTGTTCAGGACCCTTTTGGAAAATGATATTTTACTTTCTGTTCAGACCCTCCTGAAAAATGGGATTTACTTTATGCTCAGGACCCTCCTGAAAATGGGATTTTACTTTCTTCTCAGGACCCTCCTATAAAATGGAATTTTACTTTTGTTCAGGACCCTCCTGAAAAATGGGATTTTACTTTATGTCCATAACCCTCCTGAAAAATGGGATTTTACTTTCTGATTAGGACCCTCTTGATGAATGGGACATTACTTTCAAAAAATGAAATCTTTCTCTATCATAATTTTTGTTTGGGATAATTTTCGTTCCAGTTTTAATTCTGGTTTCAGGAGCCCACCTAAAGAACAGGGTGATGAAATAGCATGTCAGGAGCTCGCTTGGAGAATAGGGTGAAGAAATGAAAAGTCAAGCAACAAAGTGATGAAATTGCAAGTCAGGAGCCCGCCTGAAGAACAGAGTGATGAAATTGCAAGTCAGGAGCCCGTCTGAAGCATAGAGCGAATAAAGGGACAGTTAAGAAACAAGGTGAAGTAGTTGAAGACCAAGCAGCAAGTGATGAAATTGCAAGTCAGGAGCCCGCCGGAAGAATAGGGTGATGAAAACTTAAGTCAAGAATCCAACAGAAGTTGTATGGATAGGATTTTGTAATTTCATTTATGTTTAAACTTGTAATTTTAATTTTGATGTAATGACAGAGCCGCGGACCAGAACCTCGATGGAACTTCACTTGACTCTCCAACTCGGTATATTTCATCTCCTGCCAATCCTTTGAATTACCCGTCACTTGACTCCTCCATAACTTGGGTGGGTAGGATGTCCCGAGCTAGGACTCGGTTGTCTTTCTTCTTTCTGTTTCTCTCCTTGAATAACGGTCGGGTTAAAATTTGATCTCGTTGTCTACTTCTTTGTATGAAAACACTTAGTGTTTACATTCAAAGGGGGCATGATGTAGACATCTAATTTTGTCCCTCCCGAAGACTCAATCTATCCGTTCGTTTACCTTCATCTTACCACGTGCCCTATCCCGTGTAATTATCCCTCCATAAAATGACAAAATAAAAAATCCAACAACCCTTAACAAATTTTATCTTCTCTAATAACCAATTAACAACCCTCTTCATTAAAAAACAACACCTCACCTCTTACCTAACCACCCCATACCCCTACCCTATGTGACCCCCCTCATATTTCCTGACCACAAAGAAAAAGGGACCTTCTAAGAAAGGCACCTAGGTGGGACCCACCCCAATTCTCACATCGATACCCACTTCCCCTTGGATATATTTTTAGTATTCAATAGAGAAAGGGGGGGGGGACCCAAGATCATCATATTCATCAGAGAGCACACAGAGACCAGAGGAGACCATTTGTTTTCCTCTATTTTTTGCAACACACACCTATCTGCACATTAACCCACATACACACATGAAAAATGGAGTAGCTGGAGAGAGAGGGTCATGGAGAGAGAGAGTAACGATGATTCGATCGTCTCTTCAAGTTTTTTCGGTGAGCTTATTGCCAGAATTAATCTATAGACCGTCTTTTGGTTGATTCCATTTTAAAACCCTCAAACCTCTCTGTTTTCAGTTAAGTTACTATGCTTATCCGGTCATAAAACACGTAGATTCACCGGAAAACGTTGCACAAAAGTTGTCTAGGGTTTTTGTTTTCGTTAAAATCATGCAAAGGGTCGACTCATTTGATTATCATTCTATCTGGGGTTAGATGATTTTCATACTGTTTTCTTGAAAATCTGGATGCTTCTCGGTTGCAATTGAACCATTAGCACAATTCTTCCAATATTGGGATGGTGTTGGTAGTTTTGAGGCTTTTGGTTGACCGAGCTTCAGATTTTTGGGCTTTCATCTATTCATTATTATTATAGTGAAAATCTGCTCTCTTGAGGTCCAATTCTACTTCTTTCATCTCTTATTTCATTTTTAGTGATGTTTGATGCCTCAGATTGAATATCGTCAATTGCCTGTATGTGATGTGAATGACGAATCTTGTGTTTACAATAGTTATAGATTGTTGGAAATACTGAGTGTGAATTATTATGTTTGAATATTGATTTAAAATTATATTGGGATGGGATTGAGAGTTGAAAATTGATAAAAGCAAAAATTATGATATGTTGATTCATTGTTGATGTGGAACATAATATGTTGTTGAGCGGGTAGGTAAGTAATAGTCTTGGGTAGGCAAACTTAGAATTGGTGATTTGGTTGAATGTTTGAAATATTCGTTGAGTATTTTGTTTGTCGTATTTGAAAAGTATACTATTTGGCCGGAGAATGCCCCGAAGTATCTGTATATATTTATTCATCGGGGAATGCCCAGAGGTATCTTGGACTCAGAGGACGTCCGTGATGAAGGCCCGAGGCATCGGGTAAAGCACGGGAGCATAGTTAGGATTAGTGTAGGTTAGACAGGATTTATTTTTGCATTTTTATTTATATTGGACTATATAATTGGACTGACCACTATATTTTGGATTTATTTTATTTTCGTGTGTTTGGATGCTTGTTTATGTGTTTTATGTGGTTTATATGTTCTTAGGCCCAAAATTAGACGATACGCTTCATCAAGCGACCGTGGTCAAACCATGGGACCGAGGGGTGCCTAACACCTTTCCCTCGGTCAACAGAATTCCTTAGTCGGAATCTCTGTTAACTAATCAGTTTCAGAATCAAAATCTTTTTGAAAAGGATTTTCCAAAGGTGACTTGGCACACCGAATTATGTCAAGTGGCGACTCTGAGTTTAGAAATGTAAAAATAATCCTTTTTTAGAATAAATTTTCAACCTTTTGTCAATTTAATAATACGAACCCTATCGAACCTTAAAACGACTTTTTTTTGGAGTTGAACAAAAGGGGTGTGACAACAATATGTGGGTAATCTTTTGCAACATATGCTTCATATGTTGAAACAAATTACTCATCTTTTACAATAGATTACTCATTATTGGATTCATATTATAGTGTTGTAATATGAATCCAACATATGGGTCATGTGTTGCAACAGATTAGTCATATATTACAACAGATTAGTCATATGTTGGAACAAATTACTCGTTTGTTGCAATAGATGACTCATATGTTGGATTCATGTTACAGGTTCTATCCATTGTAGCAGTAGCAGATACACTAAATAAGAAATTCAACAAAAATCATAATTTTACTTACAAAATCACCTATGAAGTAATATCCAAATGATATACGAACAAAATTTGACCTAAAAAAATTCTAAAAATATCAACAGGGGCACAACAAATAAGTAAAACACATAAAAAATTTCATGTAATAGGTAAACAAGACAAAAATAGTATATCATATATCAAGTGCAAAAGAATCAAGGGGACAAACGTTTGAGTTCTCCTAAAAACATTTAAGTTCTCTAGTATTTTAATTGCTTTCTAATAAATAACCCATCTGTTACAACAGATTTTTTATCTGTTTGATAATTTCAAACAGATGAATCATTTCATGGAATATGTTAGTCATCTGTTGATTCAAATTAAACAATTATTAGTAATAACTAAATTGACTTAGCTAAAATTAAAGGTGTCTTTAAGATAATGGAACAAACATTTGAGTTCTCCGAGAAATATTTGAGTTTTCTAGTATTTTAATTATTTCCCAATAGATGACTTATGTGTTGCAACAAGTTAGTCATCTGTTGCAATAGATGTTTTATAACAGGTTAGTCATTTGTTGATTCAAATCAAGCAATTATTAATAATAACTAAATTAATTTAATTAAAATTGAAGAGAAGTCTTTAATACAAGACCTTAGAAAAGGGGACAAATGTTTGAGTTTTCCTAAAAACATTTGAGCTTTAGTATTTTAAATTATTTTTCAACATATATCTTGTCTATTTAATAATGTCCAACAGATGTGTCATATGTTGCAACAATTTAGTCATCTGTTGCAACAGATGTCTACATTTTTTTGATAAATTTTAATAGATGAGTTAGTTATTGCAACAGGTTAGTCATCTGTTGCAACAGATTTCTATATCTGTTTGGTCATTTCCAACAGATTACTTATTTATTGGAACATGTTAGTCATCTATTGATTCAAATTAAGCCATTATTAGTAATAGCTAAATTGATTTAACTAAAATAAAATATGAATTAATAAGTTCAAATACAGTTTAGATTAATCTCATTGTAATTACACAATTAGCTAAGTACGTTCGTCCTGAGTAGAGTGATCAATTGGCCAATTTTATTTGAAATGATTCAAACTAAGCCATCATTAGAAATAACTATACTGATTTAACTAAAATTAAAGATGAATTAGTAAGTTCAATTATGATTTCAATTAATCTCATGATAAAAATAGTGTATTGATAAATGATAATTTATTATTATTTCTATTGAATAAATCTTGCTATGATTTGTTTTTTTCAACAAATGAAAAATCCATTGCAACAAATGAATAATCAGTTGCAACAGATGAACCTTATGTTGCAAAAATGAATCAGTTACTCCTACAGATGAGTCATATGTTGTAACAAAAGGGTTAGCTGTTGTAACAGATGGACCATATGTTGTAACAAATAGATCATCTGTTGGAAGAACTCAAGGGTCATGACTTTTCAGTCATTTAATTAAGAAAAAGATTTGTAAATAAATAATATGAAAATATGATAAACACAATTTTGTAGCGATTTAATTTAAATAACTAAAATACTAAAAAGGTGAATAGTTTTGACTTTTCACTTTTTTTTATATTTAAATCTATTTTTTTTAATGAAAAGTCACCAAGTTTGATTTAATTAAGAGATAAAATTATTAAAAAAAAAGGTGAACGATCTTAATTTTTTTCCTAACACACTGCACTACTCACTCATTCAATCTTTTATAAATAAGTCTCCTCAACTCTATCTCTTGCATCTTGTCTTACATAAGCTCGTCATTATATCTTTAATCACTTCTCTTTCAAAAATAAATTTCTTGTTCGTCCGTTGCGGTATGTTTTTTTTTCTTGTTCTAATATGAAAATTATTAACATGCATCAGTTTTCTAGTTAAGTTTCACATTCTTTTTGTTAAATTACCAGTTGGTAGTATATGTAGTTTAGTGTTTTACATTATTTGTTCATCCATGTTCTAGATATGACTGATCTGATTTGGTACATGACGATTCTACTTGACACCATGTAGGAACTTGAAAGGCTGGTTCATGCACTCGAGTGAGAGTTTGGTGCCGCGAGAGCAAGGATGCTTCGTTGGATTTGAAGGTTGAGGGGTCTGCTGCCCAATAGATTTTCGATTGACAATAATAATAATAATAATAATAATAATAATTAGGTTATATATATTTTTTATCATATGTAATTTATTTTATCGGATCTACCTAATGTTGTAAATATTTTTTATGTAATGAATGAGAAAATCTATATTTGATTGTCTGAGTTTATTCTTTTTTTTCATTCTACTTATTTTTTTTAAGATGTTGAGAGGTGTAGGTTTTTTAGCGTTCGAGAGTGGAAAAAATCAATTACAAGAAAGAATGTGTTTGGTTGAGAGCAAGGTCATTGTATACACGTAATTTTTAATCCTCCCCGAATTTTAATTCATATATCTATATTAAATATTTTTATCGATCCGATATTATTTTAACTCTTACTTCATTTTGGTAAATTTTTTTAGCTAAAAATGGATTAAAAAATAAAGTTAATTTTTAGATATTTTTATTTTTATTTTTTTATATACAAAAATTAAAAAATATATTTTTAGTTTTTCTAAATTTTAATAAATTAGTAGTTTTAGTACTATTTTATTTATTTTGGCTACTTATAAATGTTTATTGTATTTTCTTAAAAATATAAAAATTAATTAGTTATTATTATATTTATTATTATTCTATTATTTTTTAATTTATTATTTTTTAATTGTCTTCGATTTGAAAAAAAAATAAAATAATAATAATAATAATAATTAAGTTAAATTTTAAATCTTTGCCCCTCTTATCTGAAAAATAAGTGTTTTCCCACTTTTTTTCCCTTAAAAAATCCTGCTACTTAAGGATTTCTTTACCTCGAAAAAAAAAAAAGGGAATTCTATGTAGATTCTAGACAAGACAAAAAAAAACCAGAACAAGACAAAGAAAGAAAAAGAGAGAACATCACTAAAACAAAATTAAACAAAAAGAGAGAGAAGAAGGAAGTTGAAGGCAGATTTACGTTGAGTTGTTGGTGATGATTTTGTGTTTACTTCTGCTTAACTTATCATACAAGTTTCTCTTTTATCCTATATTATGTACTTTATAAAATTTATTAGGAATCAAAACATGAACAAGTATGTTTGAATAATTTTCATGTATTATTTAGTATGTATTGTTGATTTATTATGTGAATTTATATGTGTTGTATTTTGAATTGTTGAATATTTATGTATTTATTCACAAAAGGATTCATATTCATGCATCACTGAACACACATACGGATGGAAAATATGTACACCGACCATGGAAAAAATATATCAATAAAAAAAAAAGAAGAGAAAAACTGGAAATAAATACATCTGCACATATTTACACATTTTTATTCACTATTAGATTTCCCTTTTCTTATAGACTAAAATTTTTGCACTACATACAAAACAATACACATCCGATTATCTATTAATACATAACAATGACCCTAAACTTGACACCAAATTATAACTTTGATCTTAAACTTTGATAGTGCACAAATAGGACCTTTAACTATTCAAAACCTGAACAAATATGACCTCTGATTTTGCAACCCCATGCATGAGTCTCACTCGCGCCTACGTGGAAAGATAATCCAATCACACGGGGCCACGGGCTGACTTGGAGAGAGGTCATATTTGTGAAATTTTGAATAGTTAAAGGTCATATTTATGCACTGTCAAAGTTTTGTTTTTTGTGTTAAAACAACGTCGTTTTTATTATTATTATTATTATTATTATTATTATTATTATTATTTTATTTATTTCTATAGTAGCAACACCTAACATTTTTTTAATTTAAAATTAATATTATTATTTATTTATTTATTTATTTATTTTTATAAAAGCATCACCTAACTTTTTTTTAATTAAATAAAACAGCCACTAGCAGGGATCGAACCCGCACAGTAGGCTGAAGGAAGCGCCCAAGAAGAGCAAATAACACCACTGGGCTATCTAAGTTCCTTGTTTCATGTGGTTCAACATTAATATACATACATAAATATACATTTTCTATCTTATATATATACAACGTAATTGGTGACATTGACCAACTTAAAGGGTCAGACATAATTAAAAAACTTAAGGTTAATTGTGGACTTGATTAATATTTTTCAAACATTTTAATCTTTTCTAAAATACAAAATAACCCACACCCATGAAACTTTCCTCTCTCTGCAAATCGATCTCTCTTTTCTCTTTCTCTAGATAGTTCCTCTCTCTAACTTCTCCTAGCCAACAACTTTCCAAATTCTTCCTTCAATCTTGTGCAAATTCAACCTCTGGCAACAAATAGTTTTGAGTTCTTGCCCATTTTTTTTTTACTTTCAACCGTCAGTCGACGTGATAACATTCTTCGGTGACAACAAGTTCGAGTTCTTCATTATTTTTTTTTATTTTCACAGGTAAAAAATTAGGGCTTTAAGTTATGACGAAAACGAGGAACTTGATTTTTTGGTGCTTGTTATTTTTTTTATGTTTTTGATATTTTTTAGTTGAATTTCTCATATGGATGTATCTGCTACTGATGCTTTTTAATAATTGATAAAACATGTTACGTGAATCCAACAGATGAGTAATCTGTTGCAACATATATGACCAATATGTTGCGCGGATTAGTAATCTGTTGCAGCATATATGACTAATCTCTTATAACATATATGACTAATATGTTGTGCATATTAGTAATCTGTTACAACATATATGACTAATCTATTGCAACATATATAACTAATTTATTGCAACAAATGAGTAATCTATTGCAACATATATGACTAATTTGTTGCAACAAATGATTAATCTGTTGGATTCATTTTATAGTGTTGTAACATGAACCCAACATATGGGTCATCTATTGCAACAGATTACTCACTTATTGCAATAGATGACTTATATGATGGATTCATGTTGCAGGTTCTATCCATTGTAATAGTAACAGATACACCAAATAAGAAATTCAATAAAAAATCATAATTTTACTTACAAAATAAGCTATGAAGTAATGTCCAAGTCATATACGAATAAAATTTGACCTAAAATTTTTTTCAAAAATTTCAACAAGGGCACAACAAATAAGTAAAACACATGAAAAATTTCATGAAATAGGTAAAAAAGACAAAAATAATATACCATACATCAAATATAAAAGGATCAAGGGGCCAAACGTTTGAGTTCTCCTAAAAACGTTTAAGTTCCCTAGTATTTTAATTGCTTTCTAATAGTTGACCCATCTGTTACAACAGATTTTCTATCTATTTGATAATTTCCAACAGATGAATCATCTGATGCAACATGTTAGTCATTTGTTGATTCAAATTAAGCAATTATTAGTAATAACTAAATTGATTTAGCTAAAATTAAAGACGTTTCTACGACAATGGGACAAACATTTGTGTTTTCCTAAAAATATTTGAGGTCCCTAGTATTTTAATTATCTTTCAACAGATTATCTATTTGTTGCAACAAGTTATTCATCTATTACAACAATGTTTATAACAGGTTAGTCATTTGTTTATTCAAATTAAGCAATTATTAATAATAACTAAATTAATTTAATTAAAATTGAAGACAAGTCTTTAATACAAGACCTTAGACAAGGGGACAAATGTTTGAGTTCTCCTAAAAACATTTGAGCTTTAGTATTTTAAATTGCTTTTCAACATATAGCTTGTCTATTTAATAATTTCCAATAGATGAGTCATATGTTGCAACAATTTAGTCTTCTGTTACAACAGATGTCTATATTTGTTTGATAATTTTTAATAGATGAGTTAGCTATTGCAAAAGGTTAGTCATCTATTGCAACAGATGTCTGTATTTGTTTGGTCATTTTTAATAAATGTCTTCAACTATTTGGTCTTTTCCAACAGATTACTCATCTATTGCAACATGTTATTCTTCTATAAGCCATTATTAGTAATAACTAATTGATTTAACTAAAATAAAATATGAATAATAAGTTCAATTATAGTTTCAATTAATCTCATGGTAATTACATGATCAACTAAGTATGTTCGTCCTGAGTAGAGTGATCAATTGACCAATTTTATTTGAAATGATTCAAACTAATCCACCATTAGAAATAACTCTATTGATTTAACTAAAATTAAAGATGAATTAGTAAGTTCAATTACGATTTCAATTAATCTCATGGTAAAAATGGTGTATTGATAAATGATGGTTTGTTATTATTTCTATTGAATAAATCTTGCTATTGATTTGTTTTTTCAACAAATAAACAACTTGTTGCAACAAATGAACAATCTGTTGCAACAGATGAACTATATGTTGCAAAAATGAATTAATTACTCCAACAGATGAGTTATATGTTGCAACAGGAGGGTTATCTGTTGTAACAGATGGACTATATGTTGCAACAAACAGATCATCTGTTGGAAGAACACAAGGTTTATGACATTTCGATCATTTAATTAAAAAAATGAATCGTAATTAAATAATATAAAAAAATATGATAAACACAATTTTGTAGCTATTTAATTTAAAAGTTATGACTTTTCACCTTTTTTGTATTTAAATCTATTTTTTTTTAATTTAACTAATCAAAAAATCACCAAGTTCGATTTAATTAAGATATATAGTTATTAAAAAAGAGGTTAATGGTCGTGATTTTTTGCCTAACGCACTGCACTACTCACTCATTCATTCTTTTTAAAATAGGTCTCCTCAGCTTTATCTCTTGCATCTTGTCTTGCATAAAACTCCCATTATATCTTCAATCACTTCTCTTTCAAAAATAAATTTCTTGTTCGTCCGTTGATGAATATTTTATTTTCTTGTTCTAATATGAAAATTATTAACATGCATCTATTTTTTAGTTAAGTTTCACTTTTTTTTTGTTAAACTACCAGTTGGTACTATATGTGGTTTAGTGTTTTACGTTATTTGTTCATGCATGTTCTAGATATGACTGATCTAATTTGGTACATGGAGATTCTTCTTGACACCGTGTAGGAACTTGAAAGGTTGGTTCAGGAACTCGAGTGAGAGTTGGGCGCCGCGACAATAAGGGTGCTTCGTGGGATTCGAAGGTCGAGGGATCTGCTGCCCGATGAATTTTTGATAGACAATACTAATAATAATAATAGTAATTAGGTTATATATTTTTTTTATCATTTTTAATTTTATTTGTCGGATCTACCTAATGGTGAAAATATTTTTAATGTAATGAATGAGAAAATCTTTATTTGATCGACTGAGTTTATTTGTATTTTTTTTTAATTCTACCTATTTTTTTAAGATGTTGAGAGGTGTAGGTTTTTTAGCATTCAAAAGTAGAAAGAGTCAATTACAAAAAAGAAAGAGTTTGGTTGAGAGTAAGGTCATAGACTAAAATTAAATAACAACACAAGATTGTTTACTATTACAACAAAATTAAAGATAGATTGATAATTGTCACGACCCGAACTAGGGCCTGGCCGTGACGGACATTCCAAACCATGAAGGCCCAGAATGCCCTTATCTATTTGGTAATCAATCATGCACAACACTCATATAATAAAGAAGATGTGGAAACATAGTCATCTACAGAAACATAGTCAAATTCTAATATCAACATAAGTATGGAAAACTGTAGTGCAACTACAGCTAAATAACATCTGACTCAGTCTGCAAAATCTCTACTACATGAAAATATGATAACTGTCTGAAAACTGGGACAAGGCCCCTAGTAGACCAAAACAATTACAAGGGTCATAATCTGAAAGACGGGCCTTCAAGAATAGAGAAGACTCACCAACTGAACACTGTAAACTTTGTCTGACTAATCTACTACCTTTCTGGACACCTAGATTGAGCCTCAGAACCTGGAGGGAGGAGGGGTCGTTCAATACAGATGTACTGGTACGCAAAGTATTCCAAAATAAAACTTTTATATAGATAAAATAGTTGGAGAACAAATCGTCAGATACTATACATGAAATAGTTCTAAAACACATGGGCACTTTCTGAAAATCATAAATCATTCTTATCAATGCAATGTTTAATCTTTGTATAACTTTTGAGTTAGGTGGCATTCCCCTACAATTCTGATATTTTATGGGCTGTATGGAATCCGCCATTGACTCGGCGGGGAAGCCCCCAATCCGAGTGTGCCGTAAGGGTTGGAGTTTCTGATTCTGATAAGCCACACGGCAATAGGACAACATAATATAATATACCCGGATCGGTAAATCACAGTTTTGGGCAACGAGTTGTCTTACTCATGCCTTCTTCGGGGAACTACCTAAGCTCTCTTTATGCCCAATTTTATCCTGTTCTGAATCATGCATTATTCTAGTTTCAACATTTGAAAATTCTGACTTTAAACATGTATTCTATTCTGTTCTGAATTACCATGGCATAATCTGAGTTGGTGTCGTCACACCAAGACTTGCAAGTCCTAATTCTGAGCCATAATGTACCATACATGATGCTTTCATGAAAACTCAATTCAGACCACCCAAACATGTAATTAGTTTAAGAGATTTCATGTTCCAAAACGCACGCCAAAACTATGCAAAAACTCTTCAACAATATGGTGGTCATGTGCCTTTAGTAAAATCATGCACTCTTTCATTATAGGAATATTTTCAACATTTATCAGCATAAACAACCCTCTTTCTTCTGAAATTAAAATCATAATTCAAATATAACATCATTCAAGACATTTCATATCACGCTTTTCAAGATGCAGTTTAGGACAATTCATATCATATGGAAGATAAGAAAAATCATAACAAGAGAGGGGTTCATTATAAATCATGCCCTCATTCATCCTTAAACACATTCATACATACATACACACATGCATATATATATATATATATATATATATATATATATATATATATATATATATATATATATATATATATATATATATATATATATATATATATATACATAATTTTCCAAACAATTTAGGGGAAGGCCTAAAGGCCAAAATAATATTGTCAAACTTCTAAAATATGATTGTATTCCTAAATCCAAAACCCTCTTTCTTAAAACATGATTTCTAAGCCCATAAGATTTTAGGAAAACCCCGTGTACCTCGAAATAGGGAAATAAAGGGTGTTTCTTGAAGCCTATGATTTGGGGATTTTGAATCTTCAATTAATTTTGAAAACCCACGGTTGAATCTTGAGTTTCTTGAAGTTCTTGTTTGAATCTCTAGAGAGGATTCTTGATGATTTGATGAAAATAGAGTTAAGTTGCTCAAACATACCCTAAATCCTTTGTTTGGACGGTTTTAAAGGTTAAGGAAAAGTCAAAATTACCTTTAATGACTCCTAAAAGGAACAATAAATTTGAACTTAAAAATCTGATTTTGAGTGCGACCGCGATGCGCCACAATCACGGTGGTCCACTGGAATTCGACGAGTGGGAAATTGGGTACCTCCACAATGCGCCACCATAGTGGAACCCCACTCGAATTTTATGATTGTCAATTTTACCCTCTCCGCAACGCGCTAGACACCAAAATGTCGATGTTTACGACTGGAACCTTAAATTATTTATAACTTCTTCGCCGAGGGTCCATTTTGGATGAATCTTATATCGTTGGAAAGATAATTCAGTCATCTACATAATGAAAGGTTTAAATCTAGGAAATTCCAAATGAAAATTAATTTAGATCATTCTAGAAGCTAATGCTTAGACTTTTCATGGACGGAATTTAGCTAAGAAGACGTCGGGGTATTACAATATCCCCCCTTGGGATCATTCATTCCCGAATGATGATGAAGAGCACAGACAAGCATGATTTCAAGCATACTAAAGCATAGAAAAATTTATGTAAGTGTTGTACCTTCAACTCCGCCATCTACTAGGTCAAAAAGGTATGGGTATCTTGCTGTCATGTCGTCTTCTGCTTCCCAAGTGGCTTCCTCAACCTTCTGATTTCTCCACAACACCTTAATTGAAACTATTTCTTTACTTCTCAACTTTCGGACTTGATGATCTAGGATTGCAATAGGTTCCTCTTCACATGATAAGGAGGCAGTCACCTTCATCTCTTCTACACGCAACACAAAAGAATTGTCTCCAATGCATTTCTTCAACATGGATATATGAAATACCGGATGGACAAAACCCAAACTGGTAGGCAATTCTAACTCATACGCAACACCACCTATTCTTCTTAAAATATGGTATGGTCCTATATAGTGAGGACTTAATTTACCTTTCTTCCTGAATTGCATGACTTCCTTCATAGGAGAAACTTTTAGGAATACCCAATCACTAACCTCAAACTCTAAGTCTCTTCTTCTAACGTCAACATAAGATTTCTGATGAATCTGAGCCGTCTTAACTCGTTTCCTAATGAATTTCACATCTTCCATCGCCTGATGAACATTATCAGGCCCAAATATCTGCGTCTTACCCACTTCATACCACCCTATTGGTGATCTACATCTTCTTCCATACAATGCCTCAAATAGCGCCATCCGAGTACTGGAATGGAAACTATTATTATACGCGAACTCTATCAATGGCAAGTGCTCTACCCAAATACCTTTGAAATCAATCACACAGGCAATCAATATGTCCTCAAGGGTCTGAATGGTGCACTCAGCCTGCACATCGGTCTGAGGGTGAAAAGCAGTACTTAGGTTCACTTAGGTACCTAAAACTCTCTAAAAAGATCTCCAAAATTAAGAAGAAAACTATGTACCTCGATCGGATATGATGGACATAGGTGCACCATGAAAACGAACTATTTCTGCAATGAATAGCTTGGCATAATACTCACCCGAACAGTTAGTCCTGACAGGCAGAAAGTGCTGACTTGGTCAGTCTATCTACAATCACCCAAATGGAATCGTACTGGTTTCGGGACCTCAAAAGTCCTGTAATGAAGTCTATATTAATCATCTCCCACTTTCACAAGGGCAAAGCTATCTCTTAGGAAGAACCACCTGGCCTCATATGTTTTACGTTAACTTGTTGGCAATTCAAACACTTGAAAACAAAGTTGGCCACATAACGATTCATATTATTCCACTAATATATAGATTTCAGATCATGGTACATCTTAGTAAAGCCTGGGTGAACAACATATCTCGAAGTGTGAGCTTTGTCAAGGATTTTATTCCACAAACCATCCACATCTGGTACTCATAATCTTCCCTAGTATCTTAAAATTCCATCACCACCGATCTTAAAAGACACCACCTTCTACTGAACCACATCATTCTTAAATTGCATCAAGATGGGATCTTCAACCTACTTCTGTTTAATTCCGCACAAAGGGAAGATGTAGATATCTCATGAACAACCATGCCCCCATCTTCGGAATCCAAGATTCGCACTCTTAGATTTGTAAGCCGGTGAATATCTTTCACCATCTCTCTCTTCCCTTCCTTAAAATGAGAAAGACTGCCCATAGACAATCTGCTGAGGGCGTCAGCTGCAATATTTGCCTTACCCGAATGATAGTGAAGGCTCATGTCATAGTCTTTCAAAAGCTCCATCCAACGCCTTTGCCTGAGGTTTAGTTTCTTCTTTGAGAAAACATACTGCAAACTCTTATGGTCAGTGAAAACATCAACATGCACCCCATAAAGATAATACCTCCAATTTATAAGCAAAAACACCACAACTTCTAATTCCAAATAATGAGTGAGGTAGTTTCGCTCAAGCACCCTTAAATGCCTAGATGCATAAGCCACCACCTTACCATGCTGCATGAGTACACACCCAAGTCCCACATGGGACACATCACAGTACACAACAAAACCCTCTGTACCTTTCGAAAGATTCAAAATAGGAGTCGTAGTCAACTTGTCTTTCAACTTCTCAAAACTATTCTCACAAGAGTCGGACCACATAAACTTCACCTTTTTCTAAGTCAACTTAGTAAGTGGTGCAGCTATGGAGGAGAAAATCTCTATGAAATTTCTGTAATACCCTTCCAAGCCCAAGAAACTTCGAATGTCGGTTGGAATCGTGGGTCAAGGCCATTTCCTTACTGCCTCAATCTTTTGGGGATCAACCTTAATCCCTTCACTAGACACAATGTGCCCCAAGAAAGCAATAGCATTCAGCCAGAATGCACACTTGGAGAATTTCTCATACAACTTATGATCTTTGAGGCTCTAAAGAATAGGGCAGAGGTTATTGGCATGGTCCTCCTCACTTTTAGAGTAAACCAAGATGTCATCAATAAAAACTATGACAAATAGGTCTAGAAACTGACGGAAAACCCTATTAATTAGGTCCATGAAAGCTGCAGGAGAATTAGTCAACCCAAAGGACATGACCAAGAATTTATAATGACCATATCTAGTTTGGAAGGCTATTCTAGGAATGTATGACTCCCTAACTTTCAACTGATGATATCCCAAACGAAGGTTTATTATAGAAAAAGACTTAGCACCCTGAAGCTGATAAAAAAGGTCATCAATTCTAGGAAAAAGATATTTATTTTTCATTGTGGCCTTATTCAATTGGCGGTAATCTATGCATATATGCAGGGAACCATCTTTCTTTCGCATAAAGAGTATAGGTGCACCCCAGGGCAAAATACTAGGTCTGATAAAACCTTTATCTAGGAGATCTGCTAGCTGTTCTTTCAACTCTTTTACCTCTGCAGGAGCCATTCTATATGGCGGAATAGAAATAGGATGGGTATCTGGAAATACATCAATACAAAAATCTATCTCTCTATCAGGTGGAATTCCTGGGAGATCATCTAGAAAAACTTTTGGGAATATATTTATTACAGGGACAGACTGAAGGGAAAGACTTTCGGTGTTAGAACCTTTAACCTGAATAAGATGATATAAGCAACCCTTAGATATAAGTTTTTGGGCTCTGAGATAAAATATAAAGTGTCCTCTAGGTGCTAAAGAGTGTGCCTCCCACTCTATCGCTGGCTCATTCGGAAAAGAAAAGGTAACCTTTCGGGTCCTACAGTCTAGTGTGGCATAACACCGATGAAACTAGTCCATCCCTAGGATCGCATCAAAAGCAACCATATCAAGTTCTATGAGGTTTTCCACCGTATCCCTACTAAGAATAGACACGACACAATTTGTATACACCCTCCTTGCAATCACCCACCGGGGTGGAAACAGAGAAAGGTTCGGCAATAACTTTGGGCTCAAACCCAAAACTAACCGCCACATACGGGGTCACATAGGATAAGGTAGACCCTGGATCAAGTAACAAAAAAACATCATGGGAAAATATTTGTAATGTATCGGTGACAACATCTGGTGAGGCTTCCACCTCCTGTCGGTTGGTCAACGCATATAACTAATTGTGATCGCTCCCAGCAGCTATAGTAGAACACTTTTGGGGCAGTGGTGGTGCAGAAGAGTTTTCTTGAGACTTAGCTCCACCAATATTTCTCCTAGCGGAGGGACAATCTCCTTGGAAGTAGCTCGTCTGACCGCAAGAATAACACACAAATGCGCCTAGCTGACACTTACCTGGGTGATGCCTACCACAAGTCTCACACCGTGGAAACGTACGATGTTGTTGCGCCATACTACCCTGCGATCGAGTATCCTGAGATCTGGGTCCATAACTAGTCTAAAAACTTTGGGGGCGTCTATCAACTAGGGGTCTTGGCTCTGCGGCACTAGCTGCACACTGTGCCTTGTCCCAAAACTTTTTATTTCGCCACTTATTACCCCAATTACCACCCTAATGCTGACTGGGGTTCTGATCCGCTGATCTGGCTTTCTTCGCCTGCCTATCCTTCTCTCTGGACTTGGCTATCTTCTTCTTTTTCTCCTCAACCTTCTGCATGTGTATTGTTAGCCTAGCAAAGTCCAATTCCCTATTTAGCAACACCCTTTGACATTCAATCACCAGATCATCTGAAAGGCCGGAAGTAAACTTCTTCATTCGGTCCCTCATACTACTCGTCATCTCAGGAGCATAATGGGCCATCTGATTAAATTTTAAAGTATACTCCTGAACACTCATCTTACCCCACTTAAGGTTTATGAACTCCTATGCTTTAGCTTCTCTCATCTCTAAAGGAAAGAATCGGTCAAGAAAAGTTTCCACAAATTCGCCCCATACTGTGGGCTCAACACTATCACCCTTTGCCTCTTCCCACTCATTATACCATTAGTTCGCTACATCCTTTAGCTGATAAGCCGCTAGTTCAACACCTTCCATCTGATCCACATGCATCATTCTGAAAATCTTCTCCATTTCGTCTATGAACTCTTGCGGATTATCTTCTACCTTAGTGCCAGTAAACTTAGGTGGGTTCATTCTCATAAACTGACACACCCTAGTAGCTTCAGATATAACATGTGCAGACCCAATATCTTCTGATTGTTGGTCCTGATTAGCCACCAACTATGTTAGCATATGAATAGATTGTCTGAATTATGCATTTGAAATATCTGTCTGAGTAGTCGGGGGATGGTTAACATTGGTCCGTGGAGCCCTAAGTGAACTAGTCAGGACTGGAGGGACTCCAAGAGTAGGTATAGGTTTTGGAGTATGAGCTCTGTTATGTGTCCTCATCCCATGAGTGGGACAGACTTCGTCCTCTTGAGCATTAACAATGGTACGACAGGGAGGCATAGCTAGTTTTCTGAAAAGTAAGAGATCATTGATTACGGGACAGATTAGACTCTGAAGCACGAACTAAATCATAAAGAAGAGAAATATTCCTAAACTCCTAGTAGTCTCCTACCTATAAGTGTGGCGCGCAACATACACATAAACAGGACTCCAGTCGACACGATTTTGTAGACACCCTGGAATCATGAACCGTGCTCTGATACAAAGTTTGTCATGACCTGAACTAGGGCCTAGCCATGACGGACATCCCAAACCATGAAGGCTCGAAACACCCTTCTCTATCTGATAATCTTGCACAACACTTATATAATAAAGAAGATGTGAAAACATAGTCAGCTACGGAAACATGGTCAAATTCTAATATCAACATAAGTATGGAAAACAGTAGTACAACTACAGCTAAATAACATCTGACTAAGTCTGCAAAATCTCTACTATATGAAAATCTGATAACTGTTTGAAAATTGGGACAAGGCCCCTAGTAGACCAAAACAATTATAAGGGTCATAATCTGAAAGATGGGCCTTCTGGAATAGAGAAGGCTCACCAACTGAACACTGTAAACTCCGTCTGATGAATCTACTACCTTTCTGGACCCCTAGATTGAGCCTCAGAACTTAGAGGGAGGAAGGGGGTCAATACAAATCTATTTGTACGCAAAGTATTCCAAAATAAAACTTTTATATAGATAAAATAGTTGGAGAGAAAATCATCAAATACTATACATGAAATGGTTTTAAAACACATAGGCACTTTCTAAAAATCACAAATCATTATTATCAATGCAATGTCTAATCTTTGTATAACTTCTGAGTAAGGTGGCACTCCCCTACAATTCCGATATTCAACGGGCTGTATGGAATCCGCCATTGACTCGGTGGGGAAGCCCCCAATCCAAGTGTGCTGCAAGGGTTGGAGTTTCTGATTCTGATATGCCACATGGCACTAGGCCAGCGTAATATAATGTACCCAGATCGGTAACTCACGGTTTTGGATAACAAGTTGTCTGACTTATGCCTTTTTCGGGGAACTGCCTAAGCTCTCTTTATGCCCAATTTTATCCCATTCTAAATCATGCATTATTCTAGTTTCAACATCTAAAAATTCTGACTTTAAACATGTATTCTATTCTGTTCTGAATTACCATGGCATAATCTGAGTTGGTGACATCACACCAAGACTTGAAAGTCCTATTTCTGAGCCATAATGTACCATACATGATGCTTTCATGAAAACTCAATTCAGACCACCCAAACATGCAATTAGTTTAAGAGATTTCATGTTCCGAAACACACATCAAAACTATGCAAAAAATCTTCAACAATATGGTGGTCATATGCCTTTAGCAAAATCATGCACTCTTTCTTTATAGGAATATTTTCAACATTTATCAACCTAAATAACCCTCTCTCTTTTGAAATTCAAATCATAATTCAAATATAACATCATTCAAGACATTTCATAACATGTTTTTCAAGTGCAGTTTAGAACAATTCATATCATATGGAAGATGAGAAAGATCATACAAGAGAGGGGTTCATTATAAGTCATTCTCTCAATTGAATATTACTCCTTAAACACATTTATACATACATACATACATACATACATACATATATATATATATATATATATATATATATATATATAATTTTCAAAATAATTTGGGGGAAGGCCTAAAGGCTAAAACAATAGCATTAAAACTTCTAAAATATGATTATATTCATAAATCCAAAACCCTTTTTCTTAAAACTTGATTTCTAAGCCCATGAGATTTTAGGAAAACCCCGCATACCTTAAAATATGGAAACAATGGGTGTTTCTTGAAGCCTATAATATGGGGATTTCGAATGTTCAATTGATTTTGAAAACACACAGTTGAATCTTGAATTTCTTGAAGTTCTTGTTTGAAATTCTAGAGAGGCTTCTTGATGATTTTGATGAAAATAGGGTTAAGTTTCTCAAACATACCCTAAATCATTTGTTTGGATGGTTTTAAAGGTTAGGGAAAAGTCAAAATTACCCTTAATGACTCCTAAACAGAACTGGAAATTTGAACTTAAAAACCCAATTTCGGGTGCCACCGCGACGCGCCACAATTACGGTGGTCTACTGGAATTCGACGAGTGGGAAATTGGCTGCCTCCGCGATGCGCCACTATTGCGAAACCCCACTGGAATTTGATTATTGTCAATTTGACCCTCTCCGCAACGCGCTAGATACCGAAATGACGATGTTTACAACTGGAACCTTAAATTATTCATAACTTCTACACCGAGGGTCCGTTTTGGATGAATCTTATATCATTGGAAAGATAATTCAGTCATATACTTAATGAAAGTTTGAAATCTAACAAATTCCACAAGAAAATTAATTTAGATCATTCTAGAAGCTAATGCTTATACTTTCCATGGACGAAATTTAGCTAAGAAGACGTCGAGGGTGTTACAATAGCATATGAACCATCTATTGGAAATGACCAAGTATATAAAGACATCTATTGCAATAGATTGATCTTCTATCGCAAAAAATTAGTATTATATTGAAAATGACCAGATAGATAAAGACAGTTGTTGCAACAGATTAGTCATCTATTGCAAAAAATTAGTAATCTGTTGGAAATGACAAATAGATAAAGTCATATATTGCAACAGATTGGTCATCTGTTGAAAATAACCAACAAATAAAGACATTTGTTACAACAGATGACCAATCAATTGCAACGTATGTGTATATCTATTTGATAATTTTCAACAGATAACTCATCTGTTGCAACAGGTTAAATCTATTGCAATAGGTTATACACTTAAATGATCATGTAATTACTATGAGATTAATTGAAATTTTAATTATTAAATCAATTTAGCTATTACTAATATGGCATAATTTGAACTATTTCAAATAAAATTAGTCAATTGATCACTCTACTCAAATCGAACACACTAAGATCATCGTGTAATTAATATGAGAATAATTGAAATCGTAATTGAAATTATCAATTCATCTTTAATTTTAGTTAAATCAATGTTGTTATTACTAATAATGTCTTAATTTGAATCATTTCAAATAAAATTGGCCAATTAATACTTTACTCAAGACGAATACACTTAGATGATCGTGTGATTACTATGAGATTAATTAAAATCGTAATTAAATTATAAATTAATCTTTCATTTTAGTTAAATCAATTTAGTTATTACTAATAATTTCTTAATTTTAATTTTTTCAAATCAAATTGGTCAATTGATCATTCTACTTAAGACGAAATACTTAGTTGATCATGTAATTACTATAAAACTAATTGAAATTGTAAGTGAACTTACTAATTCATCTTTAATTTTTGTTAAATCAATATAGTTATTTCTAATTATGGCTTGGTTTGAATTATTTCAATAAAATTGGTCAATTGATCACTCTACTCAGAATGAACAAACTTAGTTGATCATGTAATTATCATGAGATTAATTGAAACAATAATTGAACTTATTAATACTAGTTAAATCAATTTAGTTAAAACTAATATAATGACTTAATATGAATCAATAGATGAATAAGATGTTTCAAAAGATGAGCAATCTGTTGAAAATGACCAAACAGATAAAGACATCTATTGCAACATATTAGTCATTTATTGCAACAAATTAGTAATCTATTGGAAATAACAAACAGATAAAGTCATATGTTGCAATAGATTGGTCATCTATTGGAAATGACCAACAAATATAGACAATTGTTACAACAGATGACTAATCTATTGTAATATATGTGTATTTCTGTTTGATAATTTTCAATAGATGACTCATCTGTTGCAATAGGTTATACACTTAAATGATCATCTAATTAATATAATATTAATTAAAATTGTAATTATTAAATAAATTTAGCTATTACTAATAATGACTTAATTTGAATCATTTCAAATAAAATTAGTTAATTGATCACTCTACTCAGAACGAACACACTAAGATGATCATGTAATTAATATGAGAATAATTGAAATTGTAATTGAACTTATCAATTCATCTTTAATTTTAGTTAAATCAATCTAGTTATTACTAATAATATCTTAATTTGAATCATTTCAAATAAAATTGGTCAATTAAAACTTTACTCACGACGAATACAGTTAGATGATCATGTAATTAGTATGAGATCAATTGAAATCTAATTAAAATTATAAATTCATCTTTAATTTTAGTTAAATTAATTTAATTATTACTAATAATTGCTTGATTTTAATTATTTCAAATAAAATTGGTCAACTAATCATTTTATTTAAGACGAAACACTTAGTTGATCATGTGATTACTATAAATTTAATTGAAATTATAAGTCAACTTACTAATTCATCTTTAATTTTTGTTAAATCAATATAGTTATTTCTAATTATTATTTGGTTTTAATCATTTCAAATATAATTGGTCAATTGATCACTCTACTCAGGAAGAACACGCTTAGTTGATAGTGTAATTACCATGAGATTAATTGAAACTGTAATTGAACTTATTAATTCATGTTTAATTTTAGTTAAATAAATTTAGTTATTACTAATATAATGGCTTAATACGAATCAATAGATGACTAACATGTTGAAAAAGATGAGTAATCTGTTGAAAATGACTAAAAAATAAAGACATCTGTTGGAAATGACCAAATAGAAAAAGACATCTGTTGAAAATGACCAAACAAATAGAGACATATGTTGCAATAGATGACTAACCTGTTGTAATAAATGACTCATCTATTGAAAATTACCAAACAAAAATAAACATTTATTGCAATAGATGACTAAGTCATTGCAACAGATGACTCATCTATTAAAAATTATCAAATATATAGGCTATATGTTGGAAAATAATTTAAAATACTAAAGCTCAAATGTTTTTAAGAGAACTCAAATATTTTTCCTTTTGTCTAAGGTCTTGTTTTTAATTTTAGTTAAATCAATTTAGTTATTACTTATAATTGCTTAATTTGTATCATTTTAAATAAAATTTATCAATTGATCATTCTATTAAGGAAAAATACATTAATTGAAATTGTAAGTGGACTTATCAATTCATATTTAATTTAGTCAAAATAAATTTAGTTATTACTAATAATGACTTAATTTGAATCATTTCAAATAAAATTAGTCGATTGATCACTCTCCTCGAGATGAATACACATAGTTGATCGTGTAATTCTATGAGATTAGCTGAAATTGTAAATGAAATTATCAATTCATCTTTAATTTTAGTTATATCAATTTAGTTATTATGAATAATGACTTAGTTTGATATATTTCAAATAAAATTGATCAATTGATCACTCTACTCATGGCGAATACACTTAGTTGATCATTTAATTACTATGAGATTAATTGAAATTGTAAGTTTATCTTTTAGTTAAATCAATTTATTTATTACTCATAATGAATTGATTTGAATTATTTCTAATAAAATTGGTCGATTAATCACTCTACTCGGGACACAAACACTTAGTTAATCATGTAACTACGATGAAATTAATTGAAATTGTAAGTGAAATCATTAATTCATGTTTAATTTTAGTTAAATCAACATATTTATTACTAATAATGGCTTAATTTGAATCATTTAAAATAAAATTGGTCTATTAATTATTCTACTTAGGATGAAACACTTAATTGATCATGTAATTACTGAGATTAAATGAAATCGTAATTGAACTTACTAATTCATCTTTAATTTTAGTTAAATCAATATAGTTATTTCAAATAATGGTTTAATTTGAATTATTTCACAAAAAATTGGTCAATTAATCACTCCACTCAGTACGAAACACTTAATTGATTATGTAATTACTATGAGATTAATTGAAATAGTAATTGAACTTACTAATTCATCTTTAATTTTAGTTAAATCAATATAGTTATTTCTAATGAGGATTTAATTTGAACCATTTCAAATAAAATTGGTCAATTGATCACTCTACTCAGGACGAACATACTTAGATGATCGTGTAATTACCATGAGATTAATTGAAGCTGTAATTGTACTTATTAATTCATATTTTATTTTAGTAATTAATTTAGTTATTACTAATAATGAATTAATGTGAATCAATAGATGACTAACATGTTACAGCAGATGATTAATCTGTTGGAAATGACCAAACAAATAAAAACATCTGTTGAAAATGACCAAACAGATATAGACATCTATTGCAACAAATGACTCACTTGTTGCAACAACTGATTCATCTATTGAAAATTATCAAACAGATATAGAAATCTATTGCAACAGATGACTAAGTTGTTGCAACATATGACTTATCTGTTGGAAATTACTAAATAGACAAAATAAGTGCTGAAAAGCAATTTAAAATACTAAAGCTCAAATGTTTTTTAGGAGAATTCAAACGTTTTCCCCCTTGTATAAGGTTTTGTCTTCAATTTTAGTTAAATCAATTTAATTATTATTAATAATTGCTTAATTTGAATCAACAAATGACTACCCTATTATAAGCATTTATTGCAACGGATGACTAACTTGTTGCAACAAATAGGTGATCTGTTGGAAAATAATTAAAATACTAGGGAACTCAAATGTTTGTCCCATTGTCTTAAAGACTTGTCTTTAATTTTAGCTAAATCAATTTAGTTATTACTAATAATTGCTTAATTTGAATCAACAGATGACTAACATGTTGCAACAGATGATGCATCTGTTGGAAATTATCAAACAGATAGAAAATCTGTTATAATAGATTGGTCATCCATTATAAAGAAATTAAAATACTAGGGAACTTAAATATTTTTAGGAGAACTCAAACATTTTTTCCCTTGATCCTTTTGCATTTGATGTATGATACACTATTTTGGTCTTCTTTACCCATTTCATAAAATGTTTCTTGTATTTAACTTATTCGTTGTGCCTTTGTTGAAATTTTTGGAACTTTTTTAGGTCAAATTTTGTTCGTATATCATTTGGACATTACTTCATAGGTGATTTTGTAAGTATAATTATGATTTTTGTTGATTTTTTTTATTTGGTATGTCTGCTACGGCTACAATGGATAGATCCTGCAACATAAATCCAACATATGAGTTATTTGTTCCAACAAGTGAGTAATCTGTTGCAACATATGACTAATCTGTTGCAACAGATGACCCATATGTTCGATTCATGTTACAACACTATAATACAAATCCAATAGATGAGCAATCTGTTGTAATAGATTAGTCATATATGTTGCAACAGATTACTCATCTGTTGCAATAGATTAGTCAATATGTTGCAATAGATTACTCATCTGTGCAATAGATTAGTAATATATGTTGCAATAGATTACTCATCTGTTGGATTCACGTTACATATTTTATCTCTTATTGAAAAATAGCAGTAGCAGATACACCCAGATGAGAAATTCAACTAAAAATTATAATTTTACTTACTAAAATCACCTATAAGTAATTCCCAAGTAATATATGAATAAAATTTGATCTAAAAAAATTTGATCAAGTAGCAATAGTAGCGATAACAATAATGCTCAACAACAAGAAGATGATGATGATGAACAAGAAGAGATGATAATGAAGAAAAACATGATGATAATGAAGAAGAAAATGATGAATAAAGCAACAACAACAATGAACAATAAAAATCATGAAGAGAGAGAAAACTCTAATAAATGAGAAGAGAGAGAGAAGTTCTTTTTTTCCCCTCAATTTCTAGTTATATTAGGTTTTACATTCAATCAAAGTGTAAATTAAAAAACTTGTGGGTTATTTTCAAACTTTTTTACTTTCTTAATCCTTAATAAAGTAATTGTCACCTCTACTCAATTATTAAGACTTGTGTCACCCACACCTCATTTTAAAACTCTTTTGTCACCTAGAGCCCAAAGCCCTATGAAACTTTGGGGTAATATTAAGTTTAGTATAATGTAGATGGATTTGTATATTTTATTTATTTATTTATTATTTCATTAATTTATTAAATAAAGTATGATAACTATTTATTAAATTAATTAATTATTTTAATTAAATATTTCTTTATATTTATATTTCGAATAAATAAAATTATCTTGGGTTTATGAAAGATAAAATAGTGCCTTTAACGTTAGGTAAATTTTAGACACGTTTAAATTTTTCGTCTCAATTAAGTATACGGCGTACGCATCTTTTTGAGACATTTTAAAATTCAAGGATGCAATAATGCACTTTGATAAATAATTTTCTAAAATTAACTTTTTCACCTATTTATTAATATAAGATAATACATAAGTTTTCGGTATAATGAAAATGAGTGAATCTAGGCCCAAGCATAATTTATCAAATTAATTTAAATAAAAATAAGTCAATAAAAGCAACCATCCTAAAATCACGAGATGCGAGGGTGCCTTACACCTTTTCCTCGGGCAACAGAATTCCTTATTCGGTCTTCTGTTTTTGTAGACCATAATAAAGAGTCATTTTCTTTTGATTAAGGATTCAATAAGGTGACTTGGAACACCATAACTCAATTCCAAGTGGCGACTCTAATTAAACTAGTCCTTAATCAAAATTGTCACTTTAATTGAAAAAACCCTTCGATTCGACCCTCGAGCGGAAAAGGGGTATGATCTCTACGACTCCGCTGGGGAAACATTGGAATTCGAGCTTTTAATATTGACTTTTACTTGCTTTAATTATTTTAATATTGTGTTTGTTGGCCTTATGTTCTACTTGTCACTTATTTACCGCTTTGATATTGATTGAACCGTATTATATACTATCTTCTCTTGCGCACTCTCTCTGAGTCTTGAAATAGGATAGAAAGAATGCAGCGTATGCATCCTACTTTCTTTTCGAGATAGCCGGAGTGTTAGGACACTCGGTGAAGGATTATAGTCACACATGTTAGGCGAGGCTCGGATCGGCAACAAAGTCGGAGTAGCCCGGCCACCGACCAAGTTGTCCCTCCCCAACTCGAGTGTCACTCGGGTAAGCCAGTCTAGACACCTATCCCTATTAGATTTAAACTTAGAAGAACTGAAAACTCAGAATCTGGCTATCCCTATTATGTTTTGCTTTATTTTCATTATATGAATTTAACTTAGCGGGACTCGGCACAGGGACTGGGTCTGTCTAGGACAGGTATCCCTTTTTATAATGACCAATATATGCATCCTATGTGCTCTTTGACATTTGTTTAGAAGGCTATCTTATTGTTGACCCACTTTTAGGCATCTTTAAAATGCAAGAGATTCTATTATTCTCAAATTTTGTGAATTATTTTTCAAAGGAAAATTTTATTTTTAAAAGAAAGAAAAATTTTAAATATATAGTAACATATTTTTACGGTCTTCATGAACTACGGGAGTCTGATATTTACTTTTTAGTGGGATACGTAGGAAATCCTACCCGGGATACGACCCTGTATTTGAAAAAAAATTAATATAAATATATTTATTCAGATATTTATTGAAGGATATTTTTGATAAATAATAAAAAATAATAAAATAAAAAATGATTATTTTCATCTTTATCTTATTTTTTCCTTTCTAATTTTCAAAATTAATTATAATATAAATCCTAATGGCCTGAACCTTTAGGGGTCGTGAGCTGATTTTTTATAAAGTAATAAAATATGTAAACATATATGTTAGCAGTCCTGAACCTTTAGGAGTCGTGAGGCTAAATTTTTTATGCAACTTTATACATAAACAATCATTTTTATTTCTTTCTTTCTAAGTCATTTTATTTTCTTTTCCTTTTCTTTTAAGTGTACTTAGTGATTTTCTCCAAACATATAGCTAAAACTGTCTAGAGGTCTGTTATTGCAAAATTTTTGATAGAGTCGATATAAATAAGTGTTTTTTTCTATAAAATATTGCCATTCATGTTTCTCTCACTTTAACTTTTAATAAAATTGTTCTTTGCAACTAAGTATCAATTTAATGGTCACACTAAGTTTCACAAGTCAAGTTAAAAATTCTTTTCAAAAATTAATAAATTAAGTTCTGTGTAAGTCTAGACATTTATTAATATCATGACCTTGTCAATAGGTAATAAAATATCTCCTCCTGTTTATGAAAAACGTCAAAAGAGAAAGAGGAATTGGAGTGTAACGCTTCAGGTTGTGATTATACCGCTTTGCAGCTTTGGTTGTGATGGAACGAAATGAATACATTCGATTATGATGAGATACATAAATATTTGGGTTTTTTGATGAGTATAATGACAATCAACCCTAATAGGAAAGTGATTGATGCATTACTAACTTTTTGTGACCCGAAGAATAATGTATTTCATTTTTCAGATTTTGAGTTGACCCCGACTTTAGAGGAGATAGCGAGCTATGTTGGATATGGAGATATGCATCGGAAAAAACTTATAGACCCAAGACTCATCTCTATAAATAGAGTCTGCAAGATCATGAACATACGGAACTCAAAAGAAGAATCAATGAAAAAATGTTGGGTCTCCTTGCAGTTTTTGTATGATATATACGGAAGGCAAGAAAGGTTTGAGAAGTACGGTAAACAACTATGTAACAAGGAAAATTTTGAGGTTTGGAAAGTTCATAGGTGATTAGAATTCTTGGTAGTCTTTTTAGGCACCATGGTCTTCTCGAGGAGAGAAGGAAAAATTAATATTCGTTTAGCTGGAGTGGAACATATACTGATTAAGAAAGATTACACTATGGTACCAATGATCTTTGCCAATATTTACCGTGCTTTGAATGTTTATCAAAAATAAAAGAGTTTTTTCGAGGGATGTAATATCTTGCTACAGATATGGATTGTGGAGCATCTTTACCGATGTCCTATAGTTGGAAGGTTTAATCCTAAAAGATTCAATCGCATCAATGACTGTGAGAAAAGGATGGAGAAATATAAGTGTCCATAAGGAATTAGAGATTAAGATCACTCACCCATCTCTATTCATCCATACCGAATGGTTCTAGCAGAACTCAAAGAGTTAAAACAGTTGAAGGATCTCCTAGATAAGGGATTCATGAGACCCAGCATATCCTCTTTTAGTGCACCAGTTCTATTCGAGCGTCAGAAAGACAGTTCTCTCAGAATGTGTATTGACTATCGTCAGCTAAATAATGTCACGATCAAGAAAAAGTATCCACTCCCCAGAATAGAAGACCTATTTGAATAACTCAAGGGTGCCAGTTACTTTTCTAAGATAAATCTTAGATCAGGCTATCATTAGCTCAGGGTCAGAAAATGTGACATTCCAAAAATAGCTTTCAGAACTCGGTATGGTTACTTTGAATGCCTAGTCATGTTATTAGATATTACCAATCCCCCAACAACTTTCATGGACATAATGATCTAGTTATTCAAGCAGTACTTGGATATGTTCGTCATAGTCTTCATTGATGAAATTTTTTCTACTTCCATAGTGAACATGATCATGCAGAGCATCTCAGAATAGTATTACAGACTCTCAAAGCTCATCAGTCATTCACCAAATTCAGTAAGTGCGAATTTTTGCTAAGTTCAATATCTTTCCTTGGTCACATAGTTTTTGGTGATGGCATTTGAGTTGATCCTCAGAAGACCGAAGTAGTAAAAAACTAGCCCATACCCATCTTTCTATTAGATATTAGGAGTTTCTTGGGTTTGGATGGCCATTACAGATGGTTTGTTGAGGGATTTTAATATATTACATCCCCTATGTCCATATTAACTCAGAAGAAAGTCAAATTTAGATTCTTGTGAGAAGAGTTTTTAGGAGTTGAAGACTCGACTCACTACAGCCCCAGTTTTGACTTTACCAGATAGTTCAGAAAATTTTGTTGTGTATTGTGATGCTTCCAGAGTTGGTTTGGAGTGTGTTTTAATGCAGAGAGGTAAGGTCATAGCCTACGCCTCTAAACAGCTTAAGCCTCATGAGAAGAATTCGCTACTTATGATCTTGAGTTAGCAGGTGTAGTTTTTTCCTTAAAGATTTAGAGGCACTATTTGTATGGGGTTCATGTTGATGTGTTCATAGATAATAAAAGCTTGCAGCATGTATTTTCTCAGAAAGATCTGAACCTGCATCAGATAAGGTGGTTTGAGTTGTTGAAAGATTATGACATAATTGTTTTGTATCATCCGGGAAAAGAAAATGTAGTGATTGATTCTCTCAGTAGGATGTCTATGGGTAGTGTTTCTCACGTTGAGGATGTTAAGAAAACGTTAGTTCAGGAAGTCTATTATTTTGCCGGACTAGGTATCCACTAAGTCGATTCATCAGAGGGTAGCGTATGGGTGCAGAATAATTTAGAATCATCTCTAGTTTATGAAGTAAATAAAAAGCAGAATAGAGATTCCAGTATAGTTAAGCTAAAAAGTCAGTCAGAGATCATAAAGTAGAGGTTTTCTCCCAAGGGGGAGATAGAGTGATCCATTGCTAGGTTAGATTATTTGTGCCATGCATGGATGGCGTGAGGTAGAGGATTCTTGCAGAGGTGCATAGAGCACTTTACTCGATTCATCCAGGGGCTACTAAGATGTACCGCGACTTGTGGGAGGTCTATTGGTAGAGTGGGATGAAGAGATACATTGCAGAGTTTATGGCTAGGTGCTCTATATATTAGCAAGTCAAGATTGAGCATCATAAGCCTAGTGGTTCGATGCAGGAGTCAGTATTCCCACTTAGAAGTGGGAGAAGGTGAACATCAATTTTGTAACGGGTTTACCCCGTACTCGTCGCCAACATGATTTGATTTGGGTCATTATTGATAAGATGACCAAATCAGCTCATTTATTACCAGTTCATACCTCTTATTTAGTCGAGGATTATGCCAAACTCTATGTTAGAGAGTTGTTCAGATTGCATGGAGTTCCATTGTCCATCATTTCAGATAGAGGTACACAGTTCACCTCTCACTTTTGGAAAGCCTTCCAAAAGGGTCTGGTACCCAAGTTCACCTCTGTACAACCTTTCACCCTCAAACAGATAGTCAAGTAGAAAGGACCATTAAGACTTTAGAAGATATGCTAAGAGCGTGTGCTATTGGCTTTAAGGGTAGTTGGGATGACCACCTGCCCTTAATTAAGTTCGCATATAATAACAGTTATAATTCCAATATTCAAATGGCCCCGTTTGAGGCGCTTTGTGGGAGGAGATTTAAATCTCCTATTGGTTCATTTGAAGTAGGTGAAGCCACAGTGGTAGGGCCTAACTTGGTATTTGATACCTTAGAAAGAGCTCAGTTGATTAGGGAAAGACTTAAGACAGCTAAGAGCTGACAGAAATCGTATTCCAATGTGCGAAGAAAAGATATCGAGTTTGAGATTGGTGATTATGTGTACTTGAAAATCTCGCCTATGAAGGGAGTGAAGGGATTTGGCAATAAAGGTAAACTCATTCCCCAATATATCGGTCCTTACCGAATTCTCATCCATTTCAGAAAGGTAGCCTACGAGCTTGAGTTACCTTCAGACTTAGCTTCAGTATATCCAATATTTCATGTCTCCTTGCTAAAGAAATGCATAAGTGACCTAACAGTTGTAATCCCGATAGAGGGAATTGATGTCCAGAATAGCCTCTCTTATGAGAAAATCCCAATTGAAATTCTTGATTATCAGGTTCGTACACCGAGGAATAAAAAAGTTCCTCTAGTCAAAGTTCTTTGGAGGAATCAGTCTGTTCAGGGAGCTACTTGGTAAGTGGAAGCAGATATGCGGATCAAGTATCCTCACCTATTCTCCACAAACTCAAACTCAGCTCAAGGTGACAGTTTTCCTTGAATTTAATCAGTTCCATGCTCAGATTACCTTTACAAAATCTGTATCGATTTAGTTACATATCATTCTCATATCATTCATACCTTCATGAAATAGCTCAGTCATGTGTCATGCTTTCAAAATTCTGTTATGCTTCAGTTATGCATGTTCAGTATGATAACTTAGTATATCAATAGTTTCAGTCATGAAATCATGCTTCAGTTAGTGCATGTTCAGTAAGTAAACTCAATCTATCAGTATTCTCAGCTTAGTCAGTCTCATTTGAGGAAGAATGTTTCCAAGGGCAGATATTGTAAGACCCCACAAAACTCTAAGCTTAACTCAGTAGTTTAGAGCATGAAAAAAGGTCCCAGACTTAGAAATTTCAGCTAAGTATTTATACTTAGAATTATTTTAGCCTTCATAAGTTGGCGATCATATTTTACAACCCTTACGACCTTAAAATATTGATCCTTGGATTGAATCATGATTAGGTGTGTCAATAGGTCACTTAGGGTGAGTTTTAGATTTTCCAGACCTCGTTTGAAACATGTTTAGGAGTACAAAATAGTGGATCGACGCGATCTGGATATGGCACACCGCCTATTGCTTTGATAGATATTTTCTCCAGCTCCCAGTTTAAATTTCAGTGAGCCAACACGATCTCAATGCGATGTGTTAGTCATCGTATTGACCAAATCGATGCAATGCATCGGTCTATGCGTCATTGGGCACATTTTTAGTCATTAAAATTTTGTATCCAAAAGGGTATTTAGGTCATTTTCCTACCTTATTTCGTCCCCAAAAATATGAAATTAAGCCTTTTTAAAGGATAAATCACTCATTCTCTCTCAAATTTTCTCAAGAACAATCCCCAGGGTATCCAATTTCAAAGTCAAGCTTCAAGAACACACTATCAAACTTCACGAATTTAAGCATCAAGGTATGTTAGGTGTTCATTCATGGGTTCCTTTCACCTATGAAGTCCAGGAACCCCTTTTTAAATCTACAAGTTTATGATTTCATGATTTACATGTTGGAATTGGATTGTGTTCATGTGTGAATTGATGTTTGGGATTTAATTCCATGATTTATTACAAATTTCATGAAAACTAGATAACTGTGGGTTGATTTATGTGATCTTCATGTTGAACTGTTGAACTACAAGATGAATGTAGTAGTCATGATATTATTGCATGTTTATAGCTATATGAAATAATCATGCTCCCCAAGTGTTTGATAAAATGCTCATGTGAATTAGATAGTACTATCATGACATGTTACTTTGTGTTCCCATTCATGTATGTCAAGTGTTTGACAAAATGTCAAAGTGAATGTATTGATAACAAGTACCTATTGTTATGTTTTTCAAGATCATGTCATGCTTTATTATCCATTCTATCGAGTCCTGAGGGTATTCAATACCTGAAATGTAGTTGGTTACCTGGAATTACAGTAGCTTCAGGATATTCTCAGTGATGTCACGTACAGTAGTACTTAGTCAGTAACAGAACTCAATGTATCCAGTCAGATAATAGAACCTAGTGAATTCAGTCTAGTTCAGTCAGTTAACATGATCAGTAATAGTTCAGTCCAGCCTAGCACAATTTAGAAATCAGTTCAGTGTCTATTTAGTTTGTAGTAGGATTCATCATCGAGTAAACCCAAGGATGGGGGCTCACCTGCCTGTAGAGGGTATGATCCTTAGAAGCAGTCCTTTCATTCCAAAACTACATAGCCATCATAGGTTAAGACATCAACCTTCCAATTGAGAGTTGATGAGGCATCTTACCTGCCAGTTGAGGGTACCACCACCATCTTTCAGAGCATTTTCTAGATGAGAGTGACTAAATAACTTGTCTTTACCCGTGGCACGGTACTGACACCCTTCCAGCTGGGGTTACAAGTTGGACACCAATTACTTCTAAAAGGGGCATATCGGTTAGATGATTACCTTCCACAGTTATAGTTTCAAACTCAGACTCAGTATAGAACTCAGTTCAGTTTTACAGAATCAGTACTGTCAGACACAGTCACCCAACTCAGTATAGAATTCAGTTTAGCTCTACAGAATTAGGACTGTCAGAAACAGTCACCCAACTAACAGTATACAATTATCAGTGAACTCAAATATCAATATTAAGTTATCAGAACTCAGTACTTAGTGTTAATATGATCTTAATTACAGTATGTGTAGTTATGTGCATAGTATTGCATAATCAGTATTTCCAACAGTTTCATATATACATGTACTCTTATTCTGTTATATTCATGTTACTCACTTTGTTATTGTTCATACTTATGAACCCATTCATTCAGTCTTACCTCATTTAATACATTCAAAGTACTAATGTATACCTTTTTTTTATGCTATAATGTCTTATATCATAGGTTCAGACGCACGAGCTCCTGATCGTACTTAGCAGCCCATATTATCAATAACAAATTTAGTGGTGAGTCCTTATAGTTCGAGGACAGATTTATCATTTCAGTATTTTAGTATTTAGTATGTTCAGTAGACGAAGTTAGTTGGGGACTTGTCCCATCAACTCCATATTCATACAGTTAGAGGCTTTCAGACTAGCACAATCAGTTTTTAGTTTTTCAGATGTTACTATCAGTACGTTCACTTATTATTCAGTATTTTGAGAACCTTATGACATTTCATATTTTCTTTCGCATATGTTTTAAGTATTACTATTTAGTGATTGCAGCTGGTACCAGTTATGGGTTATATTGGGGTCCTTCGGGATTATGAGCATCGTGTGATGTCTGGGGTGCAGACTCGGGGTGTTACACCTAAAATATATGGGAATATGATAATCTATATCTATATCTATATTATATTAAAACTGTAAGATGCTTAGAAAATTGATTTGAACTTTTTTCCCTTCATTAGTCTTCACTTTAGACAAAGTTGTCTTTTCACATCTTTTTTCTAATTAATAAATACTTAAAAAATATTCAAATGACTAAATAAATGGAGAAAATAGTTATTTAAATAAATGAAAAAAAATCTCGGCTCCAAATTTTATGGTTATTATATGAAAAAAACCATTAAAAATATCGATATACATGGATAATATATTAAAGTATTAATTTCTAATATTTACCTTCCATTTTAGGCTAGGAGTTCTATAATATTATATAAAAAATCTAAATATTAATTCCTACTAATATCTTACCTTCCCTTTAGGCGTAGGAGTTCTATTATATGGCTTTTCAATTCCTTTGTGATTTACTATTCCTGTTATAAAGGAAGTTATAAATCCTCTAGAAAGATAGATAATACATCAAAGCTTCAATGTTGTATGACATATCTATCATTCATATTCGACTGAATAACTTCTTCATCAATGCAAGATAGGGTCATAAGTATGGAGAAGAGATGTGAACTTAAGAAGATTTTTATTGGTGACATTCATACCACTGTGATGGAAGGTTTCGTAAATACTTTATTCTACCTCTATGAGGTAAGGGTAAAGTCTATGGAGTTTCAATTATTATATTTTTTGTAAGCAATCTAATGAAATTAATTCATCTGCATCATACTCTTATGGGTGCATTCTCTTCCCAATAGATCAATAATTTTTCATTCTTCAATTAATTTTTGAGTAGATTATCTTTTTAATGAAGAATTCATTCTTCAATTAATAACTGATATCTTCTCTTTTTGTTCACTTCACTTATTTTGTTTGGATGATTTCATGCTCACACTATCGCTTCTCAAGAACGTTGTTGGAGATAAAATCATATATGTCATAGTGGAGACATGTTACAACACTACATACTACATAATCTAAAACAAACCGAGGTAGCTTACTTTCTGATACTTATATCAGCGTCATTGGACTAGATGACTTTAGTAGAAAATTCAAGTGCAAATATTAAAATCATATATGTCATAGTGGTGGCATTCTACAAAACATCATCTTTTGTTCTTTAGATTTGGAGATAAAGTGCAAATGATAAAATAACATTCGGTAAATTGGTCATCTTGAAGGGGACGGAGAGAGCAGCCACGGGTACCATGAAGACTATTGCTGAAATTGTACAAGTTAGTTTTAAAGTTGATGTTATCTTTGTTTTCATGTATAATAGTAACTATTTTTTTCATGTTAATTGAGGATTGATTCATGTCCTTTAGAATGCGACTTTATCTTACCGAGGATATAACCTTAGATAGGAGGTTATGGAGGACACATAGTAAGGTAGGAGGTTATTTAGATAGTTGAACATTGTGTGGATAATTCTATACTATTATTATTTGTATTATTAGTCCTGGTATTACTCTTATAATTTCTTTTCCTTTGAGTTTGTTTATTATCTCTGGGTTTTTAACACTTCTTTCAAATATTTTTTCTTGAGCTCAAGGCCTAACGGAAACAACCTCTGTACCTCCAAGGTAGTGGTAAGATGCATTTTCTCCTTTTTAGAACTCATTTTTTAAAATTACACTAGGTATATTGTTGTTGTTGTGGACGATTATGTTGATGAAGTCTGAATTCAATAAAACTAACTAAAAGTATCAAAGGACTAGAAAAGAATGTTGATATGGAAGCTTCATGTTTCAAATAATCCTCTAAATAAACACCTTTTTTCCTTCATCCTCGTTCATATGAAAATTGCCCAAACATTTCCCTTTATGCTCTTCAATCATCTTGACATTATCTTTCTTGCGATGGTATGAGTCAATTGACACATTTCAAGGCTCTCATGATTGATCATTGGCATTAATGATAATTTGAGATATTTAAAAAATGACACAAGAACTCTGTTTGTTCGATTCATTAGTAGGCTAGGTTGTTGGGAGAATTTTGGGTTTATGCCTATTTGTAAATTGTTGTTTACCGTTTCACATGTCAAATATAGTAGGAAGTGCATTCAAATGTTTCACAAACTATTTTATCTACTTCTTAATGATCTTTCTGAGTAGCATTCAGTTACTGTCTTTCATGTAGTCAGGAATTTACTAAATTCAAGTTTTATTACTAGGCCTGAGGGAACAATTTTTAATTTTCTATAATTCTTTTAATTTATAATTACTAGATTTTGTAAGGAACTCTGAAATCCCAATGGGTGTACTGAAAATTAATTTTTTATTATTGTTATAGACAGTTAATTTAAGTAGATAAAAGTTCTCAAGCATAAGCAATCTTTCATGTTCTAGTTACACCTAGCTATAGGTAAAATTACTTGCCTTTTAGGTATGGACGTTTCCTTGTTGTTTCCTGTCCTTAGAATAAAACTAACACTTAAATGATACTTGTCTCCAAAGAATTTGTTCTGGTCATGCTTTTAAATGCAGCAAAAATTATAACAAGTTCGGCGACTATATGATCCTAAAACAACTTGGGAGAATAAACATGTTTATTGTTCAGCATAATCATCCCATGTTTTTTTAATTTGGGTTTGCATATTATAAAAGATCTTCAATCTTCATACCCAAAAAGAAAGTTATGATTTTCACAGTAAAACTAACACATAATATCACAATGTTGTATTAATGTTTCCTTTTATTTGTGACTAATGTATATATAAGTAGAACGAACTCATAATTCATTACTGACATTACATGTGACGTATTAATGCATAACCTGAAAATATTGATTTAAAGAAAGCTAGATAATTTATTAATGTGAGATCATTTTACTTTTGAAAAGAGCATTACCTGTACTATTGTCCGATTCTCTCAAGAGTTTCTTATATTATTTAATACGTGTAAAAAGTGTAAAAAGTAAAAAGCTTTTGTTTATCAATATGTTAAATGTTAGACATTTTTTTTCGTAATTCGTCCTTACATATATTTTGTAACTTCTTCATCTATATTATTTTCCCGCAAAGGCAATTGTTTTAACTTAAATTTTCTTCTACAACATCATTAAAAAGTTATATTACTTACTTAGCATGACATCTTGCAATGATCAGAGAAAATTTATCTTACCATCATAGCACTTCAGAAGAAAAAGAAGGGTGACTGAGCCATAAGAAAGCCTTGGAACATGCATTTATTTTAATGTGCATACATATTTTTGTAATTTAAATGACTATAATGCATTTATTGTAACTTTAGTTGTAATGTCATATAATTTATTTTTTTGTACGTAATTTTGTATGTTAACATGACATACATTTTATTAAATATATGGAGAAGAAGTCAAAGATTTGTGGACTTTGTGGTCATCCTAATATTTATATTCTCTTTTTAATATTTCAATCTTTTTTAGTACATATATCTAAACTATTGATGGAAGATCAAAGAAAATAAAGAATAATGTATGCACAAAATTGAGTTTATTCTTCTCATATATAGTTCTATTAGGTGAGATACACATGCAAAACACCTATCCTAAACTAGTTATTCTTAAATATATGTGCATAACTGAAAACTACAGTATGCATTACTCATAAATACATATGCACAACTGAAAAAAAATATTAATTCTTCCTTTTCATTTGACTTCCTTTCTTCACATATTTTTGTATTTTTGGGGATTTTGGAAATGAAGGTTTTCTCAATGTTTTCTGTTTCATGATTTTTCTAATATTTTTCGGCTCGTTACAATGGTTTGATCTTACCTTTTCTATGCCAACTTCTTTGTTCAACCAAATAGGAGTAGAAATCAACTTAACACAAGACCCCACAATCTTTCAACAAAAAAAAAATCTCAAAACCCCATCAAATAACATAGAAAAAGTTACAGTAGACCTCCATCAAATAACGTATCCCTCCATTATTGGAGAACCCCACAATCTTTCAACAAAAAAATCACAAACAACCCCCGCCCCCCCCCCCCCCCCCACACACACACACAAAAAAAAAACAAAGAAGGCAGATTAAAAAATATGAAAAAATATAAATTATATGAAAAGATAACGTGCAAATACTATAAAGATCAACTTACCTTATTTGATGGAACACAATTTTAAAAAAATGAAAAGAAATTTAAAAAAAATGGAGTGAAATATGGGAGGAAATTGATAAATATGGAGTGAAACATGGGAGGAAATTGAAAAAAGTGGAGTAAAATATGAAAGAAAATTGAAAAAAGTGGAGTGAAATATGAGAGAGTTTGAAAAAGGTGGAGTGAAAAATAAGAAAAGGTAAAAAAGTGGCTAAAACCCAAGCGCATTTCAATATAATAGTTAAAATATTGCTACTTTTGCTATAACTTGTAATTTTGAGAAAGTGTTGCTATTTATTGTAATTAAAGTCTTAAGTATGCTAGTTTCTGTAGTTTATGAGTAATGCATATTGTATTTTACCAGATTGCATATATTATGGATACATATGTATTCTACCAGATTGCATATGTATTTATGACTGATGCATATGTATTTTTCAGATATGCATATGTGTTTTTGAATAATATATATGTATTTTCTAGTTATTCATACGTTTTTATGTGGCTGCATGCTATATTTACAGATTTAAAATATATTTTTAGTTCTTCTTAGATTTTTATAGATGAATATGTATTTATGAATAATATATATGTACCTTTTCAGTGTCCATATGTATTTATGACTAATGCATATGTATTTTTTCGGAAATGCATATGTATTTTTTCAGTGTTGCACATCTATTTTATGAATAATGCATATGTATTTATGGATTTTTCGTCATAATAATATTTTTGATGCCTACATCATGAACAATAAAAGTGTAGTTCAAGCACAATTACACAAATATATTATGTCACTTTTTGTTATAGAGACTTTGTATCCTATGTATTTATATATATGTAAGAGTCAGATATGTATTTCTGTAAATACATATACAAATATATATATGTATGCTTTATACTGTAACTACATACACAGATCTGTATGTCTATTTATTTGTATATTTTATGAATATATACATGTGATATAGATATGTGTCTTTTAAAAATAAAAGCAAGAGATAGAAGTGTAAAAAAATAAAAATAAAATAGAAAAAGAAAAAAAAACAAAAAACAAAAATTCAAAGAAAAAGAAGTGAAAAAGGAAAAAAAAAAAAGAAGAAAGAGAAATAAAATTTAGAACTATAAGTGTAAAAAAAAAAGAAAAAAAATAGAAAAAAGATGATGAGACAAAAATAGGAAAAGACAAAGAAAAATATGAGAAAGAAACAAAAAACGAAAAAGGATAAAAAGAAGAGTGAAAATAAAGTGGAAAGAAAAAAAAGAAACAAAAATCAAAATAAAAAAATGATAAAAAAAAAAATAGAAAAAGAACATGAAAAATATGAGAAAAGAAAAAAAATAAGAAAATGAAAAAGAAAAAAGAAAAAAAAAAGGAAAAAGGATTAAAAAAAAGAGAAATAGAAGAATCATATAAGGAAAATGAATCTTTATAATTAAAAGTAGCATGAATTAAGGGATGGTTACTTCCCTTATTTAACTCTAACTAATGGAAGTTAAAATAGAAACTACTATTAAATTTGTATATGTATTTATATAACAATATTTTACTTAAATACAAAAGAAATAAAAAAAAAAAAAAAGAAGAAAACAAAAATAGAAAAAGAAAAAAGAAAATATGAGAAAGAAAAAAAATTGTTAAAGAAAAAAATAAAGGAAAAAACAAAAAAAGGATAAAAAAGAACAGAAATAGAAGAGTGAAAATAAAGTGGAAAGAAAAAAATCAAAATAAAAAAAATAAAAAAAGAAACGAAAATAGGAAAAGAAAAAGAAAAATATGAGAAGGAGAAAAAAAAACCGAAAAAAAAGGAAAAATAAAAAGGATGAAAAAAGAAGAGAAATAAAAGAATCATATAAGGAAAAGAAATCTTTATAATTAAAATTAGCATTAATATAGGGACAGTTACTTCCCTTATTTAACTCTGATGGGAGTTAAAATAGGAACTCCTATTTAACTTGTATATGTATTTATATAGCAATATTTTACTTAAATACAAAATACAACTTGCTATTTTTTGTAATTATGAATTAGTTGCTATAAAAGTATAATTATAGCTGTTAAGTTATTATTTTTGAAATTTTCCCTTAATTGGAAAATTTGGCATGCATCAGAATAATTAATAGAAGGATAATTTTATTTTATGACACTAGCAAATTATAAAGCATTTAAATGTCTAAAACAATAATATTTTGTCACGACCCGAATCGGGGCCATAGTCGTGACGGACACTCGAAGCATACCAAGGCATGAGATGACTATCTTAGCCTTACGTCATAAGCACAATATTATAAAGAAAATGCTGAAGCCAACCCATAAAAATGAAAGAGTTTGATAGATAATAAAATGATGTTTGAAAATCAAATCCCAATTCAGAAACAATGACCCAAGTAATGTCTACAAGCCTCTATCCAAGAACAATCTACTAAGTCGGGACATGAATCCGAATATGCCAAAAAAAAAAAAAAAGAGATGACAAAGTGTCCGAAAAGTAATTAGGTCTTTCGAAGGATGAAGGTTTCACCACTTATCACCAGCAGTCCAATAGAATAAAGAACCATCTAATGGAAATGGAACCTATATCATAAAATGATGTAGCGGCCGCAGATGGTCAGTACATCGAGTACTGACATGCAACCCAAAGAAAGGGATAAATATACATTTACTAGAAATCAATCATAAAACACATCCAACAACCATAAAGATAAAAATATGAAGGGGCAGGGAACAATGATTATGCAGACGTGACCCTTTTAAAAATTTATTCCTGAACTATGTAGCTTGACCCGACCTCTAGTCAGCCACGAGCTGTATGGGTTCGGTTCCCACCACTAGAGGAGCCCCAATCCATGTTAGCCACATGGACTGAAGATTAGGCTAAGTCACCAATAGGCAATAGTCTCCCAAAAGAATAAATGCGTACAACTGCGCAAAGCAAGCATACAGTGGTCATAGACCTCCAATGTCGGCAAACATGATTTCAAGTGTTGGTCACAAGGACTACACCATCTCGGTGAAGCTACACAATTCCCATTAAAGTCCAATTAAAATATTTCCACAAACCATTAACCATGGAGTCTTCCATTAAGACAATTTGAAATTGATATCGTCATATCAAGACTTGCAAGCCGTCCATATAATGTTATACCATTTCCATTTAACCTTTTAAACTTCAAATTCAAATTTGAAAATCCAATGTAAACCATTTCGTTCGATTAATGCTATAAGATGTTTCTAAGGACGAGTTAAACATTATAAAATTCCTATTTAATAACCAAATTCAAATTCAACTTACACTATAATTGTTAAAGTATTATTATTCAATATATTGTTATCCTTCATTTGCATCCAATCGCAATTTCAGTATTCACAAGCTATTATTTTGAAGTTATGTAACAAATGGCTCTTAAACACAATTGTTTCTTGTTTTTCTAGTGATGTTGTTGGATAGTCACATTAGAGGATAGACTAAATCAAATTAGTTATTTTTATATTGTCAATTGATTCATTTTTAATTTTTTTTTCTTTTCGTTATCTTAGTCACGTCTAATAAATAATTTAGCATTGACAATTTTATTGTCTGGTCATCTCAATCCGCATGGTCTTAAACAGTACACTGTGAAATTTGTATTGATTTAAGGGTAAATATGAGGTCTTTTTTTAAAAAATAGCACGAGTTGGGCGTTGACACTCAATTTTATTTCATGCTTTTTCTAACTTATTTCTCTTGAGCTTATAAGTTACTGATAATTTAAATGTATTTATATATATATATATATATGTATATATATATATATATATGTATATATATATATATATATGTATATATATATATATATGTATATATATATATATATGTATATATATATATATGTATATATTCAGTTAATTCAGAGTTAATTATACAACAACAACCCATCGAATGTAATCGCACAAGTGGGACGGGAGAGATAGAATATACATAGCCATTATAATGACGATTTTTGGTAGACCCTCAGCTCGATACACAAGTCATCAAAAAGAGATGAAGTTTCAAGTGTCGTAATCTATTATCTAAGGAAATGAGAAGATTAACAAAGATGGCATTCACCATATTGTATAGAGTGGATGAATTAAGACTTGCATTTGGAATCCTATGTGATGAGAAGGCGCCGCCATAAGTTAAAAACAAAAATTGACCGGATACAATAAGCTAATTGCCTTACCAAAAACTAAACCAAGCCTAGTTAAAACTTGCTACGAATATGGATTACTTAGTACCGTATATACCACGGATGGAATTGAGATATCCACTATACCCGAGATATATGAAGCATTTACCACATTTAAAAGAATAACCAAAGGTACTTTATTTTTTATAAAAATATACACGGCACCAGCAGAGATATTATTTGACGAAGTTAAGAAACCTATACAAGTTGTAAAAATAGGAATGACACGAGATATGATTATACCACAAGATATTGGTACACAGCCAGAGATACCCAGAATCGAGATACCAAAATTTTATGCAAACAAAAGAGTTATCGGACTATCTACAATTTTACAAGAGCTAGCAAATACATATTGCAATCAAAATCCTATATGGAGTTATTATTCAAGAAATCATGTATTAATATATTCGAATTCAAAGGAGCTACGGGAAACAGATATGGAAACTATTAGGCAATGGATTATGACGTTGCTTAAACCAGAGACAGAACCTATCGCCAGAGCTATTAAAGAAAAATTCATTTCAGAAGAATTATTGACCAGATATTGCAAAACTATTGGACACAAATACCCAGACCACAGATGTTCAAAATGTAATGGAGGAGATAATGACGTCCCAGCAGTACAGTTAGAATAAAAGAAGATAAGGACGACAGCTGGAAAGATAAGAACAGAGCAATAATGGAGATACAACAGACATGACAAAATAGACGGAAGACTTATTTGCAGATATGACAGATAGACGGAAGACTTATTTACAAAGTTGTTACGTAAAAGATAACATTAGCTTTGTAGCATTTATTATAGAGTTAATGTAAAGTAGAAATTTTCAAAGTCTTTAGATTAGGTTAGGTGAAAAAGAAAGACTTTTCAAGTCTTTTTAGTTTCTTTTTAGTTTTAAGTTTTTTTTTTATACGGATGTAAGAACTTTTTGTACATCTCTCATTCTATAAATAAGAACTCAGGAGGCATTGCAGAGGCAAGGCTTTCCTACATTCAGCCAAAATTCTCTCCATCAAAAATACTTTTGCCTAGTTAATTAAATATATACACTGCAATGGAAAAAGCTATGGAACAACAAACCTCAGAAATATCAAAGCTACCGGAACAGGTATATCTATTTATGATTATGAATAGCTAAATTCATAATTCCCGACAATCATGATATGATAAAATAAATTCATATTAGTTACTTTATAGTAGAATTATTCGAAAAATAATATGTTAAGAAGTTTATTAGCAAAGTGGAAACGGAGAAAAATCCCAAAGAACTATGTCATCCTAAAGGTGAAACCAATGAGGCAAGAAGCCGTGGCGGGGAGTAACCACAGTCGAGGCGTTGTTTAAGGGAAAAGTATCCGAATTACCATGCTAATAGTGACCGAAGAACATGTTATTTAAGAATAATCTAGTATATAGTAATCTGAGATGACTATATTTTATTATGTATATGGTTGAAGGGAATATTTTGAAAAAGCAATTTTATGATAATGAATGATAATATATCTGATGTCATGGTAGATAAATTTAAGATACTTATTTTGTATGTACTTAGAAATATAGATATTGCAGATATAAGAAAAATTATATTAGAAAAAGCATATGGAAAAAATTATACGGATAGAATAAATTATATACCACACATACCTAACTACTCTTATAAATATTTATTATGTTAAAATGACGTAGGATTTTTAAAGATACGCAAAAAATACAGTTACTAGAAAAACAGATAAAAATAAATATAGACAAATACATGGAAAATAAAAAATATATAAAATCTCTTAATAAAAATATGCAAAAACTACTAAGTCTAAAACAAATAGCTATAAAATATCAATTTTAAAAAATAGCCCATTTAGACTACCTTAGAGTTTTAATCTTATATATACTTAAAGATATAGAAATAATAGATATTAAGAAAATGATATTAGAAGAAGTAATAAACTACGAAATAGAAATGATAAATTCGCTAGAACGAATATACGAAGACATTTACCCAGAAGGATATTATTCAGATCAAGATTGTGGATGCTAGAATATATTAGATTTTCTATGTCATTTATTATCTTGTGTTGTTCTTCTCGTAGTGAGTTTTTTATATTATATAAACTGTTACATGTACTTTTTTCTAAATTTTCTAAGGTTTTTTCTATCCATATTAACTTTTCTTTTAGATCTTCCATTATTTTTCTAATATGGTTTCTATAATTAACTTCGTTATTTAGATTATCTTGGTTTTCTCTAGTTTTTCTAATATATTCTAGCATCCACAATCTTGATCTGAATAATATCCTTCTGGGCAAATGTCTTCGTATATTCGTTCTAGCGAATTTATCATTTCTATTTCGTAGTTTATTACTTCTTCTAATATCATTTTCTTAATATCTATTATTTCTATATCTTTAAGTATATATAAGATTAAAACTCTAAGGTAGTCTAAATGGGCTATTTTTTAAAATTGATATTTTATAGCTATTTGTTTTAGACTTAGTAGTTTTTGCATATTTTTATTAAGAGATTTTATATATTTTTTATTTTCCATGTATTTGTCTATATTTATTTTTATCTGTTTTTCTAGTAACTGTATTTTTTACGTATCTTTAAAAATACTACGTAATTTTAACATAATAAATATTTATAAGAGTAGTTAGGTATGTGTGGTATATAATTTATTCTATCCGTATAATTTTTTCCATATGCTTTTTCTAATATAATTTTTCTTATATCTGCAATATCTATATTTCTAAGTACATACAAAATAAGTATCTTAAATTTATCTACCATGACATCAGATATATTATCATTCATTATCATAAAATTGCTTTTTCAAAATAATCCCTTCAACCATATACATAATAAAATATAGTCATCTCAGATTACTATATACTAGATTATTCTTAAATAACATGTTCTTCGGTCACTATTAGCATGGTAATTCGGATACTTTTCCCTTAAACAGCGCCTCGACTGTGGTTACTCCCCGCCACGGCTTCTTGCCTCATTGGTTTCACCTTTAGGATGACATAGTTCTTTGGGATTTTTCTCCGTTTCCACTTTGCTAATAAACTTCTTAACATATTATTTTTCGAATAATTCTACTATAAAGTAACTAATATGAATTTATTTTATCATATCATGATTGTCGGGAATTATGAATTTAGCTATTCATAATCATAAATAGATATACCTGTTCCGGTAGCTTTGATATTTCTGAGGTTTGTTGTTCCATAGCTTTTTCCATTGCAGTGTATATATTTAATTAACTAGGCAAAAGTATTTTTGATGGAGAGAATTTTGGCTGAATGTAGGAAAGCCTTGCCTCTGCAATACCTCCTGAGTTCTTATTTATAGAATGAGAGATGTACAAAAAGTTCTTACATCCGTATAAAAAAAAAACTTAAAACTAAAAAGAAACTAAAAAGACTTGAAAAGTCTTTCTTTTTCACCTAACCTAATCTAAAGACTTTGAAAATTTCTACTTTACATTAACTCTATAATAAATGCTACAAAGCTAATGTTATCTTTTACGTAACAACTTTGTAAATAAGTCTTCCGTCTATCTGCCATATCTGCAAATAAGTCTTCCGTCTATTTTGTCATATCTGTTGTATCTCCATTATTGCTCTGTTCTTATCTTTCCAGCTGTCGTCCTTATCTTCTTTTATTCTAACTGTACTGCTGGGACGTCATTAGCTCCTCCATTACATTTTGAACATCTGTGGTCTGGGTATTTGTGTCCAATAGTTTTGCAATATCTGGTCAATAATTCTTCTGAAATGAATTTTTCTTTAATAGCTCTGGCGATAGGTTCTGTCTCTGGTTTAAGCAACGTCATAATCCATTGCCTAATAGTTTCCATATCTGTTTCCCGTAGCTCCTTTGAATTCGAATATATTAATACATGATTTCTTGAATAATAACTCCATATAGGATTTTGATTGCAATATGTATTTGCTAGCTCTTGTAAAATTGCAGATAGTCCGATAACTCTTTTGTTCGCATAAAATTTTGGTATCTCGATTCTGGGTATCTCTGGCTGTGTACCAATATCTTGTGGTATAATCATATCTCGTGTCATTCCTATTTTTACAACTTGTATAGGTTTCTTAACTTCGTCAAATAATATCTCTGCTGGTGCCGTGTATATTTTTATAAAAAATAAAGTACCTTTGGTTATTCTTTTAAATGTGGTAAATGCTTCATATATCTCGGGTATAGTGGATATCTCAGTTCCATCCGTGGTATATACGGTACTAAGTAATCCATATTCGTAGCAAGTTTTAACTAGGCTTGGTTTAGTTTTTGGTAAGGCAATTAGCTTATTGTATCCGGTCAATTTCTGGGTTACATAGTTTGTATCTGGTTCTTGGATATTTGTAGCTTTTGGTTTGCTATTTAAGAAAGTTTGTACGTTGTAGATATTTTCTATATATGTGCGGGCTGTGTAGTTATATGTCTTTTTGTCTTGGTTTAGGCTATCTCGATATGTGGTAACTTGTGGGGGTGTAAACATGGGGTCTTTTGATATATTTGGTGTATATGGCTTGTCAAATAGCTTGTTTAAGTTCATATTTTTTCTAACTCCTTTGCTTGTACCTGCAGAAGTGGATTGATAAACGTTATGGGTTTTATGGAGTATCCCAACATCTCCTTCTAGCTCTGGAATTTTATTGTCTTCCGATCGACATAGCTCTGCACATTGCTGAGTTAGCTGATTCATAGCTATAGACTTCAGATTATCTTCACTAGTCTTTAGCTTTAGCATTTCTATCTCAGTACCATTCTTTGCTATCTCAGTACCCATACTGTCTACTTTCAATGAAAGCATAGTCAGGGCGTTGAGTATCTTTTCATGTATATTTTCTTCTATCATTTCAGTTTGTGTAGCTTTGTCTTGATATGTAATCTGCAATAACATTTTTGTTAGTACTGATTACTTCTATTATAAATGTAAAATTTAATATATTTAAAACTAGTCTTCGAATCTCTTTTGTTGTAACTGAATTTTGTATTTTCTTTGTTAGCCACCAGCGTACCTGTGTATTATCTGTTCGCACAATAAATTTGTTATATACAATATATGGCTCAAATGCTAATAAACATTTATATAATGAACATAATTCTTTCCTATTTATTTCCCATTTTATTTCTGTCTCGTTGAACGTACCTGAGTAGTATCTACAATGGTGTTCTATTTTTTCTGCTTCATATCTATATTTAAGTACTCCTCCGTAACTATATTCACTGGCATCTGCTTCTACTATATATGTAAATTTTCTATTTTCATCCGGAAATTGTAATTTTGGTAAATCCTTACAAAGTAATTTTATTTTTTGAACTTCTTTTTTATCTTCTTCATTATAATTATATTCTATATCCTTTTTTAATTTTTTCTGTAGTGGTTTTAGGTTTTCTGCTAATTTTGGAGTATATTCTCTTACTTGGTTTACTAATCCTAAAAATGATTGTAATTTCTTTTTTGTATCTAATTCTTCTTTTGAATTTATTATTTTTTGTACTATATGTTGTTGCATTTTTATTCCACTTTTATCTATTTGTATTCCTAAAAATTCTATCTGGTTTTTCATAATTTCGGCTTTCTTTTCACTTAGACTTAATCCTGATTTTTCTATTATGTCTGTAAATTGTTCTAATAGTTTTATATGTTCTTCTTTAGTTTTTGTATATAATAATATATCATCTATGTATACTATGCAATTAGGTAGTTGTTAAAATAATTATCCATAAAATGTTGATATCTACCTGGTGCATTTTTATATCCAAATGGTAATACATTCCATTCGTAAAATCCTTGTGGTACCGTAAATGCAGTTAATTCTTTAGATTCTTCTTCTAACTTTAAATGGTAAAATCCTGATTTACAATCGAATTTACTAAAATAATTATATCCTTGGATTTGTCTTATTTTTAATATCTTATTTGGTATCGGATAATTGTATGTTATAGTTTTTGCATTTAAATTTCTATAATCAATAATCATTCTACTTTTTCCTCTTTTTTGTTCACTATGTTTATTTACTATAAATGCTGGACTATTATGTTTACTATTACTTTTTTGTATATATTGTTTTTCTAATAATTCATCTATATGCATTTTAAATTCTTTTAAATCATCAAAATTATATGTTAATGGTTTTTGGGTTATTATGCTATTTTTGTCTCTTAATTCGATTTTTATGGTAGTTTTATGTTTTTCCCATCCTTTTAATGGATCTTCACTATATAATTGTTCTAGTTTTTTCTTAACTATTTCTATCTTATTTATTGAAAATATAGTTATTTCTGTTTTATTTATCGAAAATACTACTAATTCTATTGTATCTTCAGCAGTTTTTATATTTTCTAACTTTTGTGTAATTTTTTCACTTCCTTTTATCCAATCAGTTTTCTTTCTTATATTATTATTAACTCTTTTTGCTCTTACTTTTTGTTTACATGGTGTTGTGAACCACCAATCATTTCTAGTTATTATATGTGGGTATAGTTTATCTAAAAATGGCATTCCTAAAAGTATATCTTTTGATGTTAGTTCATAATTATAAATTTCTTCTATTGTCAATATCTTATCCCATATTTGTGCTTTTACATTCCTAGCTTTATAAGTAATTAAGCTTCCTTCATTATTAAATCCTTTAACTACTATTGGAATTTTTAATTTATCCCATTTACTTTCTGGTAAGCAATTATATCTACATAAATTAGCTTCTGCTCCTGTATCTATCATAGGCGTATAATATCTACTGTAATATCCTTCCACTACTATCTTCATTAATACATATATTTTTATTTTATGTTAAGGCTCTTCTTAAGAATAATCTTTCCCTATTATATGTTATGGCTAATTGTGTATGTTCTATATTATATGGTTTTACTTGTTCTAACCATTTTATTCCTAATATTATATCTGCTTTTTGTATTTCTTCTTTTACTTCAAATTCTATTTATATTTTTCTAATTCCTCCTATTATTATTTCTTTTTCTTCTATATCTTTATTATTTATTAAACTTCTCGGTAGATCTGGGCATATATCATTATCATTTTTTATTTCTTCATTTTTTACTAGATATTTTGCTATATAATTTTCTTCTTGTCCTGTATTTAATAGTATTAAATGTTCTTTTTCATTTATTTTTCCTGTTATGTAATATTGGTTTAAATTACTTATTGAATTTGTTTCATAACTTGTTCTTTTTGATGAGCTCAATGACTCTGGTTTCTCATTAGCTATTCCTTTTGTTGTACTTATTCTATCATTTACTATTTCTAAATTTTCTTCTATATCTATGTCTCTATAGCTATAATCATTATAATCTATTGTTTTTACAATTTGTTCAAATGGGCTATCTATTTGTATTTTGTTAATCTTATTTTTCCCTGTTATTTTGTGTTTTGTTGTTAATACATATAAATTTTTACATCTCGCTGTAAATATTTTACTTCCTGGGGTTAATTCTACTCCTGATATCTTCCAATATAATACTAATGATTTATCTATATTTCTATCTGTTACTGCGACTGAATAATTTGCACTTATTATGAATTTAAATTTTTGGTATATTAAATTTCCTTTTACGGCAGTTATTATGCTTTTTTCTATAGGTTTTATAATTCTATCATCTGCTAAATATAATTCTATCGGTGTATCTATTCCTTCTCTAAAACATGCTTTTATTAATATTTCTGTACCTCCGAGGTGTACGTATTTTATTGGATCTCCTTTACTTTTTATATCATTTATTTCTTTATTAATTATTCTTTTTGTTACTAGTGGTATACTAGCTTTTCCTTTTGCATATCTACAGTCTATTACATGTTCTTTTTGACATACTACATAATATTCATCTTTTTTCCTACTAAAAATATTTTTTATTGTTGGTATTTTAAATATTTTTTTCTACACTTAAATCTAACTCTTTTCCTTTTATTTCATCAAATATATTACTGTCAAATATTATCTTTTGTTCTGTTCCTTCGTCATTTAAATATTCTTCCTTTGTTATTATTTTTATATCTTCTTCAGTCATTTAATTCATCTATCTCACTATCTGTTTCAGTATCTGTTTCGTTTTCTGAAATTTCATATATACTATCTTCACTTTCTAATTCATAATCTATATAATCTATCTGCATATATTCTGTATTTTCTATTTTTATTTCGGATATTTGTTTGTTTTTTGGATTTTTGGGTAGTTTACAATCTCTAGCTAAATGTCCTAACTTTCCACAATTATAACATGTACATTCTTTTATAGATTTTTTCTTTCTATATGGTCTTTTGTTTTTATAATTTTTTACATAATATCTTTTTCTTGGTTTCTTATATTTATATTTTGATTTTTTATATTTCTTATATTTCTTATGTCTTTTTCTTTTCTTATAATATCTTTCTTCGCATCCAAATTGGGGTGCTATTTTATTTTTGCAACATGCTAAATTTCTTATTAATGTTTTTTCCATTTTTAATTCTTCTCTATATTTTTCACATAACTTTCTAAACCATTGTTGTAAAAATTTTGTTCTAGCTCCTAATGTATCTACTATTTTTGCTTCTTCCCAACTTTTTATTATCTTTGAACTAAATGGTTCGGGTAATTTATTAAAATATAATTTTCTTATTTCTTTACTTTCTTCTATACTATATGCTCCTTTATAATAATATTCTTTAAATGCGCAAGTATATTCATCTATATAACACATATTACATATTGTTAATTTTATCATTAAATTCCTATTTGTATCTTTTTCTTCATCTTGTTCTTCTTCTAATGTTGTCATACTACCAAATTCATCTTTTATAGCTGTTTCATATTTTTTCAATAATTCTATAGGTGTTAATTTAGTTGTTGTTGATGCTGCTCCTTCCATAGGTTTATTAGCTCTTAATACTTTCTTACTATTTTCAGTTAAATTCGTAAACCATAATTTTACTGATCCTATTAGTGTTTTTTCTATGTATTCTGGTGCATCTATTATGTTTATATTATTATCTAATAATTGTTTTGTCATATATCCTATCCATAATTGTATTGTTTTTTCTGTATCTATTACACAGTCTAGATCTAAAAAGTTATAATTTTTATTAACTATTTGTTTTGGTGTCCATTTGTCATATTCATTATATCTTTTAAATTTATTTTTGTAATATATAGGTTTTCTTATTTCTGTTGTTTTGGGTATTAGATTTTCATCTTCTTTTTTGTCAAGAGTATTTATTTCGGTATTATTATTTTCTAAGTTTTCTTCATTAATTTTTTCTTGTTTTTCGTTAATTTCTAAATCTTTTATATTTGTTAATATTTCCGTATATGTTTCACTATCTTCTGAATCACAATTATCTGTTTCTTCTACCTCTATATTATTTATTTCTAATTTTTCTTTAAATTGATTTATCTCGTTTATTTATTTTTGTTCTTTATCTTTTTCTTCTTTTTCTTTTTGTCTTTGTTCGTATAAATCTTTTAACATTTGTAGTTCTTTTTCCAATTCAGCAATTCTACTATTTTTAGTTTCTTCTATTTTTCGTATTTCTTCCGTAGATTGTTGTTTAATTTTTTCTATTTCCTTTTTTCTATCTATTTCTTCATTTTCTTTTTCTATTCTTACCATTGCTATTAATTTATCTTCTAATTTTAATTCTTCTTTTTCTAACATTAAATATAAATGTTCTCCTATTTTTTTGTATCTTCTTCCTAAATTGGAAAATACTATTTTTATTTTTTATCCTTCGTGATTTTCATATATTTTTTCATCTATTATAAATTCTTCTTTATTCATTTTATTGTGAATAGTTCATGTTGATATATATATTCTAAACTATCTATTTGGGATTCTAATTTTGATATTTCATCTTTTTGTATATTTATTGAATTTTTACTAACTCCGACAAATGTATTATAATGTAATCTTTCTTTTCTTATTTTTAATTCTTTACGTTTTTCAGAGATAAATTATTTTAATTCTTTGTATTTTTGCTCTTTATTCATTTAAATTGTGTTTATAAGATTTTGGTGGATATCTAAATCTAATTTTATCATAATTAGGTGGTATATGTCTCATTCTTCTAGATTTTAAATGGATTATTAATTTTGCTTCAATACTAGATATTAATGTAATTAAATAGGCTAATCTTTGTGGATTTTCTTTTGTTTTATTTAGACTTATATATTCTGAATAATTACTAACTAAAGATTCTTTAATTTTTCTAAAAGCTTCTCTATTTTTAAATGGTCTTCTCATAATTAATTTAATAAATAACTAAATCTAATCTTAACTAAATTTAAATCTAACTTAACTAATTTAACTAATTTAACTAATTCCAACATAGTTATTTTAACTAACTCTAACACATATATCACTTCCATATCTTTTAAATTACTGAGCTCTAATACCATTTGTAGGGGGGTGCGGATAACTAAGCTGATAAATAGATTCATCTCAGTTTGACCTTTAGACTACAAGTGGACACTTAAATTTATATAACACTGAGGCACACACGTTATAATACAAATCAGTTGCTAGGAACTCTACTTAAATTAACTACAGACATGAGCAAAAACCTTGGTATAATGCCAATGTATTAGAGGTATTCTTCATTCAAAACCTTTCAATAATTCTCTATCCTATTCCTTATTTTCATGTGTTCTTCTTCCTCCGTGACACTATAGTCTTTCATATAACATTCAACAGCAGACGCTACATTTCCTCTGTTTTGTTCTTCCTACATCCAAAATATAAGCAAACAAACAAATAAAAGACAAATTAATAGGTAGGCGTTTTGTTAAGTTTGAAAAGGGATCCATGTATAGTGCAGAGAAAATAGAAATTGTTATTGCTCTTATTGTATTGATAATGAGTTGATTACATTACATTGTGATGTAGCTAAGTATATATAGGAAATCGTATTGTGTTCTAGAATCTTCTAATCTAACTAACAAGCTAACTAACTCACTAGGCCATGACTGACCACATGTAATAATATCAACTCGTAATAACCAACTCAATGAAACAGTACCAGCTAAGCAACAAACTAATGCAACAATACAATAGCTACTTCTGGAACTTGACTAATTGACTAACTACTTGAATTGTACATTTTATCACTCCCCCTCAAGCTGAAGAGTGCAAGACGTTAAGCAAACCAAGCTTTCTTAACAAATGATAATGTTGTTCTTGACTGAGACCTTTAGTGAGAATATTAGCCACCTGATGTTGAGTAGGAACATACACAATTTTCATCAATCCTATTTTAATTTTGTCCCTGATGAAATGACAATCAATATCTATATGCTTTGTCCTTTCATGAAATATGAGATTAACTGCTAATTGAATAGCATACTTTCTATCACTCAGAATATTGATAGGTTCAACAACAGGAATATTTAATTCAGTAAACAACCCTTTTAACCATGTCATTTCTTCCAATGCTATGGACAAACTTCTATACTCTGCCTCAGCTGAACTTCTAGACACTGTATGCTACTTCTTAGATTTCCAGGACACTAAGGACCCTCCAAAAAGCATAGCATATCCAGTCATTGATCTCCTTGTGTTAGGGCAGGCAGCCTAGTCCGAGTCACACCAGCAAGTTAGTTCAGCAGTAGTTTTTGTCTTCAAGTTAGTTCAGCAGTACTTTGTGTCTTCATCCATAAGATCCAAAATGTACTTTCTTTGATTTAGTATAACTCCTTTTGTAGACCTTAATACTATAATACCTAGGAAGTATTTAAGCTCTCCTAGATCCTTAAGCTTAAAATATTTGTGTAAGGTCTCTTTAACTTTACTTATCATGGTTGCATTATCCCCTGTGATGAGCAAATCATCCACATACACTAGTATGATAACCATTCCTGCTTCCTTCTTCAAGGTAAAAGAGAATAATCATCAGTGCTTTGGGTAAAACCTGCCTTGATTAATGCTGTAGTGAGTTTGATATTCCACTGCCTTGAAGCATGTTTGAGTCCATGTAGTGACTTGATGACTTGATCAATCTGCATACTTTGTGTTGTCCTTCCTTTGGGAACCCTTCTAGGAGTTCCATATATACTTCTTCATCTAGATATCCCTGTAGGAATACATTATACACATCCATTTGATACATACACCAACCATTTAAAACTGCCAATGCAACCACACATCTTACAGTAACCATCTTTGCAACTGGAGAAAAGGTATCATGGTAATCTAACCTTTCTTGTTGACTATAACCCTTTTCTACTAGTATTTCCTTGATTCTCTCTACATCTCCACTTGCCTTATACTTAATCTTGTACGTCTATTTTGAAGCAATAGTATATTTGTCTGGGGGCAAATCAATAATTTCCCAAGTATTATTGTCTTCTAGTGCTTTGATCTCTAACTTCATAGCCTTAATCCTTATTTCATCATTAGCAGCTTGGCTATAATATTGTGGTTCAACCAATCCAGACAACACTGATATATATATTTTTGGAAATTAAGAGCAAAATTTTGGTAGAAAAGATAATTGGCAATACGATATCTTATCCCTTTTCCCTTCTCTAGCATTTCATAATCATTCATCCAAATAGGTTTATTGATCATCCTAAGATTTCTTCTTGGCATGTCACTTGGGATGGATGAAGTAGGCGTCAGACCAGTATTACTATTAGAATTTGATGGCAACTCATCTGTAGGTAGAATATGTTGAACATCCTCAACAACTACACTTGGTACATTAGATAGTGAAGAAGGGTCTTCTTCATAAGAAGCTATATCTATATAATCAACAATGCCTAGTTGTTCTTGCAGGAAATTTGAAGGGAATTCAATTTTTTTTTCAGTTGCAAATGGGAACACAACATCTCTAGTCATAAAGAACTTGTCAGTGGCTAAGTCCATTAACAAATAGCCTTTTTGAGTAGAAGAATAGCCCATCAAGACTGATGGTTTGGCTCTTTCTGATAGCTTGTCACCCCTTGGTAGTACAGACGCATAACATAAACAACTAATAACTTTCAAATGTGTTAAGGATGGAGGTTTAGAAAAGAGCAACTCATAAGGACTTCTTCCTTCAATAATGGAAGAAGGTAGTCTATTGATTATATAGACTGCTGCCTTAACATTCAGACCCCAAAATTTAGTAGGCATTAGTGACTAAAATTTAATGGCTCTAGCTACAATTAAAATATGCCCGTGCTTCTTCTCAACCATACCATTTTGTTGAGGTATATATGCACAACTACTCTGATGTATGATACCTAGAGAACTAAATAAGTCATTGCACTATGAGTTGAAAAATTCTATGCCATTGTCATATCTTACAATTTGAATGTATGCATCAAACTCTGTTGTATCATGCATATAAAGGTCTTGAGAGCCACAATTATTCAGACTTTAATTGGAACAAATTGTGATCATCAACCATTTTTAGGAAAGAATATTTTTTGTCATATGTAGGTATCTTATAGGGTCCCCAAAGATCCACATGTACAATGTCAAAACACATAGAACCTCTAGTCTTATTTATAGGAAAACTTATTCTAATTTGCTTAGCTAAAGGATAGCTATGGCAATTATTCAAACCTTCTACTTCCTTGTTATGCTTCAAGATGTCCAGCAACTTCAGTACTTGAGCTGATGTATGGCCAAGTCTTCTATACCGGAGCTTGCAATCTTGTACAACTACTTCTGCTTCTGCTATGCATTTGTGAACATGAGTCTGAGAGCCTTGTACTTTGTACTCTGTATATTTTCCTTTTAGGACATATAATTGATAACGCTCAATCTACAGCTCTCATAGGAGTGTAAAGCGGTTGTAGTCAAATATAGAACCCAACTGGGTTGGGTATCGATCCCACAGGGAATAGCTTGGTCAACAAGTAAGCAAAGATTACTAGACTTTTAGTGCAAGTCTCGTAAAAGGGGGGAGTTTTGTCATGCAAGTAATGTAAACAAAATAGTAGAGTAAAACAGAAAATAGCAAAGTAAAAAGAATGTTTTAGTAAGATGTAAAACAATGAGAATTGAGAAGTTAGGGTTATGTCCACCTTATGAGTTGTACGTGTCTATTGGCTATGAGTTGTGCGGAATTTAGATATGCATGTGCTTATAGAGAATTGTATTCGATGGTAAATCCAAGCGTCTTTCGACCTCAACAAGGACTATTTCACTTTAACTCTTTCGAGCTTAAAGCGTATCTAACGGTACAAATTCTCCAAGAGGTTAATCCAGTTACGGCACTAACTTTTTAATAGGGGATGGGACCCTACTACCTTGACATTATCTCTTTTCCAGACATATAACTTTTCTTTCGAACAAGTTAATGTTATACTGGCGTATTCTATGCGTTTGCAACCACAAAGAATTTAGATTAAGATGAAGAGAATAATGATATAAGCAGCATACGTGTCACGAATTCACAAACTCATAGCAATAGATAGTATCTCATACGGCTTCCATAACCCCAACAGAGAAGTTTAGTTAGCCATGAGTGCGAAGGAAATCACAATAGACATTATTATTATACTACAATAAAGATTTCGTGTAGCAAAGTGTGGTAGGCGTTTAGGTGTGACTTTCTTTGCAAGTAACGTTTCTCTTGTTGCGGAAATTAAGAATTGAATAAATGAACAGAAGAAGAATAAAAAGTAGAATTAATGGAAGGATTAGAAGAGTTGTAGGATTATAGAAGAATGTCTTTAGAAGTAGAAGATTGAATAATAGAAAGATTGAAAGATTTCTCCAAAATCTCTAGCAAAATAGGGTATTTATAATACCCATATCCTATTCCTACTAGCCTAATGAATTACTTAACTCAATCCTACTAGGTTAATGTATTATTATCCTAATCCTAATAAATTACTGCTAGTCCCCAAAGTCTTTAGAATTGTTGTTTTTGCCCGGGACAGGTTTTCCATGCATTACTTTAGGTCCTTGGCGTCCAAGCTTTGTTTTCCTCCTTTCGTGAAGCTTTCTTTGGCGTCAAGTTATCCATAAAATGCTGATTTCTGCATCATTTATACCTGAAAACTTGCTAATCATGTTCGTTAGCTCACTTATAGGAAAAAGGACTAAAAGTGCATGAAATATATAATTTGTTCTCAAAACTTGGCTAAAATATGGGCAAAATCTAGTGCTATAGGCGTGTAAATTCGCCTATCATCAACACCTCACACTTGAAGCTTTGTTCGTCCTCGAACAAAATATCATGTCCGTCTAAACATCAACTTAGGGTTTCACAGTATCAACACAAAATATTCGTCAAGACAAGCACAACAATTATCAACAAAGAGTAGTTTTCCGATCATTAGCAGAAACAATTTAACCTCTAGCATAGACTCGTGATGGTGGCCAACTCATATTCAAAAGTTAAGGCACAAAGAATCATACACAACTACCCAAAACTCATCAACCATGTGTGTCTCACAATATATTACCCATAATCACTCATAAGTATAGCATATTTTTCAAACATGGGTATAAAAGTATCCTTGCTCTCGCTCTCACAAAGAATTCATATGCTGCAACTGATGTCCATAGGCTTGCCCTTAGTGTAATGCTCCACTAAATGTCAGAATGTTAAGCTTAGGATCAAGTAGGTCTTTTGATGGTTGTAATGTAGGCTAAGGGACGGGTAGGACTATTTTTGCCAGAAATAGTGACTATGTTCCTAAGCGCTTTAATACATCACATTGTATCATTAACACTTTTCTTTCAAACAACCTTTCTACTTTCTTTTATTCTACCACCCCTTTTCTCCTCTTTTGTTTTTCAATTTTGAACATAACTAACTTTTCAGTTTTATTTTTTTCTTTCCTTTTTCTTTTCATAACATACCTCTTATGATAGCACTTCTTTTTCATTAACAAATTCAAGCACCAATACATTCTAAAGCATCATACTCACCCATTTTCCTCTTATTTCGTCACATAACTTTACAATTTAAAGCACTTAGGAATTTGGATCAAATTATGGTCTTGAAAAAAATGGATTAGGCTTAGATATGAGGTTGTCAAAGAAAATAGGCTAAAGGCTCAAAAGGGTTTAACTAGGATAATGTCCACGGGTAGGTAAAAAGAAGGTAAACAAGTATAGGTTGCCAAAGAAATGCCTAAATCATCTCCTAAACTTACACTCTTTATTTTCGCTTTACATACATACCAAGCAAGTTCTAGCATCAGCCACAAGCACAGAATATACTATTATCTCACACACACAAGGCACATGGTCGACTTTATTGGGAGTAGTATAGACTCTCGACCCAACAGATGAAGGAATTGAACCACACAATATCACATAGTGAGTCACAATTAGAGCCTAAACGTCTCAATAGTCATGATTTTAGCACAAACTCTTGTTATAATCTCATGCTGCCTATTAGAATAATTTCATGCAAAGCTAAGTAAAAAAATTTAAGTACAAAAAAAAATGAAAAACGAAAAAAAAACTAAAGCAAACATAAATGCAAATGCGGATAGAGAAGTAAGCATGCAAATACCACCACCCCACACTTAGACGGGACACACTGCCCTCAGTGGAAAATAAATAGGAAGAACCTGGTCAGTCGGACTCCTCCTCTATGTCGGGGGTCATACCCCCTTCGTCGGAATCATCATAGGAGTCGTCGTCATTAGAATTCTCCTCCACGTCGGAGTCTGGCATTCGTCGATCATCATTGGTCGGCATATCGTCATCAAGAGGTTCCTCAAAGTATGTACCTACTCCACACATCTCCCTTGCATGCACATTCATTGGATAGTCATGATCCAGCTGTTGGAGCTCTGCAGTAGTTGGAACACGACCTCTGCTCATCATTGTAAATCGAGTCATGCAATAAAGATGGCAAAAGAAACTCTCATCCCGAGCATGTCTCTCTATCGTAGTAAGGTTGACGCCATGTGTTGATTCAGCATCTTTGACCTTTGTGAGGTCAACCTTCTTATGGTTGTGTGGGAGTTTATGATCATCCGGCTCCTCTTCGATGTCTTCCTTCCTTAAGATTGCAATCAACAGATTGCCGAAGCTGAAATGGGATCGCTTGTGTAGCCTAGCCTTCCGCATTGTAGACCGAATGATTGCCCCAATATTGATAAGGACATTCGTCATCAATGCGTATACCAAGCACACTCTATCTCGCGTTATCTTTGTGTACTGAGTCCCTGGAATTAGGCAAGAGTTGACTATGCACAACCATATTCTTGCTTCTCTATTCAAAGGAGCATATGGAAAGGTGTTGTGTCATCCGGTGTCCTTGTGTCTACTCCACCATGCCATGGATCTTGTTCCACAGAGTGTGTGTCGAATGGCTCTATATGGAGGTCTATTGTACAGCTCTTTGAATGGTGATGGATCAACAGCAGGCAAGCCAAGAAAGGAGTTGAAGAAATCCGCATTGAGTTGTAAAACTTGGCCCCGAATCTTGACCTCGCTTCCTGTTGTTTTCGGTGACCAATTGGCATAGAATTCTCTTGTTAAATCGAGATTGCATTCTCCCATGTCTCGGAAGATGAAATCAAGATGTAACGCCATGATCTTGGCCAACATGCGCGGTTCTTTCTTTGCTAGGCTTTCCTTGTTTATCAAGTCCACATGAACATATTTCTTCTCTTTGTTGTTCCTATACCATTCCTTTGCTTCCTCCTCTAAAACCCATTTAATTCCAAACATGCGGCGTGGCAATTGCATTGAGGATGATTCTTCTTACTCTTTTCAACCTCTTTTCTTGCCCTTTTGGGAAGTGGTTGCCTTATCTTTGCCTTGTATTGCTTTGGGTGCCATTGTACCTGAGATTAAAACAATATTCATGTTAGCATCATCTCGATGGATACAATCTATAAACAAGCAGTAGTGGCACCACCTCACACATAGTTTGTTAGTACAGATTAGTGAAGTGAAAGTGGTCGATTACTTAGACTTCATCGGCATACGTTTTAGGTACTATAATCCAACCATAAAATCAGTGCAGTCATACTTCTTGTAATCTTTACAATACTTTCATGTTAGATATATCAAGACTACTACATAGGGATTGAATCAAGGTATAGTATCAATCAATAATCACAACCTCCTATGTCGGTAGGCAACTATAAGTCTTATTCCGATGAACAAGTCATTCCAACATGTAAGTATGCAAGTGACAAGATTATGCAATTTTAGTGACCATATCAATTCCGCAAAAGTATGACAATGCATCAAAATCAAATTCAAGTTGGGAACAAGTTAAGATCATCCTTATGTATTCATTCACTCACTTAGTTGTATCACAACAATTCAAACACATTCACTTCACCACTACTTCTTTCAAGATTCAACAATTCATAATAGACGTAGTAACGTAGTACTTACAGAATATAAATGAAGAACAAAGTAGTACTTACTTGATTGATGCCTTTGGATGATGTTCTTGTGAAGAAAAAGAGTAAAAGGAAAATTTTTGAGAGGATTTGGAGGCTATAGGCGGCGCATAAGCTAGGTTTACAATGTGTTTTTTGTTCAAGACTAAGTCTCATATTTATAGGAAAAGGTTGGGTCGAGTTTTGACCCATTTAAAATCGGATTTGGAGACAAGAAGTGACCATAGGCGACGTCTTTAGCTTTGCCTATGCTTGGCATAGGCGGCGCCTTTTGGAAAGCATTGTCTAGCATAGGCGGCGCCTATGCCATGGCATTCCTAGGCATAGGCGGCGCCTTTCACTTTGCATATGAGATTCAGAGACAAAAGGCATTAGCATAGGCGGCGCCTATGCTATGGCATACCTGGGCATGGGCGGAGCCTATGCTATGGAACACTAGATTCCGAGACCTTAGGCCATAGTATAGGCCTTGCCTTGTTCGAGGCCTAGTTTTACCTAGGCCGAGCCTTGTTCGATGCCTATATTTTCATGAGCAATGCTCAATCCATAGCCTTTTGCTTCTTCATTCCTAACTTACCACCTTTAACATGCAATACGTCCAAATTGAAATTTGAAACCGATCTCCTCGTTTTATACCTCTTGCACCTACATTTACTCAAAACCAATAAAAACGATTAGAACGATGGGTTGCCTCCCATCAAGCGCCTTAGTTTTGGTCGTGGCACGACTCTTATTTTTGGATTTTTATTTATCAAAAACAAAACACGTACTAGAACGAAAGAAAGACAAAAAATGAAAAACGATAAACGATAAACGATAAACGATGGGTTGCCTCCCATCTAGCGCTTGATTTATTGTCGCGGCACGACATAGTTACCTCGAGTACTTAGACTTCATCGAGATAAGTGATGGCCATATAGTTTATCGAATAAAGAGGACCGATATATGGTTTTACTCGTTGGCCATTCACCTTGAAGACAACACCATTAGTGTCTTCCAACTCAACTACTCCAGACGAGTAGACTTGGTTAACTTTGTATGGACCAGACCACTTGGACATTAACTTACCTGGGAATAACTTCAGTCTGGAATTAAAGAGAAGTACCATATCATCCTTTTGAAAGTTTCGTCGAACAATCCGCTGATCATGATACTTTTTCATCCGCTCCTTGTAGAGATCCGATCTTTCATAAACATGTAGACGGAATTCATCCATCTCATTCAGTTGCTCCAATCTCAGATTCATTGCATCATCCCAGTTCAAATTTAATCATTTCGAAGCCCATAATGCCTTATGCTCAAGCTCAATGGGCAAGTGACAATACTTATTATAAACTAGTTGGTACGGTGACATGCCAATTGGCGTTTTGAATGCAGTCCTATACGCCCATAGTGCATCGTCCAGCTTCCGAGACCAATCTTTCCTATTAGCATTTACCGTTTTAGCAAAGATTTGCTTGATCTCTCTATTGGAAACCTCTACCTGTCCATTGGTTTGTGGGTGATAAGGCGTGGCTACCTTATGTTGCTTGACACCATATTTTGCCAACACTGATTTGAATAGCTTGTTGCAGAAGTGAGATCCTCCATCGCTTATGATAGTACGTGGTACTCTAAAGTGAGAGAAGATATTTCTCTTTAAGAATGCTACAACACGCTTTCCCTCATTGTCAGCAAACGCTACAGCTTCAACCCATTTCGAGACATAATCTACAGCAACTAGGATGTACTTCATTCCAAATGAATTTACGAATGGACCCATGAAATCAATATCCCATACGTCAAAGAGTTCTACTTCAAGGATTTTCGACATGGGCATCTCATGGTGTTTCGAAATAGCACCTTGTCGCTGACACTGGTCGCATCTTCTCACAAAGTCGTAGGCATCTCTAAATATCGAAGGCCAATAATATCCACTTTGCAATACCTTCCTCGCTGTCCGATTACCTGCGTGATGTCCCCCAACTTAGGAAGTGTGGCATGCTTCCAATATATCAGTCACCTCTACATGGGATATACATCGTCGGATAACACCATCCGCGCATCGTCGAAACAAATATGGCTCATCCCAAAAGTAGTGTTTTACATCATGCATAAACTTCCTCTTTTGATGGTTAGATAAGTTTGCAGGTATCACATTACTCACCAAAAAATTTACAAAGTCGGCATACCATGGTAGTCCTTCCATTATTGTCGCTAAGATCTCCTCGTCCGGGAATGCATCATCAATCTCGATTTCAGGCTGTGCCACATGCTCGTTCTCGAGTTTAGATAGATGATCAGCCACTTGGTTCTCGCAACCTCTTCTATCTTTAACCTCAAAATCAAATTCTTGCAGCAGCAAAACCCATCGAATTATTCTTGGTTTTGCATCCTTCTTTGTCATTAGATACCTCAGAGCTGCATAGTCTGTATGAACGATCACTTTGGTTCCCAACAGATACGCACGGAACTTCTCAAAAGCATACACAACTGCTAGGAGCTCTTGTTCTGTGATAGTATAGTTCTTTTGGGCTTCGTTTAGGACCTTGATAGCATAGTAGATAGGATGAAATAATTTCTCCTTCCTCTATCCAAGTACAGCGCCAACAGCAACCCCTCTAGCATCACACATGACTTCAAACGGGAGAGACCAATCTGGTGCTACCATGATAGGGGCTTCAATGAGTTTTCTTTTGAGGCATTCGAATGCCTTCAAACAATCTTCATTGAAGTCATACTTTGCATCTTTCTCCAAGAGTTTGCACAATGGACTCGCAATTTTGGAGAAGTCTTTGATGAACCGCCGATAGAAACCTGCATGACCGAGGAAACTACGAACTCCCTTCACTGAAATTGGTGGCGGTAGCTTCTCGATGACTTCAATTTTTGCTCGATCAACCTCAATTCCTCTTTTGGAGATTTTATGCCCAAGAACGATTCCTTATTTTACCAGGACGTGGCATTTTTCCCAATTCAGCACTAGGTTGAATTCTACACATCTTTGCAACGCCGTACTTAGATTTGCCAAGCATGCTTCAAAAGACTCACCAACAACTGAAAAGTCGTTCATGAATACCTCCAAATTATCTTCAACCATATCAGAAAAAATGGACATCATACAACGCTGAAAGGTGGCTGGTGCGTTACATAGCCCGAATGGCATACATTTGAAGGCAAACGTGCCATATGGACATGTGAACGTTGTCTTTTCTTGATCTTCAGGGGCAATACAAATCTGATTATAGCCTGAATAACCATCTAAGAAACAAAACCATCCTTTCCCCGCTAATCGATCTAGCATTTGGTCCATAAATGGCATTAGAAAGTGATCTTTGAGCGTTCATGAATTTAGCTTTCGGTAGTCCATGCATACTCTCCATCCGGTGATGGGTCTAAGTGGAATAAGCTCATTCTTTTCATTTGCGACCACCGTCATACCTCCTTTCTTGGGTACACATTGTACCGGGCTTACCCATGTACTATCAGAGATTGGATACACAACTCCTGCGTCTAACCACTTGATAATTTCTTTCTTCACCACTTCTTGCATAGGTGGATTGAGACGTCTTTGATGCTCAATGGTGGGTGTGCATTTTTCTTCAAGCTGAATTTTGTGGGTACAAATCCCAGGTGGAATACCAATAATATCCGCGATGGTCCAACCAATAGCTCTTATATACTTCCGTAGAATAGTAATGAGAGCTGCAACTTGTTGCTTACCCAAATCTACTGCCACAATGACTGGAAGTGTGTTTCCGTTTCCTAAGAATGCATAATTTAAATGACTAGGCAGCTCCATCAATTCTAACGTGGGTGGCTCTTCAATAGATGGCTTAGCTGGTGGTGTGGCTCAATTTTTGAGATCAAGGTCCAGCTTTTTGGGAGCATGGCGATATGTCCCTAATCCTGATAGAGCACAAATAGCTTCTTCGCAATTTTCAGCATCCTCACTCTCTCCATTCATGAGCACAATCGCCAATGGGTCTTCAATAATTTGTTCTTCTTCAAGTGATTCTTCCTCATCATCAAAGTAAACATTAGCCACCGAGAATACGTTCAGCTCTTTGGGTTGCTTTATTGCTTTGCACATATCAAAGCGAACTACTTCGTCATTTATTCGGAATGAAAGCTCATTAGCTCTCAAATCAATGAGCACACTTCCTATAGCAAGGAAGGGGAGCCCCAAGATTATGGGAACTTCTGAGTCTGCCTCACAATCCAAAATAACAAAGTCTGCCGGAAAGATGAATGAAGAAACCTTTACCAATACATCACATAGAATACCAATAGGTCATTTTACCGACCTATCCGCCATTACGAGCCTCATATTGGTTGGAGTAGGATCTCCCAACCCCAACTTTTTATATATAGATAATGGCATCAAATTGATGCTGGCTCCTATATCGTATAACGCCTTGGCAAAATTTAAAGATCTAACGGTGCAAGGAATAGTGAAAGCACTAGGGTCAGCCTTCTTCTGGATTAGTGATCGGGTAGTGATTGTGCTGCAGTGATGAACATTATCTTTCAACTCATAGCTTGCTGCGCGCTTCTTTGTCAACAGATCCTTCATAAATTTCGCATACCCAGGCTTTTGTTCAAGTGCTTCCACCAATGGAACATTAATGGTCAGCTGCTTTAACATAGTCATGAATTTGCTGAACTTTGTATCATCCGCCACCTTCTTCAATCTTTGAGGAAAAGGTGGTGGTAGATAGGGAATTGTTCTCTCCACGGCTTTCTTCTCCTCTTGCTTCCGTTTTTCAGCCTTTTCAGGCTGTAACATGCTCAGTGTGACGTCATGGACGTCGTGGGTGGCTTCCGCGGATTCCTCTCCTTTTGTGTTATCATCAATGTCCGCTACTTCGTCAACCACTTTCTTGCCTTTTGATGAAGTTTCCAGCACCTTACCACTTTGGGTAGTAACAGCTATGCATGACCCATCATTCCTTGGGTTTTGCACAGTGTCGCTAGGTAAAGTGCCAGCCTTTCATTGATTGAGTGCTGCTGAAAGTTGGCTCAATTGTTGTTCTATTTTCTTGATTGAAGTGGAATGTGAGTCAACCAATTGCTTCATTGAATACAAATCATTAATTACCTCCGTTACTCCCGCGCTGGTTGCTTCCACTCCTTTTAATAGTTTATCCATCATCTCTTCCATATTTCCAGAATGGATGTAGTGGTGTCACGTCTTCCTGGGGGAACATATAAACCACTCTTTTCATTCTTGTTCTTCCAACTACCTTGGTCCTTGTTTCCAGATTTATCATAATAGTTCCGACCTTGGTTTCCTTGGGTATTCCCTCGGAAACCCCCCTGATTGTTTAAGTAGTTGGCCTCTTCTTCTGAATCAGATTCGTCTCTTCCTTTCGACGCAATAGCTTTGACTTTTTCGGTCTTCCCTGATAATAAATGCTTTGTAAGAAGATCCACTTGTGTTTTCATGTGCGCCATATCTTGATCACGTTCTTCTTCTCTTTTCCTTTGGTCTGCAATCATGCCAATAGATAAAGTGGGGCTTGCTACCTCAGAATTCCTGGTATGCCAAGCTCTACTTTGCTTCATCATACGATCTAGCATATTGCTTGCTTGACCAAAGGTGAGGTCTATAAATGATCCTCGAGCCGCATTATCCACCACTGGTTTAGTTATTGAATTCAAGGCTCTGTATAATATCTCCATTAGGTGGACATTGGTCATGTGATGGTTCGGGCACCTCATAAGCTTTGTCTTGAACCTCTCCCATGTTTCATGAAGAGCTTCGGTTAGAAGCTGCCAAAAGTTGCTGATTTCATCTCTTAATTGTGCTCTTTTGGATGGCGGAAAGAATATTTTTAGGAAAGCGTCTCTCAATTGCCTCTAATTTGTAATAGAATCAGGAGTCAGCCTATTCAACCATAGAGTTGCCTCTCCAGATAAGGACAATGGAAATAGACGTAATCGAATTGCATTCTGACCAACACCAGGATTGTCAAATGACTTGCATGTAGAAATAAAGTTGATGAGATGCATATTCGGATCATCGCCTGCTAGTCCACCAAATAATCCCTTGAGTTGCAGTAACTGAATCATGGTGCTTGTGATGTTGAACTTGGCTCCGGGTGCTAATGGTGGGGGAATTATGGCTCCTCTGGCTCTAGCTCCATCAAGATCATCATCATCCTCGTCGAAAGCTAGTTTCATAGCTCGGAGTTCAGGCCTAAACCTAGCTTGACGATCTCTTCTGTTGGCAGGTGTTGCGATCTCAGCAGCATGCCTAGGGTTTAGTAACTCATCATCACTTAGGTCCTCGTCGTCAGGATTTATTGCTCGCCCAGGGTTATCAATATTCTGTTGATGCACTTGAGCGGCGGCTAGAGCAGCTAGTCTCGCCTGTTCCTATTGACCAGCCATCCTTTCAATTTCGTGTTGTGCCTCCATTCTGCCAATACGTTGTGGTTCAGGATTGATAGGTAATAACGGTTGACCAGAACTTTGAGCATGGGGCCTGCACTGAATAAAAACCTGCAGAGAACAAAAACAAAAACTAAAAGTAAAAGTACGAGAATCTTTGACCAAAGGGTCTAGTAACTATCACAAACTTAATTGACACTCGTAATCCCCGGCAACGGCGCCAATTTTTTATAACGCTCAATCTATAGCTCTCGTAGGAGTGTAAAGCGGTCGTAGTCAAATATAGAACCCAACTGGGTTGGGTATCGATCCCACAGGAAATAGGTTGGTCAAAAAGTAAGCAAAGATTACTAGACTTTTAGTGCAAGTCTCGTAAAAGGGGGGAGTTTTGTCGTGCAAGTAATGTAAACAAAATAGTAGAGTAAAACAAAAAATAGCAAAGCAAAAAGAATGTTTTAGTAAGATGTAAAACAATGAGAATTGAGAAGTTGGGGTTATGTCCACCTTATGAGTTGTACGTCTCTATTGGCTATGAGTTGTGCGGAATTCAGACATGCATGTGCTTATAGAGAATTGTATTCGATGGTAAATCCAAGCGTCTTTCGACCTCAACAAGGACTATTTCACTTTAACTCTTTTGAGCTTAAAGAGTATCTAACGGTACAAATTCTCCAAGAGGTTAATCCAGTTACGGCACTAACTTTTTCATAGGGGATAGGACCCTACTACCTTGACATTATCTCTTTTCCAGACATATAACTTTTCTTTCGAACAAGTTAATGCTATACTGCCGTATTCTATGCGTTTGCAACCACAAAGAATTTAGATTAAGATGAAGAGAATAATGATATAAGCAGCATACGTGTCACGAATTCACAAACTCATAGCAATAGATAGTATCTCATACGGCTTCCATAACCCCAACAGAGAAGTTTAGTTACCCATGAGTGCAATGGAAATCACAATAGACATTATTATTATACCACAATAAAGATTTCGTGTAGCAAAGTGTGGTAGGCGTTTAGGCGTGACTTTCTTTGCAAATAACGTTTCTCTTGTTGCGGAAATTAAGAATTGAATAGATGAACAGAAGAAGAATAAAAAGTAGAATTAATGGAAGGATTAGAAGAGTTGTAGGATTATAGAAGAATGTCTTTAGAAGTAGAAGATTGAATAATAGAAAGATTGAAAGATGTCTCCAAAATCTCTAGCAAAATAGGGTATTTATAATACCCATATCCTATTCCTACTAGGCTAATGAATTACTTAACTCAATCCTACTAGGTTAATGTATTATTATCCTAATCCTAATAAATTATTGCTAGTCCCCAAAGTCTTCAGAATTATTGTTTTTGCCTGGGACAGGTTTTCCATGCGTTACTTTAGGTCCTTGGCGTCCAGGCTTTGTTTTCCTCCTTTCGTGAAGCTTTCTTTGGCGTCAAGTTATCCATAAAATGCTGATTTCTGCATCATTTATACCTGAAAACTTGCTAATCATGTTCTTTAGCTCACTTACAGGAAAAAGGACTAAAAGTGCATGAAATATATAATTTGTTCTCAAAACTTGGCTAAAATATGGGCAAAATCTAGTGCTATAGGCGTGTAAATTTGCCTATCATCAATAATCCACCTATTTCCTAACCAATCCCCTTTATCCTGCCACTGTGAAGGTCCTGAAAGATACAAAAGTCGGGGTAAAAGGAAACAAATCATGAAAGTTGCCTAGTCATTTTGGATACTGACAACAAATTAAGCATGAAGTCAGGCACAAACAATACATCTTTCATAGTTCCATCTCTAAACATGTGTGCCTCTCCAATATGATATATATCTACCTTAGCACCAGTGGGAAGATGTACCTTATCCTTTTCTAATCCATCTACTTTGTAACGCCTTGACAGAATATTCTTACTTTCTATAACATAATGTGTTGCACTATAATCCACTATCCACTCCTGTGATATTCGATGAAATAGTGAACAAACAACTTTACCGACCATGTTGCTATGTTTGGTATCAGGTATGTCCATGATTTGTTTATACTCTCCATCAGTAAATGTTTGCCCCTTTGGTAAAATGGCATTGTGAACCTCCTTGTTGTCTCTATGACTAGTCGAAGCATCTCGTCCTGCACCTCCATTGACCTGATCGCTATTTACATTATTTGTGGAATGTTAAGCATGCATCTGTCCTCCATACTGATGTCCATGACTATTATATCCACCATGTTTTCCATAGAATTGAGTATTTCTTCCTTCAGAATTAGAGCCTTATGTGATCTTTTGGTCTACCATTGTAACCTCCTCTTTTTTCTACCTCCAATCATTAGGATATCCTATCAACTTATAAAAATTATCTCTAATGCGATAACTAAAATGGCAATAATCACATGCTTTTCCTCTGTTGGTTTGTGCTCCATGGTTGCTTACTAAACTTCTACTCACTTGTATTATGATTGGATCAGTCTTTCACCAATGACATTTTCACAGGCCAATTGTTAAATCTCATCCTCAGTTATCATTGCATAAGCTTGTTTAAGTGTAGGTGTGATCCCTTTTAACAATATCTGTCTTTTTGCCTAATCATATGACTCATTCAGCCCACTCAAAAACTGTATTAGTCTTAATTCAGACAAGTGGTCTGCGTAGTCTTTGAACTTTGGACAAACACATGATGGAGTAGGAACTATTGCATCATATTCACTTCATATACTCTTTAATTTTGTGAAGTAGGCTGATATTGAATTTTCACCCTGTGACAAGGTGTTGATCTCTCTATGTAGTTGATATAGCCTCATTCTATTTACTTTATTAAACCTTTCTTTTAGGTCTTCCCATACCTCAGATGCATTTGTTGCATAAACAATCCTACTGAGTAGCTCTATACTAACAGAATCTTAATCCACGATAGTACTATAGCATTACATGTTTCCCATTGATCAAGTAATTCTTCTTTGTATATATCTTTGCTATATGTCCCTATCAAAAATCCATATTTTCTCTTACCTAAAAGTGCAATTCTCATTGACCTAATCCACACTCTATAGTTCTTAGAACCTACAAGTTTGATTAGTATTAAAGAAGCACCAGATACATCTGATGCTCCTATTATGAACAGGGGATCACTAGGATCTATTTTAGGTGCCATTCTCAATCTCAATAGAACTTCAGTAATGTAAGTGATTAGATATAGGAACAAAAACTCACTGTCTCACTTTTCTATAGCTATCAACAATGCAATTACAAACCCAAAAATTGCTTCAATACTTCAGAATCTAAGAAGGACAAACTTAGAACATAAATAGAAATAAGGAAAGGAACTTCTACCACAGATGTTAGTTGAGAGCTGGGATCGAAGACAACTTCTATCACCTTTGATCGAAGAAGCTTCTCGTCACAATGGAGATCTAAACTTCATAGATGATTTCTCTTCTCCAGGATTGAGCTAAGGCTTTGATACCATGTTATGATTGATCAAGGATCCATGTAAAGTGAAGAGAAAACTGAAACTGCTATTGCTCTTGTTGTATTGATAATGAGTTGATTACATTACATTGTCATGTAGCTAAGTATATATAGATAATCATATTGTATTCTAGAATCTTCTAATCTAACTAACAAGCTAACTAACTCACTAGGTTGTGATTGACCACATGTAACAATATCAACTCTAGTAACCAACTCAATGAAACAGAACTAGCTAAGCAACAAACTAATGCAACAATACAGTAGCTACTTCTGCAACTTGACTAACTACTTGACTTGTACATTTTATCGTGTTTACTAAAATTGAAGTGACTAATAGACAAAAAATATCTGTTAAAAGTGTCAAAGTGAAATATGCGTGAACGATTTTAGAAAGCCGCTTCATTACAACCTGTAGGCTAAAAAAATAAAGTAAAAAATATATTTTAAAAGGTTAACATACTGATAGTATAAAATAACTATCATCGTAAGTAAATTAATTCAATAATTACATACAATAATATGTACCTCATATGATTTAAGATCATTGAGTAATCTTCCAATGAGAGAGGGAGCAACAAGTATTGCAGGTTCAATTGTTATCCAATCAAGTGCATCTTTAGTTTCTTTCTTTCACATTCCTAACCAAAATGTAGTTGCTAGCAATACGTAACCACTTGATGCAATTCCATTCTTGATATATTGCGCCATTGTTGGTTCTTTCTTCTCATGATACCATTTTGCCTCTTCAAAGTGAGCCCTCACCACCTTTTTCATCTAAAAAAATCAAATGATTTTATGTAAAAGAAAATGTGAGAAAATTAAGTCAAGAAGTATTCAAACTGAAAATTGCTCTTAAAAGAGAAAATATATGGACAAATTCCCCAAGAATTGTCCATAAGTTGAGTGAAAGAACTCACAATGAAAAGTATTGTTTGGGATTTTACAAAAGTTCTAATGCTACTAAAGATTTGTGCTATATACGTAGAAATCTAAGACATCCAACCACTAAATGTCTAGTTGCTGCCAAAAGCAGATTTTGAAGCACCAACCTAAAAAAAAGAATCTGTCTCGTTATTCACATAGGCTAGCGGGAAGAACGTCAAAACTGGTCAGAGAAATAGCCCACACAACCTGTTGCCTCGATGGGCTAAAAGGAACCTTATTCACCTTTTTATCATAAGAAAGGACCCAAGCTTGTCTGGGTTCCTAAAACTAACCCGTGAATTTTTTTGTAGGTAAGAGTGAAAGGAGGCAAGCGACATTGGTACTTGGATAGTGTTGCTCAAGACACATGACTGAAAATAAACAAAAATTCCTTTCAGTTTCTAAATTTGATGGAGGAAGAGTGTCATTTGGTGATAGAATAAAAAGGTACTGTTACCAGAGTTGGAAAGATTAGGAAAGAGTACTAGAAGATTTCTTTCTAGTAGAAGGACAGAAGCACAATCTACTTAGCATCTTACAATTATATGACAAAGGTAAGAAAGTAACTTTTACTTCTGCAGGTTGTAAGGTAAAAGTGATGGATACCAAGGATATTAATTTCACTGCTAGAAAAAATAAAAATATGTACAAAGCTGATATCATAGGGATGCCTGGGAAAAGACTAACTTGTCTAAGTGCAATTGAAAATAATCCTCTTCTTTTACATAAAAGACTTGGACATGAAAGTCTAACACAATTAACTAAGTAAATTCTAAAGACATGGTGTTGGTCTTGCCCAAAACCAAATTCAAAGAAGAAAAAGTTTGTAGTTCCTGCATAAGGGGAAGCAGGTAAGATCCTCTTCCAAATCAAAGAACCATGTCAACACAACCAAGTGTCTTGACCTAGTCCATATGAACCTTCCACACCAATGTGAGTTCAAAGAAGAGGATGCAAAAGGTATGTTTATGTAATTGTTGATGACTATTCCAGGTTTACCTAGACACTATTTTTGGCTTCTAAAGAAGATGATTTTGGTGTCTTTTTTTATCTTCATAAAGAAAATAGAAAAGAATCTAGGCATTTCTCTAATTTCCATAAGATCTGACCCTAGTAATGAATTTAAAAATGAAAAATTTCTGAAATTTTATTCAACAAATGGTATAGATCATAATTTCTCTATTCCTAGAATATCACAACAAAGGGAGTAGTAAAAAGGAAAAATAAGACTTTGAAAGATATGGCTAGAACAATGATGCTTGAAGGTAACCATGCAAAAAATGTCTGGACTAAGTCCATAAGTACTGTTGTTACATTGTGAATAGATGGATAATTAGGCCCATCCTATAGAAGACTCCCTGTGAGTTATTCAAAGGCAAAAGCCTGATATTTCTCATTTTAGAACCTTTGGTTGCAAATGTTTCATTCATAATAATGGAATAAATAATTTGAGAAAATTTGATACAAGAAGTGATTAAGGAAACCTTCCTATGATATTCTCACCTTAGTAAAGCTTATAGGGTCTTAAATAAAAGGACAAACTATGTTGAAGAAAGTATACATGTTATTTTTGATGAATCTTGTGTTGAGAATAACATGTAGGATGAAAATGAAATTGAAATACATGAGAAGGAATATGTTGTTCAACCTGGTACAACTTAGAACAAACTAGAGGCATTATGACGGGGGAACCATTAAACCACCAACAACTCTAGCTCAACCATTTCACTATGAAGCCTAGTAGCTCACAAGGTTTGATTCCAAAAATCTATAAGTCTTAATGATCTGGGGTCACCACTAAATCAGAACTGAAAAATTTGTGTACCTTCAAAGCCTTTTTTATTAATGATTAAACTAAAAAAGGTAAATGGGGCACTTCTTGATGTAGACTGCCACGCAAGAAAAGTTTCATCAGTTTGAAAGAAGCAAAGTTCTACACTTAACACCACCCCACAAGACAAAACTATAAATGAAACTAAGTAGGTGTATAGAAATAAGGTTGATGAACATGGAATAGTTACAAGGAACAAGGCAAGGTTGATGGTCCAATGGTACAGTCAAGATGAAGGAATAGATTATGATGAGACTTTTTCTCTTATAGCAAGACTTGAATCAATAAATCTCCTTATTACTTTTGCTACATCAAGGAATTTACAATTTATCTAATAGATGTTAAGAGTTCATCCTGAATGGTTATCTAAAAGAGTAAGTGTATGTAAAACAACCACTTGGATTTCAAAGTGATGAGTTTCTTAACCATGTGTACAAGCTTGACAAAGCCTTGTATGGATTGAAATAAGCTCCAAGAGCTTGGTATGAAAGATTGTAAAACTTCTTTCAGGAGCATGGACAGACAAGAGGTAAAATTGACAACACTCTATTTTTTAAAACTAATGGCAATGATCTATTTATTGTACATGTTTATATGGATGACATCATATTTGGCTAAAAAAATATAAACATGACTTATGATTTTGCAAAACTCATGGGTAGTGAATTTAAAATGAGTACGATGGGAGAAATCAACTACTTCTTTGGATTACAAATCAAACAGACCCTCATTGGAACATTGAATCTTCAACAAAAGTATGTGAATGAGATTCTTAAAATATTCTCCATGGAGGAAGTTAAAAATATCATAACTCCTATTGGAACAGCCATAAAATTAGATATGGATGAAACAGGTTCATCAGTGAAATAAAAGTTGTATCGAGGGATGATTGGGTCTCTCTTGTATCTTATCATAAGTAAACTTGACATTTTATTTAATGTTGGATTATGTGCAAGGTTTCAAGAAAATCCTAAGTAGTCTCACCTTATGTTTGTGAAAAGGATCTTTAGATATTTCAAAGGAACCACTGATCTTAGTCTTTGGTGTCCTAAAGGTAGTAATTTCAAGTTTGTAGGTTATGCTGATACTGATTATGCTAGTTATCTAGTGGATAGGAAAAACACCACTGGTATGACACACTTCCTTGGATCGTGTTAGATTTCTTGGTCCGCTGAGAAGCAAAACACTGTAGCCTTGTCACCTGCTAAGGCGGAGTATGATGTTGGATCTTGCCTTGCACAGTTATTATGGATCAAACAACAATTGTAGTATTTTGGTATGGATATTAGTTCTGTTCTAATTTATTGTGACAACACTAGTTCCATAAATATTGCAAAGAATCTGGTTCAACATAAGAGAACCAAACATATTGATATTAGCATCATATTCTTAGAGATAATATTGAAAATATTTACTAAGGCACTAGGTAGAGAACATTTTGAGAAGAATAGTTTAGCCTTAGGGATGATTAAGATTTCATAAACTACCCTCAATGATTGGTTAAAATAGGTTCTTATTGCATAATTAATTCTTTGCTATACACTTCAGTCTTGCACATTTAATTGTGTGTCCCGATTTCAGTATACTAAAAATGTTCTTTTTCCTTATGTAATAGTTATGCTGATTTGGAAACACTATGTCATTGAGATCATGCATTTATGCTAGGTATGTTTTACTTGAGTGGAGATTTTAGTACACATCATGAAATAGGTAGTCACTCATGTTCCAACTATTTAAATCTTAAGCATCCCTGTAACTTCCAAATATTCAAAGTCTTACTTTTTCAAAACGCTACCACCGTCTTCACATTAATGTCCCATCTCATTCTCTTATTCGTTCAGTACTTACAGACACAATGGCTCCCACACGTTTAAACTTCCAATATTTCCATCTATCTATATAAACCCATAACAGGTAAGAGGTCAACAATAGCTTGGAATGAAATTAGAAGAAAAAGATCTAAAAAAAAGACTAAGACTGCAGATGATACGAGTCACCTTACGAGTCATCAATACATCATACGCATCATAGGTGTACTCGTTAGCACAACAGTGAAAAAGGACAACAAGAAAAGGTAAGTCAAGACAAGATATGACTCAAGAGTATGAGTCGTAAGATAAGGATACGGGGGTCGTAACAAGAAATCGTACAAAGAACAAAAACCAAATGATAGATTTAGAGTTGAAACCTCAGAAGAAGACGAGTCGGAAGTTTGTGTACAAATCATATGTACAAACTGTAAGTCAACTAGTTTTCAAAGAATTAAAGGAAGAAGTCCTAGGTAGATACGGGTAAAGGCTACGAGCCATATAGTCAAGGTATGACTCGTGAGCATGAGTTGTAAGAAGAATAGAAACTGAAGCCCATGGAAGATTAGAAACTAGAATAGATACCGGAGGCACAGTACAACTCGTAAGAACACCTTACGAGCGGATGAGCGAGTCGTACCTTGTGCCGACATTACTTTTTAGTTTCCATTTTTATTAGGATTCCTGTGTTATTTTGAAATACTATAAATGCACTAGGGTTCATCTTTTATCAGGTTACATTATTTAATATTAGCTTACATACTTTACATTACTCTTGAGATTTTTGGGTTATTATTCAATTCAAGATATTAGAGTTTATTCATCTTATTTTATGCAGTTAATTACAGGAATTCTTCATTGATTATCATGGATTCTTGCATGAACATAAGCAGATAATTTCTTTGACTAGGGTTGTGAGAACCCTAGCTGATTAGATATGTAAAGTAAGTGGGAGACTCATCTATTCTAAGGTTTATGCATATATCTTACTCTTCTTCTTAATAACTGACCCGAGAGCTAGTGCATAAGCTTGGGGACAGCCTATATTCGCAAACATCCTCACAAGGGAGTTTGTGATTAGGAAAAGAAGATTAAGATAGTAATTTGAGATTCATGTCCATCTTATTATTCTATCATCTCATCTAATCAAATTAAGACTCAAAAGGTGAAAATTGAACTGAAGTCATATACAAGGAGAAATTAGGTGACGCCCTAAGACACACAAGGTAAAGAGTGAGATTTATCTACACGTTCACAAGACGGTTGATAACATGTATCTTGTTGAATTTACATACTGAGCAGAAAAATTGGTGGGTTAAACAGAAGGAATTTATGGAGTTGAGAATCCAGGGAAAACACAGTCCTAGTGTTCGTCTTCTATTGTTTACAACTCAAAGCATTCAAGATTTGGTTACAAGTTACTGATAATTCCAAAATTTCCCCATTTACTTTTCTCACTGCTCGTGAATTATATCAAGACTAAGAAACTGTTCAATATTTTCCCTGGTATATTGATCCCAACCTAGTTGGGTTACTATATTTGTCATCGACCGCAGCATACTTCTTTGGAGGTTAATTTTGAGCGACATCAATCCCATTAATGCAAACAAACTATGCTAACTTACGAAATTCGACATTCTAGAATCAACGACACCATCAAAATTTCCATCTGAGGTCTTTCTGATGAAATATATGTCCTATATCCAAATAATCTTTTAACCAAAATCCACCCAATAATCTAAAATAAGATCAGAAGCCTCAGGACCTAACCAAAGGTCCCAATAGCGTAAAGATGACTTTTTGGATTTAAGGAACTGTTAAAATTAACATACAAGGGTGTTTATCTATAATTTAGGCCCGATATCTAATTCTTTATAGTAAAAACTTTATAACAGTAAATTGGCTCAAAATATTAAATGAATTGTCTAGTAATCGAACTATCAACTCCAACAAGTCATAAATGACTTAGGGTATCTATGAGAAAGATATAAATGGCCAAATAGTGCAAAATTTAGAAAATAACCGGAATGTCATTAAAACCTTCAGCATGGAGCCTTCCTCTTTTGAACGTTCTTAGAATGAGATAATACATGAAAATATAGAATCTGCTAAAACATACAAATATAGAATCAACACGTTAAAAGGAAGCTAATGATACCCATATCATTTATAAAAAAAATAAGTTCTAAAATGAAAGGAATAAAATCAGAATTTTATTTTGGAAATATGTTACCCAAGATTATAGGAGTCTATACTTGAAAATTCAATTGAAAACGAGTTAAAAATGAGGCTTAAATTGAAGGGAAAAAAATCATTTTAAAGCTTTACCGATAAAAAATCTCGTATTCTAGTTTGAAATCATGATTAAAAGGCATTTTCAAAGAGATAATCAATAGAAAATGATAGGAATATGAATTAGAATCTTACCCCAGTGAGAAAAATCCTAGAAATCACCTATTCCCAAAGCTCAAAGGTCAAAAATGGTGAGAATCGCGAAAAAAAAGTATTTATAATGTTAAGTGAATAATACTTTGTGATCGCAATTACCACCTCGCGATCGCCAAGGTCAACATTTAATGGAAGTTAATTTTGTCATCATAACTGGGAGAGAAGGACCTCGCAACTAAGATGGTCTAACCTGACTCGTTCCATCAATTTACCTATCGCGGTTGTGGTACCCTGTAATACCCCGAAAAAATCCAAAACAATATTAGAGCCATGTACCAAGCTCATGAATAGTACATCATGGTTCTTTTATAGTTTTATGAGTAATTTAGATGTATATTAAGGCTTCAAATAACTCCCAGCTATTAGACGAATCAAAACATTCCTTACCGATTGAATTCTTGAGAAGGATATTAGTATAGTCGACTTCAAACGAGCATATCTCTCATTATACTTGGAATTGTTTAGCTCATGACCTATCAATAGATAGATAATTGAATTAGATTTCCAACGATACCAATTTCACCTAAATTCAATATCGGATAAAAGAGTTATTCCTATTTTACTCCAGCATGTCAGGCTGGAAACAGTGTGACGACATTCGTGGTAGCTTTCCACATTTTTGACGCCCTACCACGAAGATCGTCAATCTTAGGTATAAACCAGCTCCTAAGTGATGACATTCGTGGTAGATTACCATATTTTTGACGCCCTACCACGAAGGTCGCCAGCCTTAGGTAGAAACCAGCTCCTAAGTGACAACATTTGTGGTAGCTTACCACATTTGTGACGCCCTACCACGAAGGTCATCAGACTTAGGCAGAAACCATTAATTCCATCTCCTGTGTGATGACATTTTTGATGGCTTACCACATTTTTGATGCCTTGTCACAAATGTTGTCAGCTATGATTTTCAGCAACCGGGAATTTATTTCATAAGGGTATTTTCATCATTTCCTTTACCTTCCACGTCTTATAATCCTAAAGAGGCATAATTTTTCCCATTTTTCTTCAGTTAAGCATCTTAAAAACCCTCTCTTACACTCTCAACCACAATATTAGGGTTTTCTCTCAAGATCATCTCCTCAAGAGCAAGCCTAAGGAATTCTTCAAGAACCTTCAGAAACATTAGATCTCTTTCAAGATTCAATCACTAAGGTATGCGTAGTGTTCATCTATGGATCCAATCCGTTCATAGAGCTCAATAACCATGTTTTAAATATTATTTTGTAAATTTTTTGTGGTGATATGAGTATGTACATGTTGACGATTGTTGTTTAAGTTTCAATGTGATGTCTAAAGGTGTTCTCATGGAATATATATGTTTGTGAATTGAAAACCATGAACTTTAGGTGGTTTAATATGGTGCAAGAATGAAACCCACCTATGCCTTAAAGAATGCATGCAAGGTGTTTGATAAAATTCTTAGGATGCTAGAAATTCATGTTTGTATGGTTTTATGATGCCTAAATGACAAGTTCATGCTAGCTATATACTTCAATATGAATTCCATGCTTTTCATGTATTGCTATTGTGGTGGTATGAATCATACAAGATAATGGAGATATACAATATGTACACGAAATATATCCATTCATTCCCTACAATATTTAAGATGTTGAATAACTATATGAAATATGATATCCCCTACTTATGATATTATGAATTGTGGACTCAAATCTTGTGATCAAGTCATATCATGTGTGTCAGTTTCCTTCTATCGAGTCTTGGAGGTATTCACACTCAAAAAACATAGCTGTGTGCCTAGAGCCATGTCATGTTATCATAATAATCTCAGTCAAGCTATAATCTATAGAACTCAGTCAGTCATGTGACTCAGGAAACCTCAGAAATCTCATGATCTCAGTTAACTCTCAGATAATAGTACTACTCCATCAGTCAATGGAATTCAGTAAGTTCTACTTACATACAGTCAGTTAATCATGTTTAGTCTCTTCAGATGGGAGTAGGAGTTAGGAACGAGTGAATCCAAGGATGGGAACTCACTTATATATGAGGGTGTGATTCTTAGCAGTCATCCTTGCGTTCCAGAACTATGTAGCCAGCATAGGTTGAGACATCACAGCCTGTTATATGAGGGTAGATGAGGTAGCTTAACTTGTTATATTAGGGTTCCCACCGTTCTCACTAGAGTTATCTGTTATATGAGGGTTGCTCACATGTTGTCCTTACCAGTGGCGTGGTATTGATACCCTTCCAATCAGGGCAGAGATTGGACCCCATCTTAGCCATAATGGCACATATGGGGCATGTCGGTTATACAACTACCTCCCACAGTTTCAGACTCCGTCTCAGAAAAAGAACTCAAATAGTTCTTTAGATATCACTATATCAGGACTATCAGATACAGTCAAATTCAGTTATAGTGTGGAACTCAAATAGTTCTATCAGATTTAAGACTGTCAGATACAATCGCCCATGTTATCAGAACTATAGTTTTAGCCATGAGAGTTATCAGTAAACCATGTATTAGTGTACAGATCTAGCTATCATGTACTCACGATCTTAGTTACTATGTATGTATGTTTACACTCTCACGTTCCTATCAGTAGTCAGTTAGCATTGTTCATTCATGTAAACCCTTTTGCATTAGTTTGACTCACTCGTATACTTAGTACTCCAGTTGTACTGATGCATTTGCGCTATAGTGCATTCTTTCATGTTACACCATAGTTTTAGAGACACGAGCTCCAGATCAGCAGTAGCATCCAGCCACAGAGTTGCACTGAGTCCTCATCCATTTGAGGGCGATATTATTTTATTTCATTTATTATTACAGCTCAGTTTTGCTAGAAGGAGTTAGTTGGAGACATGTTCCTTCAACTCTTTATTCAAACAGTACTTAGAGGCTTTCAGATTCAGTATTTAGATTTAGTTCAGATTTGATTCATTTTTCAGTTATTTTGGGTATCTTTCACCCATATGGATATTGTGTCTTGACAGATCTTTATTTAGTTAAACGTTATGGCCTGTATGTTCATATTTTTCTCATTATTACGTTATATATACAATGTACAGGTACAGATATCATTTATGGGTTAGCTTGTGGTCCCTCGGGGTCATGGGCACCGTGTAGTATTCCGATTCAGAAAAATCGGGGCATTACATACCACTATCGTGCAATCACGATGAAGGATATCATCGAGGTTTGTGGTCGTGACATGTGTTCATGCATTCAGGATAAAGAACCTGATGCACCAGAAAATGTAACATCAGCAGATTTTCCAGGTAAAAGAAATCTCTTTGGAAGGTCCTCGGAATTCGTTCGGGACCCCACAAAAATAAATCAAACATGCTACTAGTCTATTTTTGACATTTCAGACTTTATGATAATGTCAAATTTTCAAAAGAAAGTCATTTTCAATAAATTAATCCCTAGGACTACACGTAGATGTTTTTCCTAGTTTTTGAAATAATGATCAAACTGTAAAATAAAGATTCTAAATATTAACCAACCCTTCTACTAATCCAAAATTGATACTTTGTATCTAATAAAACTGTCCAAATCGCTATCAAATACTCAAATCACAAAATGTTGATTGAGGTCAAATTAATGACTTTGAAAGACTCTAAAAGTCTCCAACTCTCAAATCATTTCAAAATGCATGGGAGACCGTGCTAACCATCTCCACACCTCACAATCATCATGTAACAACTGGAAGAAAAGCCATAATAATCAAAACACATAAAAACACTATTAAAAAGATGTAAAGGGAGACTTAAAAAAGGAGACCTCAAAAATAGGTTGAAAATAAAAGACCTCATGAGGTCACTTATTCCCTCAATTTATTCTTTTTAATTTACTTTTAAATGAAGAGACCTCGTGAAGTCAGTAAATGAGAAAAATAAATCAGCAACACAATATTATGGACTTCAAGAGGTCGAAAATAAAATACAAAAAAAGTTAACGCTAAAATAATTAAAATTATTTTTAAAAATAACTATTTTAAACAGTTCTTTTTTTTTTAAATTGCTACCTCGTGAGGTCGCTACTGTTTTAATATATTAATATTTATTTATTATTAAAAATAATTATTTTCACTATTTTATAAAGTGTGAAGCCAAAATATATATTTATTTAATTTTTTTAATATTTATAATTATAATTTGAAAAATGCAAAACCCAAAAGGTCAGCTCTCTCAAAACACTCTCTCAAATCCGTCCCTCTCAATCGCTGACAAAACTTTCTCACCCAAATCTCAAATTTAGTGTCTCTTCTATTTGAAGTGAGGTTGCAATCTTTGATTCTTTTTTTTCTTATTTATGTATGGAATAGAATTTGAATCTATGAATGCCTTGGGTTTCTTTATTTTCCAAAAAATATGAATGAATAAATATTGGTTTTTGATATAATTTAATAATAATTGATCTTATTGATATCGAAGGGGTTACAGCTGTATATATAGAGAACTGAAGAATAACTAATTACAGAATAACCCAGATGTATTTAATAATTATATAGGTAGTCTATTATGCCCCCTCAAGCTGATCAGCGGTAACGAGGGGCAGCTTGGAGCAGAGATACTGAAAAGGCTGTAACAGAAGAGGCTTGGTGAGAATATCAGCAAGCTGGTCAGTAGATGGGACATAGTGCGTGGCCATCGTTCCTGCAAGTACCTCATCGCGAACAAAGTGACAGTCGGACCCAACATGCTTCATACGATCATGAAGGACCGGATTTTTGGTAACACAAATAGTGGACTGATTGTCATAATAAATCTGTGGTTTCGTCGGGGGAATGCCAAGTGCATCTGTAAGGTATCGTAACCACATGGCTTCAGCAACACCCGCAGCCATGGCACAATATTCTGCTTCTGTGGAGGAACGGGACACTCGCGTTTGCTTCTTGGTGCACCAGGAAATCAGATTCGGTCCCATCATAACAATATATCCAGTAGTGAACTTCCGATCATCTTTGTCGTTAGCCCAATCCGAATCAGAAAAAACAGATATATCAAACAAGCCCTTTTGAAATAAAATTCCACATTGAAGAGTACCTTTAAGATAGCGCAGAATGCGTTTCAAGGCCTGAAAGTGTTGTTCTGTGGGAGCATGCATTGATTTGGAGACTCGATTGACTGCATATTGGATGTCCGGACGAGTAACAGCAAGATAATGAAGTCCACCGACGAGGCTCCGATATAGTGTAGGATCGGCAAAGGGAGTATTCGGCCCTAGAGATTGGCGGACTGCCATGGGAGTGACCGCGGGTTTGCAGTCTGTCATTCCAGCTCGATTTAGAAGTTCAAGGGTATATTTTGTCTGATGCATCAATATGGTTCCCGATTTGCGGATGAGTTCGAGGCCAACAAAGAACTCCAGAGGACCGAGGTCCTTAAGTTTGAAGTCACGATGCATAGCCTCAGTAATTTCAGTGATGAGTGATGACGAGCTACCTGTAATAACAATATCATCCACATAGATAAGAATGATGACTGTACCTCGAGAACAGTGAAGGGTGAAGAGGCTGTTGTCATGATGGTAGGTGCGAAAACCAAGACCCTGCAGAAAAGTAGAGAGGCGTGTGTACCAGGCACGTGGGGCCTGTTTCAGGCCATACAGTGATTTGTGAAGCTTGCAAACATAGTGAGGACGGTTGGGATTAACATATCCCGGTGGCTGAACCATATAGATGTCTTCCTCAAGATGACCATGAAGAAAGTCATTGCTGACGTCTAACTGATGAAGCGGCCAATCATAGTGAAGAGCAAGAGACAAGACCAGACGAATAGTCTGTTGCTTAACAACAGGGCTGAAGGTCTCCTTATAATCCACACCATACTCCTGATGATACCCTTTTGCAACCAGACGTGCTTTATAGAGAGAAAGAGATCCATCTGAATTTCGTTTGATGCGAAACACCCATTTGCACCCAATAGACTTTCGGTTACTAGGCAGAGGTACCAAATCCCATGTACGTTGTTCATTCAGAGCCTGAAATTCCTCATCCATAGCTTGGCACCAGAAACTATTTTTGGAGGCTTGGTTGTAGGTAGTAGGCTCAGTTATGGGATGTGCATCAAAGGGTATTTGAGTGTGGTAGACTTTGGGTTTGAAGGTACCGGCCTTGGCTCGGGTTGTCATAGGGTGAGTGTTGAGTGGAGGGTGATTAGGAAGGGGTGGTGGAGTTGTATGATGTGTGGACGGGGGTTGAGCGGGGCTGCCGTGGGAGCTGGGATGTGCAGCGGTGGATGGGGTGGCTGTATGTGTGTTAGGAGTATGATGTAGGGAAGTGGTGGGTTGTGTGGCAGTCGGCTGGGTGTTCGGGTGGGGGGTTTGGGGGTTCGGGTGGGTGGGTGGTTGGTTCGAGTGGGTAGTGGCGTAGTGGGGTACCGGGTTAGGTACCGAGTGAGCCGGAGCATGAGCGTGTGAAAAGGACGAAAATAATGGCACAATGCCAAGTGGATTGGGGGAGTATGGAGTAGAGGAAAGACTTGTGTAAGGAAATTGTTCCTCCACAAAACGAACATGACAGGAAACATATGTTTTCTGAGATACAGGATCGAAACATTTGTAACCTTTGATAGTGGGATGATAGCCTAGAAAGACACAAGGGGTGGACCGAGGTTGAAGTTTATGTTGAGTGTGTGGACGCAACCAGGGATAAACCAGACACCCAAACGGGCGGAGATGGATGTAGTAGGGTGGATGATTGTAGAGACGGGCATATGGAGTGGAGTTGGAGAGAGTGTGAGTGGGCATGCGATTTATGAGGTAGTTGGCAGTAGCAAGGGCATCAACCCAAAAGGAAACAGGTAAGGTGTAATCATGGAGTAGCGCAACAACTGTTTCTATTAGGTGACGGTGTTTGCGCTCAGCAACGCCATTTTGTTCAGGGGTATATGGACATGAAGTGTGATGAAGAGCCCCTAGACTTTGAAGAAAAACACCAAATGCATTATTGACAAATTCTTTGCCATTGTCACTTCGAAAAATTTTGATTTTGGCATTAAATTGATTTTGAACCATTCGGTCAAAGTTGACAAAAACAGTATAAGCTTCGGATTTAAATTTCAGAGGATAAAGCCAAGTGAATTTACTGTAATCATCAACAAAACAGATATAATAACGAAAACCTTGAACAGAAGGAACTGAGGTTGGACCCCAAACATCAGAATGAATTAATTAAAATGGCGCAGTGGCCTTGTGTTCAGACAGTGAAAAAGGTAAACGACAAGATTTAGACACTGAACAGGACTCGAAATGTAATTTCCCTGAAAAATTAAAACCTAAGGAAGATAAAATGGATTTGGTGATGGCGGATGATGGGTGCCCAAGCCGGCGATGCCAGGTGGACGAGAGAATGGCTTGACTCACAACAGACGGAGACCTGGATGGAAGAGTGTATAGCCCATGCTCACAGCGGCCCGTGTACCGCACCCGATTCGTGGTATTGTCCACTATCTGGAAATTAGTGTCATTAAAAATGAGGGTGCAGTTATTTTCTTTAGTAAAGCGATAAACAGATAAAAGATTGGATGTGAGGGAAGGGACGTGGTGAAGGGTTGAGAGATGAAATTTACCATTTGGGGTATAGACATACCCAGAGCCGGTGTTTGTGATGGGAAGGGATTGACCATTGCCTACTGTAATAGTTTCTGAGCCATGATACGGATGAGGAGCTTGAAGTTGTGAATAATCCGACGTCACATGGGTGTTAGCACCTGTGTCTAGATACCAATCGCCAGATTGAGCGTTTGTGGACGCATGCATCGCCCTTGATCCGTCGGACTGGAGATTTACATTCTGCGAGTCATCATAACGATACCAGCAATTAGCCGCAGAATGGCCCCGTTTAGCATAAATTTGGCACGTCGGAAGATCTCGTGTGGGCCCCCGCTGGTTTCCTCGGCCCTGTCCGCGGCCTGACTGGAAGCCGTCCCTCGGTGGAGGCCCGCCTCTGCCTTGCTGCCCGGCGTTCCGACGGTCACCGCCGCCGCTGCCTCGCCCTTGGTTACGGCGATCGTCACCGCGACCCCTGGCCGAGCCCCCGCTACCAGTCGAGTAAAGAGCCGTGACGCCAGGGGTGGAACTGGCTTCTCCGAGCAGTAATTTGTGTTCCATGTCTAGATTCAATTCTTCTGCATTAAGCCATCCAGACAGTTGATTCAGAGTGATTTCGACAGGTGAGAGGCGAATATGCTGTTTGAGAGAGGAATAGCCAGACGGAAGACCACGTATCACGGCATTCACCACGTCTCGTTCAGGAATAATCTCGTTCACAGCATCTAGGTCAGACAGAATAGAGGCCACATCATCAAGGTATTGAGTCATCGTCTTCGTTCCCTTCCGAAGAGTATGCAATCTTTCACGCAACTGTAAAATATGAGCCGTGGACACAGAGTTGTACCTTGTGGCTAGTGCGTCCCAAAGTGAAGCCGATGTGAGAAAACCCCGGGCGTGTTTGTGCACAGAGGGGCTAATAACGGCGAGAAGACAGTCTCGGATCTGAGTGTCTACGATCATCCACGGAAGGTAGTCGGGATTTGGGAGCATGACGCCGTCCTCCTCGGCTGTCTCGGGCGGCGGCTTCTCCGCACCGTCAATCCATCCTAGCAGCAAGTTGGCTGCGAGGGCGGTGCGGACGTTAAGTGCCCAGGCCGGGTAGTTGTTGTCAGATAATTTTTCGGGGATGAGATTGTGTAGATTCCTGAGCAGTAATTTTACTCCAGACGGTAAATTTGACAGAGGATCAACAACCTTGTCCATGGCGCCGACCTACGGCGGAGGAGGGAGGCCGTGCGGCGTGGTGTAGACGGTGGCGGCGGCGCACACACGTCGGAAAAGAGGAGAGATTAGGGTTTGGGCGGAAGAAGAAACCCTAGCTTTGATACCATGATATAATTTAATAATAATTGATCTTATTGATATTGAAGGGGTTACAGCTGTATATATAGAGAACTCAAGAATAACTAATTACAGAATAACCCAGATGTATTTAATAATTATATAGGTAGTCTATTAGTTTTGTTACCTTACTCACTGCCCTGCTGTCTCACATCCTTCGCTGTTTGGGCTATCGTATCTTCATCTCACAGGCAACAACTCTGTGCCTGTCATTCCTACCACGGACCAGTTAGCAAATTTTGGTACCTGTGTAAATTTTCGTGCGTATTGTTTTACTTCCTGATCTTTACAAGCTTTTATTTTTCCTGTTTTCTTGAAAAAAAGATGAACTCATCACTCTCTGAAGTTCATTTCACCATTAAACAAGTAGAGGCAGAGAATTAATATTTGGTTAGTTTTGATTGTAATTGTTTTGCTTCTTCATCTTAACAAGCTTTTGTATTTTCTTATTTATTTGAAAAAAAATTGAACTTTTCACTTTCATGAAAATAGAGGGAGAAAGTTGATTTTAATGGTAATGACAGAGTCATGTGATAACTCCCATAAGTGTTAATTTTAACAGTGTCATGTTGTTCACTGTTTCACTCAAGTAATGCTGCATAATTTGGAATGAAATTTGAGGTACCGTATGTGACATTTGCCTCGTGTAATAAATTGGCAGCCATCAATTCTAATTCCAGACCAAAATCAGATTTTTTTTCTCTTGCAGCGTTCTTAACTTAATTAACTTCTGACCAAATGCCTGCAGCAACATATATATCTGATAGCATAATGTATTTACTGGTATTTGTTGGTACTCATTCAATAAGCTTCTGAAAGATAAGTTTTAGCCATTTGGACATGATTTGGTTAATATTTTGAGGTTAAAAAAAGTATTTGAAGTAGAGAAAAAAACACTTTATCTGTTTCAATTTATTTATTTGATTTTTACTTGACAGACTTTAAAAAAGTAATGAAACATTTTGAATTCTATAGTCCTAAATTAAAAGCACATTAAATATATCAAAGTATCATTTAATCGTGTGATCTTAAATATGTTAAATAGAAAATTAAGATTAAAAAATATTATATATAAAGAAAAGAAGAGATGTTTCTTTGTAACAGACTAAAAAGAAGCAAGATAAACAAATTTTAAAGGAGGGCATGCCATTTGGAAGGATTGGACAAGCACCAAGCAGAGATCTCCAAACATAGTTACATACATACAGAAGTATAACTCACACGGAAAGATCTTTCATAGAAAATCACTCGGTTTACTCTAATGAATGCTACAAGACTATTCAACATTGCAGTGACATGTCTTTGGCTATGATCTTATCTTAAGAGATTAAGAAAAATTGCAAAAGGAACTACAAATTCATTCAGCATTAAACAAGAACAATTCATCTTTTTCTTGTATGTTTGTTAGGATGACAGTTTAAGCATATTTCATGTCTGAAGCAAGAAATTTTATTTACCATATATATATATGGAGATTAAGATACATGATCCTAAGATCAATATGCTAAGACAATAGTAATATATTAAAGAGTTGGACCAAGTGTGATGGACCAACTGGTGTTGTTTCTCAAGTACAAGTTTTTGCATTAGGTAGGTCTAAGTCTTTCAATTGTGCAACAAATGGATAGTCAGTGATGAATATCATACAATTTTTTTTTTGAAGTTCATTTCACTGTAATATAAGAAAGAACATAAGAAATAGAAGCAGCAACTTAAGTCTTGCTTCATTTTAGTTCTTATTGTTTTGCTTCTAAATGATCTTATAGTTGAGACCACAATGTTACTTTTCATATACATAGCTAGAGAAACAGATAGAAGTTGGCTACTTGAATCCAGATAACTAATTGAAATTTGTTTGCAGAAAAAGAAACTTGGAAGGTCAATAACTCAGGCTGAAACATTCAAGGCTACACACACAAGAAAGAAAAAAAAACTTCATATATCCTGATGTTTGGGTTGAGCCATGATCTCAACTGACCTACATAAGCCTCTATTTCTATTGATAATTATTTTATTTTCTAAATTTATATTTTGATTGATATCATTAATTTTAGAATCGATATCTGCATTCCACTTTGTCAGACTCAACCAGATGATAGCCAAAAGCAAACTGAGAAAATGTGGCTAGATGTGGTTGGTGGCCCGAATAGGTATGGGTATTCTTATGGCTTTCTCCAACGAGCCTTTCGTGAATTTCATTTAGAACTAGAAGGCCTAGGAAGTTCCCACGATGATGGATAAAGGGAGGCTATTTTGTCTTTGGAGCAGAAGATAGTTGAGCTATCTAGAAAGCTAAGACGTCGCAGACTAGGTGACTGAGGAGTCTAGTAGTGACGAAGATGATGAGGAATATGTTGCAAACACACCACTGTGTTATTAAAGTTTAGTATTTTGTTAAATAATCTAACGACATACTTAACTGTGGTTTATGTGAATTATTAAGAATTTTTTGAATGCATGAAAAATTTAAAGTAGTCTAATTAGAATTGTGTATGTAATTTATGATCTCTATGTTTTTTTGTTCAATTTCAAAGCACTCTAAAGATGATTTTCATTTAGTTTTGATTGGATGATATTTAGTAGTTGTGTTTGTTGTGGTTTGATTAATTGGTGGGAGCTGTTGGAGCTCGATTTAGTCGATTAGAATGAATTAAAATGGCAGTAAACATCCGTAAAAGCTGCTATTTACCACTGTTCTTTTTGTAGAAAAGAGACCTCATGAGGTCACTTTTTTGCATTTTCATTTTCTAGAAAAGCAGAATAGCGGCCTCATAGGGTCTCTTTTATGCAATTTTATTTTCTAGAAATGCAAATACCATGGAATGCACAAAACTACACAAAAACAATCTACAAATTGAGAGCAACCCGAGGACCCCCTTTGAGTGATAGTTTTGGCCAGCAACAAAAACACAAGTATCACGAGTTTACAAGGTGTTTTAACACCAAAACAACAATAATACAACAATAACAAGATGAACACAAGTGAACAAACAATTACAACTAACACAATTGCAAGAAAGGTAAAGATAGATAGTGAGACATAGATTATTACAAAGATTAGGAACTAAAGAGTTTATTAAACTCGAAACCCCCGAATGAATGTAACAACAACACCACACTCTTATGGTGACCGCCAAGGGAATCAATCACCTTAAGATCCACCGTTTCCAAGAAAAGAACAATATTGACTTTTCCAAGCCCTAAACTACAATGGTTAATCCAAGCCCTAGCTAAGAACTACACTAACGTGTTCTACTCTCAAGAGAGAAGATTTTCATGTCTCATATTTTCATCATTCATAAACTTATGAGAAAAGACCTAAAAGAGGCTATATGTAGTATATTACAAAAGAAAGACAAAATAACTCCAATGTCCTTAATAAGGTTGGGCGGACATGGTGTGTCATTTAGAAAAGTCTAAATGACCAAAAATCCCTTAATAAAGGGAACCAATGGCCCAAACCCGAGAGTCCTCAAGTCTTCAAGGCTCCAAAAAATCATCCACACTCGGGTTTGTTTAATGGCATGCTCAAGATGACCCCTCCAAGTAGGAACCCATGCCTTCCATGCAACTAAATCTTGATTCTTCACGTAGCATCTTTGAATAATGTCGCCGAAAGCTAAGGTGACCATTTGACTTGTATCATCCCCCCCTTCTTGAGAAGGATTTGTCCTCGAATCCGTACCTTGCAAAACTAGAGAAAGGACAAACAAGACCAACATCCTGGCATGAGGGTTAGGGTTAGCACAATAATAAACATCAACATGTCAAGGCGGCACATACTTGAAGTATAACCAAGGATCCTTTGAAAGAAATATTAAAAACTCAATGAAAGATGTACAAATGATTTGGTTATGGGATTTACCAAGAGTGACACTTTCCTTTTCATGTAGACCAAGAAACAAGTTCGGTGCACCAACATCACCATTTCTACATTTGGCAACGGGGTCAAATAGAAAGAGTGGCCATAGACACGGTTCTAGAAAACACTCCCCTTTCCCGTGGTCTCCACCCAAACTAAACGGCATACTTTCTACAATTGCATACATATCGTCTAAAGAAAATAGAGAGTAGAGAAATGTATCACTTAAGTCGACTTCTAATAAGGTGCCCTCATGTGTGTACTCACTACTAGTTTCCTAATCATCACCATAAGTACTCTCAATAATAAAGTCACATAAAGTAGAAGGAGAAGTAGTTTCCAAGACCACACATTCCATACCCTTAAGAGTACTCTCATCTTTCAAGAAGAGATTTCCATCTTTATGAGGAATGTTGTCACACCATGGTGGGTTAGCATATATGCTATAGCTTCCAAGGAAAGCTATACCATCATTTTTACCACTAAGTCTATTAGGAGTGTTTATATCATCTTCAAATAAGACATTGTACCTAAATAGAGGATGATCTATTTCACGGTCAAATTCGGAACAAACACATTCATCATTCTCTAAAAGATCAATATCAAGTTTCAAAGAGATTTCAAGTACAAGATTATCCCAAGAATAGCTCTCAGGTTCACTCCAATTTTGTTGACCAATATTTTCAAATACTTAACTCACTTGAGTTCTATTAAGCACATCACACATAACCTAAGTGGCGGGAAAGTTTCATACATAAGTTGATCAACATCAATTACACAAGACGATGTACTTTCGTTCAAGATATTTCCTTTAACACTATGTGGACATAAATTTCTCTTACAAGAAAAGTCAATTTCATCATCAATAGGATCAACTAGTGTATCCACACTCACAATATGTACATCATCAACAAGAGGCAAAGAGTCATTAGACTCATAAGTAAGTAAGCTACAACTCATACTCAATAGACTACTAGCCACACAATTATCATTCACACGCACCAAAGTGTAAGAGTTAGCTATTTTACCTTGATGTTATTGAGTAGACTCTCCTTTTCCATGTTGTGAAGGTCCTCCACAAGTTTGGGAAGAAAATCGGCATTTCTCTCCTTCGCTTTCCATGTTGGTACCTATACAAATGTCCTTAGAAATAGAAAGACAAATAATATTTTCTCGGTTTGGTGGAAATCTCCTCACTTCGCTCCACGCAACCTCTCCTTTTCCACTCTCGAATTACCACCTCGCATACCCTTACTACTCTCAATCTTTTGTCTCTCATATTTATTCGAATTGGAATAGGTGAGCACTTATCTTTGCAGGCTGCGCAGAATGTACATCATGAGGCAATTTCCCCATCGATCTCTTACAACATTAGGCCAATTTTGCATATTTGTAACTTTATGTGCAAAGCAATTGGCACCCAAGCTCATATGATCATAGGTTAAGGAAAAAAAATTTCACCACACCTCCTCAAGTTTGTCAAATTAGGAGAATTAAACCCTCACCCTCTTGGCAACCTTAAACCCGTCCAAAAAGTATGGAACAAGTAAAGAATCTTGGAACAACCCCAAGTAGTCAACCATGGATGGAAGGATGTAGTTTCTATAGTACCTATCATTTAATACAGGGAGGAATCCCGGTATCCCACAAATTGTCACCTTTTCGGAGTGTACACTCCTTCTCGGATCAATATTGTAAGGCACATAATTACCCGTCAGTTTTCGGGTGCATATCATTTTCTTCTCGTGAGACAACTTGTACTATGGTTAGGATAACCATTCACACTATGTCGATATTGATAAGAAGTACTACAAGGTGAAGAAAATGAATTTTCACACTCCTCATGTGTGCTCTCATAATGGCTCTCATAAACTTTGTGAATGAAAGGGTTATACCTAACACCAAATCTTCGTTCAGAGTGGGAAGTGTAAGAATCCTCACATGCCCCAACGGTATTATAAGAACTATCACAAGGTCCTACATCATCTCCAAATTCACCATAAGCACTAGGTACTTCATTGCTCTCATTTTCAACCCTAAAAATGTGTCCATCAAATCTTCCCAGGTTTTGATCATGGCTATTTTCATAGCCTCCGCAATATCCCTCAACTTTGTAGCCACAAAAACCCTCACTACAATCATAGTCTCCCATGTTGTAGTCACAATAATCCCCGGTTATCGAAGTCATGTTCCTCTTATATCACCTTTGTACCTGCACAATGAACAAATAGGATTAGTAGTAAAAGCTCCTTATCAACAGTCGTATACACTCACCTTTGTGATTCTCACAATTGGAGCGACGAATATTAAAAGTTGCTTATACTCCGATAGTAAATAGGATGTCAATTCTACTTTTCTGCCAGAATGGATTCTTATTTGATTGACTCAAGACACACAAAAAATAAACAAAATTTACTTACAAACTTGAAACAAAGAAGTTACTACGAGTTAAAAAGAGAAAACTACAAAAATAATGCTAATACGAAGAACGTACTCAAAAACTAATTCACAACTGAGTAGGTATTTACTACATGCTAATTAGTTCTAGAATCAAGACTTGAAACTAAGGAAACAATAAAATGAAACTAAGAATTCCAATTCTTGAGCTTGTGATGATGTGGCACTCGACTATTGATCGTTGGAATGTTGTTGAAGTTGAAAAAGTTTTTATTCCAAAACTTAGATGTTCAATTTTTGTTCAAGTGGAAGACAAGTTTCAGCTATAGGGAGACAAACAAGACCTTTGACTTCCCTTTAAAGATTCAAAAAGTTCTTGACCTACTTTCACTCTTTTTGCAAGACAACCTTTTTGGTAGTCTTGTCTCCTTTCCACTTTTGGACAATTTTGAAAAGTGGTCTTACTCCTTTTTGGTAGCTACACCTTTTGGAAGACTTTTGTTTACTTACTATTCTGGTGTTGCCTTGGAAATGTTTCCAAGACAAACACAAGTCTCACTCTTATTTTTCTTTTTCAAGATTAAACAATCCTTTGAAACTACTTCTTCAACACAACAAGATGAACTCCAAGAACAACAACAAGCCTTCTAACAATTACTATCACACAACTTGAAACTTAATTCTAGAACTTGGATTAAGACTTAAGGAGTGTTAGAGAGAAAGAAACCCAACACAAGAAACAATTAAGACAATCAAAACACAGCTATATCTAGACACAAATCTTGGCCAAACAACAACAACAACAACACAATTTCAGCCAAGAACACAAACACGGGTAGATAACTATTTTTCTGGATTTTTTAGTTTTCAACAATTTTTGCTTTTGATTTTCAAGTTCATGAGCCAAAGATTGATCTTGTGGGAAAAATATCAAACCATGCTCAGATACCAAATAATACGAGAAAGACCATGAAAGGCACAAAACTACACAAAAATAGTCCACAAATTGAGAGCAGCCCGAGGACCCCCTTTGAGTGCTAGTTTCGGGCAGCAACAACAACACAAGTATCACGAGTTTACAAGGTGTTTTAACACCAAAACAAATATAATGAAACAACAAAAAGATGAACACAAGATTTGGATTCAACAAGAACAAATGATTACAAGATACAAACACTAACACAATTGCAACAAAGGTGAAGATAGATAGTGAGGCATACATTATTACAAAGATTAGGAACTAAAGAGTATATTGAACTCAAAAACCCCTAATGAATGTAACAACAACACCATACTCTTACAGTGACCGCTAAGAGAATTAACTCACCTCAAGATCCACCATTTTCGAGCAAAGAACAATATTGGTTTTTTCAAGCCCTAAACTTCAATGGTCAGTCCAAGCCCTTAATAAGAACTACACTAAGGTTTTCTACTCTCAAGAGAGAGTACTTTCAATGTCTAATAATTTCATCATTCAGAAACTAATGAGAAAAGACCTAAAAGAGACTATATATAGTATATTATAAAAGAAAGACAAAATGACTCCAATGCCCTTAATGAGGTTGGGCAGCCATGGTGTGTCATTTAGACAAGTCTAAATGACCAAAATGCCCTCAAGGCTAAGTGACCAAAATTCCCTTAATAAAGGAAACTAAAACCACGAACCACCAAGTATGGCCCAAATCCGAGAGTCTTCAACTCTTCAAGGCTCCAAGTAATGTTCCACACTCGGGTTTGTTTACTAGCATGCTCAAGACGACCCCTCCAAGTATGATCCTGTGCCCTCCGTGCAACCAAAGTTTGATTCTTCACATAGTGACTTTGAATGATGTCATCAAAAGCTAAGGCAGTTATTTGACTTGTATCATCACTTGAGACCTACCGTTGAGGTCGCTTTTCCTAAAAAAGAGACCTCATGAGGTCTCTTTTCTAGGTCTCTTTTTACAGTTCATTTTATTAGTAAAAGAAAATTTGCACAAAGCAGGTTGTTACAAGTATCCTGACATGCCATATTGCAAGAAGTAGTTGTTACAAGTATCCTGAAATGCCATATTGCAAGAAGTGGTTGAAACATAATTGCATATGGAGCCACTTCTAAAAGTTGTTTAAACATAATTTCATAGTACCAATGCTTGAAGTGCATGAAAAATGAATTTTATGTCCCTTTTCTCGACGATATTGCTTTATTATTTTTAGAAAAAAAAAAAACCAATACAGGACATGATTATGATGTTCTACCGCTTTGATTTAAAAAAGGAAAAATAAACACTCACACTTTCCACTTCTAGTCTATATATTGTTGAATAAACATTGTAAAGTATCAACACTTCTCCTCTACAGTCTACAATAATTTCCTAAAGTCACCACAACTTTTTCTTTTCAAGTCTTTAGTAAAATGGGTCTTAAGTCTGTGTTGTGTGCCCAGATAGAAGTGAAAGCTAATAAGGATGTGTTTCATGATGTTTTTACACATAAGCCACACCACATTTCTACTATGTGCCCTTCGCATATACAAGGTCGTGAGCTTATTGATGGTGTCTTTGGAACTGTTGGCTCCAAACTTTTTTGGACGTATAATCTTGGTAAGCCAAAAATATTTATAATTACCGAAAATAAAAGAATTTCGTCTAAGAGGGGTCGTACTGTTTATGAAATCATTTTCCTTAAACTATGTTAGCTTCACACTACTTGCTCCAACTAACAATTAGATGTTGTTGTTATTAAGATATTATATTTAAAATATCGTAATAAGAAGAAATCTTAGATAATATTTATCAACCTTCATAAATGATAATAGGGCAAAGGGGCAAATATACCCTTCAAATTTGCGATTTAGGGCAAATATATCCTCCGTTAAAATAGTGGAGCAAATATACTCCTATCATCGGTGGAATTGTGTAGATATGCAGTATTTACTAACAAATCTGTACTTTCTAAATTAAATAATTTTTATCTCTTTTTTTTAATTAGAGAATGGACAAATGAATTTTAACTAGTTCATTTATTTTTTAACTAATCTGACTCGTCCGATTCATATAAAAACTATAACCCATAGATTTTCAACTTAGGGAACATCATGTGAAAATTAAAGTACTCATATTTTTGACTATGTATTACCTGCATAATCATCTGGATTTTTTCTACGAATATGTGTTATGAATAGATAAAACGATATGTACAACACCATTTTACCTATCAAAAAGAAATTGTATTTTCAGAACCATTGATTGATTAGATATAATCGATTTTGTCTTCTCTATTATATTTTTCTTTTTGTCTCTGGCTAAAGTATTTGTAGTTTCGTGTAACGCCCCGAATCTGGTACCCCGAATGCTACACAGTGCTCATGACCCTGAAGAACCACAAGCTAACCCATGACTGATACCTGTACCTGTATACTGCATATTATACGTATAATTGTGAAAACATGAACTTAAAGGCCATAAGGTTCAAAATTGTAACATAACTGATAAAGATATAACATCTGAATGGGGTATGAAACACCCAAAACAACTAAAATAACTATCTGAACATGATAGTCTGAGAAGCCTCTAAATCATGATTATGTGAATAAGGAGTTAATGGTACATGTCCCCAACTAATTCCAACTAATAAATTAATTAATGAGGTAATAAAATAATGATCATGTCCTCGAAAGATGAGAACTCACTGCTAACTCTGACTGCTGAGACTGGAATGCTACTGATGTTCTGGCGCTCGTTCTTCTAAACCTATGGTATAAGACACCATAGCGCAAATGCGTCAGTACTTTGAATGTACTGGTATGCATGTGAAGTAGGATGAATGCATGGAGTTCATATGCATGAACAATACTGGCTAACTGACTAAAATGAACGTGAGAAGACATGAATGAATGCATAGTAACTATATCTGAAATCATGATAGAACGAATTTACTGATAACTAATATGATTGATAAATGAGTTCTGATGTCTGATATAACTGATAACATGAGTGACTGTATCTGACAGTCCTAAATCTGATGGAACTAGCTGAGTTTTGTACTGTATCTGAGTTGACTGTATCTGGCAGACCTGAAATCTGAAGAACTATCTAAGTTTTTTTACTGATACTGATACTAAAACTGTGGGAAGTAGTTATCTAACCGACATGCCCCAAATGATGCATTATGGCTGAATTGGGGTTCAATCTATGCCCTAATTGGAAGGGTGTCAATACCGTGCCACTGGTAAGAACAACCGGTGAGTAGCCCTCATATAATAAGTAACTCTAGTGAGAATAGTGGGAACCCTCATATAACAGGTTAAGCCAACTCATCTATCCTCATATAGTAGACTATGATGTCTCAACCTATACTGGCTACATAGTTCTGGAATGCAAGGATTTCTTCTAAGAATCACTCCCTCATATAATAGGTGAGTTTCCATCCTTGGGTTCACTCGGTGCTAATTACTACTCTCATCTAAATAGACACTAAACATGATTAATTGAACTAACTGGACTGATTTAACTAAGTTTCGTTGACTGACGGAATATTACTGAGGTCTTATAACTAACTTAGATTTACTGAAGTTACTGAGTTTTCCTAAGTCGTGAGACTAACTTAATCTACTGAACATGGCTTGACTGAGAATATATTGAAAACATGACATAGGCTCTAGGCATACAACTAAATTGTTGGGTACAAGTACCCTAAGGACTCGATGGAAAGAAACTGACAAAACATGACTTTCTTGAATACATGACCAACATCACAATCCATAATTCATTTATTTAGGCATTTCATCAAATATTTGATATGCATAAACTTGTATATAAATGGGGGTTTCATATTGTCGTACTAGTACGACACTTTTCCTTCACATAGTCATTTAATCAAACACATGGTGAGCATAGTATATGTAGACAATATTACACAACAAGTAAACATCATGATTCAACTCTAATTTCACCATTCAAGAGTTTAATCATGGATTCACATGAAACTACACCTATAATAATCAATTCCACTTAATATTTATCACTAAACATGGAATAGAATTCAATTGGTTATTATCAAAATGAACAAAAATAAACATAACATGAAATTTATAACAATCCATACACTTGATCTTTGAAAAGAGATTCGTGGGCTTCATGGACGAAAGGAGTCCATGAATGAACACTATGCATACATGGGTTGAGTTTCTTGAAGTTCTTGAACTTGAAGAATTTGAATCTCTTATTTTCTTGAAAAAGATTTGGATTTTGTTGCTTAAGGATTTCTCTTGGGGAGAAAACCCTAGTTTTAATGTTGTGGAAGAATAATAAATTTTGGATCCTTAGTCGGATATTACTAGGTATATAAACGGGTGGTAAAATACCAACAAGCCCCTTTAAAAATGACTTAAAAATAACTGAACGGGATATACGACGGTCTATCAGTCCTGACCATCGCACCTAGGCAGAATAGGGGTTCACTGGTTCCCTTGCGACGGCCTGAGCGACGGTCCATCGCTAGTCCGATGGTGTCGCTCCTAGGAATAAGGTAGTCACACTGCCTCACTGCGACGGCATGCGCAATGGTCCATCGCTAGTCCGACGGTCCGTTGGCCTCCACCGTCGCACCTGGGCGGTTTTTCTGCCTTCTGTATTTCGGTCATAACTTTCTCTTTCAATGTCAGATTTTGATGAAATTGGTATCGATGGAAAGCTTATTCAATTTTCCACACGAAAAAAGAGAAAATCTTAAAAATACCCTATGTACAAAAGTGAATTCATCTTTCAAAGAAAGCTTCTAACATTCTTGGGACAATTTCAAGCTAGGAAAAAGTACAGGGTATTACATTTCACAATAAGAGATCTATATTGTTTTTGCTTGGATTAGGCAGCTCATATTAGATATAAACCGTCTAATTCAAAATAAATTTATTTTGTCTATTTTTTTAATTTGAAAAATAAGATAAATATTAATTAATCAAAAATAAATAAATATGTTAGTAAAAAGGGTGTAACTATACAATTTCATAGATGGCAAAGTTACATTTACTCTATTTTTTTCTAATAAAGATATATTTGTTCTTAATTACAAAATTGAAGATTAAATTTACCACGTTTCCCATAATGATATTTGGTATTTCTTTTGGAAGTTGCTAGCTAACACCAAAAAACATACTGGTATATCCTTTCCACGATATGCAAGCTAGGATTGTGATATCTAAGGAAAGTGGTGTTACTAATGATTGAATACATTTCTCATTGATTTGAAATTTCCAATCTAGATTGCGATGGAACAATTTGATGTGTTTGATATGGAGTAAACAAAATGTTTGTAAATTTCTCATGTTCGAAAATGATAAATAAATTTGAAAAATATCTTCCGAAGAAAAATAAATTCCATCAAATGAGAAAAATGGCTTACCTAATAAAAACACGAAAAACAAGTTCGTGATGATTCAAGTTTGTTATCTATCGATTTCCCCATCCACTTCGTAGCTCCAACCCCCCGTCCCTTGACCATTCCACCCCCCTATAACCATTGAGCCCCCACTCTCCACCCCTTCCATTTCATTATATTTTTCTAAATTGCTCTTTAAATTATATAATTTTTCTTATTTATCGAACATAGAAAATAAGTAAGAGATTCAGATATTTTCTAAGAAAATATTATCTTCCTTCGTACCAAACACGTCCTAAATAACAACTGTAATTTTTTCTCTTTAAAAAGCTGACGCTGTAAATACTTTTATATTATTTTCATGTTCGAGAGGATAAAAATTTCAGAAATGATTTTCTTTAGGAAAATAAATTCTTTGAAAATAAGAAAAATAACTTCCTAAATGAAAAGGAAAAAACAAGTCACATTATCTCCTCAAAATCCTTGAGCTCCCACTCCTACCACACCTTCACCAAACTCCCACCCCCTGCTTCCCCTTCCCACCCCCTCCACTTAGCCCCTCCCTCACCTAGCTATCCCCCTCCACAACACCCATCACCCTACCCCACTCATCCTCATAGTTTGTGTTAGATATATAAAAATATTTTTAGGATAATATTTTTACTTGCATCGAATTTAAGAAAATAAATATGAAGTCACTTATTTTTCTAAAAAATATTTTCCATGAGGAACATTTTCTCCCATGAACATATCCTCTATCTTTTCCAACTTCTGCTTTTGTTAAGGACTCTTACTGAAATTTGGAAATAACTCATTGCTTTTGTAAAGCAGAAGGGAAAAAAAAAAGATTTCCAAGCAGATAATTGAAGCTATAAATGAGGGGGAAAAGATGATCACATTCAAAGAATTTGAAGGATATTTAGTGGATAAATATGATAACTGGAAGGCAACTCTTCATATCAAGCAAAAAGGTGAAATCGATTTGGCATGCTGGACAATGGAGTATGAAAGGCAAAATGAGAATGCTCCTGAACTAATAAATTTGCTGGACTTCATTGTTGGTATGACCAAAGCTATTGATGATCACCATGTTAAGAAGAATTAATGGGATGTGTCATGAGATTTATATAAATAATTTAGTTAATGCTTAGGTGTGTGCTTGAAATACCTCATGCTGTGTTATTTCAGCAGATGATAAGAAATAATCCATGTTGGTTGTTTAAGTTCTTTTTGGTTTATACTTTGGCGATTGATGTTCGTTGTGTCTTCCCATGTAAACGATAAGTTATTAGTTGTCTTTGTGTTGTGTAATAAGACGTGTATGAAGTTTATATGTTGCTCCTCGCCTCCTCCTAATTTATATGTTATATTTTCAAAAAAAAAAAAAAGCAATTTTTTAATTTATATGGAAAACATATAGCTCAGGCCTTACATTATAAATCTTTTACCTAAAAACAATAATCATCTCCAATAAGAAAAGGATTTGTCGTAGGCAACTAATAATGGGTTCACTATTTTTTGTACAACCGTGGTATCCGAGATAGCTTGCCACTTCAACTAAATCCACTGGGTACCTGTCACCTCTCATTAGCAATAGGTACCAGGTAACTCTATCCACCAAGACTAGAACAAATTGAAAGAAATCACCTAGTGTTTGTCTTTGTTGGAAATTGAATCTAACTGCACACGCAAGGGTATGTGATCGTGCAAGTAATAAAGTGGCTCGTCCGAGTCGAATATTGATCCATAGGGACTTGACATTTAGCAAGAAATCCAATTTTGGTATTACCACTTAAGTTGAGCAAGTGCGATATATAGCGAAAGAGAGTTGAAGTTTGTAATAAGCACAATGGAACAATGAACAATAATGAGAATTTAAAAGAGTTGTGAAATAATTCAGAGAGTTTCAGGGTCAAGGCATCTTGAACACTCATGCAAAGCTATACAATCTCGTTGGTTAAGTTGTTTATCTTGGTTGTAGATTCATGGTATTTATATCATGATTATAGTCTTCCGAGCCTCTAATCATCTATCTAAATTAGCCTCACAACTACATCATTGAGCGAGGATGTGGGAACTAATTTAAACACATTTATATTTCAGCCCGTATTTAACCAAATGGGGCAAATTAGATATATTCCTTTCCAAACCGCGAATCTTATCTTTAATTCATCTAAATACTAGAATCAATTCCTTATGTTCCACTATCTAATCTAATGTTACTCCCTCCGGTCTGACAAAAGAAATTTAAATACATTCTAAAGGTTGTGAATCAATAGAATAGTGAGTATAAGAACATAAGAACCACCAAACATGATGATTAACATTATCCAACTTTAATGTAGGCAAAGAAATTATGTTCATAGCGTCAACCCTATAAAAAGGATTTTTTATCCACTCATAATCTACTTTGCAATCATGAAATTAATATAGTTCATACAAGAATTAAGTAATGAAAAATGAAGAATAAAAATGTTATTCGGAGACTCCCTTGGGTATGTTTCTTCCCCAAGTCTTTGAAAGATCATTAGAATAGATGCTAAGTGTCCTATTTATAGTATAGGACAAATTGTAGCCAAAACTACCCAAGTTCGTGGCACTTTGAAGTCATGGAGACAAAGATCCGTGACACTTTGATATCCTGGAACCTTGGTAGACTCAAATAAAATGGATCTCATCCTTTGTGGCATGCTGCTAATGAGGCATCCCACTATTTCCTGACCAAACTTGTTCCAACTTTATTTCTTCTATTTGTTACCTCTGTGGCACATTCAAATCGCGGTAAGCTATTGTTTTTGGAGTCTAAACTCTTCCAAACATGACCTCTAATGTTGATTCATGACTTTAATCATCGATTTTATTGCCTCACATCTCAATCTAGATGAGTTTTTGGATTCAATCCTCACATTCTCTAGCTTGAAGAGCTTCATTTGTGCACCTCCAAATCCAATTTTCACGTAAAGATTTCTCTTTGTTTCTTCACCCATTGTGGATCATGTATGGTTTGATTTATCATCTAAAGTAGTTCCAATAGACTCGTACCACAACTCATCACAAGCGCCGTACCATGCAATACACAAAATTTATCACAACTATACAAGAACAAGTATAACATGGGCCAATTTAACTAGTTATCTTGTCAAACCTTCAGTTGTCTATTTTAACTCTTGTATCAATTCAAATAAACTATAAACTGCCTAAATATGAGGCTTATCACACAATTATATGAATATTCACTTTATATTCCATTAATTACGTCAAGTTATCCTTAAAACTAAGCTAAGGACGCGTAAATAATGACAATTGGGTGTATAAATACGACTAAGATCACCACCCCAAATTTAAAGTCTTGTACATCTTCGAACAAATCTTTACGCTAAGAACAATCAAGGAAGACTCTAATATCACTACTTGAACTAAGAAACTTAATCGAGAACTACAACGACTACATGAATAGCAAGTTCTACATTAGGCAAGTCATATTACAATAGCAAAACTCATGAATACTCCAAAAGACTTCCTAGCCTCAAAAATTGAATCTACAAAGTTGGAAAACTCATAACTTTAATTATCAAAGAGATCATATAAGTCACCTATATATCATCAAATAATGCGCTCACTATAAAAAAAAAAAAGTAACCTTAATTCACTCACAGACATGTAATTTATCACAAGAAAGGGTGTAAGAATCAATTTCCGCTCACTCTCACAAGTTCTTCACATGTCACATAAGATGAACCATAATCTTGCCATTAGTGTAGTACTTCACTAGTATTAGAATATCAAAGATTGAGATCACACAGTACATTAAGGGTTGTAATATAGGTTAAGAGAGAGGGAGGAACTATTCTAGCCAGTAATAGTGACTATATTCCCTAAGAACTTTAATACATTACACTTAACATTAAACTCATCTCTAACCAATACATTTCAAATAATTTTATCCACCAACCTCTCTTTTGTTTCACCCCATCTCTTTAATCTTGTTTACACATCTTTAGTAGGGAGCATTTGTCATTACCAAATGATTATTGATCAATATTTTTTCATTACGTTACTCCCGACCAAAAAATATAAACTTTTTCAATACACCAATAACTATTATTTTGGGGCTTAACTTTCACCATTTTTCTTCTTCAATTTTACACTCCTTAAGAACTTAATATCTTAACTAAAGTGCTTAGAAGTTTTGGATTAAATTATGGTCAATTAATAGAAAAGGAATAAGCTACATAGGAGGCTTACAAAAATAAGCTAAGGGCTGCATGGAGATAACTGAGGTCATGAATATAGGGTAGATAACGTAGGTATAAAACATGTATATCAATGAATAGCCAATATCATCTCTCAAACTAAACATTCTTTATTTTGCTTTGCAAACATACCGAGCAAGTTCTAAACATCATTATGTTGAAATGGAATATACAAAAAAAATCTCATCTACATGGAACATATTCAAACCAACATGGATCCCTTTAGACTCTCAACCATGCAATTGCTTGAATTCAATTTTAAGCCAAAATCAACAAGAGCTAGATAAAATAGCTTAGGTGTCTCATAAAAGTTATTAAATTTTCAGCTTATGCTAGAGAATTCAACATCATTTGTAACATGTAATTATATGGAGCACCTATATAGAGCATATCTATTTATTCCTAATAATAAAATTTTTAAAATTACTCCAAAAAATCAAAAAGGACATCGGGTTCAAAGGGCTCCCCCTAAAAAATAAATCAAAAATAAAAAAATAAGAAGTGGGTGAAGAATGCTTCTAATAAACAAAGAACAACAGAAACTGAAAATAAACAATCATAAAATCTTTTTGTAATTTTTAAAATCTAGTTAAAAATAGAAAATAAAAATCCAACAGCACACTTTCCTATACAATTGAAAGATCCCTATAATGACCCTCCAAGTTATTTTTAACTTTTTTGCTCATTTTCACTATTTAGAGATTTTCTATAGCTTCCTAAGTCATTTATGATTTGTTGGAGCTGGCAGTTTAGTTATCAAGCAGGTCGTTTGATTTTAGTGCCAATTCTCAATTTTGAAGTGTTCATTGATAAGAATTGGCTACTGGGTGAAAACTTTAGTCAAATGACCTCATGTAACAATTCTAATAGTTCCACATCTCTAGAATATTGATTTTAGGATAGGAGGACCTTGGTTTGGGTCCTAAGTCTTTCAAACTCTTTACGAGCTATTGATCAGAAGTTAAGAAATATGGCACTTGATTATGTGGAATACCCTGGTTTCTGTACCTTAGAAAATTTCTTGTAATTCTGGTCTTTGGACCCAAAATGAATCATGGGTGTGAGCCATATATTGGGGTACAAATGGTATGGTCTATTTGTATACTGACTAGTGTTGATTGGTGGGTTGGATTTTGGTCGCTGGAATATGACAACTTGAATAATACGAGTTGTATGGTTGGATACAGATCATTTGGTTTGGGTTTTTCTTAGCTTAATCTTAGAATTGGTTAGTTAAGTTGGATTTGAGTATGAGTGGCTCACCATGAGCCATAAGTAAGGGTACGAGTTATACCCAAGACTAGTATGGTGGTTAGTGGTCAAACCTCCTAGATTCTATTCTGATAGGGGTACGATTGATGGGTACCATTCGTATACTTGAATACAACTCGAGTTTAGGTTTTCTTACCTTGGACAATGTTGGATCCTTGGGGAAAACCAAGGGTATGAGTGGTAGGTACCAATCATACAGGGATGATATGACTCGTAAGGGTCAGTCATATCTCTATGATGGGAATTAATGCAGTTTATGTGAGGGTAATCTGGATATTTTCCCATTTATCCTAATAAGGTCCCACAACTTATATTGCACTTGGGAGGTTATTTGCCCTATTATTTTAGTCTTAAACACTTAGTAAACACTCTTTAATCCTCTCTAGAGTTCCTGGTCAGACTTGGGACTCCCATTACGACAAGGCCCCCGGTCAGGTCGTGCCAAGTTTGTGTTAGATCTTTAGGTTTGTGGTCAATTGGGAGTCTGCAGAGCTATGTCTTGTATAGTATCTTTTAAGGGTATGTATCATGCCTTACTTATAAGATAGAGGCTATAAGGCATTTAAGAATGTTTCACTTTTTTGGTATTCTATTTTCTAGCCTGGAGTCTAATTCTTGGAATTATTCTCTAATTCTTGGTTGTTAACTTTTCAGATCGTTCCTCGAGGATCTGGAACACAAGAAAACTCTTCATCCCTATTTAGGGACAATGTTGATAGAGTACATTCTATATCTGGACTTTGTCTTCGATCTCAGGGTCTTATCCTTGATAGTTCTGGAGTTCCTCTGATTGCTGCTAGTTCTTCTAAGGGGAGGAGACTAATGCAAAAAAATTTATTCTATTCATACTATTGCTTAATTGGTTGCTGCTCAGGCTGAGCGAGATGCGTCTGGTGGGGTATCTGCTGAGGCCATAAGGGTTGATTAGTTTATGAAACTGAATCCTCCTACTTTTACTGGTGTGAAAGTGGAAAAAGATCCTAAAGGTTTCTTAGATTAAATGGAGAAGATATTCTAGGTGATGCAGGATACTAATGTAAAAGGTGTAAACTTTACAACTAATCAGCTCAAGGATGTTGCGTACCAATGGTGCAAAGAATGACATAGGGATAGAAGTGGTATGGAGGAGTTGTTTTTATGGGATGCTTTTTTTGGTGCTTTTCCTGATCGTTTCTTTCCTTAAGAGTTGAGGAAAGTGAAGATGGGGTATTTTTGAATCTTAAGCAAGGGTGAATATCTGTCAAGGAATATTCCTTAAAATTTCATCGATAGCTATGCTCCAGATTTGGTGGCTGACATGAGAGCGAGGATGAGAAAGTTTGCTTTTGTCTATCTCGGGATTTGATATTGGAAATCAAGACTCAAGGATATGGACATTTCTAGGTTGACTATTCATATGCTGGAGGTGGAGAATGGGAAGAGAAAATAGGCATAGTCCCAAGATAGGAAGGGTAAGAGGAGAAGGTTTTTTTATTAGGGAGGTGCTCAGTCATAAGGTGGTCGAGATCGAGCTAAATGGCCAAAAAAAGTTGGGAAGTTTTGGTTCCTTCTCTTTTGCTAGTGCTCCTTACCCAAGATAGTCGGGAGATAGGCGTCAACAGGTTGGTGATAATATTTTGGCATAGGGTGCCTAATCTTAGGTGAGTGGGGGTCAAACAATTTTTTCATACACTTTTTTCTGGTTTTGTGGTCGTCTTCATCAGGGTTATTATGATGAAATAAGGCACAAGTGTTTTAAATAGGCTAGCTAGGTCATATGCTCAAGAATTGTCAGTTGATAAGGAAGCTTTGGGAGCAGTCAAAGCTCTAGTTTCTTTATCTTCTGCTCTTTCACTTAGTGGTGCCCTTCGGTGTTTGCTCCTGCTTCTGGTACCAACACTAGCTGGAATAGGTTGTATGATCTTGTATCTCGACAGGAATCTAAGGCATCACTTAATGTTATTACTTGTACACTATAACTCTTTTCTCGTGACGTGTATTTTCTGCTTGATCTGAAGTAAACTCTTTCTTTTGTGACCTCATTTGTGGTTGTATGTACTAGTTTTGATCCTAAGGGTTTTTTGGATCCTTTTTCTATTTCTACCTCGGTAGGTGACTCGGTTATTACTAATAGAGTCTATAGGAGGCGTGGTATCTATTAATGGTAGGTAGAATTTTGTGAATTTGTTTGAACTTGATATGATAGATTCTGATGTTATTCTGGGGATGGATTTGTTACACTCTTGTTATGCATCCTTGGAATGTCAAACCCATAAGGTTGTCTTTAGGTTCCCTGGTGAATCGTTAGAGTGGGAGGGTGGTTCCCTAGCTCCTAACAGGAGGCTTATTTCTTATCATAGAGTTCAGAGGTTAATCTCTAAAGGTTATCCTTATTACTTGGTTCAGGTTAAATATTCTAACTCGCAAGGTCTTTCTTTATAATCAGTTTTGGTGGTAAATAAGTTTCCTGAGGTCTTTCTGGATGATCTTCCTGGTGTTCCTCCAGATAGGGAAATCAAGTTTGGTATTGATTTGTTCGGTACACTCGTCCAATATCTATTTCTTCATATATAATGGCTTCGACAGAGTTTAAAAAACATAAGGAGAAACTTAAAGATATTCTGGATAATGGGTTTATTTGTCCTAGTATATCCCCGTGGGGTGCACTAGTGTTGTTTATGGAAAAAAAATGGTTCCTTTAGATGTGCATTGACCATCGATAGTTGAATAAGGTAACGGTCAAGAACAAATATCCTCTTCCATTATTAGATGACTTATTTGATCTGTTGCAAGGTGCCAAGCTCATTTCTAAGATAGATCTTTGGTATGGGTATCATCAGCTTATGATTAAGGAGGAGGATATCCCTAAGATGGCTTTTCATACTTGGTATGGGCACTTTGAATTCTTGGTAATGTCATTTGGTTTGACTAATGCCCCGATGGCATTTATGGACTTGATAAACAAGGTTTTCAAGAAATTCTTGGATCTCTTTTTCATTGTGTTTATTGATGAAATTTTTGTTTATTCCAAAAGTGAAGTGAATCATGCTAATCACCTCCATATGGTATTACAAACCTTGAAAGAATAATAGTTGTATGTCATGTTCTCCATGTGCGAGTTTTGGTTGAATGCTCTAAATTTTCTTGGTCATATTATTTCTAGAGTGGGGGATCATGGTGGATCCAAAAAAAGGTGGTGATGGTTAAAAGGTTGCCTAGACCCACGACTCCAATCAACATTTGGAGCTTCTTGGGTTTGGCTGGGTATTATTGGCAGTTTGTGGAGAGCTTTTCGATGATAGCTGCTTCTTTGACTAAGTTGACTCAGAAAAAAGATGAAGTTTTCTTAGTCGTATGCTTATGAGGGGAGTTTCACGAAGTTGAAAGATAAGCTAACTTCAACTCTGATCTTGACATTATTTGAAGGTGGTGAGGGGTTCGTAGTTTATTGTAATGTATATAGGGTAGGATTTGGTTGTATTTTGAGGCAGTATGGGAAGGTGATTGCCTATTCTTCTAGGCAGTTGATGGTACATGAGAGGAATTATCCTACTTATGATTTGGAGCTATTGGCGGTGGTTTTTTCTTTAAAAATATGGCGGCATTATCTTTATGGAGTTTAGTAGTCATCTTTTCTGACCACAAGAGTCTATAATATATGTTCACTCAGAAGAAACTAAATCTCAGGCAAAGGAGATAGTTGATCTTCTCAAGGACTATAACACGAGTCTTCACTATCACCCAGGTAAGGCTAAAGTGTTAGTTGATGCTCTTAGCAGGTTATCCATGGGGAGTCTGGCTTATGTGGAAGAAGGAAAGTGGGAATTGGTGAAAGATATTCACTGTCTGGCAAATCTTAGAGTTTGTCTTTAAGACTATAAGGATAGTAGGGTGATGGTACAAAAAGTGGTTCGGTCAGCTCTTGGTGCTGAGATTAAGGAGAAACAAGTGATAGATCTTATATTAGTGAAAATCAAAAGTAATATGGGTATGCAGAAGGTAATGGTGTTTGAGATCAGGGGCGACGGTACTTTATGGTACCAGGAGAGGTTGTGCATTCCTGATGACAATGGTTTATAGTGAAGGATCTTGGCTGATGCGTACGAATCGCGCTACATTGTACATCCTGACTCAACAAAGATGTATCATAATCTCAAGAAGATGTATTGGTGGAATAGTACGAAAAGGGATGTGGCAATTTTGTGGACAAAATCTTGGTGTGTCAATAATTTAAAGTTGAGCACATGATACCTGGTGGGTTGTATCAAAAGATTATTTTGCTCGAATGGAAATAAGAGGTAATCAATATGGATTTTGTTACCGGTGATTATCGGTCTTGGAATCAATATGATTCAATTTAGGTCATCGTTGATAGGATGACAAAGTCTGTTCAGTTCTTGCCAATAAGGACTACCTTTTGGTGGAGGATTATACCTAGTTATATCTCCAAAAGATTGTGAAGCTATATGGGGTACTTATTTCGATTATCTCAGATCATGGTATGTAGTTTTCATCTAATTTCTGGTGGTCTTTTCAGAAGGGATTGGGTACTAAGGTGAGTCTGAGTACTACTTTTTATTCTCGGATGGATGGGCAAGCAGAAAGAACTATTCAGATATTGGAGAATATATTTCAGGCATGTGTAGTTAATTATGGTGTTAGTTGGGTTGAGCATCTACCTTTGATAGAGTTTACTTACACCATTAGCTATTATTCTAGTATTGGCATGGGCCCTTTTGAGGCATTGTATGGTAGGAGGTGTAGATCTTTTATTAGTTAGTTCGAGCTTGGTAAGTCACAAGTGTTATGACTAATCACCAATGTCATCAACCTTAGGCAGATTCCAGCCCTCCAGTGATGACATTTGTGATGACTTATCACAAGTCTGACGGCCTATCATAAATGTCGTCAGCCTTAAATTTTCAGCAATTGGGAAGCAGTTTAGTAAGGGTATTTTGGTCTTTTTCCTACACTTCCCACGACTTATAACCCTCAAAGAACATATTTTTTTCTATTCTCTTTAGTTAAACATCTCAAAAGTTCTCTGCACACCTTTAACCACAAGGTTAGGGCTTCAACATAAAAACCCAATTTTCTAGAGATTCAACAATGAGAATTATCATATTTGAATTTCCCGTTAAGAGGGCTACGAGGGACTCCCAATAGTTCATGAATAACCTTCCAAAATTTTTGAAGTCATCCAAAACCTCCAAATTTAAGGTATGTGGTTTTGAACAAGAACACCCTTTTGTTCTTTTGTCCAAAAGTTACATATTTTCGTAAAGTATTTCGTAAATTCCTGGAGAATTCCTATCATGTTATTATATTGTGAGTTTTTATGAAACTATGTCTTACCTAAGCTTTGAGTTGTAATATTATTATGCATATTAATGATTTAAATTGTCAATTTATGGTTTAAGTTTCATAATTCAACGTCTATATCATGTTTTGAGAATTTCAAGTCCTATTGTTGTGAATTGAACCTTATGGTTAAAGCATAAGTTTGAGAATGAGATATTAGTTATTTTTAAAGAATATCAAGAAGTGAGTTTTGATTGTAAGTTAAGATAGAAATCCTCATTCTTAAGTTTGAAGTAAAGGGGATGCATTTTGGCTCCCATTATATATATATATATTGTTGAATTATTTTAAGGTAGATTTTCTAAAGTTTTGAGAGAAGTAAGGGAGAAGTATTTATCACCGAGTTGGCTTGATTTCGAGATCTCATGCTCCAGAACTACATGCCCCCGTAGGTTCTTGATATACCCCAAATGGGTTAAGATAGTGATCACAAAATTTAAGGTTTTATCCGATGGCAAGGATAGAACAGCTCTTCCCAATTTGGTTAAGACGTTGGACTCCATGTTGCTCACATGATTTATGTTGGTTAACAGAAACTCCCTAAGTTCCTAAAGTTCTCTGAGTTCTAAAGTCTTCCATGTTTCAAAGAGTTTTAGTCTTAAAGTTACAAAGTTTTGAAAGTATAAGTGTTTTGAAAGCTATGGTCCTAATAATTTCAGGTGTCAGGATAATTTGAGGTTTTAAGTAAAAGCATGGTGATTTATGAGTCTTGTGGCATATATTTATTTCAAGCTATGTAAGTATGTTTTACACCATGCAGGTTTTCTATAAAAGCTTATGATGTTGATTATTTTAATTGCACACTCCCCCATATGCTCAGTACATACCCAAAGTACTGACCCACATATTTTGTCTGTGTGCCATATATTCTCGTAATGTAGGTTCAGGTGCTCAGTCTCAGCCTCACAGTGATCCTTTTGAACACTCCTATCTACATATCAGCCGTGGTGAGTCCTCATGTTATGGGGACCATTTATTCTCAGACTTCTAGTTTTATTTAGTAGCTGTTTAATTCTTGTGAGTTAAATATGAGTCAGTTGGGGACCTATCCCAATGGCTCTCTAGTTTGGAGTAGTAGAGGTTTGTCAGACTAGCCATCAAATTATCAGCACTTCGAGAGTTTGTTTGAGTTGTAGTTTGTTCAGACCAAGTATTTCATTCATATTTCTCATTTTATGATGTCACAGTGTTGAGTTCATGCATTTTATATCTAAGTAAGCTAATATATGAAGTAGAAGGCTCAAAGGGTTAGCTTAGGGCTACTTGTAGCCTTAAGCACCGTGTGACATCTCAGGACCCGGTTTTAGGGCTTTATAAACTTTTTATCAAAGCCTAAGGTTTAGAGAGTCCTAGGGAGTCTGACAAGCCGCGTTAAGTGGAGTCTTGATCATCGGTGTGTAGCGCACCACATCTATGAGCAAGCGGCTATGAAATGTTTTAGGATCAAGTTGTTTCTTTCTCTCAAGTCCATCTTTCTCAAAGTTGTCTCTCTCAGCTATTAATTTGTGCTCTCTTATTTTAGAATATACCTCCCCGTCGAGCTTAAAGAAATAACAATGATCAGCAACCTCAGCCCGCTGATCCTCTGAATGAAAATGTGTCCCATGCCGAATTCAGGGTAGCTTTCCAGAAACTAGACCAAGCTATCACTTTCCAAGCCAATCATGACGCAGATCCTCAGTAGTAGAGAGGTGACTTAGCTGCTGCCAAAATTTGTGACTTTATACGGATGAGTCTGCCAGAGTTTTATGGGTCAAAGAAAGGAGAAGACCCGCAGTTACATCTTGAGGAGATAAGGAAGATCACACAGGTAATGCGTGTGTCTGAAAAAGAGTGTGTAGAGTTAGCATCTTACAGGTTGAAGGACATTGCATATGACTGGGTGGTTTCTTGGAGGAGGGGTAGAGGGGAGGATGATGCTCCCATTACCTGGCAGATGTTCCAAGATGCATTCTTGGATAGGTTCTTTCCTTTGGAGTTAAGAGAGGCGAAGATTGAAGAGTTTATGAACTTGAGGCAGGGCTCCATGACTGTTAAGGAGTACGGCTTAAAGTTCAATTAGCTAGGAAAATATGTGCCTAACTTGATCTTCGACGCCCGAACTGGTATGAGAAAGTTTGTGAAAGGTTTGTCGGTCTTAGTACTGAAAGTATGCCGCACTACTATGTTGAACAAGGAGATGGATTTTTCTAGGCTGATGATCTATGAGCAGCAAATAGAGGAAGATAAGATAAGGGAAAGAGATAAAGAAAGAGGTAATAAGAGATCCAGATCTGAAAAGCACGAGTACGGTCAGTCTAGATCCCAGGAAGGGAACCACCCTCAGTTCTACAGTCATTCTTCAATGCCAGCACCCTCATCCACTAGTGCCTCAGTGCCTAGAGGTAGGCCAGAGCAGGGAAACAGGTCTTCTATGTCCAGGCATCAGTAGAGTATGAGCAGCAAGCCTAACTTCTCTCCTTATGCCACGTGTGGTAGGACCCATCTGGTTGAGTGTTTAGCTGGACAACAGAGTTGTTTCGGGTATGGAAAGATAGGCCACAGGCTTAGAGAGTGACTATATGCCAGGCAGGGAAGCAGAGATACCTGACCCCAGACCTAAGCCACTAGTGCACTAGCTCCCGCAGCCCATCCAGATCCTCCTCAGGGCACTTCTTCTAGTACTACTGGCGGTCAGTGCCAAAATAGGTTCTATGCCCTACCTTCCCTTCATGAGCAGGAGGAATCTCCTAATGTTGTTACTAGCATGCTCCATGTATTTTATTTTGATGTATATGTGTTATTAGACTGGGGTCAAGTTTTTCTTATGTGACCCCACTTGTTTCTATGAAGTTTGAGAAGAGTCCCAAAAGTATTTCTGAGCCTATTATAGTTTCTACTCTAGTAGGGGAGTTTGTTGTTGCTAAGAAAGTATACAAGAATTGTCCTATTACAGTCCTTCATAGAGTCACACTTGCTGATTTGATAGAGTTAGAGATGGTTGATTTTGATGTTATCCTAGGTATGGACCGACTTCACTCCTTCTATGCATCTATAGATTGTCGTACTCGTGTACTCAAATTTCAGTTTCCTGATGAACCAGTTTTTGAGTGGTCAGGGAGTTCAGTACCTCCCAAGAGTCATTTTATTTCTTATCTTTAAGCCAGGAAGCTTATATCTAAGGGTTGCTTTTATCACTTGGTTAAAGTCAAGGCCACTAAGTCTGAAACCCCAGGTATCCATTCAGTCAACTCTGTTAATGCGTTTCTTGATCTATTTTCGGAAGATCTCCCAAGGGTACCTCCTGATGGAGAGATAGAATTCAAGATCGATCTTCTTCCCGACACTAGGCTTATTTCCATTCCTCCCTACCATATGGCACCTGCAGAGCTTAAGGAGTTGAAAGAAAAACTCAAAGATCTCTTAGACAAAGGTTTCATAAGGCCCAGTGTATCTCCTTAGGGCGTACCTGTCCTTTTTGTGCGAAAGAAAGATGGTTCTTTGTGCATGTACATTGACTATCATCACCTTAATAAGGCCATAGTCAAGAACAAGTACCCTCTTCCGAGAATAGATGATTTGTTTGATCAGTTGCAAGGTGCAAGTTATTTCTCTAAGATAGACCTTAGATCCAGCTATCACCAACTTAAAGTAAAGGGGTGTGATATCTCGAAGACAACCTTCCAAAACCGCTATGGTTATTTTGAGTTTCTTGGCATGCCATTTAGGCTAACTAATGCCCCAACAGCTTTCATGGACCTTATGAATTGAGTTTTTTAGCCATATCTTGATATGTTCATCATTGTGTTTGTTGACGACATCCTTGTGTATTCCCGAAGTGAGGGTGATCACATAGACCATCTTAGAATAATCTTGCAAACTCTTAGAGATCATAAGTTGTTTTCCAAATTCAGTAAGTGTGAGTTTTGGCTAAGTTCTGTAGCATTTCTGGGTCATATTATTTCAGCTGAAGATATTAGAGTTGATCCCTAAAAGACAGAGGCTATAGCATATTGGCCTAGGCCTATCTCTCCATGGATATTAGAAGTTTCTTGGGTTTAGATAGCTATTACTGCTGTTTTGTTGAATGGTTCTCTTCCATTGCATCTCCCATGAATCTATTGACCCAAAAGAAAGTTAAGTTCCTCTGGTTGGATTCCTATGACAAGAGTTTTCAGGAGTTGAAGACACGGCTCAGTTTTTCCCCTATGTTGTCGTTGCCTAATGGTGTAGATGGTTTTGTGGTATACTATGATGCTTTGAGAGTTGGTTCGGGTTGTGTGTTGATGCCGCGGGGTAAAGTTATAGCCTATGCTTTGAGACAGTTGAAACCTCATGAGAAGAATTATCCAACCCATTACTTAGAGTTGGCTGTTGTAGTGTTTGCTTTGAAAATCTGGAGACATTATTTGTATGGTATGTATGTTGATGTTCTTACTGATCAAAAAACCCTATAGTATGTGTTGACTTAGAAGGAGTTGAATCTTAGGCAGCGGAGGTGGTTAGAATTATTAAAATACTATGATATGAGCGTTTTGTATCATTCGGGCAAGGCCAATGTTGTGGCAGATGACCTTAGCAGAATGTCTATGGGTAGTGTTTCACATATGGAGGAAGGTAAGAAAGAGTTGGCTCGTGATGTGCATCGTCTGGATAGACTGGGTGTTAAGTTGCTTGATTCCACCGAGGGAAATATTTTGGTGCAGAGTAGTTCCGAATACTTTTTGGTTTCAGAAGTGAAGAATAAGCAAGACTTAGATGCTAGCTTTGTCAGACGGAAAGAGTCAGTCAAGGACCAAAAGGTAGAGGTTTTCTCTCAAGGGGGATATGGTGTTTTGAGGTTGTAGGGTAGATTATGTGTTCCTAATGTTGGTGATCTGAGGCAGAGAATTATGGCCGAAGTGCATGGTGCGCGGTATTCTATTCATCCCAGCACTACCAAGATGTACCGCGACTTGCGGAAAATCTATTAGTGGTGTGGTATGAAGAAGGATATAGCTGATTTTGTGGAGAAGTGTGCAACATGTCAAGAGGTTAAGGTTGAGCACCAAAGACCTGGTGGTGTGATGCTAGAGTTTAGTATCCCAACTTGGAAGTGGGAAGAGATAAATATGGATTTTATGGATGGCTTACCTTTTTCCCAATGCCATTATGATTCCATCTGGTTTGTTGTCGACTGGATGACTAAGTCAGCGCATTTCTTGCCTGTACACACATCTTATACAACTGAGGACTATGCTAGATTGTATATTTGGGATTTGGTCAGGTTGCATAGAGTTTCCTTGTCTATCATTTTGGATAGGGGTACTCAGTTCAATTCTAAGTTCTGGAGATGTTTCAGAAGGGTCTTGGTACCTAAGTTCATATGACTTCCGCTTTTCATTCGTAGACAAATGGTCAGGCTGAGAGGACTATCCAAACTTTGAAGGACATGTTGAGAGCGTGTGCCCTTGATTTCAAAGGTAGATGGGATGAGTATTTGCCATTGCTAGAGTTTTCTTACAACAATAGTTACCATGCTAGTATCAAGATGGCACCATTCGAGGATTTATATGGTAGGAGATGTAGATCACCCATAGGTTGGTTCGAAGTGGGTGAAGCTAATTTGGTTGGACCTGATGCAGTATTTGAGGCTATGTAAAAGGTGAAGTTGATTAGAGAAAGGTTAAAGACAGCTCAGAGTCATCAAAAGTCATATGCAGATGTGAGACGAAAAGACCTTGAGTTCAAAGTTAATGATTTGGTGTATCTAAAAATTTCGCCAATGAAAAGGGTGAAATGGTTTGGGAAGAAAGGGAAACTTAGTCCTCGTTACGTTGGCCCTTACAGAATTCTCAGCCGTGTTAGGAAAGTAGCCTATGAAGTTGTGTTGCCTGTAGAGTTGTCAGTTGTTCATCCTATTTTCCATATTTCCATGCTTGGGAAGCATATTGGTGATTCTATCATTGTTGATTCTTCAGATAGCTTAGATGTTCAGAATAACCTTTCGTTTGATGAGGTTCTAGTTGAGATCCTAGATTAAGTCCGTAGACTAAGGAAAAAAGAAGTTCCATTGGTCAAAGTTTTATGGCGAAACCAATCAATTGAGGGTGCTACTTGGGAAGCCGAAGCAAATATGATATCCAAATACCCACACCTCTTCTTCATAAGTTCAGAGCAAGCCAAAGGTATTACTTTTTCTTAATTCATCCCCTATCTAACCAAAGATTCAGCTATATAGCTATTTTTTTGTAAATTTGTGCACTCTCAGAAATATTCTAAAGTTTAGAAGGACATAGATTCAATTTAGAGAACTATTCCAATTGTGCATCCTCAGTTTCTTTGCATTCCTAGCTTAACTAGTGACATTCAAGGACGAATGTTTCTAAGGGGGAGATATTGTAATACCCCGAGAATTTCAACTAATAGTAGAACCCTGCTTCAAGCTCTTTAGAAATAAATTTAGTGATTTGGTTGTTACATGATCTAGTTTGATAAGTATCAACGCCTCAAAAGTGTCCTAGCTATTAGACGAATCAAAACATTCCATGCCGATTGAATTCTTGAGATTGATATTGGTGTAGTCAACTTCAAATGAGCATATATCTCGTTATACTATGAATTTTTGTCTCAGGACCTGCCAACAGATAGATAATTGAGTTAGCTTTCCAACGATACCAATTTCACCTAAATCCGATACCGCAGCAAAAAGTTATGCCTATTTAACTCAAGCATATCAACCTGGAAAACTGACTGACGACATTTTGTGATAATTTATCACAAGTGTGATGAATTATCACCAATGTCATCAGCCTTAGGTAGATTTCCACCCCCAGTGATGACATTTCGTGATAAGTTATCACAAGTGTGACGACTTATCACCACTGTTGTCAGCCTTAGGCAGATTTCCACCTACAGTGATGACATTTTGTGATAAGTTATCACAAGTGTTATGACTTATCACCAATGTCGTCAACCTTAGACAGATTCCAGCCCTCCAGTGATGACATTTGTGATGACTTATCACAAGTCTGACGGCTTATCACAAATGCCATCAGCCTTAGATTTTCAGCAATTGGGAAGCGGTTTAGTAAGGGTATTTTGGTCTTTTTCCTGCATTTCCCACGACTTATAACCCTCAGAGAATGTATTTTTTTCTATTCTCTTTAGTTAAATATCTCAAAAATTCTCTGCACACCTTTAACCACAAGGTTAGGGCTTCAACATAAAAACCCAATTTTCTAGAGATTCAACCGTGAGAATTCAATAATTTTATCATATTTGAATTTCCCGTTAAGAGGGATACGAGGGACTCCCAATAGTTCATGAATAACCTTCCAAAATTTTTGAAGTCATCCAAAACCTCCAAATTTAAGGTATGTGGTTTTGAACAAGAACACCCTTTTGTTCTTTTGTCCAAAAGTTACATATTTTCGTAAAGTATTTCGTAAATTCATGAAGAATTCCTATCACGTTATTATATTGTGAGTTTTTATGAAACTATGTCTTACCCAAGCTTTGAGTTGTACTATTATTATGCATATTAATGGTTTAAATTGTCAATTTATGGATTAAGTTGCATAATTCAACGTCTATATCGTGTTTAGAGAATTTCAAGTCCTATTCTTGTGAATTGAACCTTATGGTTAAAGCATGAGTTTGAGAATGAGACGTTAGCAATTTTTAAAGAATATCAAGAAGTGAGTTTTGATTGTAAGTTAAGATAGAAATCCACATTCTTGAGTTCGAAGTAAAGGGGATTCATTTTGGCTCCCATTATATATATATATATATATATATATATGTATATTGTTGAATTGTTTTAAGGTAGATTTTCTAAAGTTCTGAGCTAAGTAACGGTGTAGTATTTAGAACCGAGTTGGGCTTGATTCCGAGGTCTCATGTCCCAGAACTACGTGCCCCCGTAGATTCTTGATATACCCCAAGTGGGTTAAGATAGTGATCACAAAAGTTAAAGTTTAATCCAATGGAAAGGATAGAACATCTCTCCCTAATGTGGGTAAGACGTTGGACTCCATGTAGCTCACATGGTTTATGTCGGTTAAGAGAAACTCCCTAAGTTCCTAAAGTTCTCGAAGTTCTAAAGTTTTCCAAGTTTCAAAGAGTTTCAGTCTTAAACTTACAAAGTTTTGAAAGTATAAGTGTTGAAAGCTATGTTCCTAATAATTTGAGTTGTCATGATGATTTGAGGTTTTAAGTAAAACCATGATGATTTATGAGTCTTGTGGTATATATTTATTTCAAGCTATGTGAGTATATTTTACACCATGCAAGTTTTCTATAAAAGCTTATGATATTGATTATTCTAACTGCACACTCCCCCCTATGCTCAGTACATTTCCAAAGTACTGACCCACATATTTTGTCTGTGTTCCATATATTCTCATAATGTGGGTTCAGGTGCTCAATCTTAGCCTCACCAATGATCCTTTCGAGCACTCCTATCTACATATTAGTCGTGGTGAGTCCTCATGTTTCGGGGATCGATTATTCTCAGACTTCAAGTTTTATTTAGTAGCTGTTTAATTCTTGTCAATTGAAGATGAGTCTATTGGGGACCTGTCCCAATGGCTCTCTAGTTTGGAATAGTAAAGGTTTGTCAGACTAGTCATCAGATTATCAGCACTTCAAGATTTTCTTTGAGTTGTAGTTTGTTCAGACCAAGTATTTCATTCATATTTCTTATTTTATGATATCGCATTGTTGAGTTCATGCATTTTATCTCTATTGAAGATAATATATGAAGTAGAAGGCTCAAAGGTTTAGCTTAGGGCTACTTGTAGCCTTAAGCACCGTGTGACATCTCAAGACGTATCTCAAACTCCTTGTCTTATGAAGAGGTCACGATTGAGATGGAAGGTGGAGGTCTCAGGGGGATCTAAAATGGAAACTCAAATTTGCTGATGTGAGGTTTGGTCCTAGTGACCATATGCATGATGTAACCCTATATATTTAGGGGATGTACTAGTCATCCCAGGTTGGTCTTGTGGCTTCACGTACTGGTCCCTTTCAATAGGGGGAGTTGAACCCATATAGCTCATGGGTGATTTACGACAACAAAGCTACAAAGCCCAAGTAAAGGTTTTAATGGCATGCTAAACCCTGTCTCCTTTTACGGCATTGTTTTATATGTATGTATAGTTGTGTGCATATGGATGGTTTTATAAATGGCATTATTTAATCCATATCCTAAGTTCATGCTAGCATTCACCCACTAACCCATCTTTAGCTTTGTATCCCCACGCAATGTAGTATCCCACCGTTCTACTCCTCCTACTTAGCAATTTGGACTTAGGGGTTAGCATTTGGATTGAAGTGGTGTACTTCCATCTATTCAGAAGACTCCATTTTATGGATGTTGTTTCATACATTGACTTATTTATGGATATTAGTTTTGGTTTTGATTGGAGGCATGTCCCAGCCGAATTTTGGTATTCTTTTGTTTAAAGGATTTTGTGTTACTGCTATGGGATGTAATGGGTAGGATTGGTATTGATGTAAGCCTTAGCATTGGTATTGGTATTGGGGCTCATACCGATTGATGATATTTTTGGTTGTTCCATCGTATTTCATTTTGGGATTAATAATATTATGTTTTGGATGTAATTTGGTTATGGCTTGGTTTATTTCCCTTGGTTCAATATTAGTTTGGCTTGGTGGTTTGGTTGGTATTGTTTGGTTGATGAGATGACTTTATAGGGTTGGTCTAGGAATAGACCTATGCCAAAGTCAGTCCTTGTCCAGTTACACTATCTTGCAATATGTTCGAAATTCAACTAACTCAAGGCAGATGATTGGAGGTTAGGTTGGATAATGGGGTTGGTCTCCGGTCCTGGTCGGAATTGGGACGCCTATTATTACAAGGCCCCCGATTGGGTCTTGTTAGTGTGTGGCCCATATTTTATCAAAATAAACTTTGATGGTAATTTCGGTGGTGTCATTGAGTCTAAAATTTAATTTGATAAGGTGGCATAATTTTCTTTCATATATAGAATTCCAAAATCTGGAGGGGTTGGTGGAGACTTGAAAAAATTTCAAGTGTTCAGCTGGTGCATTCTCTTTAGCGACCTAATATGGGTTGCTTAAGCGAAGGATATTAAAGCGGACAACCAGTTTCTTAAGAAACCAGTCTTTCTCAGCTGAGGTTGCTTCAGTGAGGACTTTATTACTTAAATGATGGTTGCTTAAGTGTGCAAAGGCTCGATTATTAGACATGTACAGATTACACAATTGTCGCAAAAGTGGCGGCTTGACGCTAAAGAGACACCTGGTACCATTAAATGCCCTAATTAGCCTGTTTTATACCAGTTTCCACACAAGTACAATTGTGTAGAACCCTAGAAAGTGTGAAAAATTGGGAGAACCATTAGTGGGTGAATTTGGAGTATTTGTGAGCTTAAAGTTATTATTTCTTCTCCGAAATTCTTGGTAAGTTCTCATTAATTTCATGATAAATTTCTCAATTATTTTCCAAAGTCTCTAAATATTGATGGGTTGATTTTACCACCATTTGATCTTAAAATTAACCCATTCTTGAGGGTAAATATTTCTTTAGCATGAAGAGAAGCACTGACGGATTTGAATGTGTAATTCCGCAAGCGGGCCGCACATAGGATTTTTACATAATTTTTGACCCAAAGCATTAAAATAAAATGTGTACTGTTTTTCTCATAGTGATAAGTAGATTATATTTTTGATTTCATGGTATCATGCGGAAGCTTCTCCGAAGTGAAAATCATCAACTTAGTGGATTTTACCGGGCATTCATCGGCGTCGCTGTAGGTTAGGTTTACTCTTCTTTAGATTGAGCTTAACCGTAGTATATTAATGATAATGAGCTAGATGTGCATGGTAAATTAGGCCTTGTAGGCATTATTTGTATAAATTAAGACTTTACTCTATTGGGTATTAATTAAGGTGTAATTGACTTAGTGGTCATGTTTAGGGTAGAATTACTATATTAAGACTAGATATAGTTCATTTAACATTTAGTAGTGATATTAGACACCTTAGCTTAGTTGGAGGTAGAATTTGACTAAGAATGAATTTTGGGGACTAGAAGTGTGCCCTTTTGGCCCGCCTTAGGCCAAGACTACTATTGGTTCTGCTATATGTAGTTTTGATGATGAGCAACTAATTTCAAGGGATTAGGTCCCTGAATGTGCATGGTATAGTATAGATGGCATGTGTGTCTATAAAATTCTGTCCTCTTATATAACAAACTTCCAGGTGCTGCTTGTACTGAATAGGACACTTGGTCTAATGATATTTCAGCCCTAATCATCACCCAACTATAAAAGAAAAAAGTCATTTTTTCATCAAATGGTTTTTGCGAATACAAAAAATAAAGAGAGGCAGCAAAAACCCCTAAGTCAACACTACCCAAGTTCTTAGTTGTTTATATGTGCTTAAATAGCTATTGTTCTTAAGTGAGTTCTGATTTGTAAAAAAATTACTCGTGTTATAAGAGTAATGAACTTTTCTCTTTGAGTAGAAATTTCTTAGGTAGAGTTGCCTAAGTTTGATACTGAATAGAGCTAATCAGTGTAGAGGGTCCTTGGCAGTGTTGTCAAGATGAGCTTGTAGTAGAGTTATTACAATAAAAAAGAACCTAGAGTTAGGCTCAGTGAAGGCTGTAATCAAGAGTTCAATTATAGTGGATTTTGAGATACTTGTGAGGGAAATCCATGGTTTTTCCCTTCCTTGAGAAAGGGGGTTTCCACGTTAAAATCTTATGTTTTTACTCTTCCTACCCAGTCTTTTAATTCCAGGTTACTTTACTGCATTTTGCCTATGACTGATATCAGAGCGAGGTCACTCAAAAAAGTTCACACCTAGAGTATCGTGGCTGGTATGTCTATTCCACCTAATATAGAAGAAGGAGTATTATGGGTGGTGGAAAACCCATATATTTGATTTCATTATGGTTGAGCATAGTGAACTTTTGGTTATAATTCTTGATGGTGTTGAGAGACTATCCTGAAAAGGCTATTATTGATAAAAATGCATAACTTGAGAGTACACACTCAAGAAGTAATAAAAAGTGAGAATATGGCCTTTGAATAGGAGAAAAAAATGAAGGAGTATAGATGAAGAGTAGTAATATGGGTCGTGACCCAACACTAAATTAGGTGTTGCTTTGAGGTCAACCGAAGTTAAGGTAGGTACTTTATTTTAGTATTTTAGTTTTATTTCACATTTGTCTTTATTTTTGTTGAGTCACAGGTTGCTGGAAAGTCTGAGTACCAAAAACTCGAGCTAAGAAGCATAGCAAAGACTACGTGTAGGGTCCATCAAACCTTAAATATGATAAAGAAGCTATTGCCTAGGTATAGAGGCCTTAGGGAGTACTTTTATCTATACTTTTGAGTCATATTTTGAGGACAAAATATGATTTTAAGTGTGGGGTGGGGAATTCTCCCATGGTTTAGGGTGAAGGGATGCTATAGGATTTTAATTCGTAGTTTTTTCTAGTTTTAGAATAAATTTGAAAAAATTGCAAAATAAAAAATTTCTCTTTGTTTGTTTAGTGTGTGTTGGTGTCAATCTAGTAGGAGCATAGTTTATCCACCCTTTGTTTATTCTTTTCGTTTCTCTTCCGAGGGGGCGCCCTTTGAATCCAAAATTCCTTTTTCTCTTTTTAGTAGTAAATTTTAAAATTTGTATTAGGAATAAGTGAGATGTTCTTCCTAGTTGATATAGGTAATTACATGATGCAAGTGCTTTTGAATTTGAAAGCATGTTGATTATGTTGAATAAATACTGACTCCTAGGTTTATTTATACGTCTCTGGTGCAATATTGGCTAAATATTGAGTTTGTACAATTACTTGGTTTAGAGTCTATAAGGATCCTACTAGACTTGAGCATGTGGCATATGTGAGTGGGTTATTTTGATGTATTCCTTGTTGCATATAGATGTATTAAAGTTGTTTGGTGTGTGCAAAGAGAAATAAAGAATGTGAGTTTAGGAGATGATATAGACATTTCTTTGATAACCATATTCATACCCTCGTTTATCTACCCTTGGTGCATGATCTTAGTTAGCCTCATTGAGCCTTTAGCCTATTCCTTTAAAGCCTCATATGTATTCTTTTCCTCTTTTTTGTTTGACCATAATTTGATCCGAAGCTCTTAAACGCTTTAGTTGTTAAACTAATATGGTTAAAGAGTGTAAAATTTATGAAGGAAAGAGGTGAAGGTGAAGCCTCAAAAGAGTAGCTAGTGGTGTGAAAAAGTTGTTGTGCTACAGTTGGAGTAATGTCATGAAAATAAATAAAATGGTGCAAAACTGAATCATATATGATAGAGAATACTCCCTACTTTGCATATGGGAACTAGCTTAATAAGATGGGGCAAAATGAAAGAGATGTGTGAAGATAGAGGTGGTGAAAGTTTGGTTATTTAGAGAAAAGTTTAATGTTATATGTGATGTTTAAAAGAGGTTAGGAAAGATAGTCACTATTTCTGGCCAAAGTTGTTCTTTGCCATCCCTTATCCTCCATTACAACACTTAAATCCCTATTTGATCTTAATCCTTAACATTCTGATATTAGCAAAGTACTACACTAAGGGAAAACCTATGGTTAATCTTACGTATCGTGAATTATTTGTGAGAGTGAACATAATTTGATTCGTATACCTATTCTTGTATTCTTGTTGTAAATTGGATACCTGTAAATGAATATGGGTAAATCTCTTAAGTGGTTAAGGAACATGTTTGATGAAAGTTAGGCAATTCATAGGATCACTTTGATTGGGTAATATGCATGAGTTTTCCAACTTGTTGGAGTCAATTCTTGATGCTAAAGTGTTTCGTAGAAATGTTCGTGAGCTTTCAATTGCATATGACATGATTAGTGTGGAACTTGATATTCGTATAGTAAATGTAGTGCTAAATTGAGTGTATTTATTATAGTAGTAATGTTGAATTCTTCCTTATATTATGATTAATGTTAAGATTTGTTCAAGGATGAGAAAGGCTTTAAGTGTGGGTGATGATCTTAGGTGGATTTATGCACCTAAGCATCATAATCTGCTTTGTTTAGCCTTATTTTGAGGATTTATTGTGTGATTAATGAGATTATATTCTTAAAATTGAGCTTATATGTTTTAAAGTAATTTATTATAATGTTTAAGTTGTGTTTCAAACAATTTTAGAATCAATTTGATCACTTAGAGTTTGGACGAGAAAACAAGTGTTACTAGCTGAGCTATGTGTTGTTATAGTTTATCTCAAGGGATTCTAGTATGTGTAATGAGTTATTAAGGGTATAATTGGGTATATATGTTTGATATAATATTTTCTAGCATTTGTTTCAATTGAAAAAAGCTAAGAATCAAGAAGATCAAATAGAGTTTAGACGACGAAACTAGTTGCGCTAGCTAGAGCTATGCTTGGTTCTAGTTTACTTGTTTGAAATCTATTATGGTGTATGAACTAATGCTTATTGTTTGATGTAATATGAGACCATGTATGATGTTAATATAATTATGGGAATTTACAAAAGCTGAAAATTAAGTGGAAATACACCCAATAAGTGAGGAATGTAAAGGCAAAAAGAAGGAGCAATTGATGACGAAATCGGAAGTTTCTGAGCACATAGAACCATAGCGCGGTCCAAGATAAGGGATTTAAATGACCTTATATGAAAAATAAATGTTTAAAAAAAGTTTTAATCCACATTAAGGGAGTTCCACTCCATAAACATAGAGCAACATCAGCGTGTCATGCCGAAGACACCAAAATGGACAACTTTTGTTATAATATAAATAGTACACTTGGGACTTGTTGGAAGGACCTTGGACGACATTTACGGCTTTAAATATACTTTAGGTGTCTTAAATTAAGGTTCTAAATATTTTATTTAGTTTAATTTTTGCTTTTATACATGAATTTTTTAATTGTGATTTGTTGTAAGACCATGAGCGGCTAAACACCCTCATCTAGGGTTGAGACCAAGAACATGATTACTTATGCTTATATCTGAGTTTTTTTAAAAGTTATTTATCATTATTGTTTGTTTATATATCTTTTTATTTACTATTCTAAAGATTCTCAATCCTTAGAATAAACATATATTTCTATTGTGAGCACGGAAGGAGGATTGATAGATTAGAACGTGGAATGTACGGTGTATGACCTAAATCATTCAATGGATTGAAGTTATGATATGCATATAGGATAGCAATATACCTAATTCTCCCTATTTTTTTCATATACGAGATGAAAGATAAATGCGTTTAACTTAGTACTCACATCCACTCTCCATGATATAGTAGTAGGGCTAAGTTAGATAGACGATTATAGGATCAGAAGGTCATAGTCATGTTATCAACCTTGTGAACCAACAACCAAGATAATTAAGTAAACCAATGAGATTATATTAGTAAGTAGGATTGTTTGTAGTGTCTTAACCCTGGGATTCTCCCTATTATTGTCCAAAACCTCATATTATCAAATTATTTATAGTTAATTTTTGTTTTCAATTCTCAAACATTTTTGGTTACTTTTGCACATTTTTAATCTTCATTGTAACGCTATAATTATATTAGTGTTGAGCACAGGTCCCTGTGGGATCGAAACATGTCTTTCATAGGCCACTTTACTACTTAGGTGACCACATACACTATCGTGTGCGCTCAGGCGCAACAACTATCACCTTATTCAGCTGCCTGTAGTCAACACACGTACACATAGAACTATCTTTGTTTTTTTACATTCAAGAAGGGATCACGCCTAGGCGATACACTTGATCTAATAAAACTACTACCTTAAAGATTTTGAAGCTAATAATTCACTTCCACGAGCTTAGCAGAAACCATACACTAGGGCGCAATATAAATAGGTCAGGTGTCTGGCTCATTATCAATAACAAACTCAATATCATGCTCAAGATGAAGGCTAGGTAGATTGATAGGATAAACAACAGGAAAATCACGGACTATAGAAATAGAATCAAACAAAGAACTCTCCACATTAAAATTACAAATATCAGCATCATAGGACTCGTAAAACCTTGATATTAGTCTCATAGCCTGAACATAAGAAATAATCTTTGCCGAAGCGCAGCAAAAATAAAGTTGCCATACAACCTAGGGTATGCCAGGAATAACTAAGTTAACAGTCTTGGCAAAACAATTGAAGACCTCATAATATGGAGAGAATATTCCATTCCTAGAATCACATCAAAGAACACCATATCTAACACAATAATATTAGCCTAAGTATCAAACTCTCAGATGGTCACAACACATGATCTATAAACCCAATCCGCTATAAGAAAAACTACCCACATGAGTAGATATATTTAATGTCACTGATAATGAATCCCAAGACAACTTTACCCATATTGAATAATAAGCAAACAAATATGAACAAGTGGATCTCAGATCAAATAAACCAATAGTTGGCTGATGGTATACTAAAATCTTACCTCTAATAACAATATTTGAAGAATCTACATTCGGTCAACCAGGTACAACATACAAATGACCTTGCCTACCACTTGGTAGGGTTCTTGATCGACCACCTATAATACCTACTTGAGGACCTCCTTGAGAACTATGGGATTAACCCTACGACCCTATGTACCACCTTTAGCTGGGAGTGGCACTACCCTAATTGGTAGAACATTCTGTGATGTAGGCACAACCTCCATATGCTAGGGATGCTCTCTAGAATAATGGTCGATGACGCACAATCAAATCATACCCCAAGCACTTCACTCTAACCATAAGATCTGGATAACCAAGAATAGCCACATTGTCTACAAATCTTAGAATATACGCCCCTCATAGACGGACCACCACTTTGACCTAGGATAATAACTATATCTGGGTTTTCCTCCATCATTAATATGAAGTGTAGCATGAACAGGACTATTAGGTTGACCCTGGTTCTAATAAGACTGAAATAGATAGTACTTGCCCTGATAATCTCTTCTTTTGAATTATGAGCCACTACATCTCCCACTAAATATACCTGGAGATGTGGACCCTTGTTGTTTCCCCATTAGGCTTCAAGTTTCATCTCCTTCATAGTTTTTTCATAGTTATAAACCTCAACCAAAAACCTGCTAGATGCAACCAAACTCTGAGTAGCCATAAGAAAAAGTCTTTCTCAACCCTCAAACAAATTATCGAGCCTACTCATATTAGTTCAGTAAGATAGTTATAGCATGCCTAAAAAGCTCATGGAATTGTGTCTCATACTATGGAATAGTCATATAACACTGTTCCAGTCTTAAGAACGAATCTCTCAGACTCTCTTAAAGGTTGAGAGAAATATACTTCTCTAAAAAACCTTGTAGAACTGAGTTCATGTAAAAGGAGAAAATCCAGCTGTCTTGGAATCAAGGTAACCTCTCCAACAATGTTTAGTTACCAAGTCCTGTTGAACAGTAATGTAGTCAACCCTACAAGTCTCAGCTAGGTCAAATTACAAAACCTATCCTCACAAGCAATCAAGAACTCAAATGCATGCTCACTCGGAGCCCCTATAAACCTAGGTGAAGTGAACCTTAGAAATCTACCCAACATATTCTACTCCTCAATAAATATATTTGGTCGAGAGACTACTGACTGAGAAACTATCGGCATTAGTGGAACCTCAACTCGGAGAGTCGTAGGTACACTTTGTACACCTGTATATATACCACTTTGATCTGAAAACCGAGCACCATCAGACAGTGCACCACCAACTAATCCCATTAATTGTAACAATTCATCTCTAAGAAATATAGATTAAATAAACCCCAAATCCTAGGATGCCCCTTAACTCTCTAATAGTTAGGGTGGCGAAATCTCTGGCCAAGAACAATAGCAAGATTTAGTAAAAGCTTCAAACCTTAACCCCTAGTTGGGGTTGCAACTCTCACCTAATCTTGACCCTTACATTGCCTATAACCCCTCAAAGAAACCTTATCCATGAACTCAGGGTCATGGTCTCCCATCATCGTAGCTCACATCCTGACCATCTGTGAATGAGTGAAACAATGTGAATTTAAGAAACAATCACAAACTCAATGCATGAAATGAATGAACAAAGTGAAGTTCTTATAATAATGTCTTATAACCTCATGAAGATGAGAAATGAATATCATTATTCTAATTTGTGGGACTCTGGTGACACCTTCTCTTATATCAATAATACCAGTAAACCTAGGCTCTGATACCAATTTGTCACAACATAATTTTATGAGTCATGGTGTGACCTACTTTAACTGTAACACCCCAATACTACACCCTGGGCATCACACGGTGCTTACAATCCCAAAGGATAATAAGCTAATCCATGACTGGTACCTGCTGTGAGCACTGAATATAATACTGGAATATATATGCAGAAGAAATCTGAAAACTCCATAAAGTTCTCAAAATACAAAAATAAAAACTTAGTATAACTAATAATAACATTTAAAAACTGAATAACTGACTATGCTAGTCTGAAAGCCTCTAACTATTTGAATATGGAGTTGATGGGACAAAACCCTAACTAACTCTAACTGAAATAACAAATGAACCACTGAAATGGATGAACTCTATCCTCAAAGTATGAGGACTCACCACTATACCTACTGGTGATAGCCTGATCTAATAAGTATGGTCAGGAACCTAAGCGTCTGAACCTATAATATGAGACATCATAGCACAAAAGAAAGTATGCAATTAGTATGTGGAATATACTGGTATGCTAAGTAAGGTAAGGCTGATAAACATGGGTTCATATACATGAGATGATAACTGAATAAATGAACATCATGAAGTAACTAGTTGAGAGTACGTGCAAACCTATAACTATTGAACATACTGAACATGTAATACTGCGCATATAAGTATACATCATGTATCTGAGATTATACTGAAACTGAGTACTAAATTCTGATGGCTGAGTAACTAGTAACTGGTAACTGATAGCCATGGTTCTGTGGAACTAACTGAGTTTTTTTCTAAATACTAAGAATAAAATTGTAAATTTGGGAGTGTTCATCTAACCGATATATCCTGCTATTGGTATATCATAATTTGGGTCCAACCTTATCACCATGCCATGGGTTACTAACACTGGCTGTGAGTCACCTTCACTGGAAGGAAGACATGTTATTAATCCTCACTGTCAGGAAAACTCATGCAAAATATGTCAACCCTTATCTGGCAGGAAGATATCTCAACGTACACTGGCTACATAGTCTTATAACTCAGGGATTGCAAATAAAGGTCACACCCTAACTGGCAAGAACTCTCCCTTCCTTGGGTTCACTCGGTGCTAAATTTACTCCTAATTGAAATAAACTGATCACTAGACTGTACTAAGGTTGACTAAACTAACCCTGGTCGTGTTGAATGACTGGACTGGATCGAGTTCACTAAGTTCTGTCAAATGACTGAGTACTATTATTCTTAACCTTTACTGGGACTATTCTATAACTACTGCAACTAAGTAAAGAGCTAGATTTTGGGTAATAAATACCCCCAAGACTCGATAGCATCAATAATAAATATAGAAAATCTTGAAAGCTTAGCAATAGTCAATACTTCACAATTTATTCACTAAGATATTTTGTCAAACACTTAGAGGTCATAAACTTATAAATGAATGAGAGAACATGATAGCATGTCATGATTACACTATCCAATTCACATGCACATTTTATCAAACACTTGGGGAGCATAATTAATGCACATGATAATGATCAACACATAAGCATCATGACTATAACTTAAACTTACAAATTCAAGGGTTTTGACATATGAGATTCATAATTCCACACATATGCTAACTTAATTTCATGAAACTCATAAAAGATCTTGACTTGAAACCCATACAACAATACAAACATAAGCATAATTCAATTTATTATATGGGAATGATAATTCAAGTTTTAAAAAAGGGTTCTTAAACTCCAAGGGTGGAAGGAAACCCAAGGATGAACACCTAACATACCTTGATTGTTGAATTCATGGGAATTGTGGATGAATTCTTGAGACTTGGACTTGGAGTTGATGAACCTAGGGTTTTGTTCTTGAGAGGTTTTGTGAAGAATAAATGTATTTTGCCCTTTTAGAAGATTAATTTTGTATTTTGGTTGAATTGGATGAGGGGTAAAGGACCTAATTGACTTTGGATAGTTAAATTCGTAACTGGAATCCTACTATTGACCTTTACCGCATCGTGGTTACAGCCTCATCGCTATACTCACCGTGATGTGGTGTGATGTATGAGCTAATGCTAACACATTTGAGGCTTTTAATTAAGAATATTGTGAAGTCTTAAGAAACTTTTGTCATTTTTGATTGTTTTATGTTTGATTTTTTAATAGAAGCTAATATGTTAGGGATCCAACAAGAATGGAAGCAAAGGAGTTAAAATCTAAAGAAAATAAAAGAGAAGTGTGGCGACAACATTTCTGATAGGTCGTCAGCCCTGTGATAACTTATCAGCTTCATCGTCAGCCTCAGAAAGAGAATGGACCTAAGTTGAAAGCTGTGATGACTTTTTATGATATGTTGCCAAAGAACTGATAAGTCATCAAAGTTATCGTCAGCCGAAGGCAGTACATGAGAGCTAAAGTAGAGACTTGATGACATTTGTGATAGGTCGTCAAGGAGATGATTGAGCATCACCATTTGTCATCAGCGTTAGGCAGTGAGTATCAAAAGCAAAGAGAAGCTGACGACATTTGTGATAAGTCGTCAGCCTCCTGATAGGCTATCACAAATGGCATCACCTAATCCGAGGAATTTTTGCATTTTATTATTTTATTTCCATAATTAAGGTAAACTATTTGAATCCTTGTTTAGGGTTTTTTGAGAGTTCCGAACATTAAGTTTTGAGACATGTACTTTGATATTTTCTCTCAGTAATTTCTTGGCTTGAATAAACAATTACTTTGAAGAGATTTTAATCATTATTTTGGGATTTCTATTATGATCTAATCTGCGATTTACTAGTTATTATTCATCTTGTGGTAAGTTTATCTTTCAAAGCATGAATTCATCTAGTTGTCTCGATTATTACATCATGAGTGGCTAAACCCCTTAAACCTGAATTATGGGATCTAGGGTTAAGTCTTGATAAGGTGCTAAGTGTTCAATATTCAAAAGGTAATAGGACTTCTTGATAATTATGAGGTTTTAATTATTGTCTATTGGTTGCAAACAATAGGTAACACCTACTTTGATTTGCTTGAGAAAGAAATTAAATATAGTGGGAAGTGAATTATCATCAGGGACTTGGAAACACTAAACTTCAATTTAATAATCAACGTTGTAACAAGGTTGGTTAACCTGAGGTAAAGTCTTGCCAGTGAACATAAATTCCCTAACTCCGAGAGGGTAAGGTAATTAAATTCTTAAGTATGTCGAGAGATATTTAGGCATAACTTCGATAAAGATAACTTGTTGTCCTATCTACTGTGAGAATCTTGAACTACTATTAGCATCTGTCAAGTACCAAAACCCCTAGTGAACATAATTCTAGTTTTTCATAAACTCCTGATTACAAACACTTAAATTAAAGTGACCAACAATTACGTGCTAAACTAAAAACCCCATTTTAGGAAACCTCTAACTACCAGATAATTAAATTGCAAACGACTTAAGTTCACACCATATTCCCTATGGGATTCGACCCCTAACCTAGTTGGGTTTTATATTGAAAACGATTGCTTTCATTCTTATTAGAAAGGTGTAGTTTGAGCGTTTTCAAAAATGGCGCCATTGTCGGGAATACGGTTGTAAACTGAAGTTTGTGTGCGCTAATTGACTGTTAGTCAAGTTTCCTAGGCTTACATTTATTTGTTGTTTTTTTGTTTATTGCAGGATCTTTATAGTGTATGCTAAGAACCAAAAGTTCCGAAGAACCATTATTACCACTTAATCCGGAACCGCAACGAATTGGAAGAATGGCAGAACAGCAAGAGGCTGACAGGTTAGCAGCCTTAGCTAGAGCTTAGGTGAATGTGCAAAATGTCGAGCAATAAGAACGGCATCCCAATCCTAAGGATGAATATTTGGGAGATGAGGAGTTGTTAAATCCTGGTAACCCAAGGCGTACAGAGCAAGTAGCTGCACCAATACGATGTAATGTTAATAGGAACCGTCCGTTCCAAGAAAGGCAAGAGTACCAGCCGTTCCAGTATAACCTCAATAATGATGATGATGGAATGGATGGAGCAGGTTCAATGGGTGCAATCATTCCTACACCGTTGGCGCCTGTGGCTAAATTCAACATTACGAGTACTATGATCCAACTCCTCAATCTAAAGGGGTTTTATGGTGGCCTTCCTGGAGATGACCCGAACTTGCATCTGGTGAATTTTGTCACCATCTGTAAATCTTTTAATAAACCAGGAGTGGGCTAGAATGATATTTGGTTGAGATTTTTTCTGTTGTCTCTGTCTGGGGAGGCAACCTTACGGCTAAATGAGCTGACACCCGATTCTATAACCAACTGGAGGCAGTTGAAAGGAGATTTCCTAGAAAGGTTCTTTTTGCCTTCCAGGAGAGTACAGTTGAGGGATGATATCATCAAATTTAGGTAGCTCCCGAATAAAGCCTTACATGAAACCTGGGAGAGACTCAAGAAGAAACTGACACAGGATCCAAACCACAACATGATGGACATACACTTGATGGAGACTTTGTACATGGCTCTTAACTCTGTTACAAAGAAAATCATAGATAATGCTTATGGTGGTTCGTTTGTTGATCTTACATTTCCAGAGGCTTCAGAGATGCTGGATAAAATTACCAAACAGAGTCGGGCATAGCATACCAGAGATTCTATGGTAGCTAGCCCCACTGTATCTATGGGTATTACTGCAGAACAATGCAGAAGAAAAGAGAAGCGTGACCAAGACATGGATCACCTTAAAACACAGATGGACTTGCTAACCATGTACTTGCTATTAGGCAAGGTTGAAAAGGTGAAAGCTGTGGGATCTGAGGATAGAGTTGAGGCTGATGCAAAAGAAGAGGCAGGCTGTGTTAATAATCAAGGGGGTTTCTGAGGCAATAGCCAAGGGAATCAAGGTCAGAACTTGTATGATGATCCTAGTTATAAAGATAGAGAGAAGGGAAATTAAAGGAATAACAATGATAGGAGTGGGCTATATGTTCCTGGATGAAATCATGAGGCTGCTTCAACAAGTTCTGAAAAGATGTCCATAGAGGACATGATGTCTAAGTTGTTGAAGGGAGTGGAGAATACCAACTATGGTGTGACCATCATGAAGACCGATCTTACATCCATCAGTCAGTTGGTGCACTCACACTCCACCGCAATCAAATAGTTGGATCAGCAGATAAGCCAACTCTCGACAGTATCAAACCAAAGAAAGAGTGGAATGTTACCAAGTGATACAATCTAGAATCCACTGAATAATGGCTCATGCATGGCGATTACCACTAGAAGTGGTAATATATTACCTAGCCCTTCTATGGGCAAACCTGTAGTTGATGAGGGAATTGATGATGAACTGGAAGAAGGAGGTCCAGTAGAGTCTGAAAAGCTGGATAATTCTGAAGATGCTCCGAAGAAAGAGAAGGAAAAGGAGAAATAGGTAGTGCTAAAAACTATCCCAAGACAACCACCTCCCTTTCCTCAACGATTGAAGAAAAAAATTGAGGATGCAAAATTCAGTAAATTCATGGCAATGCCAAGCAGTTGATAATAAATGTGCCTTTGGTTGAGGCGCTTTAGAAAATTCTAGGATACGCGAAGTTTATGAGAGACCTTGTCACAAAGAAATGGAAAGTTTTCCATGAGCCAAAGGACAATCTTCTTCATTGTGGTGCTATCTTTACAAAGTTTTTAGTGTAGAAAAAGGTAGAACCAGGAGCGTTTACCATCCCATGTACTATTGGGTCCCTGAATTACAAAAAGTACTATGCAATTTGGGAGCCAGTATAAACCTAATGCCACTCACTGTGTCCAAGAAGCTGGGTTTGGGGGATGCTACCCCAACGAACATGCGATTGGTGATGGCAGATAGGTCTGTAAAGCAGCCAGTGGGCATATTACATGATGTATTGGTAAAGGTGGACGACTTTATTCTACTGGCTAATTTTGTAGTCCTAGACTGCGAGGTGGATTTCAAAGTGCCCATCATCCTGGGTAGACCATTCCTTGCAACCGGGAGAGTAATCGTAGACATGGAGCTAATTGAGCTAAAGTTCAGGCTAAATGATAAAGAAGCATGATTCAAAATACACTCATCTGTGACATAGCAAAAAGAGATGATTGTTTTCTTAATCGTGGACGTATTCTATGAAGATAGTAAAGAGGTCTCAGCAGGTTGTCTTGGCAAAGTCTGAGTAGTCAAGATAACCAAATCGTTCCGCGACAGTAAATCAGGCGCTATTGGGAGGCAACCCAAAAAATTTATGTTCTAAAAAATTATTTATTTATGTAGTTAGGTTCTAGATCAAAGAAGGTGGAATCAATATATTCAGCCAAGTGATCCTGATGATATTTTTGATGAGTTATCGCCATTGTGATAAGCCGTTAGATTTATCGTCAGAAGACAGCAGTTCTAAGGTAAGTTCTGTTAAGGCTGACGACATTTGTGATAAGATATCATGACTGTGATGGCTTATCAGAAATGTCATCACAAAAACCCCTAAAATTAGCTGAAAGTCTAGGCCCAGGTAAAAAGATCCGACCCGGCGCAAACGCTGACTTTCCACCTTCTCACTTAATTTTTATTTCCGTAAAGTTTTATTTTCTTTCCGTACTTAGTTTATTTTCCTCACTTGTCCAAAGTGTTTCCAACTAAAACAAAATAAAAAAAACTTCCTTGAGTGTGTGGGGTTGCAATCAAAATTAAGAATTTTTCTTTATTTCCTCTTGCTCGTGAAACCACATTGAAGGCTCCCATCTGGTATGCTCGAAACCTGACCCTTATTTTTAGTTTATAAGTGATAAATTGAAGTGAACCCAAGTTCCCAAGAAGCTTGAATCAAGTTATCTTGAAAATGGCTGAAAATTGGGAACTAGGGTTTGCTATACAAGCTTGAGGTTTAAAAGCTTATCTCAAAAATGAAAATCAATGGGATTATAAGAAAAAATGGGACCAAAAATTAAGTTTAATTCGAGTTTGGGTTCTGTTAAGAGCTGAAGACATTCATGATAAGCTATCACAACTGTGACGGCTTATTAGAAATATCGTCAGAAAGTGATAGAATTTTGTGGGTTATGTTTAGGGCTGACGACATTTGTGATAAGCTATCTAGCTGTGATGGCTTATCAAGAAATGTCGTCACACCTGAAACCTGAAGCATGAATGAGCCCTTTTAAGGGGTGTGAAACTTAATTGATTAATGTGCTTGTGTTTATACTCTTAAGGGTCGGGTAATGATTTTTCTCTTGCTAAAGGTCTTGAAATGGAACCTAAAGGAAAGAACCTCAAACTTAAAAAGAAGGAACAATAGAAGAGTGTACCTCGGAGACTCATCAATGAGGAGTTCGATTATGAGGAAGAAGAGCCACTACTCAGAACGAAAAGAAAGAAGATAAGCCCAAAAAATCCTCCACTAACCACACCAGTTGAGGTGGAGAAAAGTGAAGAGAGTGATACTGAGCCAACAATGTCTGAATGTACAACTTCTGAGCAGTCGGCTTTTAAGCATCAAGATTCTGAACATGCTGAATCTGAAGAGCATGATTCAGATCAACTTGAGTCTGAGGAACATGAGTCTGGGCAACCTAAATCCGAGGGACCATCAACTGAGTCCCCTTATACTGAGCCATAAGATGATGAAGAATCTCTGATTTGGGGAATGATAGTTAAATGCAAAAATCTTGAAGTCCGAGACAGCACTAGGTGGTAGATTCCTACAGAGAATCTTCTTTGATGTTCTTCGCAGAACTAATAGAAGGGCTGTTAAGTGGCCAATCTTCAAAGAGAAGAGAATCATCATAAAGGGCTAAGCAAATACCCCGAGGTGAAGCAGAAATTTCATAGCTATGATTTAGGATGGATTACACGAGGAGGAAATTCATTTTTCCCTACACTAGTTAGGGAGTTCTATGCAAACTACCAAGCTCACTTAGAAAAAATGTGTAGAGAGGGTGAGAAAGCAGCTGACCAACCTTTGTTGGATAAAGTTCCGGTATGGGGCGTAATGATAGATATTTCTGAAGCAGCAATCAACAAGTTCCTTCATGGCCCAAACTTTACTTCTCAGGCCACTTCACCTACCTTCTATGCCCAGTTGAAGCACCAGGAAAATCAACGGACTTGTTCGGCCACACTCATAGCTGATAGAGAACCGAAATGGCTATCCAATCCGTGTGAAAGGATCTTCAAGGCCTCCCTAAATTTTAAGGCAAGAATTTGGTGGGGTATTATATGTTCTTGGTTGATGCCCACAAATGGTGATAATATCCTCAAGGATAAAAGATCAATATTAGTCGCAAGTTTTATGGCTAACCACAAATTGAACTTTGGAGAGATCATCGTCGAAGAGATAAAAATTTAGGTCTCTAGGTCTGATACAACATATCCCTTCCCCTATTTCATTACAAGGTTGTGTAGGGTAGCCAATGTGCCTAAGATTATCGGGTTAGAAGACGAATTCCTTTCCAAAAAGACCCATAATCCGATCCAAAATGAGTAAAATCAATCGAGGCTAATGCTTAATGAGGCACAAAGATTCCAACTGAACCAATAGTTACAGATACTAGTTCAACACCTAATGCAGAGGTGCCTAATTCTGAATATGTACCTCTAACATCTGCAACAATGGTAGAATCATCAGTGCCCAGAACTGAGACAAATCCTCCAGTTGTGGTGCCTACAATAGAATTTTCCTTCAACCCTATGAACTTTAGAAGAGTAGCAAAACAGTCCAAGTTGTGTGAGTCTTAGCTTAAACTCTTTGCCAAGCAATTTGCAGTTGTAGTGGAAAAGAGGGTTAAGTCTACACTTGATCCCTACAAGGCCCTGTTGGGCTGGATTGATGAATTGGAGAACTGCTTCAATACGCAGTCGAGGGACAGGTCAGCCCCAGTGATGGCACTATTCATATCAGACCTAGACAAAGTAAAAGCATAGGTTGGAAAGCTATAGCAATACCACTTTATGGTGTCAGCAGATCCGGCAGCTAAGGAGTCTGAGGGAGAAATCCTGATACTTGATCTCATAAAAGAGCCAATAAAGAAAAAAAAGAATAAAGGCAAAGGTAAGAGAGAGAGTCTCGACAGTGATGAAGAAAGAAAAGTAGAGAAGAAGGCAAGAAAGAAGTCTGAAAAGGAGGAGATGAAGAAGGCGAGGATTGAGTCATTAGTGGACAATGAGAGATGGGAGACATCCATACGAATAAGAGCCGAAGGTGCCTCCACTAGTAGGCCTTCAGAGACTGATAGACCAGCTGCACTAGAACAAAGCGAGGCTCCTGATAGAGATGTAGCAGCAGGGTCAGAAACCCATGACCCCCAGGATTGATCTATTCCAGGTATACTCTAACCCTAAGTTTAGATGTTATTTGATTTTAAGTTGACGGTGTAGGCTAAATTTTTGTTGTAAAATTTTGTAGCTGATTAGGAGAAATACTTATAGTTGAGGCAGTTGAATTGTTTTGTGATTTTTGTACACCTCTTCAAGTGGTCTACTTCTTTAACTATGTGATTTGTATTTATGTGTGACCACTGTATATCTTTGTATGGAATTAGTTATAGTGACACAATGATCATTGCTAAACAGCTGCATGAACTGAATTAGTAGTAGATTGCGATATACCTGTGTGCCAAGTATGTGTGAGCAACTACTTACTTTCCTCTGTATGCTGAAGCCAGAACTTGCCCGATTAGTCTTACCTAGGTTGACGGATAAGAATTAGGAAAGGATCATAGGCCATTTTGATATTAGCTCACTTTTGCCTAAATGACCTTCCCTATATGTACAATATCCCTTGATTCCTGTTTTCAGCCTAATTAGCCTATTTCTTTGTATGACACCTATCACCTTCCCATTTAGATCACAATGAACCTGTTTTGGCCTTGGTCCTCCTTGGACACTATGCACCTTGACTTAGGAAAATAGCCTAAGTTGTGGGTGGCTATCATAGGGATGCATGATACAGAATGAGTATGAAGAAAGGTAAAATAAATGAAAAGAATAAAAAGAGGGGTGTGGAGGAAAAGATCAATAAAAGAAAAAACATGGTAAAAAAAATAAGTGATTGTGAGAAAGACCGCACCCATCATAACTAAGTGTGATCAATAAAAAAAAAGAGTGGAAAAGGGTAATGAGTGAAACCCCAAAAAGCTAGTGCAGTATCAACACCTTGTCATTCGTAGACTAGTAGATGGGTTGGTGTAACGCCTCGAGAGTACACCTTGGGCATCACACGGTGCTTATAGTCCCAAAGGACCACAACCTAACCCATGAGTTGATACCTACTGTGAGCACTGGATAATATAATCATAAATATAAAAGAAACAACTGATATTGCCATAAGGTTTTATTACTGAATCAATACTAAAATATAAATCTAGAAAGAAACTATCTGAATCTAACAAAATACTGATAAACTGACACTTATGTCTGAAAGCCTCTAAACTGTAAGATTATAAGTTGGTGGGATAGGCCCTAACTAACACAAACTAACTATTAGACTGAAATCATGATATAAAATAATCTGTCCTTAAGTGATGAGGATCACCACTATTACTACTGATGGTCTTATAAGTCTAATCATGAGCCAAGATTTGAGCGTCAAAACCTATGATATAATCCATTATAGCATAAAAGAAAGGTATGCGATCAGTACTTTGAATGTACTAGTGTGCTAAATGAGGTAGGCTGATATGCATGGTTTCATGAACAAAGATAATAATTATCTAAAGATTCATGTAAAACATAGAGTACTGAATAAAGAACGTGGAATCTATAGATACTGAAAATATGTGAAACATGTAAATACTGTATATGCAGATGAGTCTGCAAATACTAAAAATACATGACAATCTGTAAACAATAAAGATGCATGACCAAGCATATAGCATGAACTGAATAAAATCTGTAAACTAAAATAACTTTAATAACTAATATCTGTATGCTTTGGTCAAACAACACTAAGATTGGATAACTAAACTGGGACTGTAGCTGAGACTATATCTATGACTTTAGGAGGTATCATCTAATTGACGTGCCCCAATTTAGCTAATTGGGGTCCAACCTTTAACCCTACTTGGAAGTACATTAATACCGTGCCACGGGTACTAACACTAACTGTGTGGATCCACTAAACTGATATAATATATAAAGGACTAAGGGTGTCAAGCCTGAACTAGCGGGTAATTCCTGTGAGATAGTCAAGCCTAATCTGACGGGTGACTTCTCATATCCTACGCTGGCTACGTAGTTCTGTAGTATAGGGACATTTACTAATGACTATCCCTATCTGATGGGAAAGCCACCATCCCTACACTCGCTCAGTGTAAAATTCTACACCCAACTGAAAGACACTAAAATACTACACTATTTTGCATTTAACTGACTAATATCTGCTTTTAGAGTAGTGGTGAGTCATCATAGTTCAAGTACATATTTATTATTTACAGTATTTTAGTTTATTTCAGTAGACAGAGTTAGTTGGGGACTTGTCCCATCAACTCCACAGTTCAGATAGTTTAGAGGATGCCTAGACTAGAGTATTTTCATATAGTTGTCCAGATTTCAGTATTTATGTTCAATTTTGGTATATTGATATCACATTCAAGTTTGTTGTTTAGATTTGAACCTTACGGCATATGTTCTGCCTATTTCCATAATTATTACAATGTTATTATTCAGATATTGTAGAAGGTACCAGTCATGGGTTAGCTTATGGTCCTTTGAGATTATGAGCACCATGTAGCATTCGGGGTACAGATTCGGGCATTACAAACTTTTTATCAGAGCCTAAGGTTTAATAGAGTCCTACAAATTCTGGAAGATGCATCTAGTAAAGTCTAGTGCATGAGTGTGTAGCGTGCCACACTTATGGACAAGAGGCTACGGGATGTTGTAGGAATAATTTCCCTTCTTTTAGTATTCATGTCGTGTGAGTAAGCATGAGCTCTAATTACTCTCTTTTTCTAATTCTAGTTTCTTTTCTATTTATAGAATATGCCTCCAAAGAGGACTCAGGGAAGAGAAACGGCATACCAGTCAGCCCCTCAGCCTGTCCATCCAAATCTTTTAGGCAAGCATATCTCCCACGTAGAGTTCAAAGCAACCTTCACAACCCTAGCTCATTCTGTGGCAGCCCTGAATGAACATCTAGCTATGTTTTCATCCAATCGAGTGGCCAACACTGCTGCTGCCAGGATTCGGGACTTTACTCGAATTAACCTCTGTCTTTCACAGAGTCTAAGTCCGATGAGGACCCTCAGGAATTTCTTAACCAGATCCAGAAAGTTATTGATATTATGGGGGTGACTGCTATAGAGAGCGCTGAGTTGGCCGTATATCAGTTATAGGATGTGGCATACTTGTTGTTCAAAAAGTGGAAGTCGGAGAGAGCCACAGATGCAGGGCCCATAGAATGGGAGAAGTTTCCATTTGTTGTTCTTTATAGGTTTTTCCCTCTAGAGTTGAGGGAAGCAAAGGTCTTGGAGTTCACAAACCGAAAGCAAGGCAAGATGATAGTACAAGAGTATTCCCTTAAGTCTACTCAGTTAGCTAGATATGTCCTGCATATTGTAGCAAATAATAAAGCGAAGATGAGTAAGTTTGTGTCAGTAGTGTCTAGCAGCATGGTCAAGGAGTGCAGGACCGCAATGCTTATTAAGAAGATAGACATATCCAGTCTTATGGTCCATGCTCAACAGATAGAAGAGGACAAGAATAAAGAGAAAGAGAGGGAGAATAAGAGAGTAAGAATAGGTAGTTTTAGTTTTGCTCAGCCTAAGTTAGAGGGTGGGAATCATTCACAGTTTCACTTGAAATCCTCATTTCCATCTCCATCCTCAGCCAGTGCTCCAGTGTAAAAATCCAGAGATGACAAAAAAGAAAGGGCTCCAGGTCCTAAGTCCCAAGGTAGTATTAGTAGTGCCTGAACTAAACTCCTTTGCCAAAAATATAGAAAAAACCACCAGGGTATCTGCAGAGCTGGCAGTGATGTATATTTTTGATATGGTAAGCCAGGCCATAGGGTCAGGCAGGGTCCTTAGGTGGGTTCGTCAAGTCAGTATAATCATCCTCCAGCTCAGTCTGGTTTCTCGAATTAGTAGGGTGCTTCATCCAGTGCCACCAGTGGGCAACAACCAAATAGAATCTATGTTCTTCAGACCCAATAGGATCAAGAAAGTTCTCCTGATGTGGTCACTAGTATGTTACAAGTTTATCATTTTGTATGTTTATACTTTGCTAGATCCAAGAGTTTTTTTGTCTTTTATTACTCCATAGATAGCAGTCGATTTCAGAGTCAGTTTTAAAATTCTAGAAGAGCCTTTCTCAATCTCTACCCCAGTGGGTAAATCTATCATAGCCCGGCGGGTATACAAGAACTGTCCGATTGTGGTATCTCAAAGAGTTACTTCAGCAAACTTAGTCAAGTTAGATATGACTGATTTTAATGTCATTCTCAACATAGATTGGCTTCATTCCTGCTATGCCTCAACCAACTACAAAAATAGAATTTTCTAGTTTCAGTTTCCAAATTAACTCATCCTAGAGTGGAGGGGTAGCACTTCAGCAGTTAGGGGTCAGCTTATTTCTTACTATCGAGCTAGGAAGATGATAGCTAAGGGATATATCTACCATCTCATTCCAGTCCAGGGTTCTAGGTCAGAAACCCCTACTCTTGAATCAGTGTCAATAGCATGTGAATTCCCAAATGTGTTTCCCAAAGATCTTCCCAGAGTCCCTCCCAAAAGGGAAATCGATTTCAGAATTGATCTTCTTCCAGATACTCAGCCCATCTCTATTCTGAAATATAGAATAGCTCTATCAAAACTCATAGAATTAAAGAAATAGTTAAAGGATCTCCTAGATAAGGGATTCATCAGACCTAGTGTTTCCTCATGGAGTGCGCCAATATTGTTCGTGCATAAGAAAGATGCTTCCCTCAGAATGTTCATGGACTACCGTCATTTAAATAAAGTCATGGTAAAAAATAAGTATCTATTTCCCAAAATCGATGACTTATTTGACCAACTTCAGGGTACCTGTTATTTTTCTAAGATAGACCTCAGATCAGGCTATCATCAGCTTAGGGTCAGGGAATATGACATCCTGAAGACATCTTTCAGAACTCAGTATGGTCACTTTGAATTCTTAGTCATGTTCTTTGGTCTTACGAATGCCCCAACAGCCTTCATAGACTTGATGAACCGTGTGTTCAAGCAGTACTTGGACATGTTTGTCATAGTCTTCATAGATGACATTCTTTTCTACTCTCACAGTGAACATAATCATGCAGACCATCTCAAAATAGTATTACAGATTCTCAGAAATCATCAGCTATTCACCAAATTTAGTAAGTGTGAATTTTGGCTAAGGTTAGTAGCATTTCTTGGTCATATTATTTCCGATGATGGCATTAGAGTTTATCCCCAAAAGACTGAAATAGTGAGAAACTAGCCTATACCCATCTCTCCATTAGATATCAGGAGGCTATTACCAGTGGTTTATTGAGATATTTTCATCTATTGCATCCCCTATGTCTAGATTGACTCAGAAAAAATTCAAATTCTAGTGGTCATATTCCTGTTAGAAGAGTTTTTAGGAGTTGATGACTCGACTTACTACAGCTCTAGTTTTGACCCTACTAGATGGTTCTGACGGTTGTGTTGTGTATTGTGACACTTCCTGAGTCATATTGGGTTGTGTTTTGATGTATAGAGGTAAGGTCATAGCCTATGCCTCAAGACAGCTTAAGCCCCATGAGAAGAATTACCCTACTCATGATCTCGAGTTAGCAGTAGTAGTTTTTGCCTTATAAATTTGGAGGCACTATTTGTATGGGGTACATGTTGATATGTTCACTGACCATAAAATCCTGCAACATGTATTCTCTTAGAAAGACCTAAACCTCTGTCAGAGAAGGCGGTTAGAATTATTGAAAGACTATGATATGAGTGTTCTGTATCATTCGAGCAAGACTAATGTAGTGATTGACACTCTCAGTAGAATGTCTATGGGTAGTGTTGTCCATGTTGAGGACAATAAGAAGAAGTTATCTCAGGAAGTTCATCAATTAGCCTGGCTAGGCATTTGCTTAGTCGATTCAGCAGAAGGTAGTGTATGGGTGTAGAGTATGTTAGAATTATCCCTAGTTTCCGAAGTAAAGGAAAAGCAGGATAGAGATCCCAGTCTAGTCCAGTCAAAAAAATTTAGTCAGAGATCAGAAGGTCAAGGTTTTCTCCCAAGGGGGAAATAGTGTGTTATGCTGCCAGGGTCGACTATGTGTGCTAGGTGTAGATGACCTGAGGCAGTGAATTCTTGCAGAAGCATATGGTGCGCGCTATTCTATTCATCTAGGGGCCACAAAGATATACCGTGATTTGCAGAAAATATATTAGTGGAGTGGGATAAAGGGAGATATTACAGAGTTTGTATCTAGGTGCTCTATATATTAGTAGGTTAAGATTAAGCATAAACTACGTAGTGGGTCCATGCAAGAGTTCAGTATTCCAACCTGGAAATGGGAAAAAGTTAACATGAAGTTTGTGACAAGTTTGCCTCGTACTCGTCATCAACATGATTTAGTTTGGGTCATCTCATTTCTTTCCAGTACAGACCTCTTATTCAGTTGAGGATTACGCCAAAATCTATATCGGGGAGTTGGTCCGATTGCACGGTGTTCCGTTGTCCATTATCTTAAATAGAGGTACCCAATTCACCTTTCACTTCTAGAAGGCAATCCAAAAGGGTCTTGTTACCCAAGTTTATCTTAGTACAACCTTTCATCCTTAGACATATTATTAAGTAGAAAGGACCATTCAGACCTTAGAAGATATGCTGCAAGCATGTGCGATAGACTTTAAAGGTAATTCGAATGACCACTTGCCTTTGATTGAATTCGCATATAACAACAACTATCATTCCAGTATTTAGATAGTTCTATTTGAGGAACTCTATGGGAGAATATGTAGATATCTCATTAGTGGTTTGAAGTGGGTGAGGCCGTAGTAGTAGGGCCTGACTTGGTATTTGATACCTTAGAGAAATTCCAATTGATCATGGAAAGACTCAAGATAACTTAGAGCTGATAAAAGTCATATGCAGATGTACTAGGAAAGGATCTCAAGTTCGAGATTAGTGACTATGTATATCTGAAAATCTCTCCTATGAAAAGAGTGAAGAGGTTTGGCAAGAAAGGGAAACGTAGTCCCCAATATGTTGGTCCTTACTGAGTTTTCAGCCATTTCTAAAAGGTAGCTTACGAGCTTAAGTTGCCTGTAGATTTATCTTCAGTTCATCCAGTGTTCCATGCATCCTTGATAAAGAAATGTATAGGTGACCCAGCAGTCATAGTCCCTGTTGAGGGCGTAGATATTCAGAACAGCCTCACTTATGAAGAGATGCCAGTCAAAAACCTTGACTATCAGATTCTCAGACTGAGGAACAAAGAAGTCCCTCTATTCAAATTTATTTTTGTAAAATCAGTCCGTTGAGGGAGATACTTGGGAAGTAGAAGCAGATATGCAGACCAAGTACCTTTATCTATTCTCTGCTAATCCAGACTCAGCTCAAGGTAATAGTTTTCCTTAAGCTTATTCACTTTCATGCACGGATTTCCATTACAAACATGGTATCAGTTACCATTGCATGTTAAGTCATATATTCATGAGTCAGTTCAGTCATTTATTCATGAATCATATATGCATGTTCAGTATAAGAAACTCAACTTATCAGTAATCTCAGTCATATACTCATGTATCATATATGTATGTTCAGTAGGATAATTCAGTATATCAGTGATATCAGTATATAGTCATATTCCAGATGTTTATATCTGGTAAGTAAGTTAGTCTACCAGTATTCTCAACTTAGTTAGTCTTATTTGAGGATGAATGTTCCCAAGGGGGAGATATTGTAAGATCCTACAAAATTTCTAGCTTAATTCAGTCCTTTAAGCTTGTCAAGGGGTCCCAGACTTCGAATATTTTAGCTAAGTATTCAGACTTAGTGCCATTTTAGCCGATAAAAGCTTATAATATTATTTTGTAACCTTTACATCCATTAAATGTTTAGATTTAGACTGATTCATGATCAGGGAGGTCCATACGTGTTTTCGGACAAGTTTTGGATTTTTCGAACCTCATTTGAAACACATTTGAGTGCCAAAAATAGTGGGTTGATGCGATCTCGACGTTTCACGTCGACCATCGCGTTGATGGATGATTTTCCCCCAGCTTGAGTTCAAATTACAGTGAACCGATGCTCACTCGATGCGGTGAGTTGGCTATTGCATCGATGCCATCGATGTTGCGCATCGGTAACACAGTTTTCAGTCATTAAAAAACTGCATCCTTGGAGGTATTTGGGTCTTTCTCCCTCAACCTTCAGCCCTAAAAACAGAAAATTAATCACTTTAGAGAGCAAATATAGTCATTCTTTCTCAAAATCTCACAAGAAGAAAACCCTAGGTGTTCAAACTTCAAAGCAAGAACTCAAGACTTCACCATCAAGTTTTTAGAATTCAGGCAATAAGGTATGTGAAGTGTTTATCCAAGGGTTCCTTCCACCCTTGGAGTCCAAGAATCTCTTTTGAACTTCTAGTAATTGATTCTATGATTTCCATGGTTGGAATTAAAGTGTATTCATGATTTTTATTTGGATTAGTTTCATAATTCATGAATTATTACATATTTCATGTGGAAATTGATTATTATGTGTGTAAATCCATGATATACCCTTGAATTGTGAAATAGGACTCGAATCATGATGCTCACTTGTTGTTCAATGTTATGTGCATATATTATTCTCACCAAGTGCTTGATAAATTGTTCATGTGAACTAATAAGAGAAAGAAATCATGTCAAGTTAGCCTATGTCCAAGTTATATCATGCAAGTGTTTGTAAAAATAACCCAATGAATGAATGATGATCAAATGCTTAGCTTACATGTTTTAAGTTTGTGTCATGTCTCTTAATTTATGCTATTGAGTCCTGGGGGTATTTATACTTGACAATTTAGCTGATTACCTAGAGCCATGGTCATTCATAGAACTGTATCAGTCACATCACGATTAATAGTACTCTCAGTTAGTTGCAGAACTCAAAAAACTCAATAGATTCAGTATTAATCTAGTCTAATTCAGTATTCAGTTCAGACCTCAGTAAACCCAGTTAGCTAACAAAATTCAGTAGTATTTTGTCAATTAATAGAACTCAGTGAAATCAGTTCAGTTTAGCTAAATAGTAAATCTCAGTAACAATTCAGTCCATCCTAGTACGGACTAGAAATCATTTCATTATCTATTCAGTTGGAAGTAGGATTATGCACCGAGTTAACCCAGGGATGAGGGCATTCTTGCCAACAGACGGTTTGACCCTTTGTAGCAATCCCTGCATTACAAAACTACGTAGCCAGCATAGGTTGAGATATCTTTCTACCAAATATTATGAGGGTCAATACATCTCACTCAAGTTTTCCTGCTAGCGAGGGTGAACGAAAAAGCTTTCTACCAAAGAGGGTTAACTCACATCTTATCTCTACCCGTGGCACGGTATTGACACCCTTCCAACTGGGGTTATAGGTTGGAACCCAATCAATTTAAAGAGGGGCTTGCCGGTTAGATGATTACCTCCTATAGTTTTAGTTTCAATCCCAATCTTAGAATAGAACTCAGTTCAGTTCTACAGATTTTGGACTATCAGATATAGTCACTTAGCTTAGTACAAAACTCAGAATAGTTCCACAAAATTAGGATTATCAGATACAGTCATTCTAATATCAGTAATATAGTATCAGTAAACTCAGTTAACTAGTTAATCAATACTCAAACTCAGTATTTAGTGTTATCACAATCTCAATTACAGTCTATGTATTTATGCATGTACTCTCATTCAGTCATACTGATATTATTCAGTTAGTATTGTTCATGTATATGAACCCATGAATTTAAGCCTACCTCACTGAGCATACCAGTACATTCAAAGTACTAATACCTATAACCCCAGTTGGAAGGGCGGTAATACCATGCCACGGGTACTAGCACTGACTATGTGGATCCACTAAACTGATATAATGTTCGAAGGACTAAAAGTGTCAAGCCTGAACTGACGGGTGACCGCTGCGAGATAGTTAAGCCTAATCTAACGGGCAACTTCTCATATCCTACGCTGGCTATGTAGCTCTTGAGTATAGGGACTGCTACTAATGACTCTGCCTATCTGAAAAGAAAGCCACCATCCCTACACTCTCTCGGTGCAAAATCCTATCCCAATTGAGAGACATTGAAATACTAGACTGTTCTGAGTTTAATTGACTGATATTTGGCTATTTTGATAATTCTCATAGTATGTTCTGAAGACTATTCTGTAATATACTGAGACTAGAATAAGTAAATAGCTATGGTTTTTGGGTATTCAATACCCCTAGGACTCAAAAACAATACTGGTAAAATGACACTAAAGCTTAGGGGACAATGCATGAAGGCTTTTATTAAATCAATCACTTTTGCAGACATTTTATCAAACACTTGTAGTTCATGGTTTAAAACAATCATAGGAATGTCATGAAACTTATAGAAATAGCATTAATTCGACATAATAGTATTAAATCATTTTTTAATTCAATAAATAATAATATTAAAACATGGAGGATTGAATAACAACAACAATTTCATTGAATCATCGTATAAAATCAATAGTACAAGGAGATTCATGGGTGAAATCAAATTTAGAAACAATTAACAAGAAAAGATCACAATTTTATAATTTAAATAGGTTACTTGGAATCCATGGATGAAAGAAATCCATGAATTTACATCTAACATACCTTAATTGATGGATTCTTTGAAGTTCTTGAAGTATTTTTGAGGATTGGTCTTGAATTCTAGAGCTAGGGCTTTTGATTGGGAGAGAATCTCCTTTGATTTGGAGGAAAGGTTATTAAAATAATGAATTAATAGGTTAATTAATTTCATGTTAAAGGATGATTGGGGTGAGAGGGAAAAGACTTTAATGCCCTCAGATTTAAAACTCGGAATTACAGAAAAAAATTCAATTTTGTGGGCTAGCGCGACACGACTCTATCACGTCGTGTCACTGGAATCAAAAAATTAGGAAAATGCACGGTAGTGCGATGCAGTGTAATTGCATTACCACCTTGTTTGTGACCTAAAAGCTCACCGCGATATGTTGGAATCGCGCTGCAACACTGAAAAATGACGAAAGCCAATCTGGCCTTTGGTGCGACATACCAGGATTGCGATACCCCGCTGGTAATTTCAAATTATCATTTACACTGGACCCGTGACATGATAAGGGTAAAAATGATGGTGATTAACAATAGAAACATAAAATCGCCATAACTTCTTACCCGGTTATCAGATTTGGGCGAATTTTATATCGTTGGAAAGATAATTGAATTTCCTAGCAATTACAGGATCTAAATTGAAAAATAATGAGTGTTTCAAAAATTTTATATACGAATTCTCATGTAATGGGAATTCAATCATGCTAGGGAAATATTCAGTATTACGGTCGAGGTGTCCAATGGAGAAATCAATTCCATCTTTGTGAAGATAGTAAATGCCAATAGGATTAATTGGTCATGAAAGTTAGATGATGCATTATAGGCTTACCGGACAGCTTTCAAGACCCTCATTGGTGCTTCACCTAGTCAACTAGTGTATGGAAACGCATGCCACTTGCCTATTGAGCTTAAACATAAAGAACTATGGGCTTTGAATAAGCTAAATCATGAGTGGCAAGATGCAGTAAAGTCAAGGGTGAACAATATGAATGAGTTGGATTAATTATGACTCCAGGTGTATGAAAGTTCTACACTTTACAAAGAAAAGATGAAGCTGCATCATGATCACAAAATTGAGAAGAGGATCTTCAAAAAGGGTGGCCAGGTATTGTTCTACAACTCAAGGTTTGCTAACGTCCAGGTAAGTTTAAGTCTAGATGGTATGGTCCCCTTACTGCGCTATGAGTGTTCCCATATGGTTCTTTAGAATTTAATCGAGATGATAAATCCCCATTCAAGGTGAATGGGCAAAGAGTAAAGAATTAAATAGGTAACACTAAATAATTAAGTGTAATTTTAGAGATGGACCTTGGTGAAGTCTAAGTAACCAAGGCAATTACGCCGTGCCGTGATATTAAATTAAGTGATGCATGGGAGGCAACCCATGAGGCTAGTTGGTGAAATCTAGTAACCAACTTAGTCATGTCGTGACGTGACATTAAAACAAGAGTTGCGTGGGAGGCTGTAATGCCCCAAAATCTAATCCCGAGATGTCACACAGAGCTTAGGACTACAAGTAACCCCACGCTAACCCTTTTGAACCTACTACCAAGTTTAGAACTTACTTTAGAATAAATAAGCTAAACAATAATACTTTATTGCATCAAATATGAACTGAAACAACTAGAAACAATGTCTGGATGATAAATACTGATAATCTGGAACAAAACTTCAACTGATAGTCTAACAAGTCTCTACTTACTAAGAACTAGAGAGTTATTAGGACAAACCCCAAGATGACTCGACAAAACGGAAAGCAATAACAACTGAAAATCTGAGAAATAGGTCCTTGAACCATGAGGACTCACCAATTGAAGAATGTAGACAAAGGTATTTGAGAATCATGGTCACTGCTGATACTGAGAACCTGAACCAACATTATGAGACAATGTAGCACACAGACGTATATGTGGATCGGTACTTTGAGGATGTACTTAGCATATGAGGGTGTATTCATTTAAGAAAAAAATGTTATTATTCTTTATAAAATATGCATGCTGATATGAATGACTCACATAGCTTAAGTAAAATCTGTATTCTCCATCTTATTCTCAAAACTTGTAAGCAAGAGACATCTTAAAGAAACAATAGCTTTCAAAACTTATAATTTTACATTATGACGAATAAGGGACTTCTTTAAAAATTTGAGATTTTAGGACTTTAGGTATCTCAAAATCAAACTTCCAGCATATCAAATTTTATATTAAGTAGAATAGGAGACTGCTTTAGGAGTTTCTTCTAACCAACATAAACTATGTGAGCAACATGGAGTCCAATGTCTTTCCCACGTTGGGGAGAGCTGCTCCACCCTTGCCATCGGAATAGAACCTTAACTTTAGTGATCACTATCTTAACGCACTTGGGGTGAATAAGAAACCTACAGGGGCACGTATTTCTGGGGCATGAGACCTTGGAATCATACCCAACTCGGTGCTAAATACTACCCCCATACATAAGCTTATAACTTTTAGGAAATCCACCTTAAAATAATTCAAGGGTCTATAATAAAGACTAAATATACTCCTTTTGAATTTAAGCCATAATTAATGTGGATCTCTATCTTAACTTAGACCCAAAAGGTTAAATCTTTAACTAAAATCTGAAAATAGCTTAGCTATAGGGTATTTATGCCCCAAACAATCTTGAACAATCATCTTTAAAGGGGGTCTATTGACCCAAACAGAAATCTCAAGTCAGATATCTCAAAATTCATGCTTGGTAATGCAATTACTCATAAAGTATCTTAAAATCTATAAATTTCATCAATAGGCTTGGAAATATGAATAAAATCATGTAATTCAACTTTTAATCCATGGGAAATCTCACAATCTTACAAATGATGAAAGTGGGTATGAACTCTAACTTAATTTCATGGAAAATCTCACAAATTGTATAAATTTTGTAATTTAAAGTAAGCCTTTGGGCACAAGGATTAAAGGGTTACCCTTGTTCAAACCCCTCATACCTTAGATTATGACTTATAAATGAACAAGCTTGCTTGAGACTCTTTTTAGTACTATTGAGGGAAGATTCTTGAAGCTTTTGACTTGGCAATCTTGACTCTTCACTCAATTTGTGGAAATTATGGTGGGATCTTGAAGTTATTGGAGAAGGAATTGGGTTTGTTCTTAAGGGAGAAAACCCTAGCTCTTGATATTTTTTATGAATCTGAATTTATATGTTTCGTTTTGGATATATATATAGGTGTTAAAAGGGTGGGAAAGACCAAAAAGCCCTTTTAAAAATGACTGAAAAATACTGAACGGGATCTGTGATGGCTTATACGACATTCCATCGCTGGGTCGATGGTCCATCGGCTAGACCATCATACCTGGGCCAGAATGGGACTTACTTTCTTAGTTGCGATGCCTTGGGCAACGGTATTCGCTAGCTCGATGTTCCGTCAGCCATTTCGTCGCACCTGGATAGAAGGTGGACTCACTACCTCTGCTGCGATGGTTTGGGCGACGGTCCGCCGCTTGCTGGATGGTCCGTCGGCCCTCTCCGTTGGACCTAGGTGGTTCAAACTGCTTTCTATAATTTGGCCATAAATTTCTACCTCCAACATCGGATTTTGAAGAAATTGGTATCGTTGGAAATATAATTCAATTTCCCATGCAATAAAAATTAATAATTAGGAAAATTCAATGTGGTTTAAACACTAATCACTTTGGAAGTCATTCCTTAATATTTTAAAGGCAAAATTAGGCTTCACTTGACATGCTCTAAAGGCTTAGACTACGAGGGAACCTTGTGGGGTCTTACAATATCTCCCCATTGGAAACATTCATCCTCAAATATCACTAGTTAGACTAAAATACCGAGGAACTAGGGGTGCACAGGTGCAACAAATGGCTAAACCGACTTCATATCTTTCTAAACTTTTGAATACTTCGGAAAGTGCATGAACTTATACAAGAATAACCACATTGTTGTATGTTTAATTGGAAAGGAACTGAATTAAGGAAGAATAACATCTTCGGCTAGATCTGAACTCACGGAGAAGAGGTGCGGGTACTTGGCTCGCATGTCTGCTTCCCAAGTAGCACCCTTAACTGACTGGTTCTGCCAAAGAACTTTGACCAAGGGGACCTCTTTGTTCCTTAGTCTATGGTTATGATGGTCTAGAATCTCGACTAGAATATCTTCATAAGAAAGACTAGTCTGAATATCTGAGCTCTCTGAAGGATCTACGACAACGGAATAACCAATGCTCTTCTTAAGTATGGAGACGTGAAAGACGGGATGAACAGCTGACAGATCTACGGGCAACTCAACTTCATAGGCTACTTTCCCAACACGTCTCAGAACTCTATAAGGGCCAAAATAATGGGAACTAAGCTTCCCCTTTCTGCCAAACCTCTTTACCCTCTTCATGGGTTAAATCTTCAGATACACCCAATCACCTACCTCAAACTCAAGATCTCTTCTTCTCACATCTAAATATTACTTCTGACGACTCTGAGCTATTTTCAACCTTTCTCTAAGAAACTTAACTTTTTTCATAGCCTCAAATACAACATCAGGCCCAATCAAAGAAGCTCCACCCCCTTCAAACCAACCTATGGGTGATCTACATCTTCTCCCATACAAAGCCTCAAACGGTGCCATTGAATACTAGAGTGATAACTATTGTTATATGCAAACTCAATCAGTTGTAAATGCTCATCCCAACTTTCCTTAAAATCAAGAGAACATGCCCTCAACATATCTTCCAAAGTCTAAATGGTCCTCTCAGCTTGACCATCTATCTGCAGATGAAAAGCAGAACTCAAAAGAACCTGGGTAACAAGACCCTTATGAAAAGCTCTCCAAAACTGAGAAGTGAATTGAGTACCCCTATCCGAAATGATAGACAAGGGAACTCCGTGCAATCTGACTAACTCCTGGACATACAACTTAGCATAGTCCTTAGCTGTATAAGATGTATGCACTAGAAAGAAATGTGCTAACTTAGTCAACCTGTCTACAACAACCCAAATAGAATCATGATGATGAAGTGAAAGAGGTAGACCAGTCACAAAATTCATATTCACCTCTTCCAAGTGAGGATACCAAGATCTTGCTACTTACCACCAGGTCTTTGGTGCTCTACTTTAACCTATTGACAAGTTGTACATTTTGCCACAAACTCAGCTATATCCTTCTTTATACCACTCCACCAATAGATTTCCCACAAGTCGTGGTACATCTTGGTAGCGCGGAGATGAATAGAATACCATGTACCATGCGCTTCAGCCATAATTCTCTATCTTAAATCACCAATACATGGGACGCATAATCTATCATGACATATCAACACCCTATCTCCTCCTTGGGAGAAAACATTTACCTTTTGGTCCTTAACTGACTCCTTCAGTTTGACCAAACTAGCATCCATGTCTTGTTTCTCCTTTACTTCTGAAACCAAAGAGGATTCAGAACTACTCTGAACCCAACCACTACCTTCAGCTGAGCCAAGCAACCTAACACCCAGTCTAGCCAAATGATGAACTTCACAAGCGAACTCTTTCGTATCCTTATCTGCATGATCCACACTGCCCATAGACAACCTACTAAGGGCATCTGCCACTACTTTGGCCTTGCTCGGATGATATAACACACTTATGTCATAATACTTTAGCAACTCTAACTATCTCCTCTGACGAAGATTTAACTCCCACTGAGTAAACATATAGTGCAGACTCTTGTGGTCTGTGAATACATCCACATGAACACCATACAAATAGTGTCTCCAGATTTTTAAAGCAAAGACCACAGCAACTAACTCTAAATCATGGGTTGAGTAATTCTTCTCATGCGGCTTCAACTGTCTAGAGAAATAGGCTATAACCTTATCTATCTACATAAACACATAACCCAAACCAACTCTAGAGGCATCACAATATACCACAAAATCATCTGTACCATTAGGCAATGACAACACTGGGGCTAAAGTGAGTCGAGTCTTCAACTCTTGAAAACTCTTCTCGCAAGAATCTGACCACAAGAACTTAACTTTCTTTTGGGTCATTATAGACATAGGGGATGCAATAGATGAGAAACCTTTAACAAAGTGGCAATAATAGCCTGCTAGACTCAAGAAACTTCTAATGTCTAATGGAGAGATAGGTCTAGGCATATTTTTTACAGCTTCTGTCTTTTGGGGATCAACTCTAATGCCTTCGGCTAAAATGATATAACCTAGAAAGGCTACTGACCTTAGCCAAAATTCACACTTTTTGAATTTGGAAAACACTGATGATCTCTAAGAGTTTGCAAGACAATTCTAAGATGATCCGCATGGTTATTCTCAGTACGGGAGTACACAAGGATATCATCTATGAACACTATGACAAACATATCAAGATACTATCTCAACACTCGATTCATGAGGTCTATGATAGCCGCTGGAGCATTGGTTAGCTCAAAATACATGACTAGAAACTCAAAATGATCGTAACGAGTTTGGAAGGCTATCTTTGGGATATCACACTCCCTTACTTTAAGCTAGTGATAGCCAAATCTAAGATCTATCTTTTAGAAATAACTTGCACCTTACAACTGATCAAATAGGTCATCAATTCTAGGAAGAGGGTACTTTTTCTTAACTGTAACCTTATTCAACTAACGATGGTCAATCAACATACGTAAAGAACCATCTTTCTTTCTCACGAACAAGACAGGCGCGCCCCAAGGAGAAATACTGGTACTTATGAAACCCTTATCTAGGAAATCTTTGAGTTGCTCTTTCAACTTTTTAAGCTCTACGGGTACCATACAGTATGGAGGAATAGAAATAGGCTATGTATCGGGAAAAGGTCAATCCCAAATTCTATTTCTCTATTAGGAGGTACCCCTGGGAGATCTTTTGAAAAGACATCGGGAAACTCATTAACTATACTAACTAAATGAATGGTTAAAATCTCAGACTTAGTATCTTTAAATCTAACTAGATGGTAGATGCAACCCTTGGATATCAACTTTCTAGCTTTGTGATAGGATATAAAGTGACTCTTGGGAGATACTGAAATTTATAACCACTCGAAGACTGGCTCATCAAGAAACTAAAACTTAACCACATGGGTACGACAATCGATAGATGCATAATAGGAATGAAGCTAATCCATACCCAAAGTAATATCGAAGTCAAGCATCTCCAACTCTATCAAATCAGCAAATATAACTCTATGAAGAACAGTGACAGGACACTTTATATACACTTTCTTAGCAACAACTGACTCACCAACTGTAGTAGAAACCAGTAAAGGCTCAGAGATATTTTTAGGACTCCTTTCAAAATTCACAGCTACTAATAGGGTCACATAAGAGAAATTTGACCCAGGGTCCAACAACACATAAACCTCAAAGTGAAAGACGGGGAGTATACCAGTAACAACATCCAGAGAATTCTCTTGCTCCTGCGGGATGGCAAAGCATAGAATCTATTCTGGCCCTAACCGCTAGCAGTACTGGATGAAACACCCTAGGGAGGGGTTGGATAGGCTAAAGGAGCTGGGGCACTAGTAGCCTGAGTCTAAGGTCACATATCTCTGTTCCCCTGCCTAGCATGTGGGCACTCTCTAAGTCTGTGGCCCAACTTTCCACAACCAAAACAATCTCTCTGCTCAGCCAAACACTCATCGGGATGGGTCCTACCATATTTTTCACAAGATGGATAACTGGGCTTGTTACTTACACTGTTCTGGGACCTGGACATAGAAGACTTATTCCCTTGCTCCTTCCTATTTCTGGGTGTGGTAGCACTATTTGACGAAGGTGATAGCATAGACAAAAAACTCCGAAACTATGGACAGTTCCCTCCATAGGATCTAGTCTGACCATGCTCAAACTACTCTGATCTAGCCCTCTTATTTTCCCTTACTCTATCTCTTTCTCTTATCTTATCAGCCTCAATCTGCTAAGAATGCATCATCAATATGGATATATCCATATTCCTATTGGGCATAGTATCTCTACAATCTCTTAGTACTAAACCATACACAGCGACCACAAACTTTCTTATACTATATCGGGTTTCAGTTACCAAGTTAAGAGCATACTTGGCTAACTGGTTAAACTTAAGGCAATACTCTTTTATAATTATAGAGTCTTACCTTAGGTTCATAAACTCCTTTATATTTGATTCCCTCATCTCAAGTGGGAAGAACTTATCTAGAAATGCATCCTAAAATACCTGCCAAGTTATAGGAGCAGCATTCTCCCCTCTATTCTTCCTCCATGCCACAACACAGTCATGAGTAATATCCTTTAGCCTATAAGAGGCTAGCTCTACACTCTCTTCTTCAAAAATATACATGACTTGGATGATCTTCTTTACCTCCTCAAGATACAACTGTGGGTCCTCACCTTCTTGGACCCATAAAACTCTGGCAGATTCATCCACATGAAATCCTGAATCCTAGCTGTAGCTTAATCATCCCCTTGCTGATGTGGAACTATATCCTGGTTATTGTCCTGGACATTTGCGGTGACTTCTTGGGCTAATGCTTGAAAGGCAGATCGAAACTCAGCGTGAGACACATTGTCATTCAGGAGATTGGCCGGTTGAGGTGGTTAATAGACATTCCTATGAGCATTATCTCTTTGGGGAGGAATATTCTGTCATAAGAGAGCAAAAGTCAATAGCATATGGAGATAGTCATAGGCATGATAGACTTTGAAAGAAAGATATGACATTTTCCTAAAACGTCTCGTAGCCTTTTTCTCATAGATGTGGTGCACTTTACACCGATGATCAAGAATCTACGTAACATAGCTTGTTAGACTCCCTAGGACTCCTTAAACCTTAGGCTCTGATACCAAGTTTGTGATGCCCCAAAATCTCATCTCGAGATGTCACATGGTGCTTAGGACTACAAGTAGCCCCAAGTTAACCCTTTTGAGCCTGCTACTAAGTTTAGAACTTACTTTAGAATAAATGAGCTAAACAATAATACTTTATTGTATCAAATATAAACTAAAACAACTGGAAACAATGTCTGGATGACAAAATACTGATAATATGGAACAAAACTTCAACTGATAGTCTAACAAGCCTCTACTTACTAAGAACTAGAAATTCATTGGAACAAACACCCAACTGACTCAACTAAATTGAAAGCAATAACAGCTGAAAGTCTGAGAAATAGTTCCTCGAACCATGAGGACTCACCAACTATGGAATGTAGACAAAGGTACTGATAACGCTCAATCTACAGCTCTCGTAGGAGTGTAAAGCGGTCGTTGTCAAATATAGAACCCAACTGGGTTGGGTATCGATCCCACAGGGAATAGCCGGTCAGCAAGTAAGCAATGATTATTAGACTTTTGATGCAAGTCTCATAAAAGAGGGGGGATTGTAACGTGCAATTGATGTAAGCAAAATAATAGAGTAACAACGGAAATTAGCAAAGTAAAAAGAAAGAATGTGTAGTTAAGATGTAGAACAATAAGAATTGAGAAGTTGGGGTTATGTCCACCTTATGAGTTGTACGTCTCTATTGGCTATGAGTTGTGCGGAATTCAGACATGCATGTGCTTATAGAGAATTGTATTCGATGGTAAATCCAGGCGTCTTTCGACCTATTCGAGGATTATTTCACTTTAACTCTTTCGAGCTTAAAGCGTATCTAACGGTACAAATTCTCCAAGAGATTAATCCAGTTACGGCACTAACTTTTTAATAGGGGATGGGACCCTATTACCTTGACATTATCTCTTTTCCAGACATATAACTTTTCTTTCGAACAAGTTGATGCTATACTGGCGTTATTCTATGCGTCTGCAGCCACAAGAATTTGCATTAAGATGAAGAGAATAATGATATAAGCAACACACGTGTCACGAATTCACAAACTCATAGCCTTAGATAGTATCTCATAAGGCTTCCATAACCCCAACAGAGAAGTTTAGTTACCCATGAGTGCGAAGGAAATCACAATAGACATTATTATTATACCACAATAAAGATTTCGTGTAGCAAAGTGTGGTAGGCGTTTAGGCGTGACTTTCTTTGCAAGTAACGGTTCTCTTGTTGCGGAAATTAAGAATTGAATAGATAAAAAATAATGTCAACAATGAATTAATAAAGAAAATTGTTTTGATGGATGGATGGATGGTGGATGGATGGGAATTGATGGATTAGGGGAATGGGTGAATTGTGAGGAATGGCGGAATGAATAAATATCTCTAGCAAAATAGGGTATTTATAATACCCATATCCTATTCCTACTAAGCTAATGAAATACTTAACCAAATCCTACTAAGCTAATGAAATACTTAACCCAATTGTACTAGGTTAATGTATCATTATCCTAATCCTAATAAATTACTGCTAGTCCCAAAGTCTTCGGAATTGCTGTTTTGGCCCGGGACAGATTTTCCATGCGCCACTTTTGGTCCTTGGCGTCCAAGACTCCCTTTTCTCCTTTCGTGAAGCTTTCTTTGGCGTCAAGTTATCCATAAAATGCTGAATTCTGCATCATTTATACCTGAAACTTTGCTAATCATGTTCGTTAGCTCACTTACAGGAAAAAGGACTAAAAGTGCATGAAATATATAATTTGTTCTCAAAACTTGGCTAAAATATGGGCAAAATCTAGTGCTATAGGCGTGTAAATTCGCCTATCATCAGGTACTCGAGAATCACAGTCACTGCTGAGACTGAGCACCTGAACCTACATTATGAGATAATGTAGCACACAAACGTATATGTGGATCAGTACTTTGAGGATGTACTGAGTATATAGGGGAGTATGCATTTAAGAAAACAATGTTATCATTCTTATAAAATATGCATGTTGATATAAATGACTCACATAGCTTGAGTAAAATAGAAATTTGAATCTTATAAATTATGTATAACGAAGCCTATAGTACAAATCTAGCAACCCATTACAGTTAGTTCTAAAATCTATATTCTCCATCTTATTCTCAAAACTTGTAAGAAAGAGACATCTTAAAGAAACAATAGCTTTCAAAACTTATACTTTTACCTTATGGAGAGTAAGGTATTTCTTTAAAACTTGGATATTTTAGGACTTTGGGAATCTCAAAATCAAACTTCCAACATATAAACTTTTAGCATAAGTAGAGTAGGGGACTGCTTTGGGAGTTTCTTCTAACCGACACAAACCATGTGATCAATATGGAGTCCAACGTCTTGCCCACATTGGGGAGAGCTACTCTACCCTTGCCGTTGAAATAGAACCTTAACTTTAGTGATCACTATCTTAACCCACATGGGGTAAATCAGAAACCTGCTGGGGCACGTATTTCTGGGGCATGAGACCTTGGAATCATACCCAACTCGGTGCTAAATAATACTCCCATACTTAAGCTTAAAACTGTAAGGAAACCCACCTTAAAATGATTCAAGGGTCTATAATAAAGACCAAATATACTCCTCTTGACTTTAAGGTATAATTAATGTGGATCCCTATCTTAGCTTAGATCCAAAAGGTCAAATCCTTAAGTTAAATCTAAAAATATCTTAGCTATAGGGTATTTATGCCCCAAACAATCTTGAATAACAATCTTTAAAGGGGGTCTATTGACCCAAATAGAAATCTCAAGTCATATATCTCCAAATTCATGCTTGGTAATGCAATTACTCATAAAGTATCCTAAATTCTGTAAATTTCATCAATAGGCATGGAAATATAAATAAAATCATGTAATTCAACTTTTAATCCATGGGAAATCTCACAATCTTACAAATGATGAAAGTGGGTATGAAACCTAAATTAATTTAATGGAAAATCTCATAAGTTACAGAAATTTTGTAATTTAAAGAAAGCATTTAGGCACTAGGATGAAAGGGTTACCCTTGTTCAAACCCCATATACCTTAGATTATGACTTGTAGATGAACAAGTTTGCTTGAGATTCTTTTTCATACTCTTGAGGGAGGGTTCTTGAAGCTTTTGACTTGGGAAACTTGAATCTTAACTCAATTTATGGAAACTATGGTGGGATCTTGAAGTTCTTGAAGAAGGAATTGGGTTTGTTATTAAGGAAGAAAACCCTAGCTCTTGATGTTTTTGATGAATCTGAAGTTATCTACTTCGTTTTAGATATACCTAGGTGTTAAAAGGGTGGGAAAAGACCAAAAATCCCTTTCAAAATGACTTAAAAATACTGAACGGGATCCGCGATGGCTTGTGTGACGGTTCATCGCTGGGTCGATGGTCCATCGGCTGGACCATCGCACCTGATCCAGAATGGAACTTATTGTCTTAGTTGCGATGGCTTGGGCGACGGTCCGTCGGCCATTCCATCGTGTTTGGCCAGAAGATGGACTTACTTCCTCTACTGTGACATTTTGGGTGACGGTTCATCGCTAGCTCGATAGTTCGTCTTTCCTCTTCATGGCATTTGGGCGGTTTAGACTGATTTCTGTAATTCGGCCATAACTTTTTACTCCGACATCGGATTTTGATGAAATGGGTATCATAGGAAAGATAATTCAATTTTCCACGCGATAAAAATTCAAAATTAGGAAAATTCAATATGGTTTAAACACTAATCACTTTGGAACTCATTCTTTAATCTTTTAAAGGCGAAATTAGGCTTCACTTGACATGCTCTAAAGGCTTAGACTATGAGAAAACCTTGCGGGGTCTTACAGAGGAAACCCATGTTTTGTAATTATTTATTTGTAGGGTAATATGTGTGTTCAGTTTGTAGGATTAAAGATTGCATAAAAGAGCCACAAATTTCAAGAAATTAGGTTATATAGACTTCTCACGAGTCGTATCTTAAGGTAACGACTTGTGAGTAGTAATAGTCGTGAGGAACTGGGAGATGATGCAAATCCAGATAAAAGTTTATGGAGTCTTTATGACTCTAAGAATGAGTTGTACCTTCAGGGTAATAGTCATCACCTTGAGTCATATCGACTCCAGAACCCAAGTAAGGCTCCACGTCTTTACAAATTGAGGAAAAGACCTGTAAGCCTGGGTACAATTCGTACATAAACTCATACCCAAGCTACCAGGTTGAGGGTTGCGGGTCAACTCAGTCCAACTCATTTAACTTAAAACAAAATAGGGTACCCGATAAACAAATCACTTCAAACCTCCATTATTGACCAACCATTGAGATTTAAATGCAAGATTACAATGCAAACCACTCACCAACTTGCTCGAATCTCTCACATTGCACAAATCTCATAAGAAATTGGGGAAGAGAAGTGAAAACTCAAGCAACCTAGAATCTCACAAATTCAATTAAGTTTTTGAGCTTAAATTCAATATAATTCAAGTTAGAATTAAAAATGTGTGAGATTTTGAACTTGCTTTGAGTTCAGTTTACATGTGTGTTGAAATTTGAAACCCTAGTTCTTAGAATTGAGTTGAAAATGGAAATTGGGGGTTGAACTTGATATTATGTGTTGAATATATGTGTTTTGGTACTGATATAGTGTGAAAATATTATACAATGTAAAGGGTAGTTTGGGAATTATGTATTGGAATCAACTCCAAAGTTGAAATTCTAGGTTGCAGTGGATACGAGACCCTTTACGACTCATAATAACAAGTAACAAGTCATGATAAGACTCATAACAACTAAAAACATAGAAGCCTAACTAATACGACTCATAAATTTAAGTCGTAAGGATCTGGGAGATATCATACATTAGAAGTTTGTTTCTGGTCTGCTTATGATTGTTGATAATAAGTCATAATTTGTCCCTATGACTTGTTAGGAGGACTCGTAAGTAGACTAGTGAACAATCATATTTCACTGTTCAGCTTACGACCCAGTCATATGAGTCATACCCAGCTCATATGATCATTACCCCCATCGTACTATGAACAGAACATGCACACTGATAATTATTTTCTTTGTTTTTCTTTTCTTTCCTTAGTATTTATTAATAAATGTTTGTAAAAAGGTACTATGGCCCCAAAAGATAATTCCTCTGAGAAAAACACCAAGAAGAAACTTGTATCAAAGGCACAGTTGTATTTATTAGGCGAAGAAGCAAGTGATTGAAGTGGGGATCTAGTGAAATTACCTATGAAAAATCAAGTAGACCCAAGGGAAAAACCCTCAGGGAAAGAAAGTAGCCACTATAGAGGACACACCTCCATGAGGATCAAGAATGAACAATCCAGTGCTTTCCCTCCATCTTTATCTTCTGAGGATAAGGAGGATGATACAAATAAAGAAGTTGAGGGATATATAGGTAGGGGAGAATGTTGAGTCTAGTTCATAGGAGAAAAGTTCAGAGAATGCTAGTGTGGAAGATGTTGATTCTACTCTAATGGTTAGACAAGACCTACCACTAGCCATCACACCTATTTCGATGCCCATCGTTGAATGGTGGGTGTACCCCGATATGTAGACCACATATAATGATGGATTGACAAGACTTCAAAATAGAAGTACCAAAAGGAGTCTGTATCTTGATAGGAGGTTTACCACCACCAGATGTCTGATATGCGTAGATTTGAGGAGAGATTCAGGCAATATAGTTTTCAGTGGATGACTACACCATCCGGTAATTACAGCCCTGCATTAGTACGGGAGTTTTATGCAGCGTATAAGGGTAAATTACAATGGCAGTATCTATAGGGACAACTATGGAGAGGTGGTGATCCTATCACCTCGTTGGTTATTCACGGAGTATGGGTAAACATTTCCTTGCTTGCTATTTCAAAGTTCTTAAATAGACCGAACTTTCAGCCTCCAGTGAACACAGGTGAGATGGAATACTGCATGGATGAAATACAAAAAATTACTCGAAAGCAAATGGGGTTAGATGACTAAATGCGATACTTTAGGTGTATTTCTAGTTTTATAGTAGTGAATGGTGAGGATTCTATTCAGGTAGTTGGAGGCCCGAGAGTGACCTTTCAAAAGATTGAAAAACGTACTTTGAACTTCGTGGCCAAGTCATGGTGGACACTAGCCCGACATAAAATTTGTCCTACTACTGGGGACAGCATACTTAACCCGGTTCATGCAGTATTAATTGTTGGGTTTATAGCTGGGTACTAGTTTGTTGTGGGCGAGATTCTAGCCAGAGAGATTAGATATCAAGCGGCGGGCGGAGAGAAGCTACTTTTAGCTTATCTATGTATGCTCACCCAATTGTGTTTTGGTACAAGGGTGCAGGAAATCCACATAATTTATAAGTTTATCGGGGACACGAACATCATAAATTTGGGGTTGATACGTGATGATACAAACCCTATGGCTAAATAATCTAGGCAAGGGGCTGAGATGATAGCTGAGATGTTCAAACAGAGTAGGCATCCTGACACTATTGAGGATCCAAAGAAATATGTGCAGTCTGTGCCTCAAACTTTAGATGTATCAGCTACACATAGCGACCCTTCTCTGGTTCAGTCTATACCACCTCGAACCAAAGCTACACCGGCTGGTTTGATATGATCTCATAGGCTATGTGAGATGAGGCTATGACGAGATTGGACATGATGGAGGCCAAATTCGAGAACATGGAAGGGGTGTGAAACCCTCCGTTGAAATAAAGTTGGAGTACCAAGAAGATGGGTGTAGAGTCAATAAGATGCCTTCAAGAAGCAGATCACCCATCAGCTGGGGAGTAGACAGACCCCAAATATTAAGGAGATCAAGTTGGAGGTAGCCAAAATAAAAAAAGATGGTTGTTGTGTTATACAACAAACCATTTATCCCAGAACTTATGGTTATAAAAATTATGCCAGAAGTACATGTTGAAAATATCTGGAAGATTTTGGAACTAGAGGGGGAAGGAAGAAGAGCGAGAAAGAAGAAGAAGCATTGGACTGTTGACAAAGAAGTAATAAAGAATGCTAAGAAATATAGCTTATAGAGTAAACAGGACCGGGTGGTGAGGGTTTAAGAGATACAAGTTGGAGTCGATAGTTCGAGACCGATAGTTGATGATGTTGATGGGGACGATGATGCAACCCCAACTAGTAATGTACCATTAAGCGTACCAGCCACAAATGGTTCCACTATTGTGGAGGCAGTCTCGATAGTTGATGGGACTACGTTAAGGATGGTGGGACCCAACGTGAGGGCCCACGTGGAGATAATGTTGTATGAGCTGGCGCCTTGAGCTCCCAGGCATGTTCCCGATCCCTTGTATTTCATTTTTAAATGCACTGGGGATAGTGCATAGGCTTTAAGTTAGGTTTGGGTTGTACCAAGTTCGTTGTGGGCTATACTTGCCATGTTTTAAAGATTATGGCCACAATGTGAAAAATTTAATGAACTGTCATGTTTATGTTTTGGGTTGTTTTTATTTTTTTGTGTATGTGCTATAAATAGCTGAAATAAGAGGAAAATTTCAAATTGTGGCAGTAGACCTTGTTTTGAATGATTATGCTTTAAATTGCAAATAATTGTGTTAAAAAATTGAGACCCCTCCTAAAAATTTTGCTAATTTTTTTATGTGTGATGTGTGTGAGATGACTGAGAATCTGATAATGGCATTAAGATTAATGATATAATAAGTAGGGTGGACAATTTTATAACTGGATAAGTAGTACTTAGAAGTATAACCATGTGAGAGTGTTTTTGAGGCTCTGCCTAGTTCTTGGTATGCAGGAATATAGAACTTGCTCGGTAGATCTTACCTAGGTCCCGGATAGTCGAGTAGGAAATGATCATAGGCCATCTTTATTATGAGTCCACCCGATCTTAAATGCCCAACCAAATGTCAAATAAACCCCTTTGATCCAAAATTTTGAGCCTTAATTGATCCAATTTTTTGTTTACGCCAATTTCAACTTCCTATTTCTATAATGAACCTTTGTTGGCCCTATTCGTACTTGGACACTATGCACCTCAACTCAGGCAAATCGCCTAAGTTGAAGGTGGCTAGTATAGGGATACGTAGGAAAAAATGAGCATGAAGAATGAAGTGTAAAAGAAGAAATCAAAAAGGATAGGTGTGGTAAAAATAAAAGAAAATAAACGGAAAAAAAAGAGAAAAATTGCAAGAAAACAAAAAGAAAAAGGAAGTGCAAAAAAAAAAAGTAGCACCTGATCCAAAATCTATGTGCTATAAATAAAAAGGGAGACATAAGGGCGGAAATAAAATGAAGAAAAAGTATAGAATAAGTGGACCCCCAAATAAAGCATAGTGTCAAGGAGGCATAGTCATTAAATAAATCAAAAAATGATACTATACCAGCCCCTATCCTACGTTACAAGCCGAATAAAGTCCTTTAGTGATCCTGCCTCGACTGTCCAAAAACTTAGGAAGAGAGCATATAGGCAAGCCTACGGTACTCTGTGTACACCGGTGATACATTATTATGAGAGAGAGCATCTATATCCCTGCATAATTTAATTAATATTAACTGACTAGATAGAAAGTGAAGCCCATGGAAGATCAAAAACTGGAATAGATATCAGAGGCACAGTACTGCTCGTAAGAAGACCTTACGAGTAGACGAGCGAGTCATACCTTGTGCCGATATTACTTTTCCTTTTCCACTTTTATTAGGATCCTTGTGTTATTTTGAATACTATAAATGCACTAGGGTTTATCTTTTATCAGGTTACATTCTTTAACATTAGCTTACATACTTTACATTACTCGTTTAAGTGTACGCGCCTCACGTGCGTACCTCACTATAATGAATTTAAAGGCTACACTAAATACGATATTTATCCAAATAGTAAGAGAATTTATTTAATTAGATATATAGTAGTTGTAAATATCAAAGATACAAATGAGGTAGGTGTAAAATATATTGACAACCCCTTAAATTACGGTTGGTGTTTAGAAAGAAAAAATAATCATAATATTTTATAAGACTCAAAATTTTGATCACTAATTGTCTATATCATCATAATCATCATTCATCTTCAAGATACCTACAAAATTGAAAAAAAACAAAACTACAAAATCAATGCATCTAAGTAAATTAAATATTACAAAAATATATTTCTTTGACGTATCTTGGCGACCAAAAAAAAATCCAAATCAAATAACAAAGAATCATTTAAGAACAAAAATAAATATATCTTGTTCCATATGTTCATATTAGATATTATTATATTTTTCTAAAAGAATTCTCAATTTATAGAAGTTCAAAACTTTTTTCTTCAATAAAGAAATTATATAAATATGATTGATTTTTACTTTTTTCATTAATTATTTATCAATAATATAATATTTTAAATTTCAAATAAACTAAACTAACACAAATAAGAGTGATTTTTTAACCCTTTTTAGTTTTGATAGACTTTTGCTTTCCTTTTATTTAATAAAAAATAGAGTTCATGTTTTTTTAAAAAAAAAAAATATATACATAGTCCAAAAAAAGAGGGGGGGGGGGGGGAGGAGAATTTGATTTTAGCTGGGTTTGAAGTCCTAAAATTAATTAAATATTATTAGGTAAATAGTAAAAAGACGCTTTTGTCTAAAGGACAATCTTTTAATGAAGGGCGAAAATTTCAAATCACTTTTTTAAAGGTCTTCACACTTTTAAGATATTATAGATTCTTGAGATTTTTGGGTTATTATTCAATTCAAGACATTGGATTTTATTCATCTTATTTTGTGTAGTTAATTATAGGAATTCTTCATTGATTATCATGGACTCTTGCATGAATATAAGCAGATAATTTCATTGACTAGGGTTGTGGGAACCCTAGCTGATTAGTTACGTAAAGTAAGTGGGAGACTCATCTATTCTAAGATTTATGCATATATCTTAATCTTCTTCTTAATAATTGACCTGAGCGCTACTGCATAAGCTTGGGGATAGCCTTATTCACAAACATCCTCACAAAGGATTTTGTGATTAGGAAAAGAAGATTAAGATAGTAATTTGAGATTCACATCCATCTTATTATTCTATCATCCCATCTAATTAACTTGAGACTCAAAAGGTGAAAATTGAACTGAAGTTTTATACAAAGAGCAATTAGGTGACGCCCCGGAGACACACTAGATAAAGGGTGAGATTTATCAACACGTTCACAAGACGGTTGAGAACATGTATCTTGTTGAATTTACATGCAGAGAAGCAAAATTGGTGGGTTAAACACAAAGAATTTATGGAGTTGAGAATCCAGGGAAAACATAGTTCTAGTGTTCGTCTTCTATTGTTTACAACTCAAAGCATTCAAGATTTGGTTACTAGTTACTAATAATTCCAAAATCCCCCCATTTACTTTCCTCACTGTTCGTGAATTACATCAAGACTATGAAAATGTTCAATATTTTCCTTGCGGGATCGAGCCCAACCTATTTGGGTTACTATATTTATCATCGACCGCAGCATACTTCTTTGGAGGTTAGTTTTGGGTGACATCAATCCCAATAATGCAAACAAACTATGCTACCTTACGAAATTCGACATTCTAGAATCAACGACACCATCAAAATTTCTATATAAGGTCTTTCCGATGAAATATATGTCCTATATCCAAATAACCTTTTAACCAAAATCCACCCAATAGCCTAAAATAAGATCAGAAGCATCAGGACCCAACCAAAGGTCCCAATAGTGTAAATTCGACTTTTTGGATTTAAGGAACTATCAAAATTAGCATACGAGGGTATTTACCTATAATTTTAGGCCCGATATCTAATTCTTAATAGTAAAAACTTTATAACAGCGAATTAGCTCTAAGAATTAAATGAACTGTCTAGTAATAAAACTATTAGCTCTAGCAAGTCATAAATGACTTGGGGTAGCTATGAGAAAGATATAAATGGCCAAATAGTGCAAAATTTAGAAAATAACCTGGAGTGTCATTAAAACCTTCAACATGGAGCTTTACTCTTTTGAAGGGTATTATAATGAAATAAGACATGCAAATATAGAATCTGCTAAAATATACAAATATAGAATCTACACATTAAAAGGAAGCTAATTATACCCATATCATTTATATTTAAGATGGGTCAAAAATGGGTTCGGAAAAAATAAGTTCTATACTGAAAGGACTAAAATCATAATTTTATTTTAGAAATATGTTACCCAAGATTATAGGAGTGTATAGTTGAAAATTCAAGTGAAAACGAGTTAAAAAATGAGGCTTAAATTGAAGGAAAAAATCAATTTAAAGCTTTACCGATAAAAAATCACGTATTCTAGTTTGAAATCATGATTAAAAGGCATTTTCAAAGATATAACCAATAGAAAATTATAGGACGATGAATTAGAATCTTACCCAAGAAAGAATAATGAGAAAAAAATCTAGAAATCACCTATTCCCAAAGCTGAAAGGTCAAAAAATAGTGAAAATCGCAAAAAAAAGTATTTCTACCATTTAGTGAATAATACTTTGTGATCGCAATTACCACCTCGCAATTGCGAAGGTCAACATTTATTCGAACTTAAGTTGGTCATCGTAACTGGGAGAGAAGGACCTCGCGACCGAGATGGTCTAACCCGACTCGGTCCATCAATTTACCTATCGCGGTTGTGGTACCACCACCGCACAATCACGATGAAGAAGATCATCGAGGTCTGAGGTCATGACATGTGTTCATGCAATCAGGATAAAGAACCTGATGCACCAGAAAACATAACATCAGCAAATTTTTCAGGTAAAAGAAAGCTCTTCGAAAGGTCCTCTGAATTCGTTTGGGATCCGACAGAAATTAATCAAATATGCTACTAGGCTATTTTTGACATTTCAGACTCAATGATAATGTCAAATTTCCAAAAAGAAGTCATTTTCAATAAATTAATCTCTAGGACCGCATTTAGATGTTTTCCCTAGTTTTTGAAATAATAATCGAACTATAAAATAAAGATTTTAAATATTAACCAACCCTTCTACTAACCCAAAATTGATATTTTGTGTCTAATAAAACTGTCCAAATCACCATCAAATACTCAAATCACAAAATCTTGATTGAAGTCAAATTAATGGCTTTTAAAAACTCTAAAAGTCTCTAACTCTCAAATCATTTCAAAATGCATAGGAGACCATGCTAACCATCCCCACACCTCACAATCATCATGTAACAACTGCAAAAAAAGCCATAATAATCAAAACACATAAAAACAGTACTAAAAAAATGTAAAAGGAGACTTAAAAAAAGAGACCTCAAAAATAGGTCGAAAATAAGAGACCTCATGAGGTCACTTATTCCCTTAATTTATTCTTTTTAATTTACTTTTAAATGAAGAGACCTCGTGAAGTCAGTAAATGAGAAAAAAATCAGCGACACAATATAAGGGACTTCAAGAGGTCGAAAAATAAAATACGAAAAAAGTTAGCGCCAAAATAATTAAAATTATTTTTAAGAATAAGTATTTTAAACATTTTTTTTAAAATTGCTACCTCGTGAGGTCGCTACTATTTTAATATATTAATATTTATTTATTATTAAAAATAATTGTTTTCAGAATTTTATAAAGTGTGAAGCCAAAATATATATTTATTTAATTTGTTTAATACTTATTATTATCTATAATATATTAAAAGTGTGAAGGACCTTAGAAATAGTGTTTAAAATTTTTTACCTTCATTAAAAAACTCTACAATAGACAAAATCGTCTTTTCACTATTTTTCTTTAATTTATAATATTAAATATTACCTATAATAAATATATAAGAAAATTAAATAGAAAAGATTCTCTTCTTGTAGTTGTATTTCTAAATTTATGGTAATATTTTATTAAAGAAGATCCAATTTAAAAAGGAATCATTATACAAAACAAATTCTATATAAGGTAAAGTTCCAAATATTTTATGAAATTCATGAAACTATTTTACATAAAATAGGTTAAAACTCCTACAAAAGGCCAAAAGAAAAAAACATTTAGGCCATAATGATATCCTAACACGTTTCTTTAATTTGGTTTGGGTTTTTAAGTTATTAGTTTATTTTATAACCTATATTTATATAATGAATATGTTGTCTTGCAACCATGAATATGGGAGTCACGAGGCCTTTGTCTCTTGTTGGGCAATTAGAAAGGTAGCAACTTTTTCTTATTTGTTTTTTCTTGGTTTACATTTTATTTGAATCAATTTTGCCTATGAATTAGTATGATTTTGATTTTATTTTTTTTTGTTTTTGAAGAGACCTGTCTCTTGATTTATGTATTTGAACTCAATTTTTCCTATGAATTTGGACTGATTTTAATTATTATGATTATTTAGTTTTTGAAGAAATCAGAGTTAGTTGTATGAGAGCGAGGAAGAAACACTAAGGAGAGAAGAGGTGTTGCATTAGCTTTATCAGGTAAATTTTGAAGTATTATAGTTTAATTAGTTGTAGTTGTTAAATCATAGGCCATAGGTTTCTCTCTTTCAGACCACACGGGTATAAAGGTCATAAATTAAGGAAGAAGATTATATTTTTTTTGATTTATGAATCATTTTTTTTTTATAATATCTAGCTTTTATGTGTGATTTAGTTCTAAGATTATTACATGTCGGTAGTATATTTATTTTCAAAAATTTGTGGTTTTTTAATACATATGCATTAGATAGGAGGGGGTGGAGGTCACAAATTAGAATAGAAGATTAAATTCTTTTTGATTTATGAATCATATTTTTTGCAATGTCGTAATTTTTGTGTGCACAGATTTGGGAAAAAGGTTAAATTCTTTTGATTTATGAAACATATTGTTTTTTATAATATGTAGTTTTACGTGTAATTTAGTTCTAATGTTATTGCAAGCCCGTAGTATATTTATTTTAAAAAATTTATAATTTTTTTATACAATTGTATTAGATAGAAGGGTAGAAGGGTAGAATGTCGTAGATTTTATGAGTAATTTAGTTTTAATATTATTGCAGGTCCATAGTACATTAGTATATCTATTTTCAAAAATTTGTGATTCTTTGTTATACATGTGCACTAGGTATGAGGTGTGAAAGTTACATATTAGGGTAGAAGGTTAAAATATTTTTGATTATAAATCATATTTTTTTATAACATCATAGCTTTTATATGTGATTTAACTATAATATTGTTGTATGCCCATAGTATATTTGTTTTAAGAAATTTGTAATTTATTTTTATACAAATATATCTATAATCTATAATCTATAATCTATATCTATATTTATAATATATTAAAAGTGTGAAACCCCTTAGAAAAGTGATTTGAACGTCTTGTCCTTCATTAAATGTCATTGCTTTAGACAAAATTGTCTTTTTACTATTTATTTTAATTATTATTTTATTAAATTAAGGACTCCTAAAATATATTGGATGATACTTAATAATATATGGTAAGAAATATATATGAGTCCTACAATATATGGAAAGGAATATTAGAAAAAGAATTAGACTTGGATTATAACTTTTGAACTTTTTGTTATAGAATTAGTACGAATTTTCCTTAATTAATACTCATTATTTAAACAATTCTCTTTTATTTTCCGATTAAAATTCAAACAATTCTTTTCATATTAAACCATAGATTCCACATAATTTTACTATACGGAAAACAAGTCAGAGATCTTAATTGGCATGAATGGAATTAAAAAAAATGTATTTTTTACAAAAATTACAATGTCAAATTTCTAGGAAAAAAAAAAGAAAAAAAACTTGCAGAAAAGGGTAATAGAAAAACCGACTATATATTTAGAATTTTGTTTTTTTAAAGAATAATAGGAAAACCTACCATATATTTAGAATTTTGTATTCTCATATATTTAGGAGTTTCAAAAATATTTATATTTATGATTTTTGTTGGTGAGAAAAGGAAAAAAAAATACTACAGAATTGTGGGGAGGAAAAAAAGGAAAAGAAAGAGAAAAATGTGGAGAAGTAAGGAAAAATTTATCATATATTTTGGATACTTATATTTTATGATACGTCACAATTGTAGGAAATAAAAAGAAAAGAAAAACGTGTATGAAAATTTACTTGTGAAATTGATAGTATTTATGATTGAAGAGATAAATTTACTTGTGATTTCAGGTATGTTTGTTTTAGAAATATTTTTAGTATGTTCTTAAGATTGTGGCTATGAAGCAGTGCAAAAAGTGTACATGATATATTTTATGAAGACGCGATTGAAATGAGATGAAACAAGATCATTGTGTAAATTACGTAGTAATTAAAATAGTAAATTGAAACACTGAGCACTTCAATTCATATTTAATTTCATCAAAGTTTTTATATAACGTTAATCCATATTTAATTTCATTAAAGTTTTTATATAACGTGTATAACAGATATTGGCATGCCTATGTTAGCTATAATTTTATTAGTTAGTATTTGTTTTTGATCTGGAGGAATTGTAGTGAATAATATCAAATTGAATTTGTATATGTAGCTTTAAGGTGCAATATTTATGTCAATCTTGGATCTTGTTATTGAATTGGAATATGTAAATAAATCCTAACAATGATGACGATTTACAATAAGAAAACTATTTGAGGCGATCTGCATTTTGGAACTTCAAATTTCTTGATCCCCTTCAATTGTTATATTGGATCTAAGCTGATTTATTTTTTCAATTTATTTTTTGTGTGTGCATTTTATTTTCAAGGTTTTAACTAAGAAAATAAATAATGGTAATTACATATAGGTATTTATTGTTCATATGGAAATTGAGATATATATATATATATATATATATATATATATATATATATATATATATATATATATATATATATATATATATATATATATATATATATAGTACTAGCATGTATGTTTTTCATTATTCAATAATTTTCAGGTATTTAATTAATATGAATTCATGAATCACTGATTATGATATAACTTTTTTTGATGAAAAATCCATTGGCTAAATGAAGAGGAGTCAAAAGATTTCTTTTATAATATCGAAGTGATTTTATAAAATTAAATTCATTGACACAAGATACATGCGCAGGGCGCGTATCCTAAACTAGTTAGATAGAAGGATATGAAGCTCACAGATTATGGTAAAAAGTTGGATAATTATGTTTTGACTTAATGTTCGATAGGTTTAGATTTGTAGGAATCTGAGTGCATTGTCTATTATCATGTATTATAATTGTTGGACTAAAGACATCCCTTAGATTGAAAAGAGTTGTCTAAATGAATATAATCCAATGTTGTGAGGCTTTTTTGTAAAAATGTCTTTCCATTTTTTTCACTCATAGAATAACAATTTTACTAAATTATATATGTGACGTACCAATTGAAATTGGTTTGGTCTTATGGTGTTTCTCCACCCCAACTTCAAGTTGGCATCTTATGCTTTACACAATTTCAATTTATCGAGGACTCAAGATAATTGAAATTTTTTTTTTATCCTAAGGTTCTATCGAGAACAATAGATTTATTGTTGAGGTAGAGATAATATCTACGCATATTCTCTTCTCCACAAACCTCACTTAGTGAGGGTACACACACTAGGCAAGTTATTTTTATAATAATACGTCATCCTACACTATAATAACAAAACCATAAAAGGTATAGTATTTCTATTTATTATATATTTATTTTAGTTCAAAATCTTTTATTAAAAGTCTTTACTTTAGATAAAATCGTCTTTTTACTATTATTTTTAATATTTAAGAGTTGAAAATTAATTAAATATTTATAGTGAAATATTTTCTTATTAGAAGTCATCAGAATTAATGACAACTAGTATCTTTTTCATTAGTTTAAGAATTCTAAATCAACTTTAATCAACTAAAGTGGATTTTAAGAATGTTTGAATAATCTACAAATAAATATGAAAGCGATTGAATAAGAAAAATATAAGAAGTACCATATTTTAAAAAGTTTTAAATAATTAATCAAAGATTTTATAAAGATTTAATTTTAAAAATAAGAAAAGAATTTAAATATAGAAAAATTAATCATACTACAAATATGGTTCTAATCGATGTGTCTCTCTTAACCTCTAGTAGCTAGGAAAAGAGGTACTGCATGACAAACGTAAAAATGACATCCATTAACTACTTGAAACTTCTGGTGGTATATGTTATGTTTACATTGTTATATTAAAATGTAAAAGATCTTTGAGAAGTGATTTGAGCAATTAATTAAAAAACTTCGCAATAGGTAAAATTACACAATTTTAAATAATCAAACATTAAGCGTACGAGGCACGGACAGTTCAACTGGTTATATTAAAAGTGTAAAGGGTCTTAAAAATGTTGTTTGAACTCTTTGCCTTCATTAAAAGTTTTTGCTTTATACAAAATCGTTTTCTCACTATTTTCCTAATATTTGAAAATTAAAATTTAATTAAAAGTATTTACGATAAAACCTTTCCTTATTAGAAGTCATCAGAATTAATGACAATTGACCATTTTTTCATTGATTTAAGAATTCTAAATCAACTAACTTTGATTTTAAGAAGAATTGAAAAATCTAGAAATATATATCTATATAAGCATTAGAATAAAAAAATATTTAAGAAGTACCAAATTTTTAAAAATTTTAAATATGTAATAAGAATGGAATCAGTGATTTTGTAAGAATTTTACTTTAAATATAGAAAAAAAAAGAAAAATAATCATACCATAAATATGATTTAAATTGATGTATGTTTCTTATATTTTAGCAACAAGGGGAAGAGGTACTGCATGATAAACACAAAAATAATGATCCAGAAGTCACGTAAAATATTTGATGGTAAAATTAAATGTGCTTACACTAAAATATATGTTTATATTTACATTATTATATTAAACTGTGAATAATCTTTGAAAGGTAATTTGAATTTTTTATATTTCAATAAAAATCATCGCAATAAATAAAATTATTTAATTTTAATTAATCAAACCTAACGCACGTGCGATTAGACTAGTAACTAGAAAAATACAAAACCCAAAAGGCCGGCTCTCTCAAAACGCTCTCTCAAATCCGTCCCTATCAATCTCTAACAAAACTCTCTCACCCAAATCTCAAATTTAGCGTCTCTTCTATTTGAAGTGAGGTTGCAATCTTTGATTTTTTTCTTATTTATATATGGAATAGAATTTGAATCTATGAATGCCTTGGGTTTCTTTATTTTCCAAAAAATATGAATGAATAATTAGGGGTTTTGTTACCTTACTCACTGCCCTGCTGTCTCACTTTCTTTGCTGTTTGGGCTATGTATCTTCATATCGCGCAGGCAACAACTCTGTGCCTGTCATTCCTACCATGGACCAGTCAGCAAATTTTGGTGCCTGTGTAAATTTTGGTGTGTATTGTTTTGTTTCCTGATCTTTACAAGCTTTTATTTTTCCTGTTTTCTTGAAAAAAAGCTGAACTCATCCCTCTCTGAAGTTCATTTCACCATTAAACAAGTAGTGGCAGAGAATTGATATTTGGTTAATTTTGGTTGTAATTGTTTTGCTTGTTGATCTTAACAAGCTTTTGTTATTTCTTATTTATTTGAAAAAAAATTGAACTTTTCACTTTAATGAAAATAGAGGGAGAAAGTTGATTTTAATGGTAATGACAGAGTCATGTGATAACTCCCATAAATCTTAATTTTAACAGTGTCATGTTGTTCACTGTTTCACTCAAGTAATGCTGCATAATTTGGACTGGAATTTGAGGTACCGTATGTGACATTTGCCTCCTGTAATAAATTGGCAGCCCTCAATTCTAATTCCAGACAAAAATTAGATTTTTTCTCTCTTGCAGTATTCTTAATTAACTTTTGACCAAATGCCTGCTGCAACATATATATCTGATAGCATAATGTATTTACTGGTATTTGTTGGTACTCATTCAATGAGCTTCTGAAAGATAAGTTTTAGCTATTTGGACATGATTTGGTTAATATTTTGAGGTTAAAAAAAGTATTTGAAGTAGAGAAAAAAACACACTATCTATTTCAATTTATTTATTTGATTTTTACTTGACAGAGTTTAAAAAAGTAATGAAAATTTTTGAATTCTATATGTCTTAAATTAAAAACATGTTAAATATATCAAAGTATCATTTAATCGTGTGATCTTAAATATGTTAAATAGAAAGTTAAGATTAAAAATAATTATATATAAAGAAAAGAAGAGATGATGTTTCTTTGTAACAGACTAAAATGAAGCAAGATAAACAAATTTTAAAGAAGGGCATGCCATTTGGAAGGATTGGACAAGCACCAAGCAGAGATCTCCAAACATAGTTACATACATACAGAAGTATAACTCACACGGAAAGACCTTTCTTAGAACATCACTCGGTTTACTCTAATCAATGCTACAAGACTATTCAGCATTGCAGTGACATGTCTTTAGCTATGATCTTATCTTAAGACATTAAGAAAAATTGCAAAACGAATTAGAAATTCATTCAGCATTAAACAAGAACAATTCAGCATTTTCTTGTATGTTAGTTAGGATGACAGTTTAAGCATATTTCGTGTCTGAAGCAAGAAATTTTATTTACCACACAAACACACATATATATATACATGGAGATTAAGATACATGATCCTAAGATCAATATCTTAAGACAATAGTGATATATTAAAGAGTTGGACCATGTGTGATGGACCAACTGGTGTTGTTTCTCAAGTAGAAGTTTTTGCATTAGGTATATAGGCACCTAATTTTGTCCCTGCTAAAAATTCAATTCATCATTTCTACCTCACGTAATCATACACCCTTACCCATATAATTATACCCCACAAAAATACAAAAAAATAACAATCCTTAATAAAATTTCTAACATTTCTACCTCACGTTATCATACACCCTTACCCATGTAATTATACCCCACAAAAATACAAAAAATTAACAATCCTTAATAAAATTTCTAACAAATTTTATCTTATTTAAATCATCCTAACAATCTAACCATATACCCCACACCCCTTCACCCTAGTGGCGGAGCCAGACTTTTGGTTAAGGGCGTTCATATTTTCCCTTGGACAAAGAACTATTAACCTAACCATATACCCCACACCCCTCACCCCAGTGGTGGAGCCAAACTTTTGGTTAAAGGTGTCCATATTTTTCCTTTGGCAAAGAACTGTTTAAAAAAAAATAAATAAAAAATTAACAATCCTTAATAAAATTTCTAACTAATTTTATCTTATTTAAATCATCCTAACAATCTAACCATATACCCCACACCCCTTCACCCTAGTGGCGGAGCCAGACTTTTGGTTAAGGGCGTTCATATTTTTCTTTGGACAAAGAACTATTAACCTAACCATATACCCCACACCCCTCCCCCAGTGGCGGAACCAAACTTTTGGTTAAAGGTGTTCATATTTTTCCTTTGGCAAAGAATTGTTTAAAAAAATAAAATAAAACACTGTTGTACTAGCCAAGGTTCGAGCCCGGGTTATTGATGCGCAAATGCACACTCTTGACCACTGAACTATATTTTTCAAGTTTGTCAAGGATGTGTAATAACATGTATATAACCATAAATATCTATATTTAACCTATATACTTAAAAAACATTTCAACAAAGGGTATTCACCTGAGCACCCTTCATCTGCTGTGGCTCCGCCACTGCCTCACCCACCCTCCTATCCCAGCTACCCCACTAATCCCCTCATTTTTTTGGGTACCTTGAAACAAATTAATAGAAAAAGGAAATCCATTTTTTAGGTTTTCAAATAAAAACAAAAGGATGGGGGCCCACGGTAATCACAGAAATACTCACTCTCACAGAACATCACTCACACACAATACATATACGCAAACAGATCTCTCTCAAAATAAGGGGGCAACCATTTTATATAATTGACACTCACTGGAAACAATACTCCATTTTCCTTTTCTTTTCTTCTTCTTCTTCACGCACAACAGCAACAGGATCACACATACGCACAATTCACTCATACTCTCACCTTCACGAGAACACACACACTCACCTCACTAAATTCACACACGCGCACAGTGACCGGAGATAGGAGAAATTGAGAGGTAGTGAGAATTGAGTGAAAGATCGAGAGAGAGATGGGGCTCGAGAGGGTCAAAACAGTGAGAAAAAGGAGCAAAAATGGACTGAAAACCGTCGATTTTCGATTGGAACAGTGAACCGGCGAGAATTCGGTCACTATCAAGGTTTACCGACGGAGCTGTTGTCGGAATCAGTTTTCCGCATATCGATTTGGCCGACCAGTCTAAAATCCCCCAAATCCCTCCGTTGTTCTTGATTTCTGAGTATATCAGGTCAGAAACACCGAGATTCATCGAAATTCGATTTGCGGCAACGATTCTTGCTGCCGTCTGAGCTCGACGGAGATACGGCCATACGTGGCTTTTTTGGTTTTCTTGCGGATTCGAGTTTCGGGTGTTCATTACTCTTGCGTAGATTTCCTGTTCATGCCATATTTCGGGTTTTTGCGTTAGAGTTCGTTGATTGAAGTTCTACTCAGGATGTTCGAATGCGGAATCTATCGGGTTTAACCTGAGCGATATTTTGATTTTGAAAGTGGCATTGAGGTCCAATTCTATCTTCTCTACCCTTAATTTTACGTAATCGTGAATGATTTGTGTGTTCGGTGTGTTTGAATCTTGATTGTATATTGGTGGATGTTGGATTTGAATTTGAGAACTTGAATTGATAATCGAAGCATATGCTAATCATTGGTTAATTGATTTGGGGGATTGAAATTGATAAACGTGAAGGCGTATTTGTTTTGATGCATTGTTAGCGGTTTAATTCAGAATAAGTATGAATATTGTTGAAATCAATAGTATCATGATAGGTCGAATGAGATAGGCAAACAGTAGGCTTGGGTAAGCAAATTTAGAATTTGTGGATCATCGAGTAATGCGGAATATTTGTTGAATAATTCTCTTTTTCTCGCATTTGGAAATGTATTCATTTAGTCGGGGAATGCCCCGTGGTCATTTGTATTCCATCACCGGGGAATGCCCGAGGTACCTTGTATTCGAAAGACGTTCGCGATGAAGGCCCGGGGCATCGGGTGAAGCATTGGAGCATAGTTTAGGATTAGTATAGGTTTGCTTTTCAGTATCTTTTTTATTTCAGGTTGTAATAATCGGACTGGACACTATAATTTTGGATTTTTTTTTTGTTTGTTTGATTGATTGTTTTGTGTGTTTCTGTGTAGTTTATACATTCGGAGTGTCAAATTAGCCGATACGTTACAACAAGCGATCGTGGTCGGACCACAGAATTGAGGAGTGCCTAACACCTTTCCCTCGGTCAACAGAATTCCTTATCCGGAATCTCTGTTCATAAATCAATTTCAAAGAGTCAAACAATTTTTAAAAGAATTTTCCAAAAGTGACTTGGCACACTTGATCTATACCAAGTGGCAACTCAGAATAAAAAATGTAAATAATTTCTTTCGAAATAAATTTTCATTCTTGTCACTTAATAATAAAACCTTTTCGAACTTAAAATACAATCTTTTGGAGTTAAAAAAGTGGTGTGACAACTCTGACGACTTTGCTAGGAATTTTGCAGAATTCGAGCTTATTTTGGATTGTATCGGCTTAGTTTGGCATTATAGGTGTATAAACATCTTCTTTGTGTTGTTTTGTGCTATTGTTTATCATTGTTAAGTGTCTACGTGTTCTTTGTTTACAGTTTTTATCTTATGTGTTACCGCTTTATATCTGACATCATATGCATAATCCGAGTCATTCTTTCTGCAACAAATCCGTAGTATACGTGTGTACACGACCTCTAGTTGAGTCACCTTTATCTTAGGAGGGGTGAGCCGTTGGGTTGTATGGAGTATGTGGAAAGCTGTCGCAGCCACTATCGACCATACGCTCTCCCGAATAGCCTTGTTAATGAACCCCATCATAGGTCAGCTTTTAGGTCATGCTTAAGTGTATCATATTGAGACCTAGCGGGGCTCATTTGGTTCTTTGTAAGAGACTCACCTTTTAAAGCATCTCTACATGCTAAATGTTGCATCTTTGATGGTAACGTGGTCATTTGACAGACTGATTTTGGGAAAAGCATGTGCTAGAATTAAAGAAAGGTGTGTAGGCATGGAAAAAAAGGAAAAGAAAGAGAAAAGATGAAAAAAAAGAGTTTCGTAGTTTTTAGAGTTCTTTATGATTTTTATTTTTCACAATCCAAAAATTAAAAAGGATTTTCTTACCTTTTTCACGCATTTACTCAAAAACAAAAAAACCTCAAAAAAAAATTTCCTTTATCTCCTTTAGCATGCATTGACAACTCAAAAATTCCAAAATAATATTTTTTTTGGAGCTTTTTATAAAAAGAAAATTCAAAAGATGGCGGAAGTTTAGTACATTTCGTATAACAAAAATACCAAAAAGATTTTTTATTTCATAGTTGTTGGTGTTAGTTTTATGTGAAATGTCTAATTAAAAATCCAAAAAGATTTTATTGACGTTGTTCATCGTCCGTCTTTGGTCATCTCTTTAGTTAGGGTTAGTTGGTTATTTAATCCTTAATTGTCCAATCTGGACGAATTATGCACACCTGATTCTCCTCTTTCAAGAGTGAGATACATAGGCATCCCCTTCAGGGTTTGGTGATTTTATTTAAAAAATTTAAAAAGATTTTCTTCACTCTTTAGTAGAGTAGAGGTTTCATATGCATCTTTAAAAGAAAACTATAGAAAGATTTTCCTTTAATAATTTTAAATTTCATTTTTCATATGAAATTCAAATTTAAATTCATACTAGAGAGAGATGATTAGACGGGACACGGAGCAGTTATATCTCACTGAGGACATGACCCTAGATAAGAAGTTATGGATGTCACGTATTAAGATAGAAGGCTAGTATCAGTTTGGGTTGGTAGGGTAGGGCGTAGCTTGGTGGGTGTATTTTCTTGGTATGCTACCTTGTTGCATGCTATATTGTGATGGTGTACTATTCTTTGGTTGCTATTCCTTGTGGGTGGTGTATTTATGTCTTGTCATCTTGTTACGTGCTTTTTTGGGGATTTAATTAATATTCTTTGTCTTGAGTTGGGGGTCTATCGGAAACAACCTTGCTACTTCTCCGAAGGTAGTGGTATGGACTGCGTACATCTTACCCTCCTCAGACCCTACTATGTGGGAATACACTGGGTTTGTTGTTGTATGAAATTCAAATTCAAAAATCCAAAAAGACTCTTCTTTGTAATCATAGGTTACATTTTGTATAGGAATCTGAAAATTCGAAAAGATTTTCTTTGCTCTTCATTTAGAGTTGGTGTTTTATATACATCTTTAAAAGAAAACTATAAAAAAAGTTTCTTTAATAATTTCAAGTTTCATTTTCATATGAAATTCAGAATCGAAAATCCAAAAAGAAAATTCTTTGGTAATCATATGTTTGATTTTGTATAGGGATTAAAACCTGAAAAATGCGAAAAGATTTCATCAATTCTTTTGATAATTTGTTATTTTCTTTTCTTTTCTTTTTAAAGTTTCAAGAAAAAGGAAAAAAGAAAAGAAAAAGAGTTTAATTGGTCATTTTGGAAAGACTTTACGAACTATGCACACTTGATTCTCCTCTCTTGAGAGTGAGATACGTAGGTACCCTTCTTGGGTTCGATGATCTTTTCAAAAAGAAAAAAAAAAGAGGTTTTGAAAAAATGTTAAACTCTAACCCATTTTTTGTCTCTTGTTTAGTTAGTTTAAGGTGGTTGGTTTGTGGCATTCTATCCTTCACATCACTTCGAATTTAAGGAAGAGTTAATTGTGTCCTACAAGAATATAGAAAGCGACATCATACCAAACAAAAATTCAGGAAAATGAGAGTTTAAAGCAAGAGATTAGGAGACTAAGACAACAAATGAATGAAATGCATCGAGCTTGGGCCAGTGGGCTGCCTCTTCCTCCATTCACCGCTATTGATCCTACAAATACCTCAAATTTCTCATCAAAATCGCAAAGACAGTTTTCTATTGTTGTTGATGTACTGCAACATGACTCAAAATTCCTTCCAAGCTAAAAGTATCCCAATACTTCCACTTCTCTTCCTCTAACTTCTCAGTATAAGCCTGCTACATTGAAAGTACCACATACTGCCTGTGCTTTTGTTGCTCAACCTTCTACTGAGGCTTTCAATTTGGCTGTCAATATAACGGTTGTGCTGCCCTAATCTACTAGTGGACCCATGTTCAATACTCTTAATGATCATTGCTATACTCCCAAGCCCACATCAATGTTAATTAGACCACTAAAATTTCTTAACAAGAAGTCTAGTTTACCAGAAGTGCCAGAGAAAATGGTTGAAAAAATGAAGTGCAGAAAATGCCAGGAAAAGTTTCCTAGGACATGTGGGTAAAAAAGATATTACATACAAAAATTGGGGCATGTCTTCAAGTGTTAACCCTCCTCCAAGCCTTGAGATATCGAAATTTAAGGAGCAAGATAAACAGGAGGAATCCGTGAAACATTTGGGACAATATTGCAATCAATTAAGGGAAACTGGAGGGAAGAGTGAGAAAGAGGCAACTGCTATTGTAGTTGGAGAACGAACACATCCAAGAAGACGACGTCGTCATTGTCATCAGTCTCAAGCCCAAGTTCATACCCAAACTCTCTGTATTTCCTCCCAAAATTCATTATACTTCATTTCCCCACCTCCATAATCTAGTATATTGCGCACAACCATATGTTCAACTCCCTTCTTATTCACAATGACACACACCAACTTCTCAGAGTCACCCTCCAACTCCACAAACATACCAAAGCCCTTCTAGGCTGGATTTTCGATCCAAGCCAAACAATAAAATGAGGCAAAAGTCGAGGAATAGTTTCACATCAATTGGAGAGTCATATGCCAGTTTATTCCAGAGATTGGTATAACGGGGTATGGTCACTCTTCTCCTTGGGTATACTCTTGACCCGCATTCAAGAAGTTTTAATCCTAATGTACGATATGCATATCATTCTGATGTTTAGGGTCACAGTATTGAAGATTGTCGTACTTTGAAAAAAGAAATAGAAAAGATGGTTCAAGATAAATCAATTAAGGTGTAGAACATTAATAGTAAGAAAAGATCAATTCATGTTGATACGCAAACCAGTGGGTAAAATGTCAAGCTCGACAATTGGGAAGTCACTCATTTCCTTACTAGGAAGGAGTCTGGTTGTTTGTTTTGTTTTCTTTTCTGTTATCCGAATTATTTCAGGGTTGTAGTTCGGGATCTATCTTGTTTCGTCCCTTTGTCGTTTATGTTCAAACCCTTCTATCTTTCATTTCAACTAAACAGAATGTCCATTTTCCCTTTGTGTTTTAAATATGTGTTGTTTGTTTGTTTTCTTTATATAGTACATTTTATGTTGGCTCTAGTGATATGACATGCTTGGGGAGATTTTCCCCTAGATTTTAAAATTCAATTTGAGCATTAACTTTGAATTAGAGGGCTAAAATTAGAAAAAAAGGGCATTCGAGAAATTGATGGAGTGTTGACATATTTAGTGGCCATGTTGAAGCCTTCTTTCAAAATTAAGGCAATTATTTTTTAAAAATACACGAATAACTTGGCCATCAATCGAAAGACATGCCTTATTTAGGTCAAAATGTGCGATCCTACAACAAAAGAAATAAAAAGATAATCAATTCCACGAAAGCATGAGTCATTCAATGTGTGGGATGTACAAAATGTGGAGTTATATGTTTGACAAGTGTAGAAGAAGAAGTGACACATATTCTTAGTTAAAGTCAGTGTTGTTAAAGTGTCACAAATAATCTTCATCTTTCACTTCATATTGCATGATGTGTGCTTACATTGTCTAGGATTGATATGACGAAGGCATTTCATTCTGTTATTCAAACATTGTGTCATCCCTTGTTTACCCCATTTGATCCTCAGTTTATTTTCTTTCATACCCTCTTTTGAAATTAAGATAGATTCAAAAAATCTCAAAAGAAAAGGTGTCGAGCAAAATAGTAGAGTCAGAAAAGTTTCAAAAAAAAAAAAGAGGAAAAATGTGTCCAAAAGAAAGAAAAAGACGAGTGTCAAGAAAATAGAGTCAGAAAAAGTTTCAAAAAAATAGTCAATAAAAGAGAAAAAAAGAGAGAATAAACTAGAATCAAGCAAAAGAATGAGTTGCCAGAACTACGCGTGACTTGATTTTTCTCTCTGGGGGGTGAGATACGTAGGCTGCCTTACTCTGCGCTCGGTCCAACCAAATGAACAATTTAAATTTGCCTAGTCAAAAGAAACTAGGGCATGAGTTAATCCACATTGTTTGAGTCGATTCAAAAAGTTGTAAGTCCTACTCCACTTCAAGTGTCGTTTAAGCTTCAAGCCATCCTTTCTTGCTTACCTTATCCAAAAGTCGTGTTACAACCAAAGAAAGACCTTCAGATCAATCTTTGAAGATATTAAGGCAAAGCATGCAATGGATATGAGGATGCATTTGTGGAACTCCTTGTCTTCCTTGATGTGTGAGCCCATGCTAACACATTTGAAGCTTTTAACTCTAAATAATTGTGAAGTCTTGAGAAACTTTAGTCGTTTTTGATTATTTTACTTTGATTTTGCAGCAAAAGTATAAAAGAGGGAAAACCATCAATAAAGGAAGTAAAAAGGCTGAAATTGGAAGAAAATAAGGAACTGTGAGTGGCTGACGACATCCATGACACACCGCCAGCCTCGTGATAGGCTGCCATGGATGTTCTCAACCTTAACAGAAGATGTAAATCTGCAGGAAGTTTTGTGACGGCAATTACGACACGCCGTCAAGATCCTAATAGGACATCAAAATCGTCGTCAACCGTAGGCAGCAGGAGTTGAAATTGCAAAGAAGTTGATGACGTCCGTGACAGGCCATCAAGATCGTGATAAGACGTCACGGGCGCCGTCACCTAATCCAAAGAAAATTAGAAATTTTAATATTATTTCCTTATTTAGGATCGACTATTTAAAGATAGAGTTTCTATAGATATTCATTGAGGAATCTATCTTACAACATACGAATTTTCTCTCTATCTATCTGAAGAACAATATTTTAGAGTATTGCCTTGTGATTCAAATACAAGTTCACTTTTGATTTCATTTATCGTTGTAAGTTAATCCTTTCAATTATGAATTCAACTTGTGTACTTAACTATTGCATCATGAGTGACTAAACATCTTTAACCTGCATTGTGGGATCTAGGGTTAGGTCATGATAAGGTGTTAATTAATTACTCAATGTTTAATAGGTGTTAGGATTTCTTGGTAATTCTGATATTATAACTTATGTTTGTTGGTTGCAAACAATAGGCGTATCTACTTTGGTTTGGTTTGCTTGAGAAAAAAATCATAAACAGTAGGAAGTGAATAATCGTCAGGGACTCTAAAAGGCTTCGTTTAATAATCAGCATTGTAACAAGGTTGATTAACCTGAGGTAAAATCTGAATAGTGAGTTGCAATTCCCTAAGTCCGAGAGGATTAGGAAATTAGACGCTTGAATAGGTCGAGAGACATTTGAGCATACCATCGATAAAGATAGCTTATCATCCTAACCACCGTGAGAACCTTGAGTTATTTGTAGCATCTGTCATGTACCGTAAACCCTAGTGAACATAATTCCGATTATTTCATAAAAATATTGGTTATAAACATTAATTTCAGAGTGACTAACAATTGTCTGAGCAATTTAAACCCCCATTTCAGAACCATTGATTGATTAGATATAATCGATTTTGTTTGCTCTATTATACTTTTCTTTTTGTCTTTGGCTGAAGTATTTGTAGTTTTGCAAGAAGAGAGCTATATTGTTTTTGCTTGGGTCAGGCAGGTCGTATAAGGTATAAATGGGCTAGTTAAAAATAAATTTATTTTGTTTATTTTTTTTAATTTGAAAAATAAGATAAACATTAATTAATCAAAAATAAATAAATATGTTAGTAAAAAGGGTGTAACTATACAATTTCATAGATAGCAAAGGTACATTTACTCTATTTTTTTTAATAAAGACATATCTGTTCTTAATTACAAAATTAAAGATTATATTTACCATGTTTCCCATAATAATACATGGTATTTCTTTTGGAATTTTCTAGCTAACACCGAAAAACTTACTTGTATGTCATTTCCACGATATGCAAGCTAGGATTGCGATATCTAAGGAAAGTGGTGTTGCTAATGATTGAATACATTTCTTATTGATTTGAAATGTCCAATGTAGATTGCGATGGAACAATTTGATGTGTTTGATACGGAATAAATGAAATGTTTCTAAATTTCTCATGTTTGAAAATGATAAATAAATTTGAAAAATATCTTCCGAAGAAACATAAATTCCATAAAATGAGAAAAATGACTTACCTAATAAAAACACGAAAAACAAGTTTGTAATGATTCGAGTTTGTTATCTATCGATTTCCTTATCCACTTCATAGCTCCACCCCCCTCCGCCCCCTCCCCCCCCCAATTGTAATTTTTTTCTCTTTAAAAAGTTAAGACTGTAAATATTTTTCTATTATTTTCATGTTCGAGTGGATAAAAATTTGAGAAACTATTTTCTTTAGGAAAATAAATTCTTTAAAAATAAGAAAAATAACTTCCTAAATGAAAAGGAAAAAACAAGTGACATTATCTCCTCAAAATCCTTGAGCTCCCACTCCTACCACACCTTTACCAAACTCCTACCCCCTGCATCCCCTTCCCACCCCCTCCACTTAGCCCCTCCCTCACCTACCTATTCCCCTCCACAACACCCATCACCCTACCCCACTCATCCTCATAGTTTGTGTTAGATATATAAAATTATTTTTAGGATAATATTTTTACTTGCATCGAATTTAAGAAAATAAATATGAAGTCACTTATTTTTCTAAAAAATATTTTTTTATGAGAAACATTTCCCCCCATGAACATATCCTCCATCTTTTCCAACTTCTACTTTTGTTAAGGACTCTTACTGAAATTTGGAAATAACTCATTGTTTTTGTAAAGCAGAAGGGAAAAAAAAAAGATTTCCAAGTAGATAATTGAAGCTATAGATGAGGGGGGAAAAGGGGATCACATTCAAAGAATTTGAAAGAGATTTAGTGGATAAATATGATAACTGGAAGGCAACTCTTCATATCGAGTAAAAAGGTGAAATCGATTTGGTATGCTGGACAATGGAGTATGAAAGGCCAAATGAGAATGCTCCTGAACTAATAAATTTGCTGGACTTCATTGTTGGTATGACCAAAGCTATTGATGATCACCATGTTAAAATGAATTAATGAGATGTGTCATGAGATTTATATAAATAATTTAGTTAATGCTTAGGTGTGTTCTTGAAATACCTCATGCTGTGTTGTTTCAGCAGATGATGAGAAATAATCCATGTTGGCTGTTTAAGTTCTTTTTGGTTTCTACTTTGGCGATTGATGTTCGTTGTGTCTTCCCATGTAAACGATAAGTTATCAACTATCTTTGTGTTGTGTAATAAGACGTGTATGAAGTTTATATGTTGCTCCTCGCCTCCTCCTAATTTATGTGTTATATTTTCAAAAAAAAAAGAAGCAATTTTCTAATTTATATGGCAAAAATATAGCTCACGCCTTACATTATAAATCTTTTGCCTAAAAACAATAATCCATCTCCAATAAGAAAAAGATTTGTCGTAGGCAACTAATAATGGGTTCACTATTTTTTTTACAACCATGGTATCCAGGCTAGCTTGCGCGCACATTGATCAAATCCACTGGATACCTGTCTACTCTCATTAGCAATAGGCACTAGGTAACTCTGTCCACCAAGAATAGAACAAATTGAAAGAAGTCACCTAGTGCTTGTCTTTGTTGGAAATTGAATCTAACTGCACACGCAAGTGTATGTGGTCGTGTAAGTAATAAAATGGCTCTTTCGAGCCAAATATCGATCCATAGGGACTTGACATTTAGCAAGCAATCCAATTTCGGTATTACCATTTAAGTTCTGCAAGTGCGATATATAGCGAAAAAGAGTTAAAGTTATAATGAGAAAAATGGAAAAATGAACAATAATGAGAATTTAAAAGAGTTGTGAACAATAATTCAGAGAGTTTCAGGGTCAAGGCATCTTGAACACTCATGCAAAGCTATACAATCTCGTTGGTTAAGTTGTTTATCTTGATTGTAGATTCATGGTATATATATCATGATTATAGTATTCCAAGTCTCTAATGATCTATCTAAATTAGCATCACAACTATATCATTGAGCGAGGATGTGGGAACTAATTGAAACACATTTATATTTCAGTCCGTATTTAACTAAATGGGACAAATTAGGTATATTCCTTTCCTAACCGCGATCTTATCTTTAATTCATCTAAATACAAGAATCAATTCCTTATGTTCCACTATCTAATCTAATGTTACTCCTTACGATCTGACAAAAGAAATTTAAATACATTCCAAAGGTTGTGAATCAATAGAATAGCGAGTACAAGAACATAAGAACCACCAAACATGATGATTAACATTAACCAACTTGAATGTAGGCAAAGAAATTATGTTCATAGCTTCAACCTTATAAAAAGGGTTTTATCCACTCATAATCTACTTTACAATCACAAAATTAATATAGTTCATACAAGAATTAAGTAATGAAAATATCTACTTTACAATCACGAAATTAATATCGTTCATACAAGAATTAAGTAATGAAAAGATAAGAATAAAAATGTTATTCGGAGCCTCCCTTATGTATGTTTCTGCCCCAAGTCTTTGAAATATCATTAGAATAGATGCTAAGTGTCCTATTTATATTATAGGACAAATTGTACCCAAAAATACCCAAGTTCGTGGCACTTTGAAGTCATGGAGACAAAGATCCGTGAAACTTTGATATCCTAGCACCTTTGTTTTGTGCCGCTCAAATAAAATGGAGCTCATTCTTTGTGGCATGCTACTAATGAGGCAGCCCACTGTTTGCTGACCAAACTAGTTCCATCTTTGTTTCTTCTATTCCTTACCTCTGTGGCACATTCAAATAGTGGTAAGATACTGTTTTGGGGGTCCAAACTCTTCCAAACATGACCTCTAACGTTGATTCATGACTTTAATAATCACTTTTATTGCCTCACATCTCAATTTAGATGAGTTTTTGGCTTCAATCCTCACATTCTCTAGCTTGAAGAGCTTTATTTATGCACCTCCAAATCCAATTTTCACATCAAGATTGCTCTTTGTTTCTTCACCCATTGTTGATCATGTATGGATTGATTTATCATCTAAATTAGTTCCAATAGACTCGTACCACAACTCATCACAAGCGTCATACCATGCAATACACAAAAGTTATCACAACTACACAAGAACAAGTACAACACAGGCCGATTTAACTAGTTATCTAGTTAAACCTTCAGTTGTCTATTTTAACTCTTGTATTGATTCAACTAAACTATAAACCGCCTAAAAATGAGGCTTAGCATACAATTATATGAATATTCTCTTTATATTCCATTAATTATGTCAAATTGTCCTTAAAACTAAGCTAAGGGCGCGTAAATAATGACAATTGGGTGTATAAATATGACTAAGATCACCACCCCAAATTTAAAGCCTTGTATGTCTTCAAACAACTCTTTACACTAATCACAATCAAGGAAGACTCTAATATTACTACTTGAACTAAGACACTTAATCGAGAACTACAACAACTACATGAATAGCAAGTTCTACACTAGGCAGGTCATATTACAATAGAAAAACTCATGAATACTCCAAAAGACTTTCTAGCCTCAAGAATTGAATATACAAAGTTGGAAAACTCATGCACATTAATTATCAAAGAGATCATATAAGTCACCTATGTATCATCAAATAATGCGCTCTCACTATAAAAAAAAGTCACCTTAATTCACTCACAGACATGCAATTTATCACAAGAATGGGTGTAAGAATCAATTTCCGCTCACTCTCACAAATTCTTCACATGTCACATAAGATGAACCATAATCTTGCCATTAGTGTAGTACTTCACTAGTATCAGAATATCAAAGATTGAGATCGCACATTACATTAAGGGTTGTAATATAGGTTAAGTGAGAGATAGGAACTATTCTAGCCAGTACTAGTGACTATATTCCCTAAGCACTTTAATAAATTACACTTAACATTAAACTCATCTCTAACCAGTCCATTTCAAATAATTTTATCCTCCAACCTCTTTTGTTACACCCCATGTCTTTAATCTGGTTCACACATCTTTAGTAGGGAGTATTTGTCATCACCAAATGATTTATTGATTAATATTTTTTCATAACATTACCCCTGACCAAAACACATAAACTTTTTCAACACACCAATAACTATTGTTTTGGGGATTAACTTTCACCATTTTTCTTTTGCAATTTTACACTCCTTAAGAACTTAATATCTCAACTCTAAAGTGCTTAGAAGTTTTGGATTAAATTATGGTCAATTAATAGAAAAGGAATAAGATACATAGGAGGCTCACAAAAAATAGGCTAAGGGCTCCATGGAGATAACTGAGGTCATGCAGAAAGGGTAGATAACATAGGTATAAAACATTTCTATCAATGAATAGCCTATATCATCTCTCAGACTCAACATTCTTTATTTTGCTTTGCAAACACACCGAGCAAGTTCTAGTCATCAATATGTAAAAATGGAATATATAAAAAACCTCACCGACATGGAACATGTTCAAACCAACATGGATCCCTTTAGACTCTCAACCATCCAATTGCATGAATTCAATTTCAAGCCAAAATCAACAAGAGCTAGATAAAAAACCTAGGTGTCTCAAAAAAGTTATTAAATTTTCACGAAATGCTAGAGAATTCAACATCATTCGTAACATGTAATTATGTGGAGCACCTATATAGAGAATACCTATTTATTCCTAATGAGAAAAAATTTAAAATTACTTCAAAAAATCAAAAAGGATATTGGGTTCAAAGGGCTCCCCCTCAAAAATAAATCAAAAAGAAAAAATGAGAGGTGGGTGAAGTATGCTTCTACTAAACAGAGAACAACAAAAACTAAAAATAAATAATCATAAAATCTTTTATAATTTTTAAATTTAGTTAAAAAGAGAAAATAAATCAAAATAAAAATCCAATAGTGCACTTTCTATACAATTGAAAGATCCCTATAATGACCCTCTAGGTTATTTTTAGCATTTTTGCTCATTTTCAATATTTAGAGCTCTTCTATAGAATTCCAAATCATTTATGATTTGTTGGAGCTGGCAGTTTAGTTATCGAGTATTTCATTTGATTTTAGTGCCAATTCTTAATGTTGAAGTCTTCACTGATAAGAATTGGCTACTAGGTAAAAACTTTAACCAAATGACCTCGTATAACAATTCTAATAGTTCCACATCTCTAGAACATCAATTTTAGGATAGGAGTACTTTGATTTGAGTCCCAAGTCTTTCAAACTCTTTATGAGATATTAATTAGAAGTTAAGAAATATAACACTTGATTGTGTGGAACACCCTAGTTTTTGTACCTTAGAAAATTTTCTGTAATTCTGGTCTCTGGACCCAAAATGACTCATGGTATGAGCCGTATGTTGGGGGTACAAATGGTATGGTCTATTTGCATACTGACGAGTGTTGGTTGGTGGGATGGATTTTGGTCACTGGAATGGGTACGACTTGAATGATATGAGTCGTATGGTTGAATGAAGATCGTTTGGTTTGGGTTTTCCTTAGCTTTTTTTTAGACTTGGTTACTTAAGTTGGATCTAAGTATGAGTGTCTCACCAAGAGCCATAAGCAAGGGTACGAGAAGTAACCAAGACTAGTATGGTGGTTAGTGGTCAAACCTTCTATTCTGATAGGGGTACAGTTGATGGGTACCGGTCGTACACGTGAATACAACTTGGGTTTAGGTTTGTCTTACCTTGGATAGTGTTGGGTCCAAGGGGAAAACCAAGGGTATAAGTGGTGGATACCAATCGTACAGGGATGATATGACTCATAAGGGTCAGTCATATCTCTGTGATGGGAATTAATGCAGTTTATGTGAGGGTAATCTGGATATTTTCCCATTTATCCTAATAAGGTCCTACAACTTATATTGCACTTAGGAGGTTATTTTCCCTATTATTTTAGTCTTAAACACTTAGTAAACACTCTTAAATCCTCTCTAGAGTTCCTGGTTAGACTTGGGACACCCATTACGGTAATCCCCCCAGTTAGGTCAGGTCAAGTTGGTATTAGATATTTAGGTTTATGGTCAATTGGGAGTCCACAAATCCGTGTCTGGTATAGTCTCTTTTAAGGTTGTGTAGCATGCCACACTTATAAGAGAGAGGTTACAAGGCATTTAGGAATATTTTATTTTCTTGGTATTCTATTTTCAAGCTTGGAGTCTAAGTCTTGGAATTATTCTCTAATCACTGGCTCTTAACTTTTTAGATCGTGCCTCAACAATCTGGAACACAACAAAACTCTTTAGCCCCATCTGGGGACAATGTTGATAGGGTACATTCTACATCTGGAGTTCGTCTTCGATCTTAGGGTCTTATCATTGATAGTTATGGAGTTTCTCTGATTGCTACTAGTCCTCCTAAGGGAGAGGATACTAATGGAAAATTTTGTTAGTCTATTCATACTATTGCTTAATAGGTTCCTACTCAGGTTGAGCGAGATATTTCTAGTGGGATATCTACTAAGGCCACAAGGGTTGGTCAGTCTAAGAAACTGAATCCTTCTACTTTTACTGGTGTGAAAAAGGATGAGGATGCTTAGGGTTTCTTAGATTAAATAGAGAAGATATTCAGGATGATGTAGGTTGCTAATGTGGAAGGTGTAAACTTTGCAGGTAATCAGCTCAAAGACTTTGCATACCAATGGTGTGAAGAGTGGGATAGGGATAGAGGTGGTGTGGAGGAGTCATCCTTATGGGATGCTTTTTTTGGTATTTTTCTGGATCGTTTATGTCCTCAAGAGCTGAGGAAATGAAGATGGAGGAGTTTGTGAATCTTAAGCAAGGAAGAATGTCTGTCAAGGAATATGCCTTAAAATTTCATCATTTGTCAAGGTATGCTCTAGGTTTAATAGCTGACATGAGAGCGAGGATGAGAAAGTTTGCTTCTAGATATCTCGGGATTTGATATTAGAAATCAAGACTCAAGAATATAGACATTTCTAGGTTAACTGTTCATATATAACAGGTGGAGAATGAGAAGAGAAAATAGGCAAAGTTCAGAGATAGGCAGGGTAAAAGGGGAAGGTTTTTTTATTAGGGAGGTGCTCAGTCGCAAGGTGGTCGGGAACGAGATAAATGGCAAAAAAAGAAGTGGGGGAGTTTTGGTTCTTTCTCTGCCGCTAGGGCTCCTTACCCAAGACAATCGGGTAATAGGCACCAACATGGTGGTGATAATTTTTGGGCATAGGGTGCCCAATTTTAGGTGAGTGAGGGTCAATCAATTTTTTCATGCCCTTCTTGCTGGTTTTGTGGTCGTTTTCATTAGGTTTATTATGATGAAAGAAGGAACAAGTGTTTTAAATGTGAATAGTTAGGCCATATGCTGAAGAATTTTCCAGTTGGTAAGTGAGCTTTGGGAGCGGTCAAAGCTCTGGTTGCTTTGTTTTTTACTTTTATGCTTAGTGGTGCGGGTTCAGTTTCTGATCCTACTTCTGGTACCAGCACTAGCTTGAATAAGTAGTATGCTCGTTCATCTCGACAAGAATCTGAGGCATCACTTGATGTAGTTACTTGTACGTTACAACTCTTTTCTCATGACGTGCATTGTCTTCTTGATCTGAGGTGCACTCTTTCTTATGTGACCCCATTTGTGGCTGTATGTATTGGTTTTGATCCTAAGGTCTTTTTGGATCCTTTTTCTATTTCTACCCCGGTTGGTAACTCGGCTATTTTTAATAGAGTCTATATGGGGGTGTGGTATCTGTTGATGGTAGGAAGACTTTGGTGGATTTGTTTGAACTTGATATAGTGGATTTTGATCTTATTCCGGGGATGAATTTTTTATACTCTTGTTACACATCCTTGGAATATTGAACCCATAAGGTTGTCTTTAGGTTCCCTAGTAAACTAGTAGAGTGGGAGGGTGGATCCCTAGCTCCTAATGGGAGGTTTATTTCTTATCTTAGAGTTCAGATATTAATCTCTAGAGGCTATCTTTATTACTTGGTTTGGGTTAAAGATTCTAACTCGCAAAGTCCTTCTTTACAGTCAGTTCTGATGGTTAATGAGTTTCCTGATATTTTTTCTAGATGATCTTCCTGGTGTTCCTCCTAATAGAGAAATCAAGTTTGGTATTGATTTGGTTCAGGACACTCATCCAATATCTATTTCTCCATATATAATGGATCCGACAGAGTTTAGAAAACATAAGGAACAACTTAAAGTTATTCTAGATAAGGGTTTTATTTGTCCTAGTATATCCCCGTGGGGTGTACCAGTGTTGTTTGTGTAAAAAAAGGATGGTTCCCTTTGGATATGCATTGACCATCGACAGTTGAATAAGGTAACATTCTAGAACAAGTATTCTCTTCCATTATTAGATGACTTATTTGATCAGTTTCAAGGTGCCAAGCTCATTTTGAAGATAGATATTTGGTCTGGGTATCATCAGCTTATGGTTAGGGAGGAGGATATCCCTAAGATGGCATTTCGTACTCGGTATGGGCACTATGAATTCTTGGTGATGTCGTTTGATTTGACTAATGCCCCGATGGCATTTATGGACTTGATGAACAATGTTTTCAGATAGTTATTGGATCTTTTTTTCATTGTGTTTATTGATGACATTTTGGTTTATTCCAAAAGAAAAGTGGATCATGCTAATCACCTCCGTATGATATTACAAACCTTGAAAGAATAATAGTTGTATTCCAAGTTCTCCAAGTGTGAGTTTTTGTTAAATGCTCTAAATTTTCTTGGTCATATTATTTATAGCAAGTGGATCATGGTGGATTCAAAAAAGGTAGAGGTGGTTAAAAGGTGGCCTAGATCTATGACTCCAATTGACATTTAGAGCTTCTTGGGTTTAGCTGGGTTTTATTGGCAGTTTGTGAAAATCTTTTTTATGATAGCTGCTCTTTGACTAAGTTGACTCAAAAAAAAGGTAAAGTTTTCTTAGTCGTATGCTTGTGAGAGGAGTTTCAAGAAATTGAAAGATGAGCTAACTTTGGATCCAGTCTTGACATTGATTGAGGGTGATGGGGGGTTTGTAGTTTATTGTAATGCATCTAGGGTGGGACTTGGTTGTATTTTGAGGCAGCATTGGAAGGTGATTTCCTATTCTTCTAGGCAGTTGTGGTACATGACAAGAATTATTCTACTCATGATGTGGAGCTGTTGGTGGTGGTTTTTGCTTTAAAAATCTGCCGGCATTATCTTTATGAAGTGCACGTAGACATCTTTTCTAATCATAAGAGTATATAGTATGTATTCACTTAGAATAAATTAAATCTCATGAAAAGAAAATGGTTAGAGCTTCTTAACGTCTATAACATGAGTCTTCACTATCACCCAAGTAAGGCTAAAGTGGTAGCTGATGCTCTTAGCAGGTTATCCATTGGGAGTCTGGCCTTTATGGAAGAAGAAAAGTGGGAATTGATGAAAGATATTCACTATCTGGCAAATCATTGAGTTCGTCTTTGGGACTTTGAAGATGGTATGATGATGGTACAGGAAATGGTTCATTCATTTCTTGGTGTTTAGATTAAGGAGAAGCAAGTGCTAGATCTTATATTAGTGAAAATCAAGAGTAATATGGGTATGCAGAAGGTAATGGTGTTTGAGATCAGTAGTGATGGTACTTTACAGTACCAAGGGAGGTTGTGCATTCCTGATGACAATGGTTTATAGTGAAAGATCCTGGCTGATGCGTATGAATCACGCTACATTGTACATCCCAACTCGACAAAGATGTATCATGATCTCAAGAAGATGTATTGGTGAAATAGTATGAAAAGGGATGTGACAATTTTGTGGACAAAAGCTTGGTGTGTCAATGATTTAAAGTTGAGCACATGAGACCTGGTGGGTTGTATCAAGAGATTATTTTGCCCAAATGGAAATGGGAGGTAATCATTATGGATTTTGCTACCAGTTTTCATCAGTCTTAGAATCAATATGATTCAATTTAGGTTATTGTGGATAGGATGACAAAGTCTGCTCACTTCTTACCGGTAAGGACTACCTTTTTGGCAAAGGATTATACGTAGTTATATCTCCAAGAGATTGTGAAGCTACATTGGGTACTTATTTCGATTATCTCAGATCATGGTATGCAGTTTTCATCGAATTTTTGGTGGTCTTTTCAGAAGGGATTAGGTACTAAGGTGAGTCTGAGCACCGTTTTTCATCCTCAGATGGATGGGCAAGCAGAAAGAACTATTCAGATATTGAAAATATGCTTCAAGCGTGTGTTGTTAATTATGGTGCCAGTTGGGTTGAGCATCTACCTTTGGTAGAGTTTACTTACAATAATAGCTATTATTCTAGTATTGGCATGGCCCCTTTTGAGGAATTATATGGTAGGAGGTGTAGATCTTTTATAAGTTGGTTCGAGCTTGGTAAGGAAGATATTTTCGATATGTATTTGGTCTATTAGGATATGAAAAAGGTGAAGGTTCTTCGGGATAGGCTTAAGGCTACCCAAAGTTGCCAAAAGTCCTATACGGATGTAAGGTGTAGAGACTTGGAGTTTTAGATTGGGGATAAGGTGTTCCTCAAGGCATCTCCCATGAAGGGAGTTATATGGTTTGGTTAAAAGGGGAAGCTTAGTCCCTAATATATTGGTCCTTGTGTGGTTTTATGGAGGGTTGGAAATAATGCTTATGAAATAGAGTTGTCTTCTACTTTGAACTAAATTAATCTGGTATTTCATATGTCCATGTTGAGGAAGTGTCGTGGTGATCCTTCTTCGATTGTTTGTTTGGAGGGGTTGGGTATCTCAGACTCTTTGTCTTATGAAGAGGTCCCAATTAAGATCTTAGATAGGCAGGTTCGTCGGTTGCTAATTAAGGATGTGGCTTTGGTTAAGGTTTTATAGCAGAACTATAATAAGCAAAATGGGAAGCGGAGGAGAACATGAAGTCCAAGTATCCACATCTGTTTTCTGCTCCTGGGATTTATGCGGAAGGTATATGCCTTTAATACATATTTATTTTTTGAGTTTGTTGAAGGAAAGATTAATATCTTTTCCTCTTTGTTTTCAAACTTTGTTAACGATTGGAAATATATTTGATAATGCAAATGACTCGTGTGTGTAGTTACCCCTACCTTGTATGTCATTTGGGGATGAATGCTCCTAGTAGGGCAGACTGAAACACCCTAGTTTTAGGACCTTATAAAATTTCCTGGAATTTTGGTCTCTAGACCTAATATGACTCATAGGTACGGGTATGTTGGGGTACGAATGGTATGGTCCAGTGACCAGTGTTGGATGGTGGGATGGATTTTGGTCAATGGAATAGGTACTACTTGAATGGTACAAGTCTTATTATTTGATACAGATTATTTGGTTTGGGTTTTCCTTAGCTCAATCTTGGACTTGGTAACTTTATTAGGATCTGAGTATGAGTGGCTCACAATGATCTATAAGCCAAGGTACGAGTCGTACCCAGTACTCATATGGTGGTCAGTGTTCAAACCTCCTGAATTTCATTATGCTAGGGGTACAGTTGATGGGTACTATTCGTGCAATTAAATACGACTTGGGTTTAGGTGTGTCATACCTTGGACAGTGTTGGGTCCATAGGGGAAGCCAAGGATACAAGGAGTGGGTACCACTCGTACAGAGAGGCTATGACTCGTAAGGGCCAATCGTATCTCTGTGATGGGAATTTATTCCAGTTTATGTGAGGGCAATATGGACATTTTCCCATTTATCCTAATAAGGTCCCATGACATATTACATTTGGGAGGTTATTTACATTCTTAAACACTTGGTAGACATTCTTAAATCCTCTCTAGAGTTCTTGGGAAAAGAAAGCTAGGGTTTCATCTTAAGGATAAATTGGGTCTTGTCTTGGTAGTATCTCTCCATCATCATCTTGGTTTAAGGTATGTTCTCTTCCCTCATTATTAGTTTCAACTTAAGGCATGGTTTTATACAATGTTTTCATGATTTGAATGTTGTATGCTTTTGAGTTTTCAAATATGATTTGGGGGTTTTGGTTATAAATGCTTCATTAAGGTTTCCCATATTTTTAATTAATGTTTTCAATTATAATTTTATATGTATTAATGGTGGTTTTGGATAATTAGTTTCATGGAAACGGTTCTTTGGTAATGGAGTTTGGTTTTGGAAATACAATGCCCCAAATGTGTTTGATAAAATGCCTTTAACAATGTTTTCACTATAATATTGGTTTTTCAATGGAACTTATGCATAGTTTAAACTTTGTAATGGAACCCTAAATGATATGACAGGTTAAATGGTTTTAAATGGATTGGAAAAACCTTGGTGGCCATGGTTTTGGTTAATTGGAAATCATATGGGTTACATGGAAATACCCTAAGGATTGGCTAAGGATAACACTTGCAAATTATTGTTGGTATAACGATACCACTACTAATAGTCTTGCTTAATAATAATGGAATAATGGGTTGGATGGAAAATGGTTTTAATTGGGCTTAAAGGAGGGGGATGTAGCAAAGTTGTGGAAGGTAGAGGTCTCAGGGGGATGTAAAATGGAAACTCAAATTTGCCGACATGAGGTTTGTTCCTAGTGACCGTGTGCATGATGTAACACTATATATTTGGGGAATGTACTAGTCATCCCAGGTTGGTCTTACGGCTTCATGTACTGGTTCGTTTCAGCAGGGGGAGCAAAACCCATATAGCCCGTAGGTGATTTACAATAACAAGGCTACAAAGCCCAGGTAAAGGTTTTAATGGCATGCTAAACCTGGTCCCCTTTTCCGGCATTGTTATATATGTATGTATGGTTATGTCCATATGGATGGTTTTATTTGGTTTTATAAATTTGAATTATTTTATCCTTATCCTGAGTTCATGCTAGCGTTCACCCGCTAACCCATCTTTAGCGCTGTATCCCTACGCGATGCAGGATCCGGCCGTTCCACTCCTCCTACTTAGCAATTTGGACTTAGGGGTCAGAATTTAGATTGAATTGGTGAGCTTCCATCTATTCAGAAGGCTCCATTTCATGGATACTGTTTCATACTTTGACTTATTTATGGATATTGGTTTTGGCTATGGTTGGAGGCATGTCCAAACCGAATTTTGGTATACTTTTGTTTAAAGGATTTTGTGGTACTGCTATGGGTTGGAATGGGTAGGATCAGTATTGATGTAAGCCTTAGCATTGGTATTGGTGATCACACCGATTGATGATATTGTTGGTTGTTCCATCGTATTTCATTTTGGGATTAATAATATTATGTTTTAGATGTAATTTTGTTATGGCCTGGTTTATTTCCTTTGGTTCGGTATTAGTTTGGCTTAGTGGTTTGATTGGTATTGTTTGGTGGACGGGATGACTTGATAGGGTTGGTCTAGGAATAGACGTATCCCAAAGTCAGTCCTTGTCCGGTTATGCTATCTTGCTATATGTTCAAAATTTAGCCAACTCAAGGCAGACGACTGGAGGTTGGGCTGGGTAACGGGGGTGGTCTCCGGTCCCGGTCGGACTTGGTATGCCCATTATTGCAGGCCCCAGTTGGTTCATGTAAGTGTGTGGCCCATATTTCATCAAAATAACCTTTGATGGAAATTTCGGTGGTGCCATTGCGTCTAAAATTTAATTTGATAAGGTGGCATAGTTCTCTTTCATATATAGACATGTGAAGATTACACAACTATTGCAAAAGTGGCGGTTGGCCGCTAAAAAGACACCTAGTACCATTAAATGCCCCAATTAGCCCATTTTCTCCCATTTTCCACACAAGAACAAGAGTGTAGAACCCTAGAAAGTGTGAAAAATTGGGAGAACCGTTAGTGGGTGAATTTGGAGTATTTGTGAGCTTAAATTTCTTGTTTCTCTCCGAAATTCTTGGTAAGTTCACATTAATTTCATGGTAAATTTCTCAATTATTTTCCAAAATCCCTAAATATTGATGGGTTGATTTTAGCACCATTTGATCTTAAAATTCACCCATTATTGAGGGTAAATATTTCTGCAGCATGAAGAGAAGCATTGATGGATTCATAGGTGCAATTCCACAAGCGGGACCCACATAGGATTTTTACATAGTTTTGGACCCAAAGCATAAAAATAAAATATGGGTACCGTTGTTCTCATATTGGTAAGTACATTATACTTTTTATTTCATAGTATCATACGGAAGCTTCTTTGAAGTGAAAATCGCCAACTTATTGGATTTCACCGGGCATTCATTGGCGTCGCTATAGGTTAGGTTTAATCTTCTTTTGATTGAGCTTAACCGTAGTATATTAATGATAATGAGCTAGATATGCATGGTAAATTAGGCCTTGTTGGCGTTATTTGTATAAATTAAGACTTTACTCTATTGGGTATTAATTAAGGTGTAATTGACTTAGTGGCTCTTGTTTAGGGTAGAATTACTATCTTAAGACTATATATGGTTCATTTAACATCTAGTAGTGATATTAGATGCCTTAGCCTAGTTCGAGGTAGAATTTGAATAAGAACGAATTATGGGGACTAAAAGTGTGCCCTTTTGGCCCAACTTAGTCCAAGACTACTATTGGTTCTGCTATATGTAGTTTTGATGATGAGAAACTAACTTCAAGGGATTAGGTCCCTGAATGTGCATGGTATAGTATAGCCGGCATGTGTGTCTGCAAAATTTTTGTCCTTTTGTGTAACAAACTTGCAGGTGTTGGTTGTACTGAATAGGACACTTGGTCAAATGATATTTTATCCCTAATCATCACCCAACTATAAAAGAAAAAATACATTTTTTCATCAAATGGTTTCTGCGAATACAAAAGGTGAAGAGAGGTAGCAAAAACTCCTATTTCAACACTGCTCAAGTTTTTAGCTATTTATATGTGCTTAAATAGATATTGTTCTTAAGTTAGTTCTGATTTGTATAAAAATTACTCGTGTTATAAGAGTAATGAACTTTTCTCTTTGAGTAGAAATTTCTTAGATAGAGTTTCCTAAGTTTGATATTGATTAGAGGTAATCAGTGTAGCGGGTCCTTGAAAGGGTTGTCAAGATGAGCTTGTAGTAGAGTTATTACAAGCAAAGGGAACCTAGAGTTGGGTTCAGTGAAGACTGTAATCAAGAGTTCGATTATAGTGGATTTTGAGGTGCTTTTGAGGGAAAGCCATGGTTTTTCCCTTCCTTGAGCAAGGGGGTTTCCATGTTAAAATCTTGTGTTTTTACTCTTCCTTCACTGTCTTTTAATTCCTGGTTACTTTACTGTATTTTGCCCAGTCCCTCACTGTGTGGTACAACCTTCAGCATCTCAACAATTGGTATCAAAGCGAGGTCACTCTAAAAAGTTCACGCCTGGAATGTCGTGGCTAGCATATCTATTCCACCTAATATAGAAAAAGGGAGATCTACCACTAGACCACCCAGATTTAATACCAGTATTATGGGTAGTGTAAAAACCGGATATTTGATTTCATTATGGCTGAGGATAGTGAACTTTTGGTTATAATTCTTGATGGTCCTCATGTTCTAGTTAAAGAATTCAAAGAAGGAGAAATGACAAGAATAGTAGTAAAAAGTAGGAGAGAATATGATGATGAAGATAGAAGGAAGATTAAGAAACCCTACAAGGCCAAGAAATTATTAGCCTGTGGCATAGAGCCTGATGAATATAATTGGGTCTCAGCTTTTGAATATTTCAAAAAATTTGGGATTGTTTGAGGACTGCTTATGAAGGCACTACTGATGTGAAGGATTCTAAGGTAAATATGCTGACTACTCAGTATGAAACCTTCACAATGAAAAAAGGAGAAACTATCCAAGAAATGCATACAATGTTCAATTATATCGCTAATGAGCTTCAATGCTTGGGAGTAATGATTCTAGTATAAAATCAAGTGAGGAAGATTCTTAGGGTTCTTCCTAAGTCTTGGGAAAGCAAAGTAGATGTCATAATTGAAGTTAAGAATGTGAACACCCTCACCATAGATGAACTGATTGGAAACCTAATAACCTATGAGCTCAAAAAGAAGCAAGAGATAAAGAAGAATGAAGCAAAAGCGGGAAAACACGGCATTAACATCTTCCAAACTTGATTCAGTAGAAGAAGACACTAAAGTTACCTATTCGGCAAAGAGAATTGTCAAGGTAGTAAGGAAGGGTGGTCAATCCCAAAAAAGAGGAAGCACTACTAAAGTATGTCATAAATGTGGAAGTCCTGTGCATTTAATTAAGGACTGTCCATGGAACACATTGGATTACCAAGGGTATCTCAAGGCTGGAGGTGACAAAGAAAAAGAACAGGGACCAGGTCTCTAAAAATTCAAGAAGGAACGCAACAGCTGAGAATACCGTAAAGAAAGCTCTGGCGGCATAGGGAGAATCCTCTAGTGATTCAAGTAAAGATAAAAAGACTGGAGATGTTTCTATGATAACAGTGGAAGACAACCCAGTTATCTATGATTCCTTGTTTGCATTCGTGGCAAACACGGAAGATAAAAAAGAAAAGGAGGTAACTCTTTCTGATATTAAGTAGAATCTAGATAATTACACTGCTAGGATAATTAAAAGTCTTGCAAGTGTGTTGATAGTCTCAGTATGTGAACTAACTATTGATAAGAATTCCTTAGATGAAAAAGTATAGAATCAAGAGCTAGATATTATTGCTTTAGCTTTAGAAATTCTGAAACTAAAGAGTTGTTCGCAAAAATAAAATATGAAAATTTGAGTTTGATAAGTAATCTGAAGAAGGAAACTAAGATAGATGAAAAAAGAAAGAAATAATCTTTAAGGCTTCAAATTGATCTTGAAAAAAGGATGAGGGATTCACAAAAACACCTTATATCTTCACTTCATAGGAATAAAGAGTTAGAGAGGGGTTTGGTCCACTTAAGAGAAGAGTTGAAAAAGTCTCTTAAATGGACTGCTTCTTTATATATTCTTTCTAATCTTATTACTCAGAGTGTCAATGATGGCAAGGTACAGGGATATCAAGGAGAATTTTAACCCACTAGATGCCAAGGAAAGACTGTCAATGATGTTAGAAACAAGGCTCTCAAACCTATTTGTAATCACTATGGGAAAGATGGACACACTATGGGAATTGTCAAAGTTGGATAAGTGCCGAAATGAACAAATTCAGATATGTTCAGTAGGAGAATACACAGCTAAATAGGTGTAAGTATTTGAATAAGATAAAGAAGAATACTCTACCTAGATGATCCAAGAATTTTTTTATCACACCATTGTCGTCTTACTGGGAACTTAAACTCAAGTGGGTTCCCAAATCAAACAAGTTATCATGGTTACAAGTTGGAGAAAAGAGATTGCAGTCAAGAATGTTCATTAAAAGTGAGTGTTCAGTGCTTAATTTTTGTCACGACACGAGGCCACCCCCTAGTCGTGACAACGGTGCTTACGGTCACAAGTGACCACAAGCTAACCCATGAGCTGGTACCTATTTGAGCATTGAGTAATCTTGTAATAAAACATGTATGCATATTTTTGCCCTTCTTCTCCAATTATCCTCCCAAGAAAACTATTCCCTTTCCCCAAGAACACAAATTCAATTCCTTTATCCCTAAGAAATCAAGAATTCAAGTTTCCTAAGTTCAAGAAACTTAAAGAAAGAATCAACATTGGTGTTTCTCTTTCAAGTTACAAGATTAAGGTATATGGGGTGTTCATCCATGGGTTCCTTTCACCCATGGACCCAAAAACCCTTTTTTCAATTAAAGAACAGATTTTTCTATAATTATTGTATATTATATTACTTAAGATGGGTCTAATCCATGTTTACACAGTAATTTAAATGCAAATTTAGTCCATGTATAATCCCGTGCAAGATTTGAATTCCTCATTCTATGAATTCAGTTTCCCATGTCTTAGCCAAGTAAATTTCATGTTGTTTAATTGTCATGTTTAAAATACTCCCATGTACAAGTCCATGCATGCCACATATTTGATGAAATGCAATATTTTTTAGTTGAACCATGATTTAATGTAACAGTAAGTTTAAATGTTATGTTTTAATGATCACTCAGTGCTGGTGGGTTATGAATACCTGATACCTACGTGACTTACATGATTTTCATGTATGATTGAGTTAAACCATGAATATCCTTACTTATTCAATTATTATGATTAAGATGAGCACTATCAAATATAATATTTAGTTAAACTTAATACAGTTCAATACCATTGTTAGTTCAGTTGGGAGCAGGATTTAGGACTGAGCGAACCTAGGATGGGGGCTCACCCACCAAATAAGACTGGGTCCTTAGTAGCAGTCCATAAGTTCTAGAACTATGTAGCCAACATAGGATTATGAGATTTCACCCGCAGTTTAGGACTGACACTCTCTTAGGGGTTACCCGCCAGTTAGGACTGACTTTGTATTCCTACGAGACATCAGCCTTGTGGAATCCACATTGTCAGCCAGTGTTAGTACCTGTGGAACGGTATTGACACCCTTCCAACTAAAGTTACAGGTTGGACAAGATTGGGGAATATCGATTAAATGATACCTCCCAATGTCCCAGTACAACATTAAGTATACGTATTCAGTTAAGGTTTGCTTGACCAAAGCATACAGATTCACAGTTATTCATTTATACAGATTACAGACTTTCAGTTTACAAATTATTTCAAAAATATGTATATGCTTGGTCTTGCATTCTCAGATGTTACAACTTTTATGCATTCTTGCTCAGTTATTTCATGATGTTCAGTTAGTCCTTTTCTCATATGCTTAGTACCCCATGTATTTTAACCAGACCTCATTCATATACTAGTACATTCAAAGTACTGATCGCATGCTCTTCTTTATGCTATGATATCTTATATCATAGGTTCAGATGCTCAGTTTCCTGGTAGCACTTAGACAGTTCAGCATACTCATCAGCAGTAGAGGTGAGTCCTCATCTATAAAGGGTAGGATTAAATATTTTTGTTATTTCAGTAGCTCAATACATTCATTCAGTTAGAGTTAGTTGGGGTATTGTCCCATCAACTCCTCAGTCAATCTTAGAGGGTTTTAAAATAATTAGCCAATCAGTTAGATAGTTTTCAGCTTATCAATCTTTTCATTATTCACATACATTTTAAATAGACAATTAGATTTTTAGTATTTACATCAGACTTGTGGTTGAACCTTTATTTCAGTATTCAACTTAGTATTACATTCAATAGACAATCTTTTGCACATGTGTACTATTGTTATTTTACTCAGTACTCACAGTAGGTACCAGCTCATGGGTTAGCTTGTGGTCTTTTGTAATCGTAAGTACCATTGTCACGACTAGGGGGTAGCCTCGGGCCATGACATATTCTCACGACACCCTCTTCATATAATACAATCTAAAAGATTCAAAGGACTTTAAAGAGAAACAATGCAACAATCAATAACACTCTAAAAGTTATTCTGTATTAAGATCAACTCCACTATGCTCCTTTTGCCTTATTATTTGGAAGATGACAGTATTACCTACCTCAAGTTGGTAGCATGCCTCCTCATAAGAAGGATATCCCTCACACCAACTTATGTAATATGCAACAAGGGATTTAAGTATGAAACTCTCTCTCACACAATGACTCTCGAGGCTAACATGTACAATGCCATAGGCTTTCCCTTATTTTCAATTTCCACTGTAATGAATACACTTGGTTGGAGATCTCTAAGAGCTTTTTAAGCTTGTAACGTAGGTTGGGGAAGGGTAGTATATCATTTAGGAACAAAGTGGCTATACCCTCCTTGAATATCTACATCTCACTATTCCATTCATCCAACTTTTTGACCAGGGACCACTTTTTTTGTTTTCACACTTTACACATGCCTATTTTACCTACCTTGATTTACCTAAATTCTTGGAGGCATCTTTCATTTGCTTATTTCTTTTACAATCTATGCCTCATTCTTTTTTTCACCATGTCTTTCTTTTTCACATTTTTGATTGCCTAACTAATAGGCACCCACTTACAATTACTTTGTCCTAAGGTTATCTCTTCCAAACTAACCACCCCCAACTTAGGCAACTAGCCTAATTTTTCATTTTTCATATTCAAGGAAGGTAGGGTTTAAGAGAGAGAAAAACTTTGAATGGACCAAGGCTTGTAATGTAGTTGCCAAAGCAACGCTTGAAGGCTCAAATTTGATAACTAAGGGTACTATCCTAGGAATGGTTAGGCTATTTAGGCTAAAGTGGGCTCCTATGTTCACAAAGATGGCCTGGGATCATTTTACCAACCAATCATAATCAAAATTAGCCTTGAGAGACTAATGGGCCAAGTTCTAGATGGTACAAGTACGCATGAGATTTATACACAAATGCTCACCGCTTATGGCATGAAAACTCCTCAAATAAGCTCAATTTCCCTTCCTACTAGAGATGAAATAAAGTATCTACCAATTTCGACAAGCCAAAATTTTGGAGTCACAAAAAGATGTAAAGTATTGTTACAAGGTTGCTCACATTTGTGCCATTGATTTTCAAAAAGTTTTTTGATGGGGGGGTGTTTTCTTTGCATTTGCACAATGCATAGTTTGCTATTTTTGGCGCTAAACCAAGACAATGTCTTACGCTACTAATTTCATATAGGCAAACCATATGGCTACTTAGACATCACCATACACATAAGTGCGATCCCAAATCAAAAATGTTATGGGTACTCTGACATTCCTTGTATTTATAGCTCCAATGCTACGGGTACTCAGACTTCCCCTGTACTCATGGCTCATAAACCTAATCACGATGATTTTCCCTTAATAATGTAATCACTCAATCAATCATAAGGAAAGACTGGTCTGATATCACCATAAGCTAAATAAAGCTAAAGTAAAAATATAAAAATGAAACAAAACAACTAGTCCATGAAAATGTGTGCACCATCCGAGTGCCCAAAATTACAACTCAAGAAAAAAATAAAAATCATCCAAAATGTCATCAAAACATCAAAAATTATCTAACTACTATAGGATCAAATAAAATGAATAGGGAGACAGGAACCCCCAACTAAGAAACTTGCAGTGTCCTTACTACATAAACAATAATGCACAAAGAGAGATAAGGGTGCTCCATGAAACTGCGTCAAGATTTTCTTCTGCCCCTGGACTCTATATCATCTCCTCCATCCTTAGAACCATACCACTCAGCTAAGGCCTCATCATCGTTCTCTACTCTAGAAGAAGGCAATCAGTCTTAGTGTTTTAGGATATTCCAAAGGCTCTATACCACTTTTCACATCTTGCTAAGGAGTTTATCCCTCTTCTTCTCCCTTTTCACTATCTTCTTATGTGAAACTTAGATCTCTTTGTGAGACTCTACCAAGGATGAGTAGGCCCTCTCAAGCCTAGTAATGGTAGCTCCATGCACCCGCTAGTCCTCTAGATACTTCTAATAATTATATCGGGACACATATGAATGTAGGATGGTGGAGGGCTCTTTTGGACCCTGAGGCATTCCTAATACAAAATCCCTAATGTCCCTAAAATCAACACTGATATCCTGAAGAAATCCGACTACGGATGGCCTACAAGACTCAGGCTTCTAACATATCGACTTTCCCAAGTTGATCTTCCTCTTCTTGCTTTTGCCTAGTGCACCCTCACCTCAAATTTTGAGAGGATATATGGGTGTGACTAGGTACACCTAAGTATCTCCAAGGTACTGCTCAATCTTGGCTCTTTTGGAAAGCTCGGTAACCAAAGAAGGGAAAAAGAGATGCGTACCACCATGGTTTTTGAAAAACTTCATCTATGAGATTACAAACCAATAAATATTCAAAGGAATTCCATCTAATATACAAGAAGCCATCCTAGTTTGCAAATCTGGAACTGCTGTCGCATGGGTTCTAGGGGAGACCCAACTACAAATGATAGTCAACCAAATTTGGTCCTTGGTAGTGAATTCATTAATAGATATGTTCCTCTTGGTCGTCTCCTAAGAGAACTTCTTTCTTGGACATAGCTTCTCTACCATCCAACTTCCCAGCTCACATCCCTTCTGTAACACCCCGTGGCATTCTCGATTTTATACCACTCTTAGTAGAATGCATAGAGAATTTAGACCAAAAATATTTTGTAAGTGTTGAAGGACTTAGACATATATTGGGATCCTAAACTACAATGATTTTTAAATCAATCTTTCCAACCCTGAGACATAAATTTTTGAGTTATTTCATGTTCAGGGGTGTAAATGGGATGTCTCGAGGAAGTTTTAGATCTTTTGGAAAAGGTTTGGGATGTGTTTGGATTTTGAAAATTGTAGGTCACCCCGATTACACTGCGTCGCGGTGTCTATGGTGATGGGGTTGTTGGCGCACCACGGTAGGGCTTAAAACAAGCTTTAGTTGTGAATTTAAACTCCGAAGGGCTATCTTGTCTTTTACCCATAGCCCAAGTCACAATAATAATAGATTAAATCATCAATAGGGCATTATATGAATAAAATTACTCAATTTTTCTCATAAACTAAACCCTCCCTCTTCCCCAAAGGTCAAGAGTTCAACCTTTAAGTTCAAGAGATTCTAAGAAAAGAATTAAGATTCAGATTCCATTCTTCGAACCAAGTAACCTAAGGTATGTGAGACTATACTTAAGCTTCATGGGCATGGACTTTAGCATTCTTATCAAGTATAAGAATTTATAATCATGTTGTAAATTAAGGGTTTTGAATATTATTTAGAAAATCATGTTATGAAATTGTTTTGATGAGAGTATACATATAGTATTGAACTCTTTTTCGCAGAAATCTAGTTATAGACCTTATGTTCACAAGTTTATGGTTTTGGAAGGTTTAATTGGGAGCATGAACAATGAATTCCATCTCTTGTTACAAATTATATTGTCTATTGAAATTGTGAGTGGTTTTGAATACAGGAACTAGTGTTTAAAAGTGAGTTTCATGATATCATGGTGTTTGACATGGTTTATGATATTATGAGAGGGAGTTTTCTTGCCATAACTAAACTCTTTGTATTAAAAAGAAGAGTTGCCTGTGATTGAACAATTATTATGACCACCACATGTTTTAAATCTTGTGAAAGGAGATTAATTGCATAATATTTCATGTGATTTCATAATGACAATTTTAGTATGATGTTATAAATATTTAGGTGGTAATTTGCATAATTTGAATGAGGTAGGCTGTGAAATTAACATAATATGAATGACTTGCATGTTAGGGTATGATAATACCCGGTGATGACAGGCCCTTAATAGAATAGTATGGAATTTTGTGAAAAGTTTGAAGCGTGATTTCAAAGAATGTAAAGATAGTCTTAAGAGAGATAGTGGGTTACCTAAAGAAGGCATTTGAGTGTAAGGGATCATCGCCGGAAATCATAGTTGTCGATACGGTTATTATCCTAAAAAGGGGATAATATGGACGTCATGTAAGGTTGATGCCATGGTATACCTGTAAGGGGGTGTACCAACTTATTAAAGCTTCAATCCTTGTAGAACACTTGGATTAGAGGCTTGGATGCCGATTCAAGGGTACATTCCATATATCCCATGGAATTATAGATTTATAGGGTATACCGACTGGCTTAGAAGAATAACAAAGTGTTGAGTCATGATCAAAAGAAACTATTGTAAAACTCTAAATTATACCTGTAACACCCCGTATTTTGCTAGAATGATTTAAGTCCCAATACATGAGTATTAATATATAAAATTATTGGAACACTCAGTATATTTTAGTTTAGAGCATGCCATTGCTTAGGAAATTGAATTATCTTTCCAACGGTATAAAATTCGCCCAAATTCGATAACCGAGTAAGAAGTTATGTCAATTTAAAGTTTCAGTCATTAAACCCCATCATTTTGACCCTTAGCACGTCGTGGAGCCAGTGTAAATAGCAATTTTAAATTTCCAACGTGACTTCGCGATCATGATGCATCGCGGAGAAGGCCAATTTCTCGTTTGGCAATTTTTTAGTGGGCCTCTATGATATTGGCGTATCGCGGAGGAAGACAATTGGCATTTCATAGGATTACCGCGATAGCTTTGCATCGCGATGTTTGTCCAGGTCCCAATTGTCCCTTTTCTAGTTGCTTGGTGCGATAGTGGCGCGTCGCTCCAAGGCTAAAATTTGGACAACCTGTTTCTATCTTGCATTTTAAAATTCGTTTAAGGGTATTTGGGTCTTTTTCCACGGCCCTAACAACCTAAAATACGAAATTCAGCCTCAACTGATCTAAATAATCATTCATTATTCAATTCCTCTCAAATAAAAGATCCCTTTTTACAGAACAAGAAACTCTAGCTCTCAAATTCAAGGCCAATCCACAAGAACTTAGCAAGAACTTCAAGAAATCCATCAATTAAGGTATGTTAGATGTTCATCCATGTATCCCTTTCATCCATGGAGTCTAAGTAACCATTTTAAATAATAAAAATTGTGATCTTTTTAAGTTATTTGATTTTAAATTATGATTTCAGCCATGAATGTAATACCCCGTACTTTTTTCTAGCTTGAAATTTGTCCCAAGAATGTTAGAAACTTGCTTTGGAATATGAATCCACTTTGTACACGTAGAATTTTTAAGATTTTCACTTTTTATCACGTGGTAAATTTAATTAGCTTTCCAACGATACCAATTTCATCCAAATTCGATATCGGAATAAAAAGTTATGGATGTTTTACTCAGAGCTGTCAGAATCTCCCAGGTGTGATGGCAAGGTTGATAGACCGTTGATCTAGTGATGGACCGTCGCTTAGACCTTCACAGCCAAGGAAGTGGGGAAACCTTCTAGATAAGGTATGATGGACAGGTCGATAGACTATCGAACTTGTGATGGACCGTCGCCCAAACCGTCGCTACCTAGGCAGTGAGACACTATTCTAGTCCATGTGCGATGGTCGGGACGACGGACCGTTGATCCAGTGATGGACCATCGCACGATCCATCGCAGGTCCCATTCAGTTATTTTTAAGTCATTTTTAAAGGGGTTTTTTGGTCTTTTTTCACCCGTTTATACACCTAGTCATATCCGATCAAGGATCATGATTTAATTATTCTTCCACAACATTAAATTAGGATTTTTTTTCCTTGATAAAAATACTTAAGCAACAAAATCCAAATCTTCTTCAAGAACTAAGAGATTCAAATTCTGCAAGTTAAAGAACTTCAAGAAACTCAACCCAGGTATGCATGGTGTTCATTCATGGACTCCTTTCGTCCATCAAGCCCAAGAATCTCTTTTCAAAGTTCAACTGTATGGAATTTCTTTATTAATTTCATGTTAAGTTTTCTTTTGTTCATGTTGTTGATAATAAATTGAATTCTATTCCATGTGGGGTGATAAATTTTATGTGGAATTGATTGGTATATGTGTAGATTCATATGAAACTATGATTAAAACCCTTGGATGATGAAATTAGAGTTAAATCATGACGTGTACTTGTTGTATAATGTTGTCTAGATATACTATGCTTACAATGTGTTTGATTAAATGCCTATGTGAAGGAAAAGTGCCCAACTAGTATGATATTATGAAATCCCCATTATGTACAAGTTTATGCATATCGAATGTTTGATGAAATGCCTCAATAAATGAATTATGGATTGTGATGTTGGTCATGTATTCAAGAAAGTCATACTTTGTTAGTTTTTTTCCATCGAGTCCTGGGGGTACTTGTACCCAATAATTTAGCTATTTGCCTAGCACCAGTGTCATGTTTTCACGATATCCTCGGTCAAGCCATGTTCACTAGAATTCAGTTAGTCATGCGACTCAGGAAAACTCAGTAAAACTCAGAAATCCCAGTAATCTCAGAAAGCTCAGTAATACAGAAATCTCAGTTATATTCCATCAGTCAACGAAATTCAGTGAACTCAGTCCAGTTCAGTTCAATAATTTATGTACAGTGTCTATTCAGATGGGAGTAGGAATTAGCACCAAGTGAACCCAAGGATGGAAAAACACACTTTCAGATTAGGGTGTGATTCTTAGAAGTCATCCTTGCATTCCAAAACTATGTAGCCAGTATAGGTTCAGACATCAATACTATCAAATGAGGGTTGATGGGGTGGATAAGCACTGTCAGAAGAGGGCTCAACCATTCTCGTTTGGGGACACTGTCAAATGAGGGTCACTCACAGCTTATCCTTACTGGTGATGCAGTATTGACACCCTTCCAATTGGGATTACAGATTGGACCCCAACTCAGCCATAATGGTGTATTAGGGAAATGTCGATTAGATAACTACTTTCCTACAATTTCAGTTACTGAATTCAGGACTATCAAATACAGTCATCCAGCTCAGTTATAGAACTCAGATAGTTCCACAGAATTTAGGCCTTATAGATATAGTCAACTCAGCACAGTACGGAACTCAGCTAGTTCCATCAGATTTAGGACTGTCAGATACATTCACTCAAGTTTTTAGTTATATCAGTCATCAGAACCCAGTTACCAGTCATGTTAGTTATCAGTAAATTCATGTTATCATGATCTCAGTCATAGTTACTATATATTCATGCATTCACTCTCATATTTATATTAGTTAGTATTGCTCATGCATATGAACCCCGTGCATTCATCCTAACTCACATGCAATACCAGTACATTCAAAGTACTGACACATTTGTGCTATGGTGTCTTATACCATAGGTTGGGAGACACGAGCTCCAAAGCATCAGTAGATTTTGGATATTAGTAGTAAGAGTTAACATTGAGTCTTCATCTCTCGAGAATATGATCATTATTCTATTACCTCATTAATTAATTTATTAGTTTGAGTTAGTTGGGGACATGTCCCATCAACTCCTTATTCAGACAATCATGTTTTAGAGGTTTTTCAAACTACAATATGTTCAGATACTCTATTTCAGTTTTGTTTTAGGTATTTCATACCCTACCCAGATGTTATATTTTTATCAGATATTATATCTCAGTTTTGAACCTTATGTCCTTTCAATTTATGTTTCTATATTACACAGTATATTATGCAGTATACAGGTACAAATATCAGTCATGGGTTAGCTTGTGGTCCTTCGGGGTCATGAGCACCGCGTAGCATTTTGGGTACCATATTTAGGGAATTACAAACTTAGTATCAGAGCCTAAGATTCAATAGAGTCCTAGGAAGTCTGAAAGCCGCATCTAGTATAGTCTTGTACATGGGTGTGTTCGCACCATATCTATGTACAGGGGGCTATAAGATGTTTTAGGAATAGTTTCCCTTCTTTCAGTATTCATGTCATGCCAGTGAGCATAATCTCAAGTCAATCTCTCAGTATAATCCATTTCTCCCTTTCTTCAATAGAACATGCCTCCAAAAAGAAAAAACGAAAATCAGTCAGCCCCTCAGCCCAAAGAACCTTTGGGCGAACTTGTTTCTCATGCAGAGTTCAGAGCTGCATTCACTACTCTTTCTTAGTCAGTTATTACACAGAATGAATGACCAACTGTTATTTCAGCCAACCCAATGGCCAATTCAGCTACAGCCAGGATTTGGGACTTCACCCGAATGAATGCTTCATCCTTTCTTAGTTCTAAGTTAGATGAGGACCCTCAAGAATTCATTGATCAGGTTCAGAAGGTTACAGATGTTATGGGGGTGTCAGCTATTGAGAGTACTAAGCTAGATGCATATCAGTTGCAGGATGTTGCTCACACTTGGTTCAAATAGTGGAAGTCAAAAAGGTTAATTGATGTAGGGCCTATAAAGTGGGAGGAGTTTTTCACCGCATTCTTAGAGAGGTTCTTTCCCCTAGAGCTGAGAGAGGGTAAGGTGTTAGAATTCATCAACCTCAGGAAGGGCAACATGATGGTGAAAGTGTATTCTCTTATGTTTACTCAATTAGCCAGATATGCCCCTCATGTCGTTTCAGACAGCAGGGCCAAGATGAATAAGTTTGTTTTTGGAGTGAATGATAGTGTGGTTAATGAGTGTAGATTTGTGATGTTGAATAGTGACGTAAATTTAGCCAGGCTTATGACTCATGCTCAGCAGATAGAAGATCAAAAGATTAAGATGAGGGATAAGTAGAATAAGAGAGCAAGGATAGGTAGTTCCAACTTTGCTCAGCCCAAATGAGAAGAAGAAAACCGTTCTCAGTTTCATCATAAGTCATCAGTTCCATCTCCTTCTATAGTTAGTGCTCAAACTTCTAAGTTTAGGGATGGTAACAGAGATAGAGTGCTAGACTCTAAAGCTCAGGGTAGTGTCAGCAATACTCGAACTAATCCTCTTTGTTAGACTTGTGGTAAGAACAACAAGGGTGCTTGTAGAGATGGTAGTGATGTCTATTTTGGATATGGTAAGCCAGACCACAGAGTCAGAGATTGTCCCTAGTAAGGTTATCAGGGTTAGCATAACCATTCCTTGGCTTAGTCTGGTCGCCCGAATCAGCAGGGTTCCACTTTAATGCTACTAGTGGGCAATGCCCAAATAGACTCTATGCTCTCCAGTCCCGGCAAGATCAGGAAAATTCTCCTGATTTGGTTATTGGTACATTACTAATCTTTAATGTGTATGTTTACACTTTGCTAGATCCAGGTGCTTCCTTGTCTTTTGTTACTCCTTATATAGCAGGAAATTTTAGAATCAGTCTCGAAATTCTAGCAGAGCCCTTTTTAGTTTCTACCCCAGTAGGTAAAACCACCATAGCTCAGTGGGTATAAAAGAACTACACTTATGATATCTCAGAAAGTTGCCTCAGCAGACTTAGTTAAATTAGAGATGACTGATTTTGATGTCATTCTTTGCATAGATTGGCTCCATTCCTGCTATGCCACAGTCGACTGTAGAAACAAGATAGTCCAATTTCAGTTTCCTAATAAACCCATCCTAGAGTGGAAGGGTAGTGTATCCGCTTTTAGAGGTCAGCTCGTTTCCTACCTTCGATCATGGAAAATGATATCTAAGGGATGTGTTTATCATCCTGTTCATGTTAAAGATTCTAGTTCTAAGACTCCCAGTCTTGAATAAGTTCCAGTCATTAATGAATACTCAGATATCTTTTTCGAAGATCTTCTAAAAATTCCTCCCGAAAGGGAAATAGACTTTAGTATTGATCTTCTTCCAGATACTCAGCCTATATCTACTCCGCCATACAGAATGGCACCAGCTGAACTCAAAGAATTGAAAGAATAGTTGAAAGATGTCTTAGATAAGGGATTCATCAGGCCCAGTGTTTCCCCATGGGGTCTACCAGTCTTATTCGTGCAAACGAAAGACGGTTCTCTTAGAATGTGCATTGATTACCATCAGCTCAATAAAGTCATGGTCAAGAACAAGTATCCTCTTCCCAAAATTGATGACTTGTTTGACCAACTTCAGGGTACCAACTATTTCTCTAAGATAGACCTCAGATCCGGTTATCATCAGCTCAGAGTCAGAGAATGTGACATTCCGAAAATAGCTTTTCGTACTTGGTATGGTTATTTCGAGTTCCTAGTCATGTCCTTTGGTCTTACCAATGCTCCAACAACTTTTATGGATTTGATGAACCGAGTGTTCAAGAAGTACTTGGACATGTTCGTCATAGTCTTCATAGATGATATTCTGGCCTACTTCCGCAGTGAGCGTGATCATGCAGACCATCTTAGAATTGTACTTTAGACTCTCAGAGATCATCAGTTGTTCACCAAATTCAGCAAGTGCATGTTTTGCCTAAGGTCAGTAGCATTCCTTGGTCATATAATTTTCGGTGATGGCATTATAGTAGATCCTTAAAAGACCAAAGTAGTAAGAAACTGGCCTCACCCTGTCTCTCCATCAGATATCAGGAGTTTCTTATGTTTGGCTGGATATTATAGATGTTTTGTTGAGGGATTTTCTTCTATTGCATCCCCTATGTCCAGGTTGACTCAGAAGAAAGTCAAGTTTCAGTGGTCATATCCTTGCGAGAAGAGTTTTCATGAGTTGAAGAATCGACTCATCTCAGCTCTAGTCTTAGTTCTTCCAGATGGCTCAAATGGGTTTTTGGTATATTGTGATGTATCCAGAGTAGGTTTGGGTTGTGTCCTCATGCAGCATAGTAAGGCCATAGCCTACGCCTCCACACAGCTTAAACCCCATGAGAAGAATTATCCTACTCATTATCTTGAGTTAGCATCCGTAGTATTTGCCTTGAAGATTTGGAGGCATAATTTATACGGTGTTTATGTAAATTTGTTCATAGATCGTAAGAGCCTTCAGTATGTATTTTCTTAGAAAGATCTTAATCTTCATCAGAGAAGGTGGTTAGAACTCTTAAAAGATTATGACATGAGTTTCCTTTATCATCCGAGCAAGGCCAATGTAGTGGCCGATGCTATCAGTAGACTGACCATGGGTAGTGTTGCTCATGTTGAGGACAGTAAGAAAAAGTTAGCTCAGGAAATCCATCGGCTTACCAGACTAGGAATTCACTTAGTCGATACAGAAGAAAGTAATATATAGGTTTAGAGTAGTTCAGAATTATCTCTAGTTTCTGAGGTGAAAGAAAAGCAAGATGGAGATCCTATTATAGTCAAGTTGAAAGAGTCAGTCAAGGATCAGTTAGAGGTTTTCTCCCAAGAGGGAGATGGTGTTCTGCATTGTCAGGGTTGTCTCTGTGTTCCAGGTGTAGATGACTTAAGGCAACGAATTCTTGTAGAAGCGCATGGTACGTGCTACTCTATACATCCAGTGGCCACAAATATGTACCATGACTTGCGGGAGATCTATTGGTAGAGTGGGATGAAGAGAGATGTTTCAGCAGATGTTATATTTGTATCAGATATTATATCTCAGTTTTGAACCTTATAGCTTTTCAGTTCATGTTTTCGTATTATATAGTATATTATGCAGTATACAGGTACAGATATCAGTCATGGTTTAGCTTGTGGTCCTTCGGGGTCATGAGCATAGTGTAGCGTTCTGGGTACTAGATTTGGGGCGTTATAATGAATCTCTATGTACTCTTGATTTTATATCATGTTACCATAAAATTATTGTTATCATTCAATTCTCTATGTTTTAATATTATTATTTATTGAATTTAACAATGATTTAATACTATTATGTATAATCCATACTATTTCTATAAGTCCATGACATTCATGTGATTTTTTAAAACTATGTACTACAAGCATTTGATAAAATGCCTACAAGAGTGATTGATTTAATAAAAGCCTTCATGCTTTTCCACCAAGCTTTAGTGTCATTTTACCATTGTTGTTTTGAGTCTTGGGGGTATTGAATACCCAAAAATCATAACTGTTTACTTAGTCTAGTATCAGTATATTATAGAAAAGTCTTCAGAACATACTATGAGCATTATCAAAATAGTCAGTTATCAGTCAGTTAAACTCAGAACAGTCTAGTATTTCGGTGTCTTTCAGTAGGGAGTAGGATTTAGCACCAAGCAAGCTTAGGGATTCCGGCTTCCTGTTAGATAGGCAGATTTGTTAGTAGAAGTCCCTATACTCAAAAACTACGTATTTAGTGTAGGATATGAGAACTCACCCGTCAGATTAGGTTTGGCTATCTCGCAGGGGTCACTATCAGTACAGGATTGACGCCCTTAATTCTTTGGATATTATATCAGTTTAGTGGATCCACACAGCCAGTGTTAGTACCCGTGGCATGGTACTAACACCCTTCTAACTGGGTTTATAGGTTATACTCTGATTAGCTCAGATTAGGGTATGTCGGTTAGATGATACCTCCCACAATCTTTAATACAGCCTCAGTTACAGTCCCAATTTAGTTATTCAGTCTTAGTGTTGTTTGAGTCCATGTTATATGCTTGGTCGTGCATCCTCTGTGTTTATAGATTTCACATGTTTTTGGTATCTACAGATTTCATGTTCTCTATTCAGTACTCTATGCTTCACATATATATACAGATAATTCTTATTTCTGTTCATGAAACCATGCATATCACCCTACCTTATTTATCATACTAGTACATTCAAAGTACTGATGGCATACCTTTCTTTTGCACTATGATGTATTATATCATAGGTTCTGATGCTCAATCCCCAGCTTGCGATTAGACTTATCAAGTCCTCAGCAGTAGCAATGGTGAGTCCTTATACATTGATGACAAACTTACTTTATTTCATGTCTCAGTTTAGTAGTTAGTTGGAGTTAGTTGGGGCTTGTCCCAACAACTCACAGTAATTCAGTTTTAGAGGCTTTTCTCAATTATTCAGTATTTTATTAGATTTAGTTAGTTATTTCTATAGACTCATATTTTAGTTTTGAATTCAGTGATTAAAACCTTATGGCATGTTAGTATTCTTCCGCATTTATGATCATGTTATCTAGTGCTCATAGCAATTACCAACTCATGGGTTAGATTATGGTCCCTCAGGACTGTAAGCACCGTGTGACCGTCAGGGTGTACTCTCAGGGCATTACAAACTTTGTATCAGAGCCCTAATTTCCTATTTCAAACTTATGGGTGTTTCATCAAGATATGTAAATATCGTAGCTTAAACATAAGAATGTCTTAAACATGAGAGAACAATAGATTTACTTGGCAACATTCATAACTTGGAGATTCATCTTGGAATTGATTTAACATGATATGGGAATTTCATCAAACAAGCGGAAAGCAATAATTTAAAATATGAGAATTTTGCTAAAAATCATGAATTTAGAATCAATCATGAAATTCGGTTGAATAATGCATGGAAAACTCTAATTCGTGGCATGAGGAGTTCAAAATTTTGCGTGGAATCACACATGGGCTGAATTGAATCAAAAACACAAAGAAAACATGAAATTAAATCTTTATTGAACATACAAAATTCCATAATAAGAATAAAAATCCATTCTTTAGTGGAAAAGAGGTGTTTTTGGGCCCATTGATGAACTCCCACGTACCTTAAAGCTTTAATCTTGAAAGAGAATTAATTTTTCTTAGACGTTCTTGGATCGGAAAACACAACTTCTTGGTTTTCTTGAAGAAGTGCTTGAATCTTATTTTTGGGAGATGATCTTGAGAGGAAACCCCAGTCTTGTTGTTGAGAGTGTATGAGAGGGTTTTAAGATATTTAACTGATGAAATATGAGAAAAGTAACTCCCCTTGAGGGTTATAAGATGTGGGAAAGGTAGGTTTTTGAGGTGAGGAAAAGACCAAAATACCCCTCCAAAGCTAAATAAGATTTGGTGAAATTTTTATTTGATAACTTAAGTTAATAACTTATCAACTAGTTAATGGCTTATCAACTCAGGTCATCACTTTTGTAGCTGAGATGGTTATGGGTGATGACTTGGTTGGTGATGGCTTATCACCTCAGCTTGTCACTTTGAAGCCGAAGTTGATGACTTTCTAGTTTGGGCTGACGACATGGCTGATAAATTCTCACATAGTTGACGGCATATCACCTCAAGTCGTCACTTTATTGATAGATAGACATGCTGAGGTAAAATGAGTATAACTTTCCACTCCGATATCAAATTAAGGTGAATTTAGATGTGTTGCAAAGAATGCTCAAAGACACTTCTTTGGTATATAGTAGGCCATGTAAATCATTATGCACAAAGAGTAATAGTCATTTAAAGTTGACCCAAGTTGAAACATTCATTAAACTTAATCAATAGAAGCATTCTCAACTCGTCTTTGATTTAGGACATTTATTATGACCTCAACTAATATTATAGGAAATTTCCACACTATAGAATTGATCATCACACATATATAGACATAGAATCATTAGGTTCAAGTCTGTATGCATTGGAACAATGATCTAAATTCTAGCCTAAAAATGTGGGGTGTTACATTATCTCCCCCTTGGGAACATTGTCCTCGAATGAGACTGGTTAGACTGAGAATACTGTTCTAAGGTAACTAAGTCTAGGCATGATACCTGAACTTAACTGATTTTGTGAATACATGCACTGACATTAGAATGGTTATAACATTGAGATAAAATAAGAGAGTCAACTTATGAGTACTCATTACTTTAAGCTTAATCTTTTTTGTGAATGAAGTTGAGAGGTCTAGGACATGAAAACTCGAGTTTTTACAATACATCTCACCCTTGGGATAATTCATCCCCCAAATAATACTAATTTGGCTGAATACTAAGGAAAGACTGAAATGATCCACGAGGCACTTATAGACTGAACCATGACTGAATATTTGAATCTGAAACATAATGCATGAACTTAACTGAGTTCAGAATTTACATGGATACGAATAAACTATTTATTGGAATGGCCATATTCATGAAACTTTAAATAGTATGACCAGATGGAAAGATGGAAAACCATAGGAGCTTGTCTGTTTGACTCCTAGACTAATTTACTGGCTTTACGAACTAACTCATACTAAAAGATTATACTCAACTGGAGCATTTCTGCAATGCTCTTTCGAAGAAGTTCTAATAATATTAGAGAGAAAAGAATCTTGGGCATGTTATGAATAAGACATTTGTATAGGGATCCCAACATGGCTATAATTCTGTAACTAAAACATAGGCCTACAAAATATAATCAAGGATAGATTTGTTATGCCTTTAATAATGCAACTGCCATTTTCAATCTTAGACCTACTCCCCAAATGCTCTCTCAACTATTCACTCTTCTTCAATGTTGCACTATACTTGAGGCTACTGAAGATACTCACATGAGAACTGATAATTCTACCTACTGAGGTGTAATGCCCCAGATTATGAACCCCGAAGGCTACACGATGCTCATGACCCCGAAGAACCACAAGATAATCCTTGATTGATATCTTTAATTGAGCACTAAATAATATTATGTAAAATTATGGAAAATTGGCAAAAACTTTCCATAAGGTAACTGTCTGAAATACTCTAGTCTAAAAAAGCCTCTAAACTGTCTAAACTGTGGATTTGATGGGACAATCCCCCAACTAACTACATCTACTTAAATGCTAAATCTAATGCAATAATAAAATAAGGAACATCCTCAAATGATGAGGACTCACTACTAAGTCTAGTAGCACTGGTTGAATCTGAACTGCTAAGGGTGTTCTGGATACCGTGCTTTTGAACCTATGGTATAAGACATCATAGCGCAAGAAAAACGTATGCGTCAGTACGTTGGAAAGTACTGGTAGTCTCGATAAGGTAAGGCTGAATGCAAGGGTTTACATGCATGAACAATACTGATTGAATAATATGAGACTACTGAATGGGGATATATGCATGAATGCATAAACTATAACTGAAATTGTAGTAACACTGAATAATGAATTCTAATAATTGGATTTCTGATGTCTGAGTCTACTAATAGTGGTATCTAACTGAGTAAAGCTGAGATCAGTCCTATCTAGTGGATGATCTCTGAATCTGCTCATAATGTAAATGATTGATTGAAATTGAGATCAGTCCTATCTAGCAGGTTATCTATGGATCTATGGAACTATCTAAGTTCTTTACTAATCTGAGTGATTGTATTTGATAGTCCTGATTTCTGTAATACTCATCTGAGTTCTATTCTAAAGACTGAGACTGAAATTGATACTATAGGAAGTAACCATCTAATCGATATGACCTTACTCTAAACTAGTGGGGTCCAACCTGTAACCCCAGCTGGAAGGGTGTCAGTATCGTGCCACGGGTAAATACAACTGCTATGGAGTCAGTCTTAATTTAACGGGTGACCTCTGAGATCAGTCCTATACTTGTGGGTGATCCCTGGGTATCCATTCCTATCTAATGGGTGACATATCATAACCTACGCTGGATACGTAGTTCTAGAACTTAGGGATTGCTTCTAGGGATTTTAGTCCTATCTAATGGGTGAGCCCCCATTCCTTGGCTTGCTCGGTGTTGAGTCCTACTCCAAACTGGATGACACTGTACTAGACTGAGATGAATCTGTTACTGATCATACTGATTAACTAAGCTAAGTTGAGTTTACTAATTTTCATTTACTGATGGAATACTTCTGAGATCTGAATTAATAACTGAACTAAAGCTAGAATGCTACTAATACTGAGACTACTGAGATTTCCTAAGTTCTGGGACTGTCTGAGAGTACTACTAATAATGGCATGACTGAGATTATTTTGAAAACTGACACTTGCTCTAGGTAGAAGCTAAATTGTCGAGTATTAAACACCCCCAAGACTCGATAGCATAAAGAAGAATAAAACATATTAAGTCTTGAATAACATGACAATATTCTAGCATTCACAACACAATCAATAAGGCATCTCTTCAAGCACTTGAAAGTCATAAACTTGTGCATGGATAGGAATGCATACAAATGTCTCATAATTCATTCACTAAAGTCTTTCAACAAACACTTAGCATGCATTATCTTGTACATAAATAGGGGCTACATGTTTACATGCTATAATGGCACTACTTCATTTATATAGGCATTTAATCGAACATATGGGAAACATGCTTTGGTTATACAACAATTACCATATCTAAATATCATGGCTATATTAATAAACTTGCAACTTGAAGGGTTTATCATGAACCTTATGCAATTCATCACATAATAGGCTCAAATCTTAAAACTCATAATCTAAAATATCAATCAACCCCCAACAACAACATGAACATGAACATGAACATGAACATGAATTTCAATTCACATAAGTCATGAAGACTCATAAAAATATAATCTTTGAATTTAGAAAAGGATTCTTGAAATTCATGGGTGGAAGGGACCCATGAATCAACATCTAACATACCTAGAAATCTAGATTCTTGAAGACTCTTGGAGGGATTCTTGAGATTTCTTTAGAAACTTGGGGGCTAGGGTTTTCTATCTTTGAGAGAGAATGCTTTTGTTCTTGAGGAATAGTGAAAATAAATGAGCAATTTTAGCTATTAAAGGTTTAAATCCAGTGTATAGGCTGATTAGGGGCTTTAGGAAATTACCAATTGGTCCTTGAAATTAAATAATGGAATCTTAAAATCCCAATTTTTCATGATGGCGTGACGCGTTGAAATTGCACCAGTTCACTGGAAAGTGGATGACTGGAAAACTGGATGGCGGTGAGACACGATGGAAATCGCATTGCCACCTTAGTTGCGAACTAGAAAGGCACCGCGATGCAGTGGAATTGCGTTGGTTCATTGAAAATTGACAACTCTAAAATTGAAGATTGACGCGATGTGCCATAATTGCGGAGGTTCACTAGATTTTGACAATTGCCATTTTGGTTGGCTTCGCGATGCGCTAAAGTACCAGGTGATACATGTCTTACTAAAATGGCTCTAAATCTTCGCCCGAGTCTCAGATTTAGGTGAATTTGGTATTGATTGAAAGATTATTCAATTTCCCACATGATAAATAATTAGAATCTGAAAAATACCTCAGGTAATAAAAGGTATTCATCTATGAAGCAAGATCTTTGATGTTCTAGGGACGAATCGAAGCTAGGTAGAAGTATGGGGTATTACATAAGGCCTGGGCTGAATTAAATTCTCTTTCTATGTTCAAGCTTAATCAAATCTAGTAAGTGCACATATAACACTGTAATATTGGTCGGATTCTTGAATTCAATATACCTTGCATTTTCACAACTTCTTGTCTCAAGAATAATTCAACTTACCACTTCCACAACTAAATTCAGTCTCTTACTAGGGATTCACTAATGCTCAATGCACCCATCCACTTATATACAAACATAACATTCAAGCCTATCAACATAACCACATATGCACTCCTAAATAAAAAATTATAAAAGCACATTTCTCATATTCTCCAAACCTCTATCATTAACAACTTTAATGTGCTATTCTTAAGAAAATCACATACACAAAATTTCAACTAACCATGACATATATCAAAATATTTACTCTGTCCTATCTAAACAACTGTTCATTATCATATCTTAACAGAGGAAAGATCACTAAAAGGTTAGAACATGAGGACCTGAAGCATGGAAGAATAACTTTGACACTTAATTGAGGCCTGGGGAACAGAGTATCAACATTATGCATTCATCAAAGAGATATAACTAAGGGAATACATGACATAAACTATATTTTTTTGCTAATCATTAGGAGTGTAGCATGGGTACCTGGATCTGAGCATACTGTAAAACATGAGTACATGAGTCATGATCTGCATAACCTAAGTTTGGAGTTCATAAATGTAATACCCTACAAAATTCTCAACTTAACTCAGTCCATTAAAGCTTGCTAAAGGGTCCCAAACTTAGAAAATCTAGCTAAGTATTCATACTTAGAGTCATTTTAGCCTTTGTAGATTGGCAATCTTATTTCATGATATTCCCGACCTTAGTTTGTCAATTTTCAAATTAATTTATAAGCAGGGTCATTTTTAGGTCCTCTCATGCGAGTTTTAATTATTTTTTTTACTAGCATAAGGGCGAGTTTGGGTGCCCAAAACAGCGAAGGATCGCATTGGCGCCGTGTTGCGAGGGCCATTCAACTAGACTAGGGTTAGCGTCGTGATGGGTACTTGACCCAAGTACGGTTCGCGACGCGATGGCTACCTAGTTCAGCAGTTATTTTGTTATAGGTTTTGGGGGCAAATAGGTCATTCTTTCCACCCATATTCAGCCATAAACACAAAATTCACCCCCAAATCATTTAAATATACTTACTTTCTCTAAAACTATCTCAAGAACAAGGCTTAGGGTTTTTAATTCAAGACTCAAAACTCAAGGATTTTACCATCAATCTTTTCAAAATCAAGCATCAAGGTTTGTGAAGTGTTCGTCCAAGGGTATCCTTTCACCCTTGGAGTTCAAGAACCTCTTTTTAAAGTATGAATTATGGAATCCATGTTATGAATTGAATTTTGTGCATGTTGATGTTGTTGTGTGGTTTCCAAGTTTAAATCCTTGGTGGATTCCTTGAAATAATGATAGCATATATGCTGAATTTTGATTCTGTTATGATGAAACCCTTAAACTATGAATTGAATTTTGTAGTCACATGTTGAAGCATGTTGTTCATGCCTAGGAATAAAGATATGCCTCCTATGTGTTTGTCAATATGCCTAAGTGAACAAATATTATGCATTATGATCCATTGGTGATCTAAATGATGAATTCGTGTTATATTTGCATGTTCAAAATGACTCTCATGCTAAAGTTATGCCTTAAAAGTGTTTTTAAAATACCTATGAGGGTGAAATAGTGCCATTATAATGTGATAACATGAAATTCCCATCCATGATCAAGTTAATACCTTACTAGCGAATGATAAAATGCCTTAGTAAGTGAATTATGAACATGTGACCATTATTGTGCTTGCGAGATTATGCTATGATTTATTATTTATGATATCGAGTCCTAAGGGTATTTAATACCTAATAATTTAGCTGTAGACGTAGAGTTAGTGTCAATTTCATAATAGTCTCAGTACGTCATGTTCAGTAATAGTACTCTCAGTTAGTTTCAGAACATAGGAAAACTCAAAAAACTTAGTTGTATTTGGTTCAGTTAAATATTACAATCAATAAAAGTTCAGTCAAGCCCAGTATGAACTAGGAAATTAGTTCAGTGTCTATTCATATGGGAGTAAGATTCAACATCGAGTGAACATAAGGATAGGAACTCACCTCCCAAGAAATGGTATAATTCTTATATGAAATCCTTGTGTTCCAAAACTATGTAGCCAGCGTAGGTTGAGACATCAAACCTACCAATTGAGGGCTGATGAGGTGGATTAACTAGTCAGATGAGGGTCCCACTATTCTTGTTAGAGTACCTGCCAAATGAGATTCACTCACAGCTTGTCCTTATCCGTGGAACGGTATTGATACCCTTCCAACTGGGGTTACAGGTTGGACCCCAACTCAGTTAGAAAAGGGGTATGTTGGTTAGATGGTTACCTCACACTATCTCAGTCTCAATCTTTAGAATAGAACTCAGTCAGTTCTACAAATTTTAGGACTGTCAGATATAGTCTTCAGCTCAGCTCATTCCACCAGAACCAGGACTATCAGAAATAGTCACTCAATTAACTGTATATCAGTATATTATTTATCAGTAATCCATGTTATCAGTAAACTCAGTATTTTGTATCACAATGACTTCAATTACAGTTTATGTATTTATGCATGTATTCTCATTTAGTCATGTTCATGTTACTCAGTTAGTTATAGTTCATGCATATGAACCCATGCATTCAGCCTACCTCACTTTGCATACCAGTACATTCAAACATACTAACACATACTTTTCTCTTATGCTATGGTGTCTTATACCATAGGTTCAGATGCTCGGGCTCCAGAGCATCCTTAGTAGTTCAGATTTTAGTAGTCAGAGTCAGTGGTGAGTCTCCTAGTTCGAGGACATGATTATTTCCCTATTTTAGTATTTTAGTATAGTTTTCAGTAGTTGGAGTTAGTTAGGGACTTTTCTTATCAACTCCTTATTCAGACAATTTAGAGGCTTTTTAGATTATAGTGTTTTCAGATAGATATTTTAGTTTTGGTATTGATATACCATCTTTTAGTTATATTTCAGTATTGAACCTTATGGCATTTTAGCCCATTATTCCACATTATTCAATATTATTATTCATTTATTGCAGTAGGTACCAGTCATGGGTTAGCTTGTGGTCCTTTGGGATTATGAGCACCAACAGGGTGTTATAATAAATTCATGGAATCTGATTCATATTGCTGAGTGAATTGGAACTCTTCATACTAGGAACTAAAAGAATACATGATTTTATGGAACATGCATGAATATGAGCTATGATTATGGAGCTGACATGTAAGGCATAAGTAGATGCCGTGATGACTGAAAAATATTGCACTGAGATAAGAATGTGTCGGGCATCTTTCTCCCCTACTTATGTTCTACAATGCACTAGCATCGCTACTAGAATCTGAGAGTCTAACTTGGTTACTTGTTCTATCATCTCCCCCTTATCTTAAAGCTATCATTCTAAGTCTATAATCCACTTAATAAACTCTAACTGAACTCCAACCACCTTACTCTAGAGTCTCGAATATACCAATACACACGAATAATAAACTCACCTTGAAAGATTACACCTAAAAGTATAAAACCTATTGCTAGTACTTCCTGTTGAGATATAAATCTTAACTTTCTATAGCCCCAATATTCATTATATAATAATTTAAACACTTGCTAATTAGAATCTCCAAGAGTATCATTATACCAACAAAGCCAATGTCATCAACCTATAGACCATAACTTAGCTGTTAAAAACATCATATACTACATTACTAGTCTCATTCACACTTATCAACTCAAGGATACTATCTAAGGACATCCACACCATCATACTTAACTTAAATTCTTGCATACCCTATTTCAAGCCTACTGATTCACCTTTCATACAATTATCCCCATGAATATATAATCTACTAAATATTGATAAATGCTATCCCTACTTTACTGTTGTTAAACTTCTACGTTCATGCTTCTAACTCTCGGTCACATGCTATCATAGGATTCTAAGAAGGGATATGAAAGCATATATAACTTTTCATGAACATAAATGAAGTCCTTCAAACTTTGGAACTTAAAGGTACTGATGGGATACTTTCGAGTCAGCATACAATCCCATAACTGTCTATGGGACTATTTGAGAACCCTCTATCTATAGGTATTTGAGCTTGACTGATTCTATGACCTCAAAAATAAGGCAGAGATGGCATGAATAGAGCAAGATGAGAATTTGTATGAATAGAGTAAGATGAGAATTTGTATAAATTTCTTAGAGGACCTTTCTATAGCATGATCTGAAACTTGAAAAAAATAAACACTTCCTAAATGACTTGTAGCCTGTCGAAGAAAAGTACAGACATCTCCGTACCATTCCACAAGACACTACTATATATGGATTTATAGACACCCTAGTACACTTGAACTCTGGACTTTGATACAAAGTTTGTAATGCACAATAAATACACCCTGGATGCCATATGGTGCTTGGGACCATAAGTGATCCCAAGCTAACCTATGAACTGGAATACTGTTGAGCGACTAGTCTAATATGTAACTATTTTTACTGTGCGGAAACATAATCATGGCAGAATCTGAATAAATACAATAATGATAAAGTTTACAAGCTGATAAAACTAAGAAAAGAACTCAAATTACATGATTGACTCTAACTAACATCTATAAAGCCTCTACTATACTTAATATAGATTGTTGGGACATACCTTTAACTACCACTAATCAATACATATATGTAATAAAGTAAAGTACATAAACAACATCTGGCTATAGTCCTCGAAATAGGAGAACTCACCACCTACTAATTGGAAACTGCAACTATCTAATCATGATGTGCGGGCTACAAATAGAACCTAGATTATCAATTGATGTATCCACACAAACATATATATGGATCAGTACTTCTATATTGTTCTGAGTGAGCAGGGGTGAATACAATAAGTAAACCTGGTTAAAACATACATGACTAGGTATAAGTAGACTCACCAAGAGACTGAAATATCTTAAAGCATGAGTAACAAACATAATTTGATAAGATGGTGAATCTCTACACTTGGTTTGTTTAAAACCTTACTTTTATGATATAAGTAGAATTGAAGTTATGATACAGCAAAATATGAATACTGAGTCTGAAACTTCGTGATGGAAACTGACATAAATTAAGGATCTGAATATATAATTATACTAAGTACGAATGCATAAACATGCAAAACCAAACATAACATATACTAAGATTATCTAATTAACTGAATGACTGATAGCGGAATACTAGTCATGTAAGACTGGACTATACTTAGTCCAAAGAACAAGACTGAAACTGTGGAGTACTATACATATGAGATAAGGGCTAACTGAATAATATGAGATGACTAAACATGAATGCATAAAAACTATATTATCTGAGAATGCAAGACTAAGTGTATATCTGATATAGTATTGAGATAATTTGTAATCTAAATGACTTAAAACTATTAAACTAAATATCTGAAAGTTTGTATACTTAGTCAAGAAAACCTGAATTACAGAGACACTGAATACTGTACTGAGATTATGGGAGGTATTACTAACCGACATGCCCCACTTTAAACTGATTGGGGTCCAACATGTAACCCCAGTAGGAAGGGTGTCAGTACCATGCCACGGGTACTAACAATGGTTGTGTGGATCGATTAAGCAATAGAAGAATCAGGGTATCAAGCCTAATTTGATAGGTGATACCTGGGCGGAGTCAAGCCTAAATTTATGGATGACTCCACATATGATGCGTTAGCTACGTAGTTTTGGAATACATGGACTGCTACTAATGAATCTGCCTAACTAATGGGGAAGTCACCATCCCTGCATTCGCTCAATGCTAAATCCTACTCCCAACTGAAAGACACTTGTTTTTGTACTGATATAAGTTTAGTTGATTATGATAACTGACTGAATTATTAGTGTTTATGGTTTATCTAAAATAATTCTAAAAGTACTGAAAACTAGGTAAGCAGCTAGATTTTGGGTACTCAAAACCCCCAGGACTCGATAGCATTAACAATAATATCATACTAAAACTTGGAGGACATAATAAGTGGTCATTATTCAAAACTCATTCGTTGAGGCATTTCATCAAACACTTGGGGATCATGAACTTGAGCATGGGAATATCTTAAATATAGAAGCATAGCATGATTACATAACTAAAATTAGGAATTGGGGAATTCACATGAAATTCTCTTGAAATAGGACATGGGCGTTTCATCAAGATCATAGCTAAAACATAAGAATTTCTTAAACATAAGGGAACAATAGAGTTAGTTGGTAACATTCATAACTTGGGGATTCATCTTGAAATTGATTTAAAATGATATGAAAATTTCATCAAACATGTGAAAAGCAATAATTTAAAATATGAGAATGTTGCTAAAAATCATGAATTGGAATTAATCATGGAATTCACCTGAATAAGAATGGAAAACTCAAAGTCGTGCCATGAGGATTCCAAAATCTTGCATGAAATCACACATGGGATGAATTATCTCAAAAACACCAAGAAAACATGAAATTAAATCTTTTTTGAACATACAAAATTGCATAATAAGAATAAAAATCCACTATTTAATTGAAAAGAGGGTGTTTGGGCTCCATGGGTGAAAGGGGACCCATGGATGAACTCCCACATACCTTCAAACTTTAATATTGAAAGAGAATTAACCTTTTTTACATGTTCTTGGATGTAGAAACACAACTTCTTGGTTTTCTTAAAGAAGGGCTTGAATCTTGTTCTTGGGAATTATCTTGATAGGAAACCCTAATCTTATTTTTGAGAGTTTATGAGAGGATTTTTAGATGTTTAACTAATGAAATAGGAAAAAATTAACGCCCCTTGAGGGTTATAAGTCATGGGAAGGGTAGGTTTTTGAGGTGCGGAAAAGACCAAATACCCCTCTAAAGCTAAATAAGATTTGCTGAAATTTTTAGTTGATAACTTATCAACTAGTTGATGGCTTAAAATTTAGAATCACAATTTTCATCTTTAAAATTCATAAATATAGCACTCAAGGACTTTTAAAAATTAATTAAAACTTTAATTATTTCATGTCATCTATTGTTCAAAAGACAGAATAATAATCATAATTCTCATTTAAAAATAAGCTTTTGAAATGGGTTGAGTATCATATTTCATCATGTATAATCTTAAAAGTTGTGGATCCGTGCTAACAACTTTGCCATTTTCATGTGATTTATTTATGCCTTAAAAACCTTTAATAATACATAGAAAGAACGATAAACAAGAAGAAAAATTAATATAAAGTTTTTCACAACAATCTCCTCAATCCTTGTTTCAAACAATCATTAAAAAACACATAATTACCAAGTAAATTGACACATAATAATAATAATACTTAAAGTTAGGAGTGTTAAACATGCTTTTCTGATAGAGAATTCTTGATTAATGTAAGAGAATTAGAGCCTTAATATTGGAACCCTAGCCTATTTCGCTTCTAATAGTACGGGAAGTGTAGAATGAGACTTTTGAAATGAGAGGGTATGGTGCACGCCTAGAAGCGTGGCCCACCCCTCGCGTTTTGAGGCCTATCACGGGGCAGTCCCCTTGTGGTGCAGGGCTACCGTGTGGGTGAAGCAGTATCCCTCTGTGGTAGTCAATGCGTTGTGGGGCTATTTCTCAAGGCTCCCCTTGCAATGCTCGACCCTTTTTTAAGTCTAAAACTAACCCAATTATTTTAATACCATTCCAAGGTGTTCTATACTTGATCTAAAGGTTAATTAGGCTTGTTTCTAGCTTTATTTGGGTGCCTAAACATCTGGGGCATAGAATTGGTATATAAGTGTAATGACCCTTCAAGTTATTTTTTATGTTATCGCTTATCTTTGCCATTAGGGATTCTCCATAGGTTTCCTAAGTCATTTATCGCTTGCTAGGACTAACGGTTTGGTTACTGGGCAGTTCATTTGATTTTTAGATCCAATTTCTTGTTTGGAAGTCTTCATAGATTCTAAATGGCCATCAGTAAAAAACTTCAATGAAATAATCTTGGATGCCAATTTAGACTGTGCCAGCAAATCTAAAATATTAATTTTTGTCTAGATGGACATTTGGTTCGGGTTTTAATACACCAGAGCTCATTTCGACCTATTGGTCAGAAAGTTAAAAAATCAAAATATAAGTGTGGTATCCATATTTGGTCGAAACGACCTCGAATTTAAAATCCAACTTTTCCATCATGTCCAAAACATCAGTTTTATGCTAGGGGACCCTTTGTTAAAGTCCCAAGGTTTCCGAATTTATTTTAGGCTATTGAGTGGATTTTTATGAAAAATAAAACTATAGGTGCGAGATGCATTTTTTTCCTAAATGATCTTTGATGAAAGTTTTGATGAATCCAATGGATTTGAAATGTGGTTTACACTCATATTTCACTATTGGATCATATTATTTGGGTTCCAAATGAGTTATGAGGGTCAAAAATAAGTTTTTAACTTTGCTGTATGGGGATGCCATCTGTTCGCTGAGGGGTCTATAAATAGACCCCAAGGCCGCTAATTTGACCATTTTCTCTTCATTTTTGAGATCCTAAAACACTAAATGGATATGATAACTCAAAAATGAGTCTTGTGGGTGTCTAGGGAGCTTGGTAAACATCTTTTATCATGATTATTATCCAAATTAAGGTAAGATTTCATCACTTGATTGGTGAATTTCTTAATTCTTGACCCAAAACCCCAATTTAGATTAGAGCTTGACTTAGCCCAAAATTTGGTTTGTTTAGACCCATTAATTGAGAGTTATGATTTCTTGGTGATATATGAACATTTGGTTGACCTCAAAAATGTGATTTTCGTACGTGGAACCTACTTGGGGTTTTTGGTATCGTTTTAGGATCCAAAGCACAATAATAAAATATGGGTATTGTTAGATTCGTAATAATGAGTATATTATATTGTTAACAGTGTGATGACATTTTGGAAATTGAGAAGTAAATACGAGCATGTGGTGCTTAAAGTGTGATTTTATGATTTGGCCATGAGGTAGGCTTATGTCCACTTTCCTTCATAGATGATGTATGATATATGTTGCGTATGGATATAAATGTTAGTATTGATTATAAGTAAGATATATTATCCTTGATTGTTGATGTATAGGGAAATTAGATGAGGGTCTTGGACCCGTAAGATAGTATGCTTATAACCTTGTAGACTCGTATTGTCTTCTCCCTAGTTTAGATTGAATTGTAGCATGGATTTGTTACATTGCTAGATTATGGATGTGGTTTTAGTGTTGGAAGCATGATTAGTATATTTGATCTTATTGGGCTATTGTGGTATTCTTGGAATCATAATTTGGGTAGAATTGACTTAAGTTCCCTTATTTCTAGTTGAAGTTCCTATCGTAGGCTTGTATGTGGATTTTTAAGACCTCGTAAAGTTCTATCATAGTCTAAGCCTTTAGAACATGTAAAGTGAAGCCTTATTCCATCTCTAAAAGATTTAGGAATGACTTCCAAAGTTATTAGTGTTTGAACCATATAGAGTTTTTCTAAATTTAACATTTTATCATATGGAAAATGGAATTAGATTTCCAACGATACCAATTTCGTCCAAATTCAGTATCAGGGGAAAAAGTTATGGTCGTTTTTGATGATAGGCGAATTTACACGCCTATATCAATATATTTTGCCCATATTTGTGCCACGTTTTGAGAACAAATTATATATTTCATGCACTTTTAGTCCTTTTTCCTGTAAGTGAGCTAAAGAACATGATTAGCAAAGTTTCAGGTATAAATGATGCAAAATTCAGCATTTTGTGGATAACTTGACGCCAAAGAAAGCTCACGAAGGAAGGAAAGGGAGCTTGGACGCCTAAAGGACCAAAAGTGATGCATGGAAAATCTGTCCCGAGCTAAAACAGCATTTCTGAAGACTTTGGGGACTAGCAGTAACTTATTAGGATTAGGATAATGATACATTAACCTAGTACAATTGGGTTAAGTATTTCATTAGCTTATTAGGATTAGGATAATGATACATTAACCTAGTACAATTGGGTTAAGTATTTCATTAGCTTAGTAGGATTTGGTTAAGTATTTCATTAGCTTAGTAGGAATAGGATATGGGTATTATAAATACCCTATCATGCTAGAGGTTTTTATTCATTCCTCCCTTAGTGGAGAGATTGATTCCTCCCTTAGTGGAGAGATACATTCTACTTCTCAACTCCGAATTCTTCCATTAATTCTATTTTTCTTATTCTATTCATCTATTCTTAAATTCCGCAACAAGAGAATCGTTACGTTGCCTAGGAAATTCATGCCTAACGCCTACCTCTTGAGCCACACGAAATTCATCCTTATTGTGGTATGACAACCATGTCAATCGTGATCTCCTTCGCAATCATGGGTAACTAAACTTCTCTGTTGGGGTTATGGAAGCCAACTGAGATACTATCTATTGCTATGAGTTTATGAGTTTATAACACGTATGCTGCTTATATCATTATTCTCTTCATCTTAATCTACATTCTTTGTGGTTGCAAACACAAGAATACGCCAGTATAACATTTAACTTGTTCGAAAGAAAGGTTATTTGTCTAGAAAAGAGATAATGTCAAGGTAGTAGGGTCACATCCTAAAATCCCTATTAAACAGTTAGTGCCGTAACTGGATTAACCTCTTGGAGAATTCGTACCGGTAGACATGCTTTAAGCTCGAAAGAGTTAAAGTGAAATAATCCTCGAATAGGTCGAAAGACGCCTGGATTTACCATCGAATAAAATTCTCTATAAGCACATACATGTCTGAATTCAACACACTCATAGCCAATAGAGACGTATAACTCAGAAGGTGGACATAACCCCAACACCTCAATTCTCATTGTTTACAACTTACGTAACATTCTTCCTCTTTTTACTTTGCTATTTTCAGCTTTTACTTTATTGTTTTGGTTACACATACAATCCCCCTTTTTTACGAGACTTGCACTAAAAGTCTAGTAATCGTTGCTTACTTGTTGGCCAAGCTATTCCCTGTGGGATCGACACTCAACCCAGGTTGGGTTCTATATTTGCTAACGACCGCTTTACACTCCTACGAGAGCTGTAGATTGAGCGTTATCAAAAATTGGCGCCGTTGCCGGGGTATACGAGTGTCAACTAAGTTTGTGATAGTTACTAGACCCTTTGGTCAAAGATTCTCTTAATTTTACTTTTAGTTGTTGTTTTTGTTTTATTCAGGTTTGTTCAGTGCATCAATGTATGCACAACGTGAAATTGAAAGGATGGCTGTTCAAGTGCATCAACGGAATATTGATAATCCAGGTCGGGAAACAAATCCTGATGATGAGGACCTGGGCGATGAGGAGCTACTAAACCCACGGCATACTGCTGAGATGGTGGCACCCATGCAGAGAAGAGATCATCAAGCTAGGTTTTGGCCTGAACGTCGAGCTATATAAATACCGTTCGATGATGATGATGACGATCTGGACGAAGCTGGTGCCACAGGAGCCATTATTCCTCCACCATTAGCGCCCGGAGCCAAGTTCAACATCACTAGCACCATGATTCAGCTTTTGCAACTCAAGGGATTATTTGGTGGACTAGCAGGCGATGATCCGAATATGCATCTGATCAACTTTATTTCTACATGCAAGTCATTCGACAATCCTGGCATTGGACAGAATGCAATTCGACTATGCTTATTTCCATTGTCTCTGTCTGGGGAGGCAACTCTAAGGTTGAATGGGCTGACTCCTGATTCTATTACAAATTGGAGGCAATTGAAAGACGCTTTCCTAGAAAGATTTTTTCCGCCATCCAAAAGAGCACAGTTGAGAGATGAGATCACCAATTTTCGACAGCTACCAACTGAAGCTCTCCACGAAACATGGGAGAGGTTCAAGACGAAGCTTATGCGGTGCCCAAATCACCATATGACCAATGTCCACTTGATGGAGATATTATACAGATCTTTGAATTCGGTGACCAAGACAGTGGTAGATAATGCAGCAGGTGGATCATTTATGGACCTCACCTTTGTGCAGGCAAGCAATATGCTAGATCGGATGACAAAGCAAAGTAGAGCTTGGTATACCTGGGATTCTGAGGTAGCAAGCTCTACTGTATCTTTTGGCATGACTGCAGAGCAGAGGTGAAGACAAGAGGATCGTGACCAAGACATGGCTCACATGAAAATGCAGATGGATCTTCTTACAAAGCATCTATTATCAGGGAAGACCAAAAAATTCAAAGCTGTTGCAATCCGATTCCGAGGAAGAATCCAACTACTTGAACAATCAGGGGGGTTTCCGAGGTATTACCCAAGGAAACCAAGGTCGGAGCTATTATGATAAATCTGGATACAAGGACCGCGATCAAGGTAGTTGGAAGAATAATTCATACAGGAGTGGTTTGTATATTCCTCCTAGAAATCATGAGGCTGAGGCGTCTGATTCCGAAAAGATGTCTATGGAAGATATGATGGCCAAGCTATTGAAAGGAGTGGAAGCAACGAGCGCGGGAGTAACGGAGGTAATAAATGATTTGTCCTCCATGAAGAAATTAGTTGATTCTCATTCCAATTCAATCAAGCAAATAGAGCAGAAATTGAGCCAACTTTCAGCAGCACTCAATCAAAGAAAGGATGGCACTTTACCTAGCAACACTGTGCAAAACCCAAGGAATTATGGGTCATGCATGGCCATTACTATCCGAAGTGGTAAGGTGCTGGAAACTTCAGCAAAAAGCAAGCAAGTGGTTGACGAAGTAGTGGACAAGGCGAAAGGGGAAGATGCCGCAACAGCTGATCCTGACATCCATAACGTCACCCTTCACGATTTGCAACCTGAAAAAGATGAAAAATGGAAGCAAGAGGAGAAGAAATCCGAGGAGAGAACAATCCCATACCCACCACCACCTTTTCCTCAAAGATTGAAAAAGGTGGCGGATGATACGAAGTTCAGCAAAATCATGAATATGTTAAAGCAGCTGACCATTAATGTTCCGTTGGTAGAGGCACTTGAACAAATGCCTGGGTATGCGAAATTTATGAAAGACCTTTGGACAAAGAAGCGGGCAAAAAGCTATGAGTTGAAAGATGATGTTCATCACTGCAGCGCAATTGCTACAAGATCGCTAGTTCAGAAAAAGGCCGACCCCGGTGCTTTCACTATTCCTTGCACTGTTGGATCTATGAATTTATCCAAGGCATTGTGCGATCTGGGTGCTAGCATCAATTTGATGCCCCTATCCGTCTACAAGAAGTTAGGGTTAGGCGATCTGACACCAACCAATATGAGGCTCGTGATGGCTGATAGGTCGGTAAAACGACCTGTGGGTATCTTGAATGATGTGTTGGTGAAGGTTTCTTCATTTATATTTCCTGTAGACTTCGTTATTCTGGATTGCGAGGTGGATTCTGAAGTTCCCATAATCTTGGGACGTCCTTTCCTTGAAACTGGAAGTGTGCTTATTGACATGAGGGATAATGAGCTTTTGTTTCGGTTGAATGACGAAGTGGTCCGCTTTGATATATGCAAAGAAATTAAGCAACCCAGCGATATGGATGTGTTCTCCGTAGCTTATGAGGATAAGAAAGCATTATCTGTAAAGAAACATCTTACTGTTGAGCCATTGGCTGCTGCACTGCTGAATGTTGAGCATGAGGATGATGAAGATTATGAAGAACTTATGGGTGCTCTAACAGGAATAAGGTCTTATTATCATACTCCTAAACAGCTGGACCTTGATCTTACGAATCAACCATAACCAACAGCAAAGACTTCCAGCAAAGAGCCACTAATGCTAGAATCGAAAGAGCTCCCCGATTATTTAAGGTATGTGTTCTTGGAAAGAGAAATTATACTTCCGATAAGTGTGGCGGATGATTTAAGTGAACAGCACGTGGAGGCTCTCATCTCTGCTTTGATGAGGTACAAGAGAGCTATGGGTAGGAAGATTGATGATATAATTGGTATCCCTCCTGGGATATGTACGCACAAGAGTCGTATCGAAGAAGATTGCATGCCTACAAGTAAGTATCAGCGTCGTTTGAATCCATTCAGAAAACGATGCCCCATCTATCTCGACGAAGTCTAAGTACTCGAGGTAACCATGTCGTGCCACGATAATAAATAAGGCGCTAGATGGGAGGCAACCCATCATTTATCGTTTATTGTTTATCGTTTATTGTTTTGTCTTTCTTTCATTCTAGTACTTGTTTTGCTTTTGATAAATGAAAATCCAAAAATACGAGTCGTGCAATGACCAAAACTAAGGCGCTTGGTGGGAGGCAACCCATTGTACTAATCATTTTCATTGGCTTTGAGCAAATATAGGTGCAAGAGGTATTCAACGAGGAGATTGGTTTCAAATGACGATTTGGATGTATTGGAAAAGGTGGTAAGTTAGGTATAAGGATGCATAAGGCTATGGATTAAGAATTTATCATGCCAAAATAGGCATCGACGAAGGCTAGGCCTAGGTAAAACTAGGCCACGAATATTGCACAACCTATCCTATAGCCCAAGGTCTCGGAATCTAGTGTGCTATACACTATGCGCCGCCTATTCTTAAGTGTGCTATACACTATGCGCCACCTATGCTATAGCATTAGGTCTCAGTATCTCAAATGCTATACACTATGCGGCGCATATGTCCCTAAATGCCATGACCTATGCGCCGCATATGTCCCTAAATGCCATACACTATGCGCCGCCTATACTATGACTATGCCAAGCATTATGCACCGCATATAGGGCATTTTTGTCTCCAAAACCATTTGTAAATGGGTCAAAACCCGACCCATTCTCTTCCTATATAAAGGAGACTTAGTCTTGAAACACAAACACATTGAAAACCTAACTTAGGCGCCGCACATAACCTCCAAATCTTCTCAAAATTTTTCCTTTTGCTCTATTTCTTCACAAGAACATCTCCAAAGGCTTCAATCACATAAGTACTCTTTTAATATTCATCTATTTCTCGCAAGTACTACGTTGCTATGTCTATCATGAATTGCTATATCTTGAAGAAATATTGGTGATGTTAAAGTGTTTGAATTGTTGATGCAAAACCATGTGAGTGAACATGTACGTTAGGATAATCTTAACTTGTTTTCGACTTGAATTTGGTTTTAATTGCATTGTCATACTCTTTACGGAATTGCTATGGTGATGAACATTGCATAGTCTTGTCACTTGTATACCTACATGTTAGGCTATCCCGTTCATTGGGATACGACTTATAGTTGCCTACCGACATAGGAGGTTGTAATTGTTGATAGATGCTATCCCTTGATTCAATCTCTATGTAGTAGTCTTGATATATCTAACATGAAAGTATTGCAAAGATTACAAGAAGTATGACTGCTCTGATTTTATTGTTGGAATATAGAACCTAAAACGTATGTCGATGAAGTCTGAGTAATCGACCACTTTCACTTCACTAGTCTGTACCAACAAACTAAGTGTGGGGTGGTGCCACTACTGCTTGTTTATAGATTGTATACATCGAGATGATGCTAACATGACTCTATTGAGATCTCAGGTACAATGTCACCAAACGACAAGAAAAGCAACCACTTCACAAAGAGGCCAGAAAAGAGGAAGAAAAGAGCAAACTGAATCCTCCGTGCTGCAAATACCTCGACACACTCTTGGAATTAAGTGGGGTACTTATGAGGAACTTCTGAGGATGACAACTATGATGATGATTCCGATGCAGGGGGTATGATTCCGAACATAGAGGATGAGTCCGACTAACCAGGTTCTTCTTATTTATTTTCCACTGAGGACAGTGTGTCCCGTTTAAGTGTGGGGTGGTGGTATTTGCATGCTATACTTCTCTATCCACATTTTCATTTATGTTTTTTTTGTTTCTCTTTTTAGTAGTTATTTGTTTTTCTTTTTTTTAGTAGTTAAATTTTTTTCTTTTTTTTAGTAGTAAAAGTTTTTCTTTAGCTTCGCATGAAATTATTCTAATAGGCAGCATGAGATTATAACAAGAGTTTGTACAAAAATCATGACTATTGAGACGTTTAGGCTCTAATTGTGACTCACTATGTGATATTGTGTGGTTCAATTCCCTCATCTGTTGGGTCAAGAGTCTATACTACTCCCAATAAAGTCGACCATGTGCCTTGTGTGTGTGAGGATATTGTATATTCTATGTTTGTGGTTGATGCTAGAACTTGCCTGGTATGTATGCAAAGCGAAAATAAGGAGTGTAAGTTTAGGAGATGATTTAGGCATTTCTTTGGCAACCTATACATGTTTACCTTCGTTTTACCTACCCATGGACATCATCCTAGTTAAACCCTTTTGAGCCTTTAGCCTATTTCTTTGACAACCTCATATGTAAGCCTAATCCATTTTTTTTCAAGACCGTAATTTGATCCAAAATCCTAAGTGCTTTAAAGTGAAAAAGTCATGTGACGAAATAAGAGAAAATTGGGTGAGTATGATGCTCTAAATTGTAGTGGTACTTGAATGAGTTATGAAAAAAAAGTGCTATCATAAGAGGTATGTTATGAAAAGAAAAAGGAAAAGAAAGCTGAAAAGTGAGTTATGCTTAAAATTGCAAAACAGAAGAGGAGAACAAGGGTGGTAGAATAAAAGAAAGAAAGGTTGAAAGAAAAGTGTCAATGATACAATGTGATGTATTAAAGCGCTTAGGAACTTAGTCACTATTTCTGGCCAAAATAGTCGTACCCGTCCTTTAGCCTACATTACAACCATCAAAAGACCTATTTGATCCTAATCTTAGCATTCTGACATTTAGTGGAGTATTACACTAAGGGCAAGCCTATGGTCATCAGTTGCTGCATACGAATTCTTTATGAGAGCGAGAGCAAGGATATTTTGATACCCATGTGTGAAAAATATGCTATACTTGTCAGTGACTATGGGTAATATATTGTGAGACACACATGGTTGATGAGTTTTGGATAGTTATACATGATTCTTTGTGCCTTAACTTTTGAATATGAGTTGACCACCATCACGAGTCTATGCTAGAGGTTAAATGGTTTCTACTAATGATCGGAAGACTACTCTTTGTTGATAATTGTTGTGCTTGTCTTGACGAATGTTTTGTGTTGTTGCTGTGAAACCCTAAGTTGATGTTTAGAGGGACATGATATTTTGTTCGAGGACGAACAAAGCTTCATGTGTGGGGTGTTGATGATAGGCGAATTTATACGCCTATATCAATATATTTTGCCCATATTTGTGCCACGTTTTGAGAACAAATTATATATTAAATGCACTTTTAGTCCTTATCCTGTAAGTGAGCTAAAGAACACGATTAGCAAAGTTTCAGGTATAAATGATGCAGAATTCAACATTTTGTGGATAACTTGACGCTAAAGAAAGCTCACGAAGGAAGGAAAGGGAGCTTGGAAGCCTAAAGGACCAAAAGTGATGCATGGAAAATCTGTCCCGGGCTAAAACAGCATTTCTGAAGACTTTGGGGACTAGCAGTAACTTATTAGGATTAGGATAATGATACATTAACCTAGTACAATTGGGTTAAGTATTTCATTAGCTTATTAGGATTAGGATAATGATACATTAACCTAGTACAATTGGGTTAAGTATTTCATTAGCTTAGTAGGATTTGGTTAAGTATTTCATTAGCTTAGTAGGAATAGGATATGGGTATTATAAATACCCTATCATGCTAGAGGTTTTTATTCATTCCTCCCTTAGTGGAGAGATTGATTCCTCCCTTAGTGGAGAGATACATTCTACTTCTCAACTCCGAATTCTTTCATTAATTCTATTTTTCTTCTTCTATTCATCTATTCTTAAATTCCGCAACAAGAGAATCGTTACGTTGCCTAGGAAATTCACGCCTAACACCTACCTCTTGAGCCACACGAAATTCATACTTATTGTGGTATAACAACCATGTCAATCGTGATCTCCTTCGCAATCATGGGTAACAAAACTTCTCTGTTGGGGTTATGGAAGCCAAATGAGATACTATCTATTGCTATGAGTTTATGAGTTTATGACACGTATGCTGCTTATATCATTATTCTCTTCATCTTAATCTACATTCTTTGTGGTTGCAAACACAAGAATACGCCAGTATAACATTTAACTTGTTCAAAAGAAAGGTTATTTGTCTGGAAAAGAGATAATGTCAAGGTAGTAGGGTCACATCCTAAAATCCCTATTAAACAGTTAGTGCCATAACTGGATTAACCTCTTGGAGAATTCGTACCGATAGACACGCTTTAAGCTCGAAAGAGTTAAAGTGCAATAATCCTCGAGTAGGTCCAAAGACGCCTGGATTTACCATCGAATACAATTCTCTATAAGCACATATATGTCTGAATTCAACACACTCATAGCCAATAGAGACGTATAACTCAGAAGGTGGACATAACCCAATGCCTCAATTCTCATTGTTTACAACTTACGTAACATTCTTCCTCTTTTTACTTTGGTATTTTCAGTTTTTACTTTATTGTTTTGGTTACACATTACAATCCCCTTTTTTTACGAGACTTGCACTAAAAGTCTAGTAATCGTTGCTTACTTGTTGGCCAAGCTATTCCCTGTGGGATCGACACCCAACCTAGGTTGGGTTCTATATTTGCTAACGACCGTTTTACACTCCTACGAGAGCTGTAGATTGAGCGTTATCAAAAATTGGCGCCGTTGCCGGGGAATACGAGTGTCAACTAAGTTTGTGATAGTTGCTAGACCCTTTGGTCAAAGATTCTCGTACTTTTACTTTTAGTTGTTGTTTTTGTTTTATTCAGGTTTGTTCAGTGCATCAATGTATGCACAACGTGAAATTGAAAGGATGGCTGCTCAAGTATATCAATAGAATATTGATAATCCAGGTCGGGCAACAAATCCTGATGATGAGGACCTGGGCGATGAGGAGCTACTAAAACCACGGCATACTGCTGAGATGGCGGCACCCATGCAGAGAAGAGGTCGTCAAGCTAGGTTTAGGCCTGAACGCCGAGCTATACAAATACCGTTCGATGATGATGATGATGATCTGGACGAAGCTAGTGCCACAGGAGCCATTATTCCTCCACCATTAGCGCCTGAAGCCAAGTTCAACATCATTAGCACCATGATTCAGCTTTTGCAACTCAAGGGATTATTTGGTGGACTAGCAGGCGATGATCCGAATATGCATCTGATCAACTTTATTTCTACATGCAAGTCATTCAACAATCCTGGCGTTGGACAGAATGCAATTCGACTATGCTTATTTCCATTGTCTCTGTCTGGGGAGGCAACTCTATGGTTGAATGGGCTGACTCCTGATTCTATTATAAATTGGAGGCAATTGAAAGACGTTTTCCTAGAAAAATTCTTTCCGCCATCCAAAAGAGCACAGTTGAGAGATGAGATCACCAATTTTCGACAGCTTCCAACTGAAGTTCTCCACGAAACATGGAAGAGGTTCAAGACGAAGCTTATGCAGTGCCCAAATCACCATATGACCAATGTCCACTTGATGGAGATATTATACAGATCTTTGAATTCTTTGACCAAGACAGTGGTAGATAATGCAGCAGGTGGATCATTTATGGACCTCACCTTTGTGCAGGCAAGCAATATGCTAGATCGGATGACAAAGCAAAGTAGAGCTTGGTATACCTGGGATTCTGAGGTAGCAAGCTCTACTGTATCTTTTGGCATGACTGCAGAGCAGAGGCGAAGACAAGAGGATCGTGACCAAGACATAGCTCACATGAAAATGCAGATGAATCTTCTTACAAAGCATCTATTATCAGGGAAGACCAAAAAAGTCAAAGCTGTTGCATCAAAAGGAAGAGAGGAATCCGATTTTGAAGAAGAATCCAACTACTTGAATAATCAGGGGGGTTTCCGAGGTATTACCCAAGGAAACCAAGGTCGGAGCTATGATGATAAATCTGGATACAAGGACCGCAATCAAGGTAGTTGGAAGAATAATTCATACAGGAGTGGTTCGTATATTCCTCCTAGAAATCATGAGGCTGAGGCGTCTGATTCCGAAAAGATGTCTATGGAAGATATGATGGCCAAGCTATTGAAAGGAGTGGAAGCAACGAGCGCGGGAGTAACGGAGGTAATAAATGATTTGTCCTCCATGAAGCAATTAGTTGATTCTCATTCCACTTCAATCAAGCAAGTAGAGCAGAAATTGAGCCAACTTTCAGCAGCACTCAATCAAAGAAAGGATGGCACTTTACCTAGCAACACTATGCAAAACCCAAGGAATTATGGGTCATGCATGGCCATTACTACCCGAAGTGGTAAGGTGCTGGAAACTTCAGCAAAAAGCAAGCAAGTGGTTGACAAAGTAGTGGACAAGGCAAAAGGGGAAGATGCCGCAGCAGCTGATCCTGACGTCCATAACGTCACCCCTCACGATTTGCAACCTGAAAAAGATGAAAAACGGAAGCAAGAGGAGAAGAAAGCCGAGGAGAGAAAAATCCCATACCCATCACCACCTTTTCCTCAAAGATTGAAAAAGGTGGCGGATGATACGAAGTTCAGCAAATTCATGAATATGTTAAAGCAGCTGACCATTAATGTTCCGTTGGTAGAGGCACTTGAACAAATGCCTGGGTATGGAAAATTTATGAAAGACTTTTTGACAAAGAAGCGGGCAGCAAGCTATGAGTTGAAAGATGATGTTCATCACTGCAGCGCAATTGCTACAAGATCGCTAGTTCAGAAAAAGGCCGACCCCGGTGCTTTCACTATTCCTTGCACTGTTGGATCTATGAATTTATCCAAGGCATTGTGCGATCTGGGTGCTAGCATCAATTTGATGCCACTATCCGTCTACAAGAAGTTAGGGTTAGGCGCTCCGACACCAACCAATATAAGGCTCGTGATGGCTGATAGGTCGGTAAAACGACCTTTGGGTATCTATAATGATGTGTTGGTGAAGGTTTCTTCATTTATATTTCTTGCAGACTTCGTTATTCTAGATTGCGAGGTGGATTCTGAAGTTCCCATAATCTTGGGACGTCCTTTCCTTGCAACTGGAAGTGTGCTTATTGACATGAGGGATAATGAGCTTTTGTTTCGGTTGAATGACGAAGTGGTCCGCTTTGATATATGCAAAGCAATGAAGCAACCCAGCGATATGGATGTGTTCTCCATAGCTTATGAGGATAAGAAAGCATTATCTGTAAAGAAACATCTTACTGTTGAGCCATTGGCTGCTGCACTGCTGAATGTTGAGCATGAGGATGATGAAGATTATGAAGAACTTATGGGTGCTCTAACAGGAATAAGGTCTTATTATCATACTCCTAAACAGATGGACCTTGATCTTACGAATCAACCATCACCAACAGCAAAGACTTCCAGCAAAGAGCCACTAATGCTAGAATCGAAAGAGCTCCCCGATTATTTAAGGTATGTGTTCTTGGAAAGAGAAATTATACTTCCGATAAGTGTGGCGGATGATTTAAGTGAACAGCACGTGGAGGCTCTCATCTCTGCTTTGATGAGGTACAAGAGAGCTATGGGTAGGAAGATTGATGATATAATTGGTATCCCTCCTGGGATATGTATGCACAAGAGTCGTATCGAAGAAGATTGCAATGTCCAGGATGACGGACCGTCACTAAGATCGTCAAACTGAGGCAGTGTGGCCTTTTCCTGACCAACTTGCGATAGATGATCTTATGGGCTGTCAGACTAGTGACGGACCATCACTCTGACCTTTGTAAATCCTGTTTAGTATTTTTAAGTCATTTCTGAAAATTGAGTTGAGATTCAAGGTTCCTAAACCAAAAGCTTCAAGAACCCTCACTCAAGAGTTTGTAAAAGAGCCTCAAACAAGCTTATTCATCTGAAGTCAAAATCTAAGGTATGTGGGATTTGAATAAGGGTAATCCTTTCACCCTTGTTCCCAAAAGCTTATTTTGATTTCAAATTTCTACAATTTGTGAGGTTTTTCTATGAAATTCAGTTAGGGTTTACACCCACTATCATTCATTGCAAGATTTTGATATTTCCTATGAATTGAGAGTTGAATTACATGATTTTAATTGTATTTCCATGCCTATTGATGAAAATTATAGATTTCTAGATACCTTATGAGTAATTGCGTTCTTAAGCATGAATTTTGAATTGTTGACTTGAGATTTACTGTTTGGGTCAATAGACCCCCTTTTTAAGATTTGTTGTTCAATATTGTTTGGGTCATAAGTACCCCATAGCCAAGATATTTTTAGATTTTAATTAAAGATTTAACACCTTTTGGGTCTAAGCTAAGATAGGACTCCACACTAGTTATGCTTTAAAGAAAAGAGAAGTATATTTGGTCTTTATTATGGACCCTTGAATTATTTTAAGGTGGATTTTCTAAAAGTTCTGAGCTTAATTATGGAAGTGGTATTTAGCACCGAGTTGGGTATGATTCCAAGGTCTCATACCTCAGAACTACATGCCCCCATTGGTTTCTGATTTACCCCAAGTGGATTAAGATAAGTGATCACTAAAAATAAGGTTCTACTCGATGACAAGGATAGAACAGCTCTCCCTAACATGGGCAAGACGTTGGAATCCATGTGGTTCACATGGTTTATGTCGGTTAGAAGAAACTCCCAAAGTCGTTCCCTATTCTAATTAAGATAAAATTTTCCTAAGTTCCGAAGCTCTATAAGCTCTAAGTTTAAAGAAGCCCTTCATTCTCTACAAGACAAAAGTATAAGTTTTGAAAGCTAATGTTTTAAGATTTTTTTTCTTACAAGTTCTGAGATTAAGATGGAGAATATAGGTTTTAGGCTAATATAATTACTCACGAGATTTGTATGCTGTGAGTCATTTATAGCTGCATGCATTATTTCTATTAAGATTGGCAATATTATTTACTTAAATGCATACACCCCCATATACTCAGTACATCCTCAAAGTACTGGTCCACATATACGTCGGTGTGCTACATTGTCTCATAATGTAGTTTCAGGTGTTTAGTCTCAGCAGTGACCATGATTTTTGAGTGCCTTTTGCTACATTTCACAGTTGGTGAGTCCTCATAGTTCAAGGACCTATATTTTCAGCTTTCCCTTTCCCATAATGTTTTGAGTTTTACTTTTAGATCATTACGAGTTAGTTAGGGGTCTATCCCAATGGCTCTCTAGTTTGAGTAGTAGAGGCTTTATCAGACTAGACTGTCAGTTTAAGTTGTGTTCCAGATTATTAGTATTTTGCTATTTAGACATTATTTCCAGTTATTTTGGATTATGGTTGACACAATAAAGTATTATTATTTAGCTTATTTATCCTAATGCAAGTATTAGAAGTAGTAATAGGTTCAAAGGGTTAGCTTAGGGCTACTTGTAGCCTTAAGCACCGTGTGACATCTCGAGGTGGGATTTTGGGGAGTTACAAACTTGGTATTAGAGCCTAAGGTTTAAGGAGTCCTAGGGAGTCTAACAAGCCACGTTAAGTAGAGTCTTGATCATTGGTGTGTAGTGTGCCACATCTATGAGCAAAATGCTACAAGATATTTTAGGAAAAAGTCACCTCTTTCATTCAGAATCTATAGTGCTTTCAGTTGTCTCTCTCTCAGCTATTAATTCGTACTCTCTTATTTCAAAAAATGCCCCCCCCCCGAAGAGCGAATTCCCACAAAAACAATAACGAGCAACCTCATCCTGTTGATCCCTTGAATAAGACTGTGTCTCATGCTGAGTTTTGGGTGGCCTTTCAGGCGTTAGACAAAGCAGTCACTGCAAATGTTCAGGCCAATAACCAGGCCGCAGTTCCACATCAGTAGAGAGGTGACTTTGCTACTGCTAGGATCCATGATTTTATATGGATGAATCTTCCAGAGTTCCATAGGCCTAGGGTAGGTGAGGACCCGCAGTTATATCTTGAGGAGGTGAAAAAAATCACCCAAGTAATGTATATTTCTGAGGAAGAGAGTGTAGAGCTGGCATTTTATCATCTGAAGGACATTTCTTATGACTGGGTTGTTGCATGGAGGAAGAATAGAGGGAAAGATGTTGCCCCTATGACTTGGCAGGTGTTCCAGGATGCGTTCTTGGACAAATTCTTCCTACTTGAGATGAGGGAAGTGAAGATTAAGGAGTTTATGAACCTAATGCAAGGCTCTTTGACTGTTAAGGAGTATTACCTTAAGTTAACCAGTTAGCCAAGTATGCTCCTGATTTGATAGCTGACACCTGAACTAGTATGAGAAAGTTTATGATAGGTGTGAATGGTTTGGTGCTGAAAGAGTGTAGGACTGCTATGCTTATTAGGGATATGGATCTTTATAGACTGATAATGCATACGCAATAGATAGAGGTAGACAAAATAAGGGAAAGAGATAGAGTAGGGAGAAACAAGAGGGATAGATCTGAGCAGCATGAGTATGGTCAAGCTAGGTACCATGGAGGGAACCTTCCACAATTTTAGAGTCGATCGTCTATGCCAGCACCTTCATCAGCTATTGCTCCAGCATTCAGAAATAGGTAGGAGCAAGGGAATAGGCCTTCTATGTCTAGTTCACAGAACAGTGTAAGTAATGGGCCTAATTATCCTTTTTATGCTAAATGTGGTAGGACCCATCTAGGCGAGTGTTTGGCAGAGCAGTGAGGTTGTTTTTGTTGTGGGAAGATGGGCCACAGACTTAGAGAGTGCCCGCATGCCAGGCCGGGGAATAGAGATATGTGACCCCAGACTCTAGCCCCTCCTCAAGGTGCTTCATCTAGTACTGCTGGCGATCAGTGCCAAAACAAATTGTATGCCTTACCATCCCACCAGAAGAAGAAGAATTCTCCCGATGTTGTTACTGGTATGCTCCATGTGTTTCACTTTGATGTTTATGTGTTGTTGGAACTTGGGTCAAGTTTTTCTTATGTGACCCCACTTGTAGCTGTGAATTTCAAAATGAGTCCCGAAAAGATCCCTGAGCCTTTCCTAGTTTCTACTCTAGTAGGGGAATCAGTTATTGCTAAGCAAGTGTATAAGAAGTGTCCTGTCACTGATTTGCATAGAGTCATATTTGCTGATTCGATAGAGTGGGATATGGTCAATTTTGATATCATCCTGGTTATGGATTGGCTTCACTTTTGTTATGCATCTATAGACTGTCCTACCTATGTGGTTAAATTCTAGTTCCCTGATGAGCCAGTTTTTGAGTGGTCCAAAAGTTCAGTATCTCCCAAGGGTCATTTTATCTCCTATCTCAAAGCTAGAAAGCTAATATCCAAGGGTTGCACCTATCATCTAGTTAGAGTTAAAGACACTAAGTTTGAGACTCCAACTACTCAGTCAGTCAATATAGTTAATGAGTTTCCGGATGTTTTTTCTAGAAGATCTCCTAGGGGTACCTCCCAATAGAGAGATAGAATTTAGGATTGACCTTCTCTCCGATACATAACCTATTTTTATTCCTCCATGCCATATGTAACCCGCAGACCTTAAGGAGTTCAAAGAGCAACTCAAAGATATTTTAGATAAAGGTTTTATAAGGCCCAGTGTCTCTCCTTGAGGCGCACCTATCCTATTTGTGCAAAAGAAAGATAGTTCCTTGCATATGTGCATTGACTATCATCAACTTAATAAGGTCATATTTAATAATAAGTACCCTCTTCCAAGAATTGATGACATGTTTGATCAGTTGCAAGGCACAAGTTATTTCTCCAAGATAGACCTTAGATCCGGCTATCATCAACTTAAAGTAAGGGAGTGTGATATCCTAAAGATAGCCTTCCAAACCCGTTATGGTCACTTTGAGTTCCTAGTCATGTCTTTCGGTCTAACCAATACTCCAGCGGCTTTCATAGACCTCATGAATTGAGTGTTCAAGTAGTATTTTGATATATTTATCATAATGTTCATAGATGATATCCTTGTTTACTCCCGCACTGAGAACGACCATGTGGATCATCTTAGAATAGTTCTGCAGACTCTTAGAGATCATCACTTGTTCACTAAATTCAGCAAGTGTGAATTTTGGCTAAGGTTAGTAGCCTTTCTGGGTCATGTTATTTCAGCCGAAGGCATTAGGGTTGATCCCCAAAAGATAAAATCTGTAAGAAACTGGCCTAGACCTATTTCTCCGTCTGACATTAGAATTTTCATGGGTCTAGCTAGCTACTACCACCGTTTTGTCTAAGGTTTCTCTTCTATTACTTCCCCCATGATCCATTTAACCCAAAAGAAAGTTAAGTTCCTTTGGTCAGATTCTTTTGAGAAGAGTTTTTAGGAGTTGAAGACTCGACTCACCTCAGCCCCTGTGTTGACTTTGCCTAATAGTACGGATGGTTTTGTGGTGTATTATGATGCCTCGAGAGTTGGTTTGGGTTATGTGTTGATGCAGAGAGGTAAGGTTGTAGCCTATGCCTCTAGACAGTTGAAGCTGCATGAAAAGTATTACCCAGCCCAGGATCTTAAATTAGCTATTGTGGTTTTTGCTTTGAAAATATAGAGACACTATCTATATGGTGTATATATTGATGTGTTCACTGATCAGAAAAGCCTACAGTATACGTTTAGTCAGAGGGAGTTGAATCTTAGACAGAGGAGGTGGTTAGAGTTGCTAAAAGATTACGATATGAGTGTGCTATATCATTCGGGCAAGGCCAATATAGTGGCAGATGCCCTTAGTAGGATTTCTATGGGAAGAGTGGCTCATGTGGAGAAAGATAAGAAAGACTTATCTCGTGATGTACATCATCTGGCTAGATTGGGTGCTAGGTTGCTTGATTCCACTGAAGGGAATATTTTGGTGCAGAGTAGTTCTAAATACTCTTTAGTTTCAGAAGTGAAGGAGAAGAAAGACTTAGATGCTAGTTTGGTCATATGGAAGGTGCCAGTTAAAGATCAAAAGGTGGAGATTTTCTCCCAAAGAGGGAGATGGTATGTTGAGATATCAGAATAGATTATGTGTTCTGGGTTTTGGTGACTTGAGGCAGAGAATTATGGCTGAGGCGCATGGTGCACAGTATTCCATTCATCCCGATGCTACCAAGATGTACCTCGACTTCCAAAAAATTTATTGGTGGAGTGGAATGAAGAAGGATATAGCAGGGTTTCTGGAAAAGTGTGCAACGTGCCAACCGGTTGAAGTAGAGCACTAAAGATCTGGTGATAAGTTGAAAGAGTTAGCTATACCCACTTGGAAGTGGGAAGAGGTGAATATGGATTACATGACTGGTTAATCTCTTTCGCGTCATCATCATGATTCTATTTGGGTTGTTGTAGACAGGTTGACTAATCCGCATATTTTCTACTAATGTATACATCTTATACAGCTGAGGATTATGCTAGATTGTATATCCAGGAGTTAGTCAGGTTACATGGAGTTCCCTTGTACATCATCTCGGATAGGGGAACTCAGTTCACTTCTCAGTTTTGGAGAACATTTCAGAAGGGTCTTGGTGCCCAAGTTCATTTGAGTTTCACTTTTCATCCGCAGACAGATGGTCAAGCTGAGAGGACCATCCAGACTTTAGAAGATATATTGAGGGCATGTGCACTTGATTTCAAAGGTAGTTGGGATGAGCATTTTCCACTGATTGAGTTTGCATATAACAATGGTTATCACTCTAGTATTCGGATAGCCCCGTTTGAGGCTTTGTATGGTAGAAGATGTAGATCACCCATAGGTTGGTTCAAAGTAAGTGAATGTAACACCCCGAATCTGGTACCCAGAATGCTACACAATGCTTATGATCCCAAAGAACCACAAGCTAACCCATGACTGATATCTGTACCTGTATACTGCATAATATACTGTATAATATAGAAACATGCATTGAAATACCATAATGTTCAAAACTATAACATAAGATTTGATAAATCATAACATATGGATGGGGTATAAAATACCTAAATCAACGAAACTAACTAACTAAACATGATAGTCTAAGAACCTCTAACTGACTGAACTTGTCTGAATAAGGAGTTGATGGTACATGTCCTCAACTAACTCCAACTAATAAATTAATTAATGAGATAATAAAAGAATGATCATGTCCTCAGAAGATGAGGACTCATTGCTAACTCTGACTGTTGAGACTGGAATGCTACTGATGCTCTTGAGCTCATGTTTCTGAACCAATGGTATAAAACACCATAGCGCAAATCCGTCAGTACTTTGAATGTACTGGTATGCATGGGAGGTAGGCTAAATACATGGGGTTCATATGCATGAACAATACTGGCTAACTGACTAATATGAGCATGAGAATACATGAATGAATACATAGTAACTATATCTGAAATCGTATTCTGATAACTAATATGACTGATAATTGAGTTCTGATGTCTGATATAACTGATAACATGAGTGATTGCATCTGACAGTCCCGAATCTGATGGAACTAGATGAGTTCCGTACTGTTCAAATTTAACTATATCTGATAGTGCTGAATCTAAAGAACTATCTGAGTTCTAATATTGAGACTAAATGATTGTATCTGACAGTCTTGATTTTTGTAACTGCAATTGGAATGGTGTCAATACCGCGCTACTGGTAAGGACGATCTGTAAGTAACCCTCATATAACAAGTAACTCTAGTGAGAACGGTGGGAACCCTCATATAACAGGCTATGATGTCTTAACCTACGCTGCATAAGTAGTTCTGGAATGCAAGGATTGCTTCTAAGAATCACACCATCATATAACAGGCGAGTTCCCATTCTTAGGTTCACTCGCTGCTAATTTCTGCTCCCATCTGAATAGACGTGAACATGGATTACTGAATTGAGCTGGACTGAGTTAACTGAGTTCCATTGACCGACGAGACAGTATTGACCAAGGAATGCCATCACCGAAAATGATATGACCAAGGAATGCTACTGACCTTAGCCAAAACTCACACTTACTATATTTGGCAAACAACTAATGATCTATGAGAGTCTGAAGTATGATTCTGAGATGGTCTGTATGACCATATTCACTGTGGGAATAGACCAAAATATCATCTATAAAGACTATAACAAACATATCTAAATACTGATTGAACACACGGTTCATCAAGACCATGAAAACTGTTGGGGAATTAGTAATACCAAAGGACATGAGTAGGAATTCTAAGTGACCATAACGAGTACGGAAAGCTATTTTTGGAATGTCACATTCTCTGACTCTGAGCTGATGATAGTCTGATCTGAGGTCTATCTTAGAGAAACAGCTGGCACCCTGAAGTTGGTCAAACAAGTCATCGATTCTGGGAAGTGGATACTTGTTCTTGATCATAACTTTATTAAGCTGACGATAACCGTATTTTTTGCACACGAATAATACTGGTGCGCCCCATGGGGACACACTAGGCTTGATGAATCCCTTATCTAAAAGATCGTTCAACTGTTCTTTAATTCTTTGAGTTCTGCTGGTTCCATTCTATATGGTAGGATAGATATAGGCTGAGTATCTGGAATAATATCAATCCAAAGTCTATTTCCCTTTCGGGAGAAATTCCTGGAAGATTTTCAGGAAAGACATCTGAATATTCACTCATGACTTGGACTGATTCAAGGCTGGGAGTCTCAGAACTGAAATCCTTAACATGAATAAAATGATAGAAACATCCCTTAGATATTATTTTCCTTGCCCAAAGGTAGGGAACAAGCATACCTCTGAAAGCTGAAGTACTACCTTTCCACTCAAGGATGAGTTCATTCGAAAACTAAAACTAAACTATTCTGTTTCTACAGTCAACGGTGGCATATCAGGAATGAAGCCAATCCATATGGAGAATGACATCAAAATCAGTCATCTTTACTTTGACTAAGTCTACTAAAGTGACTTTCTGAAATATCGTAATCGGACAGTTCCTGTATACCCATCGGGCTATGATGGTTTTACCCACTGGGGTAGAGACTGAAAAGAAATCTGCTAGAATTTTGAGACTGACTCCAAAATCAACTGCTATATAGGGAGTAACAAAAAATAAAGAAGCTCTTGGATCTAGCAAAGCATAAAGATGCACTTGAAATATCTGTAATGTACCAGTAACCATATTAGGAGAATTTTCATGATCTTGTCGGGACTGGAGAGCATAAAGTCTATTTGGGTGTTGCCCACTAGTCGCACTGGAAGTGGCACCCTACTGATTTGGGTGACCGGACTGAGCTGAGGGATGATTCTGCTGAACCTGAGGACCTGGATAAGGACAATCTCTGACTCTGTAACCTAGCTTTCCACATCCAAAACAAATACCACTGTAAGCTCTGCAAATACCCTAATGGTGCTGGCCATAAGTCTGGCATAGAGGATAGGTGTGGGCACTGCTAACACTGCCGGAAACTTAGAGCTTGGCGCTCTATCTTTGTTACCATCCCTGAACTTAGGAGCTGGAGCATTAGCTAAAGAAGGAACTGGAACTGATGAATTAGGACAAAACTGAGAATGGTTTCCTCCTTCTGATTTGGGCTAAGCAAACTTGAAACTACCTATCCTTACTCTCTTATTCTGCTTCTCCCTCATCTTAATCTTTTGATCTTCTATCTGCTGAGCATGAGTCAAAAGCCTGGCTAAAGTCATGTCACTATTCAATATCACAGACCTACACTTATTAACCATACTATCATTTACCCCAGAAACAAACTTACTCATCTTTGCCCTACTATTTGAAACCACATGAGGGGCATATCTATCTAATTGAGTTAATTTAAAAAGAACACTCTTTTACCATCATGTTGCCCTGCCTGGGGTTGATGAATTCTAATACCTTAGCCTCTCTCAGCTCTTGGGGAAAGAATCTATCTAAGAATGCGATGACAAACTCCTCCCACTCAATAGGTCCTATATCATCTGGCCTTTTTGATTTTCGGTGCTTGTACCAAGTATGAGTAACATCCTGCAACTGATATATAGCTAGCTCAACACTCTCACTAGGAGTAACCCCAATGATGTTTGTAACCTTTTAAACCTAATCGATGAATTCCTGAGGGTCCTTATCTGACTTAGACCCAAGAAAGAATGGAGGATTCATTCGGGTAAAATCTCAAATCCTGGTTGCAGATGAATTGGCCACTGGGCTGGCCAGAACGACATCTGGTTATTCATTCTAAGCACCAATTGACTGATCAAGAGTACGGAATGCAACTCTAAATAATGCATGAGAAATATGTTCGCCCAAAGGTTCTTCAGCTGAGGGGCTGACTGATTCTCATTTCTTCTTTTAGGAGGCATATTCTTTAGAAGAAAAGGATAAAAGGATTAGATTGAGAGATTAGCTTAAGATTATGCTCACTGGAATGACATGAATACTGAAAGAAGGGAAACTGATCCTAAAGCACCTCATAGCCTCATGTACATAAATATGGCGCGCAACACACCCATGCACAAGACTCTACTAGATGCGGCTTTCAGACTTCCTAGGACTATATTGAACCTTAAGATATGATACCAGGTTTGTAAAGCCCTGTATCTAGTACCTAGAATGCTATACGATGATCATGACCCCGAAGGACCACATGCTAACTCATGACTAATATTTGTACCTGTATACTGCATAATATAGTGTATAATGCGGAAACATAAACTGAAAGGCCATATTGAACTGTAACATATGATCTGATAAATCATAATATATGGATGAGGTATAAAATACCCAAAACAACTGAAATAACTAACAAAACATAATACTCTGAAAAAACAATAGCTGATTGAACTTGTCTGAATAAGGAGTTGATGGGATATGTCCCCAACTAACTCCAACTAATAAATTAATTAATGAGATAATAAAAGAAAGATCATGTCCTCAAAAGATAAGGACTCATTGCTAACTCTAACAGCTGAGACTGGAATGCTATTGATGCTCTTGAGCTCGTGCTTCTGAACCAATGGTATAAAAGACCATAACACAAATGTGTCAGTACTTTGAATGTACTGGTATGTATGTGAGGTAGGCTGAATACATAGGGTTCATATGTATGAACAATACTGGCTAACTGACTAATATAATCGTGAGAATACATGCATGAATACAAAGTAACTATATCTGAAATCGTGATAACATGAATTTACTAATAACTAATATGACTGATAACTGAGTACTGATATCTGATATAACTGATAACATGAGTGACTGTATCTGACAGTCCCAAATTTGATAGAACTAGCTGAGTTTTGTATTGTTCTAAGTTGACTGTATCTGACAGTCCTAAATCAGAAGAACTATTCGAGTTCTAATACAAAGATTGAATGACTATATCTGACAGACCTGAGTTCTGTAACTGCAATAGTGGGAAGTAGTCATCTAACTGATATGCCTCTAATACGCCATTATGGCTAAGTTGGGGTCCAATCTATAACCCCAATTAGAATAGTTTCAATACCACGCCATTGGTAAGAACAATATGTGAGTAACCTTCATATAATAGGTAACTCTAGCGAGAATAATGGGAACCCTCATATAACAGGTTAAGCCACCTCATCTACCCTCATATAATAGGCTATGATGGCTCAACCTATGTTGGCTATGTAGTTCTGGAATGCAAGGATTGCTTCTAAGAATTACAACCTTATATAACAGGTGATTTCCCATCCTTAGGTTCACTCGATGCTAATTTCTACTCACATCTGAATAGACTTTGAACATGGATTACTGAATTAAACTGGACTGAGTTAACTGAGTTCCATTGACTGACAAAACAAATATTAAGATTACTGTGATTTCTGAGTTTTCCTGAGTCACATGACTAGCTGAATTCTACTGAACATGACTTTGCTAAGGATATCATGAAACATAACAATAGCTCTAGGTACCCAGCTAAATTTTTGGGTACAAGTACCCCCAAGAATCGATGAAGAGAAACTAACAAAGCATGACTTTCTTGAATACATGACCAACATCACAATACATAATTCATTTATTAAGGCATTTCATCAAACATTTGATATGCAAGAACTTCTACATGAATGAGGATTTCATATTATCATACTAGTGGGGCACTTTTTCTTCACATTGGCATTTAATCAAACACCTGGTGAGCATAGTATATGTAGACAACATTACACAATAATTAAACATCATGGCTCAACTCTAATTTCACCATTCAAGGGTTTAATCATGGATTCACTTGAATCTACACCTATACTAATCAATTCCACATAAAATTTATCACTAAAATATGGAATAGAATTCAATTGGTTATTATCAACATGAACAAAACAAACCCAACATGGAATTCATAAAAATCCATATACTTGAACTTTGAAAAGACATTCTTGGGCTTCATGGACGAAAGGAGTCCATGAATGAACACTATGCATACCTGGGTAGTGAGTTTCTTGAAGTTCTTAAACTTGAAGAATTTGAATCTCTTAGTTTCTTGAAGAATATTTGAAAATTTTTTGCTTAAGGATTGCTCTTAGGGAGAAAACCCTAATTTTAATATTGTAGAAGAATAGTAAATTTAGGAGCCTTGGTTGGATATTATTAGGTATAAAAATGGGTGGTAATAGGACAAAAAGCCCCTTTAAAATGACTTAAAAATAACTGAATGGGATGTGCGATGGCTCATGCGATGATCCATCGCTGGATCGATGGTCCATCGTTCCGACCATCACACGTGGACCAAGAAAAGGACTCACTACCTAAGTAGCAATGGCTTGGGCGATGGTCCATCGTAAGTTCGACGGTCCGTCAACCTGTCCATCGTACCTTATCTAGAAGGTTGCCTCACTGTCTTGGCAGCAATGGTCAAGGCGACGGTCCATCGCTAGGTCGATGGTCCGTCAACCTGGCCATCGCACTTGGGCGATTCTAATAGCTCTGAGAAAAATATCCATCACTTTTTACTCCGATACTGGATTTGGATGAAATTGGTATCTTTGGAAAGCTAATTAAATTTCCCATATGATAAAAAGTAAAAATCTTAAAAATTCCACGTGTTTAAAAATAAATTCATATTTCAAAGTAAGTTTTTAATATTCTTGGGATGATTTCAAGCAAGGTAGAAGTACTGGGTATTACAGTGAAGCTGTTGTGATTGGCCCTAATGCAGTGTTTGAGGCTATGGAGAAGGTGATGTTGATTAGAGAAAGGTTAAAAACAGATGAGAGTCATCAAAATTCATATGCATATGTGAGAAGAAGAGATCTTGAGTTTGAGGTGGGTGATTTCGTGTACTTGAACATTTCACCCATTAAAGGGGTGAAAAGGTTTGGTAAAAAGGGGAAGCTTAGTCCCCGTTATGTTGGCCCTTATAAAGTTTAGAGCTGTGTTGGGAAAGTAGCCTATGAAATTTAGTTTCCCACAGAGTTGTCAGCTATCCATCCTATCTTTCATGTCTCCATGCTTAAGAAGCACCTTGGTGATTTCGTTATGCTAACGTTCAACTTACACTTCAATTTAGTGCAAGGCGGTCGTCGTCAATATATTTACCCAACTTTTGGAGTCGGGGTCGAATCCACAGGGAACAATGTGAGTAGGGATTAAACTAATTTGAGACTATAGCTACAAAATGAATTCAAACAGATGATACGAAAAGATAAAATGGGGTTTTTTGAGATTAGCCAATAAATTTTTGGTCACTTTAACTTAAGTGTTCGTAATCAAGAGTTTATGAAAAACCAGAATTATGTTCACTAGGGGTTTTGGTACTTGACAGATGCTAATAGTAGTTCAAGATTCTCACAGTAGATAGGACAACAAGTTATCTTTATCGAAGTTATGCCTAAATGTCTCTCAACCTAGTTAAGAATTTAATTACCTAATCCTCTCGGACATAGGGAATTTATATTCATAGCCCAGATTTTACCTCAAGTTAATCAACCTTGTTATACTGCTGATTTTTAAATGGAGTATTTAAAATCCCCTGTTGATAATTCACTTCCCACTATATTTGATTTCTTTCTCAAGCAAATTAAAGTGGGTTCTATCTATTGTTTGCAACCAACAGACATTAATTAAAACCTCAGAATTATCAAGAAGTCCTACCACCTTTTGAATCCTGATCACTCAGCACTTTATCAAGCCCTAACCCTAGATCCCATAATTTAGGTTAATGGAATTTAGCCACTCATAATGCTAAAATTGAAACAACGAGTTGTATTCATGCTTTGAAAGTTAAACTTACCACAAGAAGAAGAATAACTAGTGAATCGCAGATTAGATCACAAAGAAATTCCTAAAATAATGATAATATTCTCTTCAAAGTATTTGTTTTTTCAAACCAAGAAATTAGAGAGAGAAAGTATCAAAGTATCATCAAAACTCAATGTGCGGGCCTCTCCAAGAAAACCCTAAACAAGGCTTTAAGTAGTTCACCCTAAATAAGGAAACAAAATAATAAAGTTTCAAAAATCCCTCAGATTAGGTGATGACATTTGTGATAGCCTATCAAGAGGCTGACAACTTATCACAAATGTCATCAACTCCTTCTTCAGTTTTGGCTCTTCTTTCTTAAGGTTGACGACAATCTGATGACTTATCATCTCCTTGAAGACCTACCACAAAATGCCATCAAGGCTCTACTTTAGTTCTCCTATGCTTCCTTGGGATGACAACATTCTTGACAGCTTATCAAACCCTTGACGACCTATCACAAAATGTCGTCACAACTTTCAACTTACGCCAATTCTCTGTCTACTACTGATTATAAAGCTGATAGCTTATCACGGGGCTAACGACTTATCACAAATTTCATCAGCCATACTTTTCTTAAGATTTCTTCAGATTTTAGCTTCTTTGCTTCCATTCTTGTTGGTTCTCTATCATATCATCTTCTACTACAAAATCAAACATAAAACAATTAAAAACAACAAAAGTTGCTTAAGACTTTGCAATTATTCTTAGTTAAAAGACTCAAATGTGTTAGCATCTGCTTACACATCACGTTGTAGTAGATCCTTCAGAGAGCTCAGATATACACATTAGTCTTTCGTTTGATGAGATTTCAATTGATATCCTAGATAAGCAGGTCCATAGACTAAGGAAAAAAGAAGTTCTCCTAGTCAAAGTTTTGCGGTGGAATCTTTAATTTGAGGGCGCTACTTAGGAAGCAGAAGCAGATATATGAGCCAAGTACCCACACCTTTTCTCTGTGAGTTCAGATCAAGATGAAGGTATTATTCTTCCTTAATTCAGTTCCTTTCCAATCAAAGTTCTTCTATGTATCTATTTTTCTGTAAGCTCTTGCACTTCCCGAAGTATTCAAAAGTTTAGGAAGATTTAAAGTAGGTTTAGACATTTGTTTCAGTTGTACATCCTTAGTCTTCGGTATTTTAGTCCAACTAGCGATATTCGAGGATGAATGTTTCCAAGTGGAAGATATTACAAGACCCCATAAAGTTTCCTCATAGTCTAAGCCTTTAGAATATGTAAAGTGAAGCCTTATTCCATCTCTAAAAGATTTAGGATTGACTTCCAAAGTGATTAGTGTTTGAACCATATAGAGTTTTCCTAAATTTGACTTTTTATCATGTAGGAAATTGAATTAGCTTTCCAATAATACCACTTTTGTCCAAATCCAATATCGGGGTGAGAAGTTATGGCTGCTTTACTAAGAGCTGTCGGAACCGCCCAGGTACGATGGGCAGGTTGACGGACCGTCGAGCTTGCAATGGACCATCGTCCAAACCATCATAACCAAGGTAGTGACTCCCTATTTTAGCCCAAGTGTGATGGCCAGGACAATGGACCGACAAGATAGTGACGGACCGTTGCTAAGACCGTCGCAACTGAGATAGTGTGGTCTTTTCCTGACCAACTTGCGATAAACGATCCGATAAGTGGTCAGACTAGTGACGGACTGTCACTTCGACCATCACAGATCCCGTTCAATATTTTTAAGTCATTTTTAAAAGGACTCTTTGGTCTTCTTCCAACCTTTTAATACTTAGATATATTCATAACAAAGAAAATAACTTCATATCCATCAAAAACATCAAGACCTTAGGTTTTCTCCCTCAAGAGCAAACTCAATTCCTTCCCCAAGAACTTTAAGACTCCACCATCATTTCTGAAAATTGAGTTGAGATTCAAGTTTCCCAAATCAAAAGCTTCAATAACCCTCACTCAAGAGTTCGTACAAGAAGCTCAAGCAAGCTTATTCATCTGAAGTCAAAATCTAAGGTATGTGGGGTTTGAACAAGGGTAATCCTTTCATCCTTGTGCCCAAAAGCTTATTTTGATTACAAATTTCAGCAATTTATGAGGTTTTTATATGAAATTCAGTTAGGGTTTACACCCACTATCATTCACTGCAAGATTTTGATATTTCTCATGAATTGAGAGTCGAATTACATGATTTTAATTATATTTCCATGCCTATTGATGTAAATTATAGATTTCTAGATACCTTATGAGTAATTGCATTCCTAAGAATGAATTTTGAGATGTTGATTTGAGATTTACTATTTGGGTCAATAGACCCCCTTTTTAAGATTTGTTGTTCAAGATTGTTTAGGTCATAAGTACCCCATAGCCAAGCTATTTTCAGATTTTAAGTAAAGATTTGACCCCTTTTGGTTCTAAGCTAAGATAGGAGTCCACACTAGTTATGCTTTAAAGACAAGAGAAGTATATTTGGTCTTTATTATGGACCCTTGAATTATTTTAAGGTGGATTTCCTAAGAGTTCTGAGCTTAATTATGGGAGTGGTATTTAGCACCAAGTTGGGTATGATTCTAAGGTCTCATACCCCAAACTACGTGCCCCCATAGCTTTCTGATTTACCCCAAGTGGGTTAAGATAAGTGATCACTAAAGTTAAGGTTCTACTCCGATGGAAAGGATATAAAAGATCTCCCCAATGTGGGAAAGACGTTGGACTCCATGTGGCTCACATGTTTTATGTCGGTTAGAAGAAACTTCCAAAGTCGTCCTCTCTAATTAAGATAAAAGTTTCCTAAGTTCCAAAGCTCTGTAAGCTTTAAGTTTAAAGAAGTCCTTCATTCTCCACAAGACAAAAGTATAAGTTTTGAACGCTAATGTTTTAAGATTTTTTTTGCTTACAAGTTTTGAGATTAAGAGGGAGAATACAGGTTTTAGACTAATATAATGACTCACGATATTTTTATGCTTTATGCCTCATTATACATGATCTATGAGACTTAAATTTCAGTTTTACTCAAGCTATGTGAGTCATTTATAGCTGCATGCATGATTTCATTAAGATTGACAATATTGTTTACTTAAATACATACACCCTCATATACTCAGTACATCCTTAAAGTACTGATCCACATATATGTATTTGTGCTACATTGTCTCATAATGTAGGTTCAGGTGCTTAGTCTCAGCAGTGACCGTGATTTTTGAGTGTCTTTGTCTATATTCTTCAGTTGGTGAGACCTCATGGTTCGAGGGCCTATAATTGCAGCTTTTCAGTTCTCATAGTGTTTTGATTTTTACTTTTAGATCATTGTGAGTTAGTTGGGGGTCTATCCCAATGGCTCTCCAGTTTGAGTAGTAGAGGCTTTGTCAGACTAGACTGTCAGTTGAAGTTGTATTCCAGATTATTAGTATTTTGCTATTCAGATATTATTTCTAGTTATTTAAGATTATATTTGACACAATAAAGTATCATTTTTTATCTTATTTATCCTAAAGAAAGTATTAAAAGTAGTAACAGGCTCAAAGGGTTAGCTTAGGGCTACTTGTAGCCTTAAGCACCTTGTGACATCTCGGGATGGGATTTCGGGGCTTTACAGGCTTACTTGAAATATACAAGGTTAACTAGATACCTTAGCCTAGTTTGGGGCATAGTGTACCTAATTAAGAAAATTGAGGTTTAGAAGTGGGATTGTCTATCCCGCTTACGCATAGACTTGTGTTAGTCATTGTGCAATTAGCTTCAGATGTTAGACATAGTTGAGACAAGCAAACCTTAGTATAAGGTTACTTCGTGACTTGAAATATAGTATTAATGTTCCTTGAATTATGACTTTCGAGTTATAGCTATGTTATTTCTTGTACAAATAATACGATAATGGGCCCAAAGAGTTGCCATTTCCTCTTAGACTTGATACTTGGCCCATAGAAATGCCATTTCCTCTTAGAATTAATACTTGACCCATAGAGATGACATTTCCTCTTAGACTTGATACTTAGCCCATTGAGATGTCATTTTCTCTTAGACTTGTTATCTAGCCCATAGAAATGTTGTTTCCTCTTAAACATGACGTTGGGTCCTTAGAGATGATTTTTCTCTTAGATGTAATGTTGGTCCAACAGAGATACTATTTCTTTTTTGATATAATAGTTGGCCTAGAGAGGTGATATTCATCACCATTGTGATAAATGACTTATAAATATAAAATAACATATAGTCATGTCATGCTTATTGATATTATTCCTCGAAGGTGGGAGATAGTTATATACTTATGGATATTATGCCTCATATATGTGAGATGCGTTCTAGATGTTTGATGATTAGAGATATGCTATGACTTATAAATATGATTATAGAGATAAGTTCCAAATATGTATATGGGACGAAGGACGTGATAATGATATTGTGATTATTTCTAACATATTATTGGGTCGAGGCCGATAGATAATATCTGTTGGATATCCATGAAGTGTTTATCCTTGTAGAGGATGCAGTTATTGTTCATGAATATATATATGTGTGTGCGTGTATGTGCATGTAAACATCTCTTTGGTACAGGACGGAGAAAGGTATGGTATGATGCTTATGATTTCATTGATTGAATACTGGTAATGACATGCATAGAAATGATACATTTATGATTATTATATCGGTTATTGATACGATTCTATCTGAAATTCGATCTTATGATTGTTCTTCCTAATTAAGGTATAAGCTACATGGTAACTAGTTGTATATTAGGTGACTATATTACTTGATGCTTAGAATTTTAAATATGTTAGTTAATGAGCCTTGCCTAGTAATATGGTAGCTAACGACTAGGTTTGATACGTGACTATGAAAATGAGTTTATCGATGGAAATGATATGTACCTATTGATAACAAGTTATAATGACGATTAGTTTTTAAGTGAGGATAACGTGGTAAACATTGCTAGGTGATAAGGGATGTTAGGGATAATGATACCTAGTTACTGATGTTGACTAGCTAATATCGAGGACTAGTTAATAATGAGAATTAATTGGAAAATGATTATTAGATATTGATTGGTGTTGGCTAATAAAAGATGTTTAGTTGGAAAATGATTAATAGTGAATAGATTACGATTATGGTATAATGGTGAACCTTGACTAGATGTTAGGTTCGTCTAATTATTGATTAATGGTTAGTTTATATTCCATGATTAATGATTATGTGAAGAATAGGTTAGATTCATAACTAGAGATCATGTGATGACTAGTAAACTAGCAGTATAATAATGAGTCTTGGCTAGTTAATAATGAGCAGATAGAATGTAATGATAAGATAGTTATCTTTCCGATGTTATAATTATGGTTGCGAGTATATTGGATTGATTCTGTGGACCAATTATATACCTATATTTATGCATTGATGATTAGAATAATGTATTGATGCCCAGCAATGTCGGAGGATACTTTGATGATATATTGATGTCCAGCAAAGCCGAAGGATCTTTGATGATATATTGATGCCCGGCAAGGCCGAAGGATACTTTGATGATTTATTGATGTATCTCAAGGCTGGAGAATACTATAATGATATATCGATACCTGGTAAGGTCGGGCGATACTATGATAATATATTAATACCTGAAAATATCAGAGATTGATCACGATAATGACGGTCATGATGATGACACTTATGATGAGATTATTGATATTAATTGTGTACCTTGCCTCCATTCAGACATTTCATCGCCTATCACCAGTATGCACCAATGTCTATCGGCTGGTATAGGAAAGTTGCATAGATATGGGTAAATAATATGCCTTTTGGTTATGTATGTTGATTGGAACTTTAGAGTCTGGGGCGGTAGGGGAACACATAGGCTCAGTTAGGTATTTTCTTTCTCGGAGTAGCGCATTATCAGGCTGATATTGATGTTATTATTATTATTATGATCATTATTATGGCTAGCTTTTGACAGATTCGTCATTGATCTGGTATCAGGATTCGAGGTATTTCTTAAACCTCTTCTATCTTATAAATGCACTATTTTGCATGATTATATCATGTCTAGCCATGAGGAATCAAAACCCTAAGTTTGATAGTATTAAAACCTTATAGTATGTTAATGAGGTCTTTAAACGAGGACATAATGATCTAGTTTATGCTTTGAGATGACATCATGTGTATATGTGTAGGCGTTCGTATATATATAAATCTAGCTATATGAAGCTATGGCACTATCGTATATCCCTTTCTTCATTGTTCTTATTGTATATGCGTTTCTTCGCTTTGCATATTGCTATATATATTTTTTCCTTCATTCGTATATTAGACTGGGATATATGGTATAACATTTATGTCTATTAAATGTAGCTGGAATAGGATAGCTTACCCTTGATACTTCCTTAGTCTTATTATGCTAGACTGTTGGACTTGAACAGGATAGTTGGCCCTTATTATTCACATTGACTTGTTATATGATTTCTGGACTCTTGGGTGTTGTTTTCATTCTATTTATATGTTGTATATATCTAATTTATCTTTGAAGATTAGTTGACAGTTGTCTACTGAGTACCACTCATTTGGTACTCATACTATACTTCTGCAGTCTGTAGATTATAACATGAGTTATCACCATTAATGTGTGTGTCATGCGAAACAGACATGGTAAAGAGACTTATAGTGATCTCCTGACGTTTAGAGTATTACTTATCTCTCTCTTATGTTTTAGACTAGTCTCTATAGTGTATTCAGAGATAAGTTGTATCAGTGTAATTCCTTTGACATTTCACCTTGGTATTCTTGATATATAGAAGCTCTTGTATTGATACCACCAAGTTTTGGGGGATTCACTTATGTAATGGTTCTTATCTCATCTATCTCGCATTCTTTTCTTTATATTATTGAGTAGTTCATTACTAGTCGCTTCGGACTACAGGTTGGCTTGCCTACGAATGGGTTATGATAGGCGCCATTATGATTTGAGAAATCAGTATGTAAAAAATTGGAATCAGAGCTTATGTTTCAACAGAATATCAGTACAAGAGCTAAGTGTTTAGTAGAGTCCTGTGGATCGGTATGGAGATAGACTAACCTATCTTCAGGTGGCTACAATGACATTTTAGGAAATTTACTTATTGACTCCCTATCATGTGCCCGCATTTCTGTGAACCTCAAACATATTCTTAGACTTTATTCTATCCCCGAAGGACGATGTGACATTGTTGTAGATGCGGATGAGTCCTCAACACGCATTTCTAGAGATTCAATACAGCATCAGACTATAGAGTCAAAGATAGATGTCAAAGATCTTCAGTGTCAACCATAGGATTTAGCGCCAATTTAGGCTCCAGTTGAGCTCGTGACTACTTCAGTCTTTGAGGCTCAGCATTAAGAATCTGATTCATGTGGCAAATTCCTCCAACCATGCATGACATTTGAGTCATCGATCAGTTCTTAGAGCAGAGTGGGTCTATTGGTGTTCATCAGGGTTCCTTACCAATTCTAAGTACGAGATTGAATTTCTTGAGTAGGCCAGACTTATTCATATGTTATATCCTTCTGAGTCGGACTTTGGTGCATAAATGTATTAGAGGGAAACCTTTCAAATGGGTTGAGCTGGCCTGACCCGACCCGGTGATCCCCCGGGCTACAGGGCTACCTATCCCAGGCTGGGCTAAATTTTTTGGGCCCTGTTGACCCGGCCCATAATAAACCCTGACCAAACCCGCCGGTTGCCCGGCCTAGTAAGTTTTTTTTTTTTTAATTCAAAATGGACCATTGGGGGGTTGGGCTACCATTTGGACCATTGGGCGTAACGGTATTATAGTCGTTTGGGACTACCAATACAATGGCCAAATGGCCATATATATATTTTTAAAAAAATATTTCAAAAAATTTCTTTAATTGAAAAAATTTTCTATAAATATCCTACACTTTCAAATCATTTTCCACACAATTCTCATTCTCTCAAATCTCATTCTCTATCATATATTCTAATTATCTCCGAAAGTGCTCAATTTTATTTTTTAATTTTGCGATTACAAATACAAGTGGAAGTTTTCTAAAGTCGCAACTTTCAGATACTTTCAAAATTTGGTATTGTCATTCCATCGCTTACTTTTAATTTTTAATGAGTGTATTAATTATTGAATATTTATTTTTATTATTTTTTGTATATTTTGAATATTTTTTAATTTGATTTATACTATGGATAAATTAAGAAACATTGGTAAAGTGTCAAAATATTTTGTTCCGCGTCACGACCCGAGCCTAGGCCCTAGCCGTGACGAGCATCCCGAACCATGAAGGCCCGGAACACCCCTTTCTCTATCTGGTTATCATGCACAACTTTCGTAATCATAATAGAATACGGAATTGAAACTGAGTACGGAAAACATGGTCAAGTTCTGCAACATTTCTGAATAATACTATCTGACATCAGTTTACGAAATCTCTACTAAGAACATAAACAACAGTCTGAAAAGAAACTGGGACAAGGCCCCCAGTAAACCAAAAACATAATAAATAAGATAATGCCTGACATAATTAGGCCTTCCGAATGATAGAAGGCTCACCACTGTAAATCAAGTCTGCAAATCCAAAAATGTCTACTAAGTAGCTGGACCCCTAGACTGTGCCTCAGAACCTTGAAGGAGGGGGGGTCAGCACAAAAGTACTGGCACGCGAAGCACTCCAAAAATAGTATAATGGAACATATATATATATATATATATATATATATATATATATATATATATATTAAGTGAAAGCAATTCTTTTCATCAAGACATCATGTAGAAAACTGTTTCTGAAAAATACATGGGCACTTTCTGAAAACATGAAACCTGGTTGTTCATTTCAAATCAAGATCTGTGTTTTACTTCTGAGTTAGGTGGTATTCCCCTACAAGTCTGAAATTCCACGGGCTGTATGGAATCCGCCATTGACTCGGCGGGGAAGCCCCCAACCCAAGTGTGCCGCAAGGGTTGGAGTGTCTGAGTCTGATACGCCACAGGACATTTAAGTCAGCGCATAATAGTATACCCGGGTCGGCAAACCACGGTTTTAGGCAATGAGTCGCTTGAACTCAAGCCCTCTTCGGGGGACCACCTAACATCTCTGTATGCCCTTTTTTTAACCTTTTCTATACATGTATCATTCTAAAATTTCTAAATCATGAAAGTCTAATAAAAATCAGATTTCTGAACTAGTCTGTGTCTGTTATGGCATTTGTCTGAGTTGGTATCGTCATACCAAGACTTGCAAGTCCTATTTCTGAGCCATAATGCATTTAGCACGATCTTTCATAAAAATATAGTTTCAGACCACCGAAGCATGTAATTTGCATTAAAGATGTCGTGTTCCGAAATTCAAGTCAAATCCATGCAAAACTTTCATCAAACATATGGTGGTCATGTGCATTTTGGAAAAACCATGCATTCTTTCATTACATGCATATTCAACATTCACAACCCTCTCTTTCGTGTTCAAAATCATATTCCAAACATAGCAAGAGTCAAAGCACTTCATATCATGATTTCCTTTTCTTTTCGAGATGTATTTCAAAACAATTTATATTACGTAAATCATGAAAAACTATACATTAAGAGAGGGGTTTCATAAAAGTCATGCTCTCAATTCATATTTCAGGACAAACACATATATACGTATACATAAAATTTTCAATCACTTTGGGGGAAAGCCAAAAGGCCAAAACAATATCATTAAAGCTTCTAAAACATGAGTATGTATATGAATTTGAAAACCCGATTCTTAAAACATGATTTCTCTTCCCATGAGATTTTAGGAAAACCCCACGTACCTTTTTCTCCACGAATTTTGGGTGTCTATCGAAGCCTACGTCGAGAGGATTCCGAATCTGTAATTTGTTTCACGAAGAAGTTTCAGAATGATCGGACCTTCAAGCTTATTTTCTCAAACCCTAGTTGCTTCTCCTCTTAAGTTCTTGAAGGATTAGATTTTGGGATTTTATAGGAGGCTTCAATGTTGTTAATAGGTCCAAATCCGTTTAGGAGTGAGTAATGATGATTTTGGGTTTTGTAAGGACTAAATTGCACTTAAAATAACTCAAAACGGAGTGTTTTCGTCACCTGAAACCATAAGTGTGCGCCGCCCTTTACCTTGCATAGATTAAGATAGGCGCCGCATTGTGTATCGCCTAGACTAAGGTAGGCGCCGCATTGTGTATCGCGCAACCAGTCCAGTGGCTATGTGTGATTGGTTAGGCGACGCACTCTTCTTTGCAAAGCCATAACTTCTTGCTCGAGTGTCGGATATTTGCAAAATTGGTATCGTTGGAAACTTAACTCGAAAACCTATCATTTGACACCTAGTAGGTTCTCTAATTCTACATATACAGAGAGTTATAGTCTATGGAAGCTGACACAATTTACAACGTCCACTAAAACTTAAGTCTAAAGTTCAGAAATTATAGTCTAATACATGCATGACTTTTTACGGGGCGTTACATTATCCCCCCTTGGGATCATTCATCCCCGAATGATGACGCGGGAATAGTCACACACGATTTTAAGTAGATTCATACATAGGAGGAAACATAAAGCAAGAATTGTACCTTCCAATTCGTTATTTGCTGGTTCAAATAGGCTTGGGTATCTCACTTTCATGTCATGCTCCGACTCCCAAGTTGCTTCTTAAACTTTCTGATTTCGCCATAACACTTTCACTGAGGCTATCTCTTTACTTCTCAATTTTCTCACTTGACGATCTAGGATTTCCACGGGCTCTTCCTCGTAAGACAAGGAATCGCTCACCTTGATCTTATCAATGGGCACCACCAAAGAGTGATCTCCAATGCACTTCTTCAACATGGATATGAGGAATACTGGATGAACAGAACCCAAACTTGCAGGCAATTCTAATTCATACGCAACTCCACCTATTCTTTTTACAATCTGATACGGGCCTATATAGAGAGGACTTAGCTTACTCCTCTTCCCGAAACGCATAACTCCCTTCATGGGAGAAACTTTGAGGAAAACCCAATCTCCAATCTCAAACTCTAACTCTCTTCTTATGACGTCGGCATAGGATTTCTGATGACTCTGAGCTGTCTTAAGTCGTTCCCTAATGAGTTTCACATCCTCCATTGCCTGATGAACAAGGTCAGGGCCATACATCTGCATCTCACCTACTTCATACCAGCCTATTGGAGACCTGCATCTCCTACCATATAATGCCTCGAAAGGTGCCATCTTAATAGTAGAGTGGAAGCTGTTGTTATAGACAAACTCTATCAGTGACAAGTGATCAACCCAACAACCTTTAAAGTCTATCACACAGGCCCTCAACATGTCCTCCAGGGTCTGGATGGTGCGTTCAGCTTGCCCATCAGTCTGAGGGTGGAATGTTGTACTTAAGTTCACCTGGGTACCTAGACCTTTCTGAAACGATCTCCAAAATTGAGAAGAAAACTGCGTACCTCGGTCGGATATAATGGACACAGGCGCTCCATGCAAACGGACAATTTCTGCAATGAACAGCTTAGCATAATCTTCCGCCGAATAGTTAGTCTTGACTGGCAGAAAGTGAGCTGACTTGGTCAGCCTATCTATAATCACCCATATAGAGTCATACTGATTTCGGGACTTCGGAAGTCCTGTAATAAAGTCCATATTGATCATTTCCCACTTCCACAAGGGCAACGCTATTTCTTGGGAAGTACCTCTTGGCCTCAAATGTTCTACTTTCACTTGTTGGTAATTCAAACACTTAGAAACAAAGTTAGCCACATCTCGCTTCATATTATTCCACCAAAACATAGATTTCAAATCATGGTACATCTTAGTAGAACCAGGATGAACAACATACCTCGAGGTGTGAGCTTCATCAAGAATTCTTTCTCTAAGCCCGTCGACATTCGGAACACATAATCTACCCTGAAACCTCAGAACGCCATCACCAACTTCAAAAGACATCACCTTCTGTTGACCCACATCTTTCTTGATTTGCATCAAGATGGAATCTTCAACCTGCTTCTCCTTCACTTCAGCACAAAGGGATGACTTAGCTAACTCATGAACAACCACCCCTCCATCTTCGGAATCTAACAGTCGCACTCCCATATTCGCAAGGCGGTGAATATCCTTCACCATCTCTTTCTTTTCTTTTTCTACATGAGAAAGGCTGCCCATAGACAACCTGCTAAGGGCGTCGGCTACAACATTTGCCTTGCCCGGATGGTAATGCAGGCTCATATCATAGTCTTTCAGAAGTTCCAACCACCGCCTCTGCCTGAGATTCAATTCTTTCTGCGAGAAAACATACTGCAGACTCTTGTGATCAGTGAAGATATCAACATGAACACCGTACAAGTAGTGCCACCAAATCTTAAGGGCAAACACCACAACCGCTAACTCCAAATCATGAGTAGGGTAGTTCCGCTCGTGCACCTTCAACTGCCTAGATGCATAAGCTACTACCTTACCATGTTGCATCAAAATGCAGCCAAGTCCCACACGGGATGCATCACAGTAAACCACAAAACCGTCAACACCCTCGGGAAGAGTCAAAACGGGTGCAGTGGTCAGTCTGTCTTTCAACTTCTCAAAACTATTTTCACATAAATCAGACCACACAAACTTTACCTTTTTCTGAGTCAGTTTAGTGAGTGGGGCCGCTATGGCTGAAAAACCCTCTACGAACCTTCTGTAATAACCTGCCAAACCCAAGAAGCTTCGAATATCGGTTGGAGTCATGGGTCTGGGCCATTTCCTTACTGCCTCAACTTTCTGGGGGTCCACTTTAATCGTGTCACTGGACACAATATGCCCTAAGAAGGCAATAGCATCTAACCAGAACTCACACTTGGAAAATTTGGCATACAACCGATGATCCTTAAGGGTCTGAAGAATGATTCGAAGGTGATCGGCATGATCCTCCTTACTCTTAGAATAAATCAGAATATCATCAATAAATACAATGACAAACGAGTTAAGAAACTGACGGAAAACTCTGTTCATAAGATCCATGAAGGCTGCAGGGGCATTAGTTAACCCGAAGGACATGACAAGAAACTCATAGTGACCATATCAGGTTCGAAAAGCTGTTTTGGGAATATCTGACTCCCTAACTTTCAACTGATGATAGCCCGAACGAAGGTCTATTTTTGAAAAACATCTAGCACCCTGAAGCTGGTCAAAAAGATCATCAATCCTAGAAAGAGGATATTTGTTTTTAATTGTGACCTTATTCAACTGACGGTAATCTATGCACATACGAAGGGAACCGTCTTTCTTACGCACAAAAAGTACAGGTGCACACCAAGGAGATACACTGGGGCGTATAAATCCGTTATCTAGGAGGTCTGCTAGCTGCTCTTTCAACTCTTTTAGCTCTGTGGGAGCCATTCTATATGGCGGAATAGAAATGGGACGGGTATCTGGCAACACATCAATACCAAACTCTATCTCCCTATCAGGGGGTATCCCTGGGAGATCTTCGGGAAAGGCTTCTAGAAATTCATTCACCATAGGGATAGACTGAAGAGGAGGATTTTCAACTTTAGAGTCCTTGACTCGAATAAGGTGATACAAGCAACCCTTAGAAATGAGTTTTCGGGCTCTAAGATAAGATATAAAGTGCCCTTTGGGTGCTAAAGAATGTCCCTCCCATTCTATCATTGGTTCATTCGGGAAAGAAAAGGTAACTATACGGGTCCTACAATCCAATATGTCATAGCATGAATGGAGCCAATCCATCCCTAAGATAGCATCAAATGCAACCATGTCCAACTCTATAAGGTCTGCCACCGTATCCCGACTACCAACAGTCACCACACAACCCCTATATACCCTTCTAGCAACAACAGAATCCCCTACCGGGGTAGAAACAGAAAAGGGTTTAGAAATCACACTGGGCTCAAACCCGAAACCAACAGCCACATAAGGGGTCACATAGTATAAGGTAGATCCGGGATCAAGTAACACACAGACATCACGGGAAAAGATTTGTAACGTATCGGTAACAACATTTGGGGAAGCTTCCGCCTCCTGGCGGTTGGTCAAGGCATATAACCGGTTGCGAATGTTCCCGACAGCTGATGTGGTGCCCTTCTGAGACGGGGGTAGCACTGTGGAATTGCCCTGAAACTTTGCACCACCAGCACTCCTCCTAGCAGATGGACAGTCCCTCTGAAAGTGGTCTGACTGACCACATGAATAACATACAAGTGTGCCCAACTGACATTTCCCCGGATGATTCTTACCACAATTTTCACATCACGAGTAAGTGCGATGCTGCTGAGCCACACTACCCTGCGACTGAGTATCTGGTGCTCTAGATCCATGAGGAGTCTGAAAGCTCTGAGTCTGTCTGTCTGCAGGGGGTTTGGGCGCTGGGGCGCTGGCTGCTGACTGTGTATTATTCCAAAACCTTGTCTTCTTCGACCACCTATTTCCCCAGTTACCACTCTGCGGCTGACTCTGGTGCCGATCCGCAGATTTAGCTCTCTTGGCCTGTCTGTCCTTCTCTCTAGATTCAGTGATCTTTCTCTTCTTCTCTTCCACCTGCTGCATGTGGATTGTCAGTCTAGCAAAGTCTAACTCCCTATTCAACATTGCCCCCTGGCACTCAAGTACCAGGTTATCAGCAAGGCCAGATGCAAATTTCCTCATCCGGGCTCTCATATTGCTAGTCAATTCTGGTGCATAGCGGGCTAGTTGATTAAACTTCAAAGTGTACTCTTGTACACTCATACTGCCCTACTTCAGATTCATGAACTCTTCTGCTTTGGCCTCCCTCAACTCCAGAGGAAAGAATCTGTCAAGGAAAGCTTCTACAAACTCACCCCAAACTATAGGATCAGCACTCTCACCTTTTGCATCTTCCCAGTCTGCATACCACTGATTTGCAACATCCTTAAGCTGATAAGTTGCCAATTCCACTCCTTCAATCTCATCTACATGCATTACCTTAAAGATCTTCTCCATCTCATCCACGAACTCCTGTGGATCTTCCTCAACCTTTGTACCAGTGAACTTAGGTGGATTCATCTTCATGAAATGCCCGACTCTAGTAGCCTCAGACGTAACGGATGCAGACCCAACATCTTCCGATCGTTGAGCCTGGTTAACTACTAGCTGTGTCAGCATATGGATAGACCGTCTGAACTCTGCATTTGAGATATCTCTCTGAGCATTTGGTGGACGGTTGACATTAGTCCGCGGAACCTAAGGTGAACTGGCTAGAACTGGAGGGACTCCCGGAGTAAGGACAGGTTCTGGCGTGGAAGCTCTATTACGGGTCCGCATCCCATGGGTGGGACGGACCACATCTGCCTGAGCACTCTGATCGACGTTGTGATGGGGAGGCATAGTCGTGTTTCACTGTAAGACAAGAGATCATCGATTAGGGGACAGTTTAGACACTGAAGCACGAACTAAATCACAAAGAAGGGAAACATTCCTAAACGCCTAGTAGCCTCCTGTTTATAAGTGTGGCGCGCTACACACCCATAAACAGAACTCTACTCAACGCGATTTCACAGACACCCTGGGACCATGAACAGTACTTTGATACCAAGTTTGTCACGACCCGAGCCTAGGCCCTAGCCATGACGAGCATCCCAAACCATGAAGGCTTGGAACACCCCTTTCTCTATCTGGTTATCATGCACAACTTTCGTAATCATAATAGAATACGGAATTGAAACTGAGTACGGAAAACATGGTCAAGTTCTGCAACATTTCTGAATAATACTATCTGACATCAGTCTGCGAAATCTCTACTAAGAACATAAACATCAGTCTGAAAAGAAACTGGGACAAGGCCCCCAGTAAACCAAAAACATAATAAATAAGATAATGCCTGACATAATTAGGCCTTCCGAATGATAGAAGTCTCACCACTGTAAATCAAGTCTGCAAATCCGAAAATGTCTACTGAGTAGCTGGAACCCTAGACTGTGCCTCAGAACCTGGAAGGAGAGGGGGTCAGCACAAAAGTACTGGCATGCGAAGCACTCCAAAAATAGTATCTTGGAACATATATATATATATATATATATATATATATTAAGTGAAAGCAATTCTTTTAATCAAGACATTATGTAGAAAACTATTTCTGAAAAATACATGGGCACTTTCTGAAAACATGAAACCTGGCTGTTCATTTCAAATCAAGATCTGTGTTTTACTTCTGAGTTAGGTGGTATTCCCCTACAAGTCTGATATTCCACGGGCTGTATGGAATCCACCATTGACTCGGCGGGGAAGCCCCCAACCCAAGTGTGCCGCAAGGGTTGGAGTGTCTGAGTCTGATACGCCACAGGACATTTAAGTCAGCGCATAATAGTATACCCGGGTCGGCAAACCATGGTTTTAGGCAATGAGTCGCTTGAACTCAAGCCCTCTTCGGGGGACCACCTAACATCTCTGTATGCCTATTTTTTTAACCTTTTCTATACATGTATCATTCTAAAATTTCTAAATCATAAAAGTCTAATAAAAATCTGATTTCTGAACTAGTCTGTGTCTGTTATGGCATTTGTCTGAGTTGGTATCGTCATACCAAGACTTGCAAGTCCTATTTCTGAGCCATAATGCATTTAGCACGATCTTTCATAAAAATATAGTTTCAGACAACCGAAGCATGTAATTTGCATTAAAGATGTCGTGTTCTGAAATTCAAGTCAAATCCATGCAAAACTTTCATCAAACATATGGTGGTCATGTGCATTTTGGCAACCCTCTCTTTCATGTTCAAAATCATATTCCAAACATAGCAAGAGTCAAAGCACTTCATATCATGATTTCCCTTTCTTTTCGAGATGTATTTCAAAATAATTTATATTACGTAAATCATGAAAAACTATACATTAAGAGAGGGGTTTCATAAAAGTCATTCTCTCAATTCATATTTCAGGACAAACACATATATACGTATACATAAAATTTTCAATCACTTTGGGGGAAAGCCAAAAGGCCAAAACAATATCATTAAAGCTTCTAAAACATGAGTATGTATATGAATTTGAAAACCCAATTCTTAAAACATGATTTCTCTGCCCATGAGATTTTAGGAAAACCCCGCTTACCTTTTTCTCCACGAATTTTGGGTGTCTATCGAAGCCTACGTCGAGAGGATTCCGAATCTGTAATTTGTTTCACGAAGAAGTTTCGGAATGATCGGACCTTCAAGATTATTTTCTCAAACCCTAGTTGCTTCTCCTCTTAAGTTCTTGAAGGATTAGATTTTGGGATTTTATAGGAGGCTTCAATGTTGTTAATAGGTCCAAATCCGTTTAGGAGTGAGTAATGATGATTTTGGGTTTTGTAAGGACTAAATTGCACTTAAAATAACTCAAAACGGAGTATTTTCGTCACCTGAAACCATAAGTGTGCGCCGCCCTTTGCTATGCATAGAGTAAGATAGGCGCCGCATTATGTATCGCCTAGACTAAGGTAGGAGCCACATTATGTATCGCCTAGACTAAGGTAGGCTCTGCATTGTGTATCGCGCAACCAGTCCAGTGGCAATGTGTGATTGGTTAGGCGACACACTCTTCTTTGCAAAGCCATAACTTCTTGCTCGAGTGTCGGATTTTTGCAAAATTGGTATCGTTGGAAACTTAACTCGAAAACCTATCATTTGACACCTAGTAGGTTCTCTAATTCTACATATACAGAGAGATATGGTCGATGGAAGCTGACACAATTTACAACATCGACTAAAACTTAAGTCTAAAGTTTAGAAATTACAGTCTAATACAAGCATGACTTTTTACGGGGCGTTACATTCCGGAAGTGGTAATGGTAGTAAAACAAGAATTGGTGGCGGTTTCGGTAGAGGTAGTTCAAGTAGTAGATATATCTGTGTGCCTCAGGTACCACTTAGTCAACATTTTGAGCAAGAATTAGGAGTAGGTGCTCACGATATGAATTATGCAGAAGCTTAGAAAAATTATGGTATACAAGAAGAAAATAAAGTATATGTGGTTAATTTAGATGAAGATGATGAAAATATTGGTGAGATACCCACAGTAGGAAATATTAATGTTAGATCTGAATTAGTTAATCTTCCTCCTTGTCCTTCCATTGTCCCAAATAGTCGTAGAAAAACTAGTATTGCGTGAAAAAATATTTCAACTATAGAAGGACAAACTAAGGTGCAATGCAATATTTGTCATCAAGTATATGAGCATAAAAGAGAAAGCAATATGTAACGCCCCGAATCTGGTACCCGAATGCTATACGGTGCTCATGACCCCAAAGGACCACAAGCTAACCCATTACTGATATCTGTACCTGAACACGGCATAAAATACTATATAAATATGGAAATAAAGGTTGTAAGGCCATAAGGTTCAAATTTGGTAAAAACATAACATTTGGGTGGGGAATGAAATACCCAAAACAACTATAATAACTGTCTGAACATAATAGTCTGAAAAGCCTCTAACTGACTGAACTGTCTGAATAAGGAGTTGATAGGACATGTCCCCAACTAACTCCAAATACTTAAATAAATTAATTAATGAGCTAATGAAGTAATGGTCATATCCTCTAAAGATGAGGACTCACTGCTAACTTTGACTACTGAGACTGGAATGCTACTAATGCTCTGGAGCTCGTGCTTCTGAACCTATGGTATAAAACACCATAGTAAAAAATGTGTCAATACGTTTGAATGTACTGGTATGCATGTGAGGTAGGCTAAATGCAAAAGGGTTTACATGCATAAACTATACTAACTGACTGGATAATATGAATGCAAAAATGCATGCATGAATACATAATAACTGTAACTGAATTCGTGACAACATGATTAATGAGCCTGAGTACTGATAATATGAGATACTGATAATGGTATAACTAAAATAACTGATACTGAGAGACCGTATCTAACATTCTAGGTTCTAATGGAACTTGCCGAGTTCTGTACTGTTCTGAATTGACTGTATCTGATAATCCTAAATTCTGTAGAACTATCTGAGTTATATTACTAAGACTGAGTGACTATATCTGACAGTCCTGATTCTATAACTGATACTGTGGGAATTAGTCATCTGACTGACATACCCCAAATAACGCATTATAGCTGAGTTGGGGTCCAATCTATAACCCCAATTAGAAGGGCATCAATACTATGCCACTGGTAAGGACAAACTGTGGGTAACCCTCATCTGATAGTATCCCCAAAAAAGAACAGTGGGGCCCTCATTTGACAGTGCTTATCCACCTCATCAACTCTCATCTGACAGTATTGATGTCTCAATCTATGCTGGATACATAGTTCTGGAATGCAAGGATGACTTCCAAGAATTACACCCTCATCTGGCAGTGTGTGTTCCTATCCTTGGGTTCACTCGGTGCTAATTCCTACTTCCATCTGAATAGACACTGTACATGGATTACTGAACTAAACTTGACTGAATTAACTGAGTTTCGTTGACTAACAGAATAGTACTAAGATTACTGTATTACTGAGTTTTCCTGAGTCACATGATTGACTGAGTTCTATGGATCATGGCTTGACTGAGGATATCATGAAAATATGACACTAACTCTAGGCACACAGCTATATTTTTTGGGTACAAGTACCCCTAGGACTCGATGGGAAGAAACTGACAAACCATGACTTTCTTGAACACATGACCAACATCACAATCCATAATACAATAAGTTGAAGATTTCATGAAGTACAAGTTCTAAAGAACCACAATGGCTACACATATATCCATACTTCATTGACTAATACATTTCATCAAACACTTGACATGCATAAACTTTTACATGAATGGAGATTTCATATTAGTATACTAGTATGGCACTTTTCCTTCACATAGGCATTTAGTTAAACACATGGGGAGCATGCTTTGGTTATACAATCATCAACACATCTAATAATTATGGATACATCAATCAACTTGTAAATTGAAGGGGGGTTTATCATGATTATTATGTAAATCTTCCTATGCTAGGTTCAATCATTGGAATATGTAATTTAAAACATGAATCAAAACCCCATAACATCATGAACATGAATTTCAATTCTATTTAAATCATGAACATTCATAAATACACAAATCTTGTATTTTGAAAAGAGATTCTTGAGCTTCATGGGTGAAAGGGACCCATGAATCAACACCTGACATACCTTAAATCTTTATTATATGAATATTGACGGAGAGACTCTTGAATTTGAGTAATGAATTTGAATCCCCAATTGAAAACCCTAGCTTTTTCTTGAGAGAAACTTGAGAGAAATACTATGTTTTAGGTGAAAAATGGTTGAATCATGTGCTATTGGGTTTAAATAGGATGGGGAAATTGACCCTTTTAACCCTCGAACACGTATTTTAATTTTTGTTAAAATTTCCTGACCTGGACCCCTGGCGCAGCACGGCGCTATCGCGCCGTGTCACTAGAATTTGACAACTGGTAAATTGGACGACGACGAGATGCGGGGACATCACAGAGCTTCACTGGAATTTGTCAATTGGGATTTGGGATCCCTCCGCGACGTGGTGAAATCATGGAGTCTTACTGGAAATTGACGAATGTTATTTTGGCTTATGGCGCGATGCGCCACTAACTGAAATAACGGTGTTTTACGACTGAAACTTTAAATCACCATAACTTCTTACCCGATTATTGGATTTAGGCAAATTTGGTATCGATGAAAAGCTTATTAATTTTCCACATGACAAAAAGTAAAAATCTAGAAAATTTCATGTGTATAAAAGTGGATTCATCTTTAAAACATGTCTTTAACCTTTTTTGGGGATAAATTCAAGCTAGGTAGAAGTACGGGGTATTACACAATCAAGAGGGTATAGGTTCGTTAATGAGATATTTAAGAGATAATCATGCTAGAGAGTTACTTATTGCAAAAGGTAGTAAGGCTGTTGATGGGCCAACACAAACTAGAATGAACCCAACAACCATTCGGTTAATTAAGAATTATAATAAATTAAAGAATAGGAAAGAAATAGCAAAAATGGTAGTTGTGGGTTGTTTGTCTTTCACTTTCTTTCTTTGGATACTTTTATTCATTATACTCAAGCAATGTATAATCTTATATTTAATGGTATTCCTAGATTTACTTGTCGGGCTGATATTTTTAGACTTCATTCACAATATGTTTATTATTTATCTACATTGTTAAAAAATATTCAATGTAGAATGTCTCTAACTTCTGATCTTGGTCGTTTTGTTAATAAAAATGATTATTTAACCATTAATTTTCATTGGATAGATAGTAACTTTGCTATGCAAAAATGCATTCTATCTTTTTTGTATGATAAAGATCGTAGACATACTAGAGATTTTATTTCCGAATCTATTAGTAATGTTGCAAAATTTTATGGTATTGAAAGGAAAATTTTATGTATTTTTTTTGATAATGCTTCTAGCAACAAGACTGCTATTAAAAAGTTAAAAGCTGAATTCTTTCCGCCGTTACCTAAAATATTTCATGTTAAGTGTGCTTGTCATATATATAATTTAATTGTAAGAGATGGTCTTGAATTTTTTGACATTTATATTGAAAAGATCCGGCTTGCTATTGACTTTATTTAAGAAAATAATTGAAAACAAAGAGTGAGAGAATTTAAAATTAAATGTGAATAAAATGGACTTAGACCGATATTTATGCCTGAAGAATGTGATACTAGAGGGAATGCTACTTAGGATTATTTAAAAACTCTCCTCGCTTATAAAGTTCCTATTACAATGACTTTTAACCAATATTGTGGTTCGTTTCCTGAATGTATGCTACATGATTCTCATTGGGCTGCAATTAGTTATCTTGTTATGTTTTTGGAAAAAATTTATATAGCTACAGTTGAATTTTTCGGTGCTTATCTTACTGTTTGTAATATTTTAGCATAAATAGCCAATATTTCTTCTTTGCTCAAAGAATATAAGAATAAAGAAGGTTACAAAGAAGTTGTTAGTGCTATGTTTGCTAAATTTAAAAAAATATTGTTATCTAATTCTCCCTATTTACTTGGTTGGTGCTATACTAAATCCATGTATGAAATATAATACTATGTACCACTTTAGTTCTATTATTTATTTTAACTTACAGATAAATCCTGAACCTAAATCTGATGTTGCAGAACAACCAGACTTGTTTATGGCTATGAGTGATGCAAACATTTACATAGAAAAATTATATAACCATTATGCCGATTTACTTGATGTAGTTGTACCGATAAATATCACTCCAATTGTCACTCATCATGCTCCCGAGGAGCCATCATCTTCTAAAAGGCTGACACATAGTGGTTTTCCTGATCACTTTATGATTTAAATGTTTGGAACAACATTGAGGCAGAAACTTACACAACAACTTCTTGGGAAGATCTTAAGTATTATCTTCGAATGCCGATAGAGGATCATAGAAGACGGATCAATTCGTTGGATTGGTGGAAGAATAATGAAAGACAATATCATGTACTTTTAAGATTTTCTAGAGATATATTGAATGTTCCAATGTCAACCGTTGCATTGGAAAGAGCTTGGAGATAACCGACACTCATTGGGGAGCAATGCTATGAATGTTTTAGTTTGCCTCAGAGATTGTATTAGAGAAGAATGAAGAAATCAAGGAATGGAGGTGGAGCCAAAAGATGAACAGAATCTTGAAGAAATTATGACTTCAAGGGAGAACTCAGCACAATCAAGTCCAATGCATGATTTTACCCCCATTGATTTTGACTATCCTATGCAAGTTCCCAATAATATTAACACGAATGAGTTGGAAAATATGATGCAAAATTTGTAAATTTTTCATTCATGTAAATTATAATTTTTGGATCATTTTGCAATAAATAAAATACAACATTCATTCACTCCTTACTTTGTAATTTTGTCCATTTAAATTGAATTTCTAGTTTGAATTAAGTACTTAGTTTTAATATATTATTATATTACTATCAAACTTTACACTAAGTAATAGAAAAATTAAACATAACAAATGTTGACACCTAATTTTTGCCCTCCATGACTAAGTTTATTTTCGAGTTCTTCGGTTCTTGAAAAAAATTACAACATTTATTTTATCTGAATAAAAAGATTTTCAAAGTATTTATTTAGGTAAATTTTTCATTTAAAGTAGCGATTATATATTATAGTATTCAATTATATGAAATTTTATAATTTTGTTACATAAATATTTATTTTACAAAAAATCGAATTTTAATCAAGGCTTATCTTGAAAATAAGTTCAAATTATTAAAATCTTAATTTAAATATAATTTATTCATAAAAATAATTTATTTGAATAAATATGTATTTGATTTTATTAAATCAAGTAGATCGGAATTAAAAGAAGTATCAATTCGTACCAAATTTTAATTTAATTTACCCAATCTATTAGATTTGGCCATAACTGAAATCAAATTGGTCATAATTGCAATGCAATCCACCAATTAATTTTTAATTTGATCAAAACAAATAAATTTAACTAAATTTTAAATCTCAATTGGCGTTATATTTTAAATAATCCCAAATTCTCAAAAATTCTCATAACTTATACCCAACTTTTACCAAAAATAATTTTAAATATTGTACAACATTGTTCAATTTTCCCCACATTATCTTCCACCTCACCTTATCTTCAATTTTAAAATTCCAAAAATACCCCTAAATGGATTTTATCCCACATTGGTGAATGACAAGAAATAAATCACCATCCTTTCCTATGAATACTTTTCTTCCACATTGATGGAGGAAAGGAAGTGAAACCTCATTATCTCCTATAAATACTACCACTACTTTGGTAGAAGGGGGCGGAAGGGGGAGTAAAATATAAGATTCAAGAGAGGTGAAAAATTCTTTTGAGCAAAACTAGTTATTTTTATTAAGTAAAAAATTTTGTTTCATAGAGTTGGTCTGCTAATAAAAACTTTTGAGTTGCCAGTGACGTTTTTCGGTGGTGGTTGATTCCGACGGAGCTCTTAGTCTCGTTTTGTTGCCCCCAAAAAAGTAAACACACCTTCCTTTTTTTAAGTATTATTATCATTTTCTTCATCTTTTTCTTCTCTGTAGTTCATAGTTAAAATTTTATTTGCTGGAATTTTTTGTTGTAGATGGCCTAGAAGTCCATAGGACATTGTGGTATCGATATTTTAATGTTCATGATATTAAAATGAGCTAGCAATAGTTGTACGTGCCTTTTTTTACTTTATTCTTTGATTATTATAGATAAAGTTTCAATCTTTGCTTAAAAGATGTACTTACTCTTTGTTTAAACTTATTGTTGGTGGATATGTCTGTTTTTAGCATGTAAAGTTATTTTCTTTATGTTGAAAAGAATAGTTAATATTGATTGTTTCTCATTTTCACCTTATTATTTTATTATTTTGGATAAACTTTAGATCTTTCTTGAAAAACATACTCATGTCTTGTTTAAACTCATTGTTGGTGGATATGTTTATTTTTAGCATATAAAGTTATTTTCTTTATGTTAAAAAGAATAGTTAATATTAATTTTTTTGCCTTTTGACCTTATTCTTTGGTTATTTTGGATAAAGTTTAGATCTTTTCTTGAAAAACATATTCATGCCTTGTTTAAATTCATTGTAGGTAGATATGTTTATTTTTAGCATGTAAAGTAATTTTCTTTATTTGAAAAGAAAAGTTAATAGTGATTGTTTTGCCTTTTATCTTTATTCTTTTATTATTATGTATAAAGTTTTGATCTTTGCTTAAAAGACGTATTCATGCCATGTTTAAATTCATTGTTAGCGGATATGTTTGTTATTAGCATGTAAAGTTGTTTCTTTTATGTTGGAAAAATAGTTACTATTCTTTCTTTTGCCTTAATAAAAATAGCAATTGATTAAGTCAAGAATTTGTCATTTGCTTGCTAATTATTTTAATGGATTTCAAAATCCTCATATAAGAGATGAGTACTAGCTTTATTTTCCATCCAAGATGTTTATTCTTCTTCTTTTTTTCCTTTTTTGGATGTTGTTAGTTTGTCAAAATGATGAAAAAGTTCAGATTTTTGTGACTAAATAGAATTATATAGATATTCTCGAGTCATGCATAATATGATTATTGAACAATATTTCACTTTTAGAGATGCTAAACTTTTATTCTGATTTTTTTACTCCCTTTGGATTGTTATACGTGTTCTTTGTGTGTGTAAAGACTTGATTCATATCTTTCTTTGAGCCATAATGTCAAAAGAGAATTAACGATGTCTTAGAACGATAAATCATAGGTCGTTACATGTTTTTCCTAAAGTTGGCCATGACTTAGATGTATAAATCTTCGTTAATTCATTCTTATTGAAATTTAAAGATTTACTTCCTTGAAAAGTTAGCCTTTATTTTCTTTTATTATATGGATTAGTTTCTATGTTTGTTCAATTTTAGAAGTTATGGGTATTTTTTTCTATTGCCTCATCCCTTTACTCTTGCAAACTTGTGTTTTATGTTCTCGCATTAATTTATTGAATATGAGCTTCTTTCTTTTACCTTTATTCATTCTTATATGAACATAAATTATGAGGCATGTAAGTGGGTATCTTTGCTTTGCATTTTATTTGTTGACTCTCATTCTTGTGCAAGTGTGCTTATCATTATCATTCAAAAATTGGTTCTTGATAGTTTCTTTGGCTTGGAAATATGTCACTTTTATGCCTTGAACGTATATAAATTTCTTTATCTTTTCTTTGCATACAAAAACATATCTCGAGTCCAAATAGACTCCTCTCCTCTTGCATTTTGTAATGGGTTAATGAGGCTCACCTCTTCGAGTCAAGCCCGAAGTTTAAATCCAAGGTCCACTGCATGGCGTGCGGGTCCTAGAAGATAGACGAAGAAGGAAAATGGGTCAAAACCCATTGATGAGGTCACTAAGAGACTTGGAAAATTTCAATTTTTTTATTATTGTCTTCTTTTTATTTATTCATTTAGTCATTTATTTATTCATTCATATGGGCTTTGAAGCCAAAGTTGTATTTTAAGATAGGTGAGGCGGATTTTGGGACTCAAAGGTCCGAAAACTAGCTTAGGACAGGTTGTGGGTCGAAAGCCCAATATTTAGATTAGGACAGGTGCAAGTGGGCCAAAAGCCTAATTAGATTAGGACAAGGTCTATTGATTTGGGCCCAATGGCCTAAGTCTTTTATTTTCTCCCCTTCCCCTTTTACATGCTTTGTTATTAGTTTGTTAGACTTAGTTAAAATCCCTACTAAATTATCCAAATCTATTTTACACAAGTCATTTCCTAAAATCAATCACTTTTCAACAATCAATCTTTTTGAAGTTAATCAAAAGATATTTTCAAACAGTCTGGATAACCGCAAGTTAGTAGACATTTTAGGTGCCTTAAAACCTTCCTAAAACATTAATAGGAACTGTTTACTCAGAATATTCAAATTTAAACGATTTTCTGTTTTGGATCGTTTAGAGTATTTTATAAAGGTTTCTTAATTTCTTTTCAAAATTAAGTGACGACTCTAAAAAAAGTCAATATTTTCAGCAAAACAAAAAACATATATACACATAATGAAAAAATAAATTTCTTTTAAGTTCAACACATTAAGCATTATTATATAAAGTAACATATTTTCTATAGACTCTAAATTATATATATTTAACGCATACATATACAATATGTTGTTTCAACTTTCAAGTGATATTTTAAGTAGTATATATTCTACAATGTCTATATATTTTTTATATATTAAAATAGTATATATTTAATGTGTATATATTTTTAAAGTAGTATAATACGTTTTAATGTGTATATTATTTAAAGTAGTAAATCTATTGTATTGTACATAAATATGTGTATATATTTTCTATAGACTCTAAAGTAGTATATATTTAATGTATACATGTGTATATGTATTCAAAACTAGTATATATAGCGTATATATGTTGTGTGTACATTATTTAAAGTAGTACATACATTATGTCATACATATATATGTGTATATATTTTCTATTGACTCTAAAGTAGTATATATTTAACGTGTACATGTGTATATATTTTCTAAAGTAGTATATATATAGTGTGTATATGTTGTATGTATATTATTTAAAGTAGTACATATATTGTATTGTATGTATATATATGTGTATATATTTTCTATACACTCTAAAGTAGTATATTTTTAACGTATACGTGTATATATTTTCTAAAGTGGTAAGCATATATATGTTATATTTGTATTTTTTAACGTATTTAAAATGTATATAGGTGGGTATATATAGTGTATATTGGAAAAAATATTTAATTTTGAATTTATTTTTTAGCTTTGACCAGATTTGACCAGACTAGACCAGTTTTGACCATTTTACGTATAATCAGGCCAGTCCCAATTTGTTTTAAAAAATATTGTTGGGCCCGGTATCGGACCGACCCATTAAAAAGGGCTCGAAATCGAACCAGCCCACAAACCAGTAAAACAACATGGGTCGGTTTCGGTTGACATAGCCTGACCCTTTTGACGGACTTAATTAGAGGATTAGTATTATCACTCCGTTTGGAATCAGAGCACTTAATAGCAGTTGATTCTTCCTTCCCTCAGGTTTTTGATTATGAGAGGACAATAGAGAGCATAGGTAGTAAGGCTTATGGAAGTGGCGGTAAGAGGCCATGTCATTAGTGTAGTGATATTGGTATGGTATTCAAGAGTGGGGATCCTTATGGTAGATTTCAGCTTTATTTGCAGCCTATCGATTTTACGCAGTTAGTATTTTGTACATTGAGATAGTTGATCAGATAGAGTTAGCATGTATTCCCCGTCTTCCTAAAGTTCTTGAGACAGGCTATGGTTGTGGAAGAATGGACATAATTGTAGAGATTTTTCTCAGTGTAAGTTGTCCAGCTATTTGAGCTCAGTTTGTATCCCCGTCATGTTGATGCTTCAGGAATTGATACGACTATAGAGAGATAGACTAGTAATCTAGAAAGTGTCCCTAATATGGAGTTTCTAGTCATTCAGCTCATTCAGATCAACCCCGTGATACTATGGAATCTTCAGTTAGAGATAGTGCATGTGGTGCCTCAGTTGATGATTTAGTCAGTCGATTTGAGTTGGACCCGTTTAGATTTATTTTCCCTATACCCATCAAGCGGGTGATTGTGGATGTAACCACGATTGGTGTACTTTTATTTCCCGTATTTATCATTTATTAAGTGTATTTTCTCCGTTTGTGTGCCCACAACGCCTTATGAATTTATTCTCATGTTTGCCTTATGGAATTTCAGCAGATGAGCTTCAGTTCTTTGATTTCTTTGTGATGAGACTGTGTGGACGCGACTCAGGTAATTTTCCTCCTATCTTAGAGTGGATGTCAGGTGCAAAATTTTAAAGGAAGTGTATATTTGGATTTAGAGTCAGTGTTATCTCTCATGACTTGGGTTGGTTTTAGCTTGGATGAGCCTTTGTTGATTTTTGTGGATATGAAAATGGTATCAGCATGTTGTGGTTCAAATATATGTGCATCAACCTTCTCGATTCAATTTGAGACCAATTAGCGGTTAGGTAGAATTTTAGTTGTTTGGATATAAAGTGGCAGTGCTAGTTGAAAAAAAGGATACCCATGGAAAATTCCTTAGAAGTGTTTTCTCTTCATGAGGGTATATAGGAAGTCATTCTTAGATCATGTAGGCTCAGTACCTCATCTTTTCGAGCTTTTGAGATTCTTTCTATCCGTTGACTTTCGAGAACGAAAGTCCTTTTAGTAGTGGATGTTGTAATGACCCTTCCGATTATTTTTATGTTTCCGCTTATCTTCGCCATTAGGTCTTCTCCATAGCTTCCCCAAGTCATTTATGACTTTTTAGGAGCAACAGTTTGGATACCGGGCAGTTCATTTGGTTTTTAGAACCAATTTCCTGTTTTGAAGTCTTCACTGGTTCTAAATGGCCGCCAAATAAAAACTTCAATGAAACAATCTCAAATTCTAATTAATACTGTGCCAATAGATCCAAAATATCGATTTTAGTGTAGGTGGATTTTTGGGTCAGGTTTCAATGCACCCGAGCTCATTTCGACCTATTGGTCGGAAAGTTGGAAAATTGAAATATGAGTGTGGAACCCATAATTGATTAGACCGACCTCGGATTCAAAATACGACTTCTCCATCGCATCTGAAACTCCGATTTTAGAACGAGGGGCCCTTGGTTAAAGTCCCAAGGCTTCCAGACTTATTTTGGGCTATTGAGTGGATTTTCATAAAAAATGAAACCATAGGTGTGGGCCTCACTTTTTGCCAAAACGTTCTTGGATGAAAGTCTTATGATTCCAATGGATTTGATATGTATTTTACACTCAAACTTCACTATTGTATCATATTATTTGGGTTTCGAATGAGTTATGGGGGTCAAAAACAAGTGTTTTATTTTACTGTCACGGGGATGTCGCATCTGTTCGCTGAGGGGTCTATAAATAGACCCCAAGGCCGTAAATTTGGGCATTTTCTCTTTATTTTTTAGAGCCTAAAATCCAAAATGGGTATGATAACTCAAAATTGAGTCTTGTGGGTATCTAGGGATCTTGGAAAACATTTTTTATCATGATTATCATCCGGATTAAGGTAAGATTTCATCACTTTACTGGTGAATTTCTTAATTCTTGACCCAAAACCCCAATTTAGCTTAGGGCTTGACTTAACCCCAAATTTGGTTTGTTGTCACCTATTAATTGAGGGTTATGATTCCTTGGTGATGTATGAGCATTGGATTGACCTCGGAAATGTGATTTTCATATATGGGACCCACTTGGGATTTTTGGTGTCATTTTTGGACTGGAAGCACAATATTGCAATATGGGTATCGTTAGAGCATGAAGTGCTTGAAGTATGATTTTATGATTTGGCCTTGAGGTAGACTCCTATCCACTTTTCTTCATAGATGATGTATGATATGTATTGCGTATGGATGTGAATGTTAGGATTGATTATGAGTAAGATATATTATCCTTGATTGTTGATGTTTTGGGAAATTAGATGAGGGTTTTTGACCCGTAAGATAGTATGCTTATAACCTTATAGACTCCTATTGTCTTCTCCCTAGTTTAGATTGAATTGTAGCATGGATTTCTTACATTGTTAGATTATGGATGTGGTTTTAGTGTTGGAAGAATGATTAGTATATTTGATCTTATTAGGCTAGTGTGGCATTCTCGGAATCATAATTTGGGTAGAATTGACTTAAGTGCCCTTATTTCTAGTTGAAGTTCCTATCTTAGGCTTGTATGTAGCTTACTTGACATCTAGAAGTTGAACTAGATATCTTAGCCTAGTTTGGGGCATAGTGTACCTAATTAAGGAAAAGGAAATTTAGAAGTGGGATTGTCCGACCCACTTAGGCCTAGACTTCTGTTAGTCAGTGTGGAATTAGCTGCAGATGTTAGACATAGTTGAGACTATTAAACCATAGTAAAAGGTTACTTTGTGACTCGGTATATTGTAATAATGTTCCTCAGATTGTGACTTCTGAGCTATAGCTATGTTGTTGCTTATAGAAATGATATGATAATAGGCCTATAGAGATGTTATTTCCTCTTAGACTTGATACTTGGGCCATAGAGATACCATTTCCTCTTAGACTTTATACTTGGCCCATAGAGATGGAATTTTCCTCTTAGACTTGTACTTGGCCCATAGAGATGCCATTTCCTCTCAGATTTGATACTTGGCCCATAGAGATGTCATTTCCTTTTAGACTTGATATTTGGCCCATAGAGATATTGTTTTCTCTTAGACATGACGTTGGGTCCTTAGAGATGGTTTTTCTCTTAGATGCAATGTTGGGCCTATAGAGATGCTATCTACTTTTAGATATAATAGTTGGCCTAGAGAGATGATATTCCTCATCATCTTGATGAATGACCTTTATATATGAAATTACTTATAGTTGTGCCATGCTTATTGATATTACGCCTCCTAGGTAAGAGATGATTATAAGTTTAATGATATTATGCCACATATATGCAAGATGCCTCCTAGATGCGAGATGATTAGAGATATGCTATGACTTATAAATATGATTATAGATATGAGTTTCGGATATGTATATGGGTCGAAGGACGTGATGATGATATTGTGATTATTTTGGACATATTATTGGGACGAGGGCCAATAGATGATATCAATTGAACATCCGTAAAGTGTTTATCCTTGTAAAGAATGAGGTTACAGTTCATGAATATATATATGTATGTGTGTATACACATCTCTCTGATATGAGATGGAGGAAGGTATGGTATGACGCTTATGATTTCATTGATTGAATACTGATGATGGCATTTTTAGATTCGATACATTCATGATTATTATATTAATTATTGATGTGATCCTAGATGAAATACGATCTTATGATTGTTCTTCCTAATTATGGCATAAGCTACGTGGTAACAAGTTAGGTGACTATAGTAATTGATTCTTAGAATTCTAAATCTGTTAGTTAAGGAGCCTTGCCTAGTAATATGGTAGCTAACGACTAGGGATGATACGTGGCTATGAAGATGGGTTTATCGATGGTAATGATATGTGAATATTGATAACAAGTTACAATGTCGATTATTTTTTAAGTGAGGATAACATGGTTAACATTGCTAGGTGATAAGGGATGCTAGTGATAATGATGCCTAGTTAATAATGATGCCTGATTACTGATGCGACTAGCTAATAACGAGGACTAGTTAATAATGAGGATTAGTAGGTAAACAATTATTAGATATTGATTGTTGTTGGTTAATAAAAGATGTTTAGTTGATAAATGATGAATATTGAATAGATTACGGTTATGGTTTAATGGTGAACCTTGACTAGACATTAGGTTTGGCTAATTATTGATTACTGGTTAGTTGTTATTCCATGATTGATGATTAAGTGAAGAATCAGTTAGATTGATAACTAGAGATCATGTGGTGACGAGTAAACTAGCGGTATTATAACGCCCTGAGAGCACACCCTGGGCGTCACATGGTGCTTACAGTCCCGAGGGACCACAAGCTAACCCATGAGCTAGTATCTATTGTGAGCACTGAATAATATAATCATAAATACGGAAGAATAACTAATATGCCATAAGGTTTTAATAACTGAATCAACTACTGAATCATGAATCCGTAGAAATAACTGTCTGAGTTTGATAAAATACTAAAATCTGAGGTAAACTGAATAACTGACTGTAATGGCTGAAAAGTCTCTAAACTATAAGAATGTGAGGTGATGAGACAGGCCCCAACTAACTCTACTAGATACTAGACTTAAATCATGAAATAAAATAATCCATCCTCAAAATATGAGGACTCACCACGACTACTGTTGATAGTCTGAAATGTCTAAGCACGGTCCTAGAACTGGGCGTCAGAACCTATGATATAATATATTATAGCACAAAAAAAGGTATGCGATCAGTACTTTGAATGTACTAATATGCTAAATGAGGTAGGCTGATATGCATGGTTTCATGAACAGGAATAATAATTATCTGAATATACATGTAAAGTATGGAATACTAAATAGAGAGCATGAAATCTATAGATACTATGTATGCATGAAAGTCTGTAAATACTGAAGATACATGAAAATCTGTAGATACTGAGGATGCATGACCAAGCACATAACATGAACTGAGTAAAATCTGTAAACTAAAATACTAAAATAACTGATATCTGTAAGCTTTGGTCAAACAACACTAAGAATGAATGTATGAACTGATTACTGGACTAAGACTATAAATGAGACTATGACTGAGACCTAAATGCCCCTAAACGAATTTTAAAACTCGAGCTGAAAATTGAACTCCCTGATTTTTGGCTCCAGCGCGATGCGCCACCATCGCGCCATGCCACTGGAAAGTGACAATTAGGATTATGCACTATGGCGCGATGCGGTGGTATTGCGTTGCCACTTTGGTTGGGACCTGGAATCTCACCGTGATGCGGCGGTATCGCAATGGAACACTGAAAAAAGAAAATTTCCATTTTGAGCCTTGGCACAACGCGCCATGATTGCGATTCCTTACAGGAAATTGACAATTGTCATTTAAACTGTCTCTGCGATGCGCTAGTGACCAAAATGACGGTGTTTAATGACTGAAAGTTAAAATCCCCATAATTTCTTACCTAGTTATCGTATTTGGGAAAATTTTATATCGTTGGAAAGCTAGTTGAATTTTCTACACAATGGCAGGCTCTAAACTAAAAAATACTAAGTGTTTCCAAAATTTTATATATGAATACTCATGTATTGGTACTTAAGTTATGCTAGGGAAATACAGGGTATTACAATATCTCCCCCTTGGGATCATTCGTCCTCGAATGAGACTAGTTAAGTTGAGAAAAACAGATGGACTGAGCTTATACACTGAACGTGCATATCTGATGCATAGAATAAACGACTGAACTAATTTGTAAATGGACGACTGACATGAACATGATGTGCGACTGAAACTAAGCATGATAGAGAGAAATCTTTAGAAGATTAGTACCTTAAACCGAATCTGAATTTGCGGAGAAAAGATGAGGGTACTTGGTCCACGTATCTACTTTTGCTTCCCAAGTGACTCCCTCAATGGACTAATTCCCTCAAAGAACTTTGACAAGTGAAACTTCTTTGTTCCTTAGCCTACAAACTTTATGAACAATAATTTCGATTGGAACTTCCTCATAGGAAAGACTGTTCTGAACATCCACACTTTCTAAGGAAACAACTACAGCTGGATCACCAATACACTTTTTCAACAATGAGACATGGAACACTAGGTGTACTGAAGCTAGATATGAAGGCAAATCAAGCTCGTATTCTACCTTTCTGTAATGACTAAGTATTTTGTAGGGACCAACATATTAGGGACTTAGTTTCCCTTTCTTGCCGAACCTCTTTACCCCCTTCATAGGAGATATTTTCTAGTACACAAAATCACTGACCTCAAATTTGAGATCCTTTCTTCTCACATCTGCATATGATTTTTGTCGGCTCTAGTCTACTCTAAGCCTTTCTTTGATCAACTGAACCTTCTCTAACGCATCAAACACCAAGTCAGGCACTATATTGTTTTTTAACCCACTTCAAACCAAATAATCAGAGATCTATATCTGCTTCTATTAAGATCCTCAAATGGAGCCATCAGAATACTGGAATGATAGATGTTATTATATGCAAATTCAACCAAAGGCAAGGGGTCATCCCAACTACCCTTAAAATCAACAACGCATGCTCTTAGCATATCTTCTAGAGTCTGAAAGGTCCTTTCTTCTTGATCTTCTGTCTAAGGGTGGAAGGTTGTACTGAGGTGGACTTGGGTACCAATAACCTTTTGGAATGCTTTCTAAAAGTGAGAGGCAAACTGGGTACCTCTATCTGAGATGATAGATAAGAGAACACCGTGCATACTGACCAACTCTCTGAGATAGAGCTTGGCATAGTCCTTGGCTGAATAAGAGGTATGGACTGGAAAGAAATGAGTTAATTTAGTTATCCTATATATGATAAACCAAATAGAATCATGTTGATGACGGGTGCGAGGCAAACCTGTCATAAAACCCATGTTCACTTCTTTCTATTTCCAAGTAGGAATACTGAACTCCTGCATGGACCCACTTAGTTTCTGGTGCTCAATATTAACCTACTGGAATATAGAGCACTTAGCTACAAACTCTGTAATATCCCTCTTTATCCCACTCCACCAATAGATCTCCCATAAATTACAGTACATTTGAGTGGCCCCTGGATGAATAGAGTAATGTGCGCCATGCGCTTCTGCAAGAATTCACTATCTCAAGTCATCTACACTAGGCACACATAGTCAACCCTGACAACGCAGTACCTCATCTCTCTTTTAGGAGAAAACCTCCATTTTTTAATCTCTGACTGATTCTTTCAACTTAAATAGACTGGGATCTCTATCTTACTTTTTCTTTACTTTGGAAATTAGGGATGATTCTGAACTACTCTGCACCCACATACTACCCTCTGCTGAATCGACTAAGCAGATACCTAGTCGAGCAAGCTGATGAACTTCCTCAGCTAATTTCTTCTTATCATCCTCAACATGAGCAACACTACCTATAGAAAGTCTACTAAGAGCATCAACCCCTGTATTGACCTTTCCTAGATGATACAGAACACTCATGTCATAATATTTTAATAACTTTAACCAACTTCTCTGATGCAAATTCAAGTCTTTCTGAGAAAATACATACTGCAAACTTTTGTGATCTATGAACACATCAACATGCACCCAATACAAGTAATGCCTTTAAATCTTTAAGGAAAATACTACAGCTGCTAGCTCAAGATCATGAGTAGGGTAATTCTTCTCATGGGGTTTAAGTTATCTGGAGGCATAGGCTATGACCTTGCCTCTCTGTATGAGGACATTACCTAACCCTACTCTAGATGTATCACAATACATAACAAACCTATCTGAACCATCTAGAAAGTAAGAACTCGGGCTGAGGTAAGGTGAGTCTTCAACTCTTAAAAAGTCTTCTCACAGAAATCTGACCACTGAACTTAACTTTCTTCTGAGTCAATCTAGACATGGGGGATGTAATAGAAGGAAACTCTTTAAAAAACTGACGATAATAGCCATCTAAACCCAAAAAACTCCTGATATCTAATGGAGAGATGGGTCTAGGATAGTTTCTCACCGCTTTGGTATTTTGAGGATCAACTCTAATGTCATCATCGAAAATAACATGACCAAGGAATGCTAATGACCTTAGCCAAAATTTGCACTTACTGAATTTAGCAAACAACTGATGAATTCTAAGAGTTTGTAACGCTATTCTGAGGTGGTTATGTATGATTATTTTTGCTACGGGAGTAAATAAGAATGTCATCAATGAATACTATGATGAACATATCCAAGTACTGCTTGAACACTCGGTTTATCAAGTCCATGAAGGTTGTTTGGGCATTCATGAGATCAAAGGACATGACTAGAAATTCAAAGTGACCATACCGAGTTCAAAAAGCTATTTTTAGAATTTCACATTCTCTCACTCTAAGCTGATAATATCCTGATTTGAGGTCTATCTTGGAAAAGTAGCTGCCACCCTGAAGTTGGTCAAACAAGTCATCGATTCTAGGAAGTAGATGTTTATTCTTGAATATATCTTTGTTCAACTGATAGTAGTCTATGCACATTCTGAGAGAACCGTCTTTCTTATGAAAGAATAAAATTGATGCACCCCACGGAGAGATGTCGGGCCTGATGAATCCCTTATCTAGGAGATCCTTCAAATGTTTTTTCAATTTTGTAAGTTCAGCGGGAGCCATTCTATGTGGCAGAATAGATATAGGTAGAGTATCTGGAAGAAAGTCTATTCCAAAGTCGATTTCCATCTCTAACTTCACAAGATCAACTGAGGTAACTTTCTTAGATATTATGATCGGATAGTTCCTGTATACCTGCCTGGCTACAGTGGAAACACCTACTGGGCAGACATTGAAAAGGGCTCTGCTAGAGTTTTAGGACTAACTCTAAAGTTAACGGTTATATATGGAGTTATAAAATAAAGAGAAGCTCCATAATTTAGTAAAGCATAAGCATGTAAGTAAAAGACCTATAACATACCAGTAACTACGTTAGAAGAATTTTTCTAATCTTGGCGAGGCTGAAGAGCATATAATCTATTCGGGCATTGACCACTGGTAGCACTAGAAGTAGCACCCTGCTGAGTTAGGTGATCGAATGGAACTGACGATTGATAGGAATGGCCCTGTTAGTAAAAATCCCTACCTTTCTTAGCAACTACTCAATACTTCCGAATTCCATGGCCTGGATTGCCACACCTACAGCACACACCACTACTCGCTCTACACTTTCCCTGATGGTTTCTCCATATTTTTGACATAGAGAATTTGTATGGGCACTATTAACACTTCCTTGGGACTTAGAGCCTACTTCCCTATCACCATTATCATTTTTGAATTTGGGTACTAGGGCACTGGCTGAAGAAGGTGCTGGGGTTGAAGACCTTTGATAAAACTCAGGACTGTTACCACCTTCTGACCTTGGTTGGTTGGAATTAAAACTACCCATCCTAACTCTCTTGTTTTCTCTCTCCCTCTCCTTAATCTTTTACTCCTCTATCTGTTGAGCATAGACCATCAGCCTAGAAAAGTCCATCTCCCTAATCAGCATTGTATTTTGCACTCCTTGACCATACTATCAGATATGCTAGACATAAACTTACTCATCTTGGACCTGCTGTTAGCTACCATATGAGGTGTAGATCTAGCTAACTGGGCAAACATGAGGAAATACTCTCTCACGCTCATGCTACCCTGCCTCAACTTAATAAATTCTAACACTTTGGCCCCCCTCAACTCTAATGGGAAGAATCTGCCTAATAAAGTTATGGCAAACTCTTCCCATTCTACAGGCCCTGCATCAACACCCCTATCAACCTTCCACTACTTAAACCAAGTATGACCTATATCCTGCAACTGATATACAGCTAAATCAGCACTCTAACTAGATATCACCCCTATAGCATCCACTACCTTCTAAACTATATCTAAGAAGTCTTGGGGATCCTCTTCAAATTGTATCCCGTGAAGGAAGGATGATTCATTAGGGTGAAGTTCTGAATTTTTGTTGCAGCAGTATTGGCCACTGGGTTAGATGAAACAGCAGCTGGTCATTCATTCTGAGCTGCTACAGAATTGGCTATAGTAGTGAATGCAGCCTTGAATTCTACATGAGAGACACGCTCGTCCAAAGGATCTGCTTGGATGGACGGATATGCTGGCTGGTTTCCTGTTCTTCTTTTATTTTTCTTGGGAGACATGTTCTATAAACGGAATGAAGAAACATATTAGACTGAGAGTTTAACTTGAGCTCATGCTCACTCTCACAACATAAATACTGAAAGAAGGGAAACTTTTCCTAAACACCTTGTAGCCTCTTTCTTACATACCCATGCACAAGACTCTACTTGACGTAGCTTTCAAACTTTCTAGTACACTTTAAAACCTTAGGCTCTAATACAAAGTTTGTAATGCCTTGAGAGTACACCCTGGGCATCACACGGTGCTTACAATCTTGAGGGACCACAAGCTAACCCATGAGCTGGTATCTGCTATGAGCACTAAATAATATAATCATAAATGTGGAAGAATAATTGATATTCCATAAGGTTTTAATAAATGAAACAACTACTAAATTATGAATCTGTAGAAATAACTATCTAAGTCTGATAAAGTACTAAAATCTAAGGTAAACTGAATAACTGATTGTAGTGTCTGAAAAGCCTCTAAACTATAAGACTATGAGTTGATGGGATAGGCCCCAACTAACTCTACTAGCTACTAGACTGATAACATAAAATAAAATAATCCATCCTTAAAATATGAGGACTCACCACGGCTACTGCTGATAGTCTGAAATATCTAAGTGCGATCCTAGAACTAGGCATCAGAATCTATGATATAATACATCATAGCGCAAAAAAGGGTATGCGATCAGTACTTTAAATATACTGGTAAGCTAAATATGATAGGCTGATATGCATGGTTTTATGAACAGGAATAATAATTATCTGAGTATATATGTAAAGCATAGAGTACTAAATAGAGAGCATGAAATCTGTAGATATTATGTATGCATGAAAGTATGTAAATATTGAAGATACATAAAAATTTGTAGATACTGAGGTTACATGACCAAGCATATAACATGAACTGAGTAAAATATGTAAACTAAAATACTAAAATAACTAATATTTGGATGTTTTGGTCAAACAATACTAAGACTGAATGTGTGAACTTATTGTAGGACTAAGACTGTAACTGAAACTATGACTGAGACCATGAGAGGTATTATCTAGCCGACATGCCCCAATCTGAGATAATCGGGATCCAACTTGTAACCCCAGTTGGAAGGGTGTTAATTTTGTTCCACGGGTACTAATTCTGGTTGTGTGGATCCAATATACTGAGGTACTATCCAGAAGGACTAAGGATGTCAAGCCTGAACTGATGGGTGACCCCTACGAGATAGTCAAGCCTAATCTGACGGGTGACTTCTCATATCCTACGCTGGCTATATAGTTTTGGAGTACAGAGACTGCTACTAACGACTCTGCCTATCTGATGGGGAAGCCGTCATCCCTGTACTCGGTCGATGCTAAATCCTACTCCCCACTGAATGACACTGGAATACTAAACTATTGTAAGCCTAACTGATTATGATCTTTATCTGTTCTGATAATGCTTATAGTATATTCTGAGATTATTCTGTAATATACTGAGACTAGATAAAACAGCTAAATTTTTGGGTATTCACAACCCCCAGGACTCGATAGCAAAAATATCAAAACAGCACCAAAGCATGAAGGCTTTTATCAAACATTTATTCTCGTAGGCATTTTATCAAACACTTGTAGTTCATAGTTTGGTCAAATCATGGAAATAGTCTAAAACTTGAAATAATAGCATGATTTCAACATTAATAACACTAAGTCATGATTTAATTCAATGAATGATAGCAATAGAATATGGGAAAGTAAATAACAACTTTAATTTCAATCATACATGGTGTAAAATCGTAGTTCATGGGTGAAATCATAGTTTAAAATCAAAACAACTTGAAAAGATCATAATTTGTAAATTAAATCAGATGCTTGAACTCTATGGGTGAAAGGGACCCATGGATGAACATCTACCATACCTGGGTTAATAAATCTGAAAAGATTGATGAAGAGTTCTTGAGATTTGGCCTTGAATTTGAGAGCTAGGGTTTCTTGTTCTTGAAAAGAGGATCTTTAACTTTTTTGAGAGGAATTGAATAAATGATGAGTATTCAGGCCAATTAGGGGTTAAATTTCATGTTTTAGGTTGATTAGGGCCGTGTAAAAAGACTCAAATAACCCAAAACAAATTTTAAACTTCAAGCTAGAAATATAATATCCCAATTTTTGGCTTTGGTGTGATGCGCCACTATCACACCAGGCTACTAAAAGTGACAATTGAGATTATGCATTGTGGCGCGACGTGATGGTATCACGTTGCCACTTTGGTTGGGACCTGAAAGCTCACCGCGATGTGGTGGTATCATGATGGAACACTGAAAAAGAAAAGTTGATATTTTGAGCCTTGGCATGACGCGCCATGATCATGGTCCTTTACTGAAAATTGACAATTGTCATTTAGACTGGCTCCGCAATACACTAGTGACCAAAATGACGGTGTTTAACAACCAAAACTTAAAATCGTCATAACCTCTTACCCGATCATCGAATTTGGGAAAATTTTATATCGTTGGAAATCTAGTTGAATTTCCTACACATTGGCAGGCTCTAAACTGAAAAATACTGAGTGTTTTAAAAAATTTATATATGAATACTCATATATTGGGACTTAAATTATGCTAGGAAAATACAGGGTATTACAGGTATAATAATAAGTCTTGGCTAGTTAATAATGAGCAGATAGAATATAATGATAAGATAGTTATATTTGTTATGTTATGATTATGGTTACGTGTATACTGGCTTGAGTCTGTGCACCTATTTTATACCTATATTTATGCATTGATGATTAGGATGGTATATTGATGCCTGACAAGGCCAGAGGATACTTTGACGATATATTGATGCTCGGCAAGGCCGGAGGATACTTTGATGATATATTAATTTTTGATAAGGTCAGAGGATACTTTGATGATATATTGATGTCTGAAAAGGCTGAAGAATACTATGATGATATATTGATACCCATCAAGGTTGGAGAATACCATGATGATGTATTGATATTCGGCAAGGCCAGAGGTTGATCACGATGATGATGGTCATGATGATGACATTTATGATGAGATTATTGATATTGATTATTTAGCTTGCATCCCTTCTTGCATGTGCATTGCCTATCACCAGTATGCATCAATATTTATTAGCCGGTATAGGACGATTGCAAAGATATGGGTGAATAATAGGCCATTTATTATTGTATGTTGATTTAACCTTCTGAGTCTGAGCCGGTGGGATATGCATAGGCTCGGTCAGGTATTTGATTGTCCGGAGTAGCCGGTTATTCACGTTGATATTGATGTTGTTATTATCATTGTTATGATCATTATTATGGCTATCTTATGACAGATTGGTCATTGATCCAGTATAAGTATTCGAGGTATATATTCAAACTCTTTATATTTTAAAGGCACTATTATGCACGATTATATCATGTCTAGCCATGTGGATTGAAAACCCTGAGTTCAAAAGTATTAAACCCTTATAGTATGTTAATAAGGTCTTTAAAAGAGGATATAATGATCTAGGTTATTCTTTGAGTTGACCTCATGCGTATATGTGTATGCATTTGTATATATATAAATCTAGCTATAAGAAGCTATGACACTATCGTATATCCCTTTCTTTATTGTTCTTATTGTATATGCATTTATTCGCTTTGTATATTGCTATATATCTTTCTTTCTCCCTTCATTTGTATATTACCATGGGATATATGGTATAACAGTAACGTCTATTGAATGTAGCTATAAAAGGATAGTTTACCCTTGATACTTCCTTAGTCTTATTATGTTAGACTCTTGGACTTGAACAAGATAGTTGATGACCCTTATTATTCATTGACTTGTTATATGATTTCTAGACTCTTGGGTGTAGTTTTTATTCAGTTTATATGTTGTATATATCTGCTTTACCTTTGAAGCTCAGTTGGTAGTTGCCTACTGAGTACCATTCATTTGGCACTCATACTATACTTCTGCAGCTTGCAGATCATAGAATGAGTTACCTTTGTTGATGTGTGCATCGTACGGAGCAGCCTTGGTTCAAAGACTTATAGTGAGCTCCTGACATTCGGAGTATTAATTATCTCTCTCTTATGTATTAGACTAGTCTCTATATTTTATTTAGAGATAAGTTGTATCAGTGTAATTCCTTTGACATTTCATCTTGGTATTCTTGATATATAGAAGCTTTTGTCTTGATACCACCGGGTTTTGGGTGATTCACTTATGTAATGGTTCTTATCTCATTCATCCTGCATTCTTTTTCTTATAATATTGAGTAGTCTGTTACTAGTCATTTCAGACTATGGGTTGGCTTGACTACTGATAGGTTATGGTAGGCGCCATCATGACTTGAAAAATCGGGTCGTTACAATAAGTAAATAAGTCTTACTCCCTAATGACGCAGTTTAAATCTATGTAGGTCTAGGCCCAGAGCGAACAATATCACTAATGGGTTGGATCATTACAAATAGTATCAGAGTCACTTCTATGTCAGGCTTGTTGATGTGGATCAGAGTTTAAATTGAGTTTAGGCAAATCCTATAAGGCGGGAAAAACTTTAGTACTGAGCCTAGGTAAATTTCATTCAGTGAGCAAACCTTAATGAGGATGTTGAGTCCATAAGAGGGGGTGTATGTGACACCTTAACATAGGATAAGGAGTCTCACATCGGCAAAATCACATGAGAGATGTTGGGCATATAAATAAACAGGTCTTACTCTGACACATTTTAAAATCATGTGCATCTAGGCCTAGAGCGGACAATATCACTAATGGGTTGGGCCATTACACAATAAAAATAAATCATATATGCTACTAAGATAATTTCGGTATTTTGAACTTAATAGTAACATTCGATTTTTGAAAAAAATATTGTTTCAGTAAATTAACCCCCAGTACCCCTTTTTTATATTTGCAAATGAAAAATCGAAATGTAAAATAAAGGCCTCAAATGTGAACCAACCACACTATTAACCCAAATTCGACATTTCGAATCTGTTGTAGCAGTCCAAATTGCCATCTGACACTAAACTCATCAAATTTTTATCAAACTCAACTATATGGCTTTTCGAAACCCCTAAAATTCTCAAACTCATCCAAAATATTTTCGATAGCGTCGGATTCACAAAATATGTCATTACATACAAGAATTATTATTTCTTACAACGGTAATACGAGGTTTACAGCATAATTCATGTGGATATTGTTAACGTAGAAACAGACACTTGCCTATTAATGCGAAATTTAATATTGGACTATTTATTTATTTATTATTATACTAATAATACAAGTAACTGAACAATCCTTAACTTATCCAAATATAAGCATTCTAGAGAAATGTGATTCTTTTTCTTGTTCCTCCTCTTCTTTTTTTATGGTCTCGATCTATGTAATAGGATCAATTATAATCGCAGAAATGACGTCTTTCAAGTTATTTTTAGAAAAGGTATAAGCATCTTCATCTTTATACAGGAACTCTACTGCTCTTGTAAAATTAACTATAGACATGAGTAAAACCCTTGGTATAATGTCAGTGTGTTTGAGGTATTCTTCATTCAAAACCTTCCAATAATTCTCTATCATATTCCTTATTTTCATGTATGCTTCTTCCTTTGTGACACTATATTCATTCATATAACATTCAACTGCAGAAGCTACATCTCCTCTTTTTTGTTCTTCCTACATACACAATATAAACAAACAAAATAAAAGATAAATTAATAGGTAGGCATTTACTAAAATCGGAGTGTCTAATGAACTAAAAAATGTCTGTTAAAATGTCAAAATGAAATAAGCGTGAACAATTTTAACATACTCATAGTATAAAATAACTATCATTATAAATAAATTAATTCAATAATTACATATACATCAATATGTACCTCATGTGATTTAAGATCATTGAGTAATCTTCCAATGAGAGAGGCAGCAACAAGTATTGGAGGTTCAGTTGTTATCCAATCAAGTGCATCTTTAGTTGCTTGCTTTCCCATGCCTAACCAAAACGTAGTTGCTAGCAACAGGTAACCACTTGATGCAATTCCATTCTTCATATACTGCTCCATTGTTGGTACTTTCTTCTCATGATACCATCTTGCCTCTTCAAAGTAAGCCCTCACCACCTTTTTCATCTAAAAAAATAATCAATAAATAATTATATTAGTGAAACATGCTTCATTCTGTTCTTAGTTGGGGCCAAGATATATCAAATCTTCATAGGATTTGAGGCATAATTATCATTGGTATTATACCTCTATTATGAAATAGTTTACTAGAAATGACTTGTTTTCATTTGTCAACTCTTTCTCAATTTCATTGTAAACATCAAGAAGATTGCAGTAAACAATCTTCATATATAGTGGTAATTGTTCTGAAGCATCAATATTCCACCTACATATATAAATATGACGAACATCAAATCAATCAAATGATATATATGTACTGTAACACATCAATAAAAATATTGTTGTATGTTATATATATATATATATATATATATATATATATATATATTACCTTTCAATCGCCTCTGTGAGGAAAGTAATTTCATCCAATGTCCCATAGATATCATATGTGTCATCAATAATAGTAAGGAAGTATGCAATTTTTGTTGATAATTTCCTTGCAATGCTGTACTGAGGCTCAAAGTAGACACTTAAACTCCAAAAGTAAGCCTCTGCCAATTTGTCTCTTACATAAGGTAATGATTTCACTATTTCCAATTTTTTCCACCACCTACAACAAATTGTGTGTTTCTTGTATTTAGTATAAATTGATACATTAAAGAAAAGAATACTTAAATTTGAAGTTGGAACTTAATATAAGTTTTGGAACACAGGTTGTGTTTGATCAAAATAAATTTTACTTGAAAAAAAGCTGAAGCTTAACTTCAATAATTTTTTTGAGTAAACCATTATTTCACTTGAAAGAGTACTACTTAAATAAGTTTTTCAAACAAAGGTGAAGGTGCACCAGTGAGTTACCTTGTGATACCACATAGCTCCTTTTTATGCAACTTTTGCAAAATGTTGAAGTCCAATTTGGCAAAGTTTAGTAACACCTCATTTTCATGGTTAAATGATATATATTTCCTTGTTTCTACCCTCACCACACCATCTTTAATTGAAAATTTCAATGCATTACTGACTTGTTGTGCAAGCTGAGAGTTGCTCAATTTAGGCAAAATCAGTTTTAATTGAGTGATGGTGAAATTCAGTGCTTCATCCATAATTTCTTCGCCATGCACTCTAAATTGTGCTGCCTCATATAAACTCAATATTCCATGTACATCGTTAACCAATTCATTCTTGAAATTTCCTTTGTCGTTAATGAACTTCCTAAAAGCACCTGCTTCAAATTTTGAGCAAATTAGACAGAGATCATATTTTCGTGAACTAATTTTATCATCCTTTAAATTGAATGATACTTACCACATGATGCATAATAACCTTGTTGCCTAAGTAATCGAAAACATAGAGCAATAGCATAAAGGCCGTTGCCATCAACTTCACCAATCCATTCTTCATAATGAGTGTACATATAACTCAATGATTCCTCAATCTCACGTTCAAAATGATAAGCTACTCCAAGACGTTGGATTATGTTGATGAGATCAAGCTTTTGCAAAGATTTTGAAGGAGCCATCACTAGCATCTTTCTCACTTCTTCTTTTAGGTCTTCGTGTTGCGTTTCCTCCCCCTCATTAGCTCCCTATTTGGGAATATATATATATTACTCAAATGAATTTGTTTTGTATATTGATGGTATAAAAAGTGTTTATTTACCGGAATATCAGCATATGTTAGAAAATAGTCTCCCCAAATGGTAGGATGATGATTGCCAGTGCGACGTGTGATTATAAACTCATCTGCCGCAATGATTTGTGTGCGCAACTCCATCTTCTGTTTGGTAAAGGAAATGAGCCAGGATTTGAACAAACATGAGAAGGGTCAACTAGCGGCGGAGCTACATAGAGGGTGGTCAATTAAACACGAGATTATATTTTGACTAGATAAAATTATTACTATTATTTATGAAAATGGGTTAAGTTGTTGAACTATTGTGGATTGAATAGAGAAAATTATACTGCATTATAAGTTATAAAAGTACTTTATATATATAAACATAAATCTTGGACATCCTCGACGAAATTTTTAACTTTTTCACTTGGGTCAGCACGATGCAACCCTTAAAATGTTCCATTAACTCTTTTTTAGATTATCTATATAAATAACCTAGCTAGGGCCAGTTGCGTATAATTCAAAGATATGCTCGTCCTCTCGATCTATCCATCTCCTATTTAAATAATACCAAAATTTTATCTGTGAAATGATTTGAATTTGTGTAAAATCAAACTACTTCTTTACAAAATCAAATTGTTAGATCATAGATGAAATGATCTCGATTAGAAAGAAAAAAATTAAAAATAATACCTTAAGTTGATCTTTCAAAGGTTTCTTTAACTCACACCAATGCACTAAAGCATGATGATGTCTCGATTCCTATTTATAATGCCTTAAACATGTGGAAGCGTCTGACAAAATTAGGTCAAGAAATCATATTAATTAGCTTGGCCTATTAAATTTTGGATTGACATTTAGTTCAAGATAAAATATTTTCCTTCCAAGTTCAGTGATGTAATGTATGATTCAAATTTGGATAATGAGGCCCGAAATATTCAAGTCATTCAAAAGAAAGGAAGTTTTAAGTATCTTGGCTTTATCTATATCTATATCTATATTTATAATCTATAATATATATCTATAATATATTAAAAGTGTGAAGCCCCTTGGAAAAGTGAATTGAATTTTTTGCCCTTCATTAAAAAATTTTACAATAGACAAAACTGTCATTTACTAATTTTTATATTTAATAATTTAAAATCACTTAAAAATTAAATGTAATAAATTAGTAGTTCTTTATTTAAACTAGGTAAAAAAAACTAATATTTTGGTATCCTTTTAATTTTGGTTACAATCAAAAAATACGAACTGAACAAACCAAATTAAAGATAAAATAAATTAGAAGTCCTATTTAAGGTAAAATTTGATTATTCAAACAATTATTTGAATAAATTGTAGAAATCTTCATCAAACGCAAAATAAATTTAAAGCCTTACTAAGGATGTCATATATTTATGGTAGCAAAGCAGTTTTAAACCTAAAAAAAAAAAAATTAAAATCTTGTAATTTTTTATAACTAAAAATAGATTGACTTTAGTTATTTCTTTTATTTTTTAATGAAATAATTTATAATCTCATAAATATTAAGTTTTATTTTAAATCACAAATTTCAAATATATTATTTAATTTTTTAGGTCAATTTAAAAAATATATTTATATCTATAATCTATATATCTATATAATAATAATAATAATAACAATAATAAAAATAATAATAAGAAGAAGAAGAAGAAGAACAATAACAACAACAATAATAATAATAATAATAATAATAAAAATAAAAATATATATATACTAAAGTGGACCCCCCCCCCCCCCCCTTATAAAAGTGATTTGAACTTTTTGCCATTCAATAAAAATCATCACAATAGACAAAATTATCATTTACTAATAATTTAAAATCACTTAAAATTAAATGTAATAAATTAGTAGTTCTTTATTTAAACAAGATACGAAAACCTAATATTTTGGTATCCTTTTAATTTTGGTTATGATAAAAAACATAATACTAAACAAACAAATTAAATATGTACGAACTAGACAAATCAAATTAAAGATAAAATAAATTAGAAATCCTATTTAAGGTGGAATTTGATTATTCAAACAATTATTTGAATAATTGTAGAAATATTCATCCTAAAGACAAAACAAATTAAAAGTCCTATTTAAGGTGATTTAATTATTCAAACAAGTATCAAGATAGTTGTAGAAATTTTGATTATTTTTTTTTATAATTTAACGATTACGTTCTTGACACTTTGAAGTTGTTTTGATTTTTTTCGTTAACCTAATTGTCTGATTTTTATATGTGATTTACGGTATTTTGAGATTTTATCCTTCGCTTTTGTTTAAATTAGTTCATATATTATTATTGTCATAATTTATGTTTGCTAGGTTGTCACCTGATTCAACACAACGCTACGAGACGAAAAAAAATTCAAGTAAGCTTTGAAGTTTTATTGTATTTAGAAAATAAAATAAAATAAAATATTTTAATATTTTGATTCGTAAGATGTACACGTTTACCTTCATTTTAAATTCATTATATTAAAGTGTTTCTTTGATTTTTTTTTTTTAAACCTAATTGTGTGACTTTTTGTGCATATTTTGTGGTATTTCGAGATTTTATACTTAATATTTTTAAATTGATTTATATTGTTTAATTATCATAATGTATGTTCATTAGATTGTGACCTTTAGAAGAATGTAGTGAGACCGAAACTTTTAAGTAAGATTCAAAATTTTGTTGTGTTTAGAACATATAATAAAATTTAAATTTTTTATTTTTGTTATTATAATTGATTAGGAGTCGTGATAAAAGTGTTTTACTTTTTGGTATTATATTAATAAATTATTAATATTAAACATAAATAAATAAAGTATGAAGGTCCTTAAAAAGAACTTTTGTGAATCCTTAAAAGACTCTACAATAAATAAAATTGGTATTTATTATTTTTCTCAAATTTTTGTTTAATTTTTCAATTTCAATTTATGTTATTATAATTAGTTATGAGCCATAATAAAAGTGTTTTCTTTTTTTCTTTTGAATTATATTAATAAATTATTAATCTTAATTATAAATTAATAATGTTTGAAGGTCCTTAAAACAATAGATAAAATTGTTATTTACTATTTTTATTTAATTTTTAATTTAATTATTTTATAATATTTCTCCTAAAATATGTAGAAAGAATTGTGATAAAATAACGACTCTTAAACCATGAAAGATTAAGAATTTGTAAAATATATTATATTAAAGGGTAATTAATGTTCAGATGAAGTAGTTGATGCAAAAAAAATTTTGGAGACGCGTTAGACGTAAAATAATTAAACTCATATATAAAAATATAGAAAGACAAAATTAGAAGATAGTTTTTAAGGGCAGACGATTTCTTTTTCACTTTTAAAGTTGAAACATTGTTGTCTAAGGAATGACTTTGTGGTGCAATCAAACTTATGTGCATTGTACAACATAAATATGATTCTCTAGAATTATTTGTTTAATTAGATCTTAGTATTTTGCTATTTTGTTATTTCCTTTTTTTGTGATTATGTGTCTCATACTTTTCTCCTCTTTGAGTTGAGGGTCTATGAAAAACAATATCTCTACCTCACAATATATCTATATCTATATCTGTAATCTATAATATATTAAAAGTGTGAAGGCCTTTATAAAAGTGAATTGAACTTTTTGCCCTTCATTTAAAAAGTCCGCTTTAGACAAAACCATCTTTTACACTTTTCCCTACAATTAAATTCTTCAAAATAAATATACTAATTTTTTCTACAATTAAATTCTTCCCAAATTTAATTTGGTTTGTACCTGGTTTCTTTAACCCAAAAAATACCCTAAATTTCCCTATAATTAATTTTTTTCAAATTTAGTTTTCCCCCATTTTTTATATTTTTTTTCCCCTAACTAATTGTAAAACATACAATTTTTTTCCTACACCCTAAATTTTCCAATAATTAGCTTTTTCCAAATTTAGTTTTTCCCCCATTTTTAAATATTTTTTTCCCCTAACTAATTGTAAAACATACCGATTTTTTCCTACTATACTTTATTAAAACACCCTTTTTTTAGTTAATCCTATTTGGTTCCTACTTGATTTCTTTCAACCCACAAACACCCTATATTTTCCTACAATTAAATTCTTTTCAAATTTAACTTTTTTCTACCGTCTTTTCACTATTTTTTAATTTATTATTTAATTATTTTTATTATAATAACTAGACTTACTAAAATATATGGACTCCTAAAATATATGGTAGGAGAATTAATTAATATTTTTCTTTCTACTAGACTTCCTAAAATATATGGTAGAAGAATTAATTAATATTTTTCTTTCTACTGTTTAATTAGAAAAATACTCCTAAAATAGGACTCTATTAAGGAAATACTTCTATAAATATTGAGATGTACGTTAAACTAGAGAACAAGCCGGTTTGCCTATTGGAAGAATATCATTAATGCTCATCTAACTTGATTGAATTCCATGTCTAGATTGATGGATGTTTGATTTTCTAACCCTCGACTTCTTCACTGTTTTTGTCAACATAATAGAATTCAACAGGTGTGTGTGTGTATGTGTGTGTGTGTGTGTGTGTGTGTGTGTGTATATATATATATATATATATATATATATATATATATATATATATATATATATATATATCTTTTTGTTTGTCAAAATTTTCGCCCAGACAAGAATTAGTTGGATCAAAATCGAAACTTTGTGATCACTATTAGAATTTTTGTATAGTTTACAGGTCGTAGATGAATGTCAATTGGATCTTAAGAATTTCTTGTGTAAAGTTTAGGTTTAATTGTATTATTTGGATATTTTTATTAACTTATTATTTTATTTTAATTCACAGATGCTAGATGAATGTGTGTCGGCTTTGAAAATTTTTTTAGGTAAAGGTTAAGTTTAATTGTATTATTGTAATATTTCTATTAGTTTATTACTTTGTGGTAGTTTACAATTCGTTGATGAATCTCGATCGGGTTTGAGAAATTTTTATGTGTAAAATTTAAGTTTAATTGTATTATTTTGATATCACTTTTATCATATTATTTTGTTGCAATTTACAGGTGATAGATAAATGTTAGTCGACTTTGAGAATTTTTTTTTTAATGTAAAGTTTAGGTTTAATTGTATTATTTTGATATCTCTATTATCGTATTATTTTGTTATTGTTTACAAGTGGTAGATGAGTGTCAGACAACTTAGAGAAACTTTATGCGTGTAAAAATTTAATTTATTTGTATTATTTTGATGTCTTAAGATGGTAGATGAATGTTGATCGAATTTTAAAAATATTTTTGATAAAAATTAGGTTTAATAAATAAATTCTTCATCCTTACATGCTTAAAAGATATTAAATTTAATTACTATAGTCATCTTTATTATTTAAACTAATATCCTATTTAATGTAATATTTGAACTAATTAAAGTGAGGTACACGCGCAAGGCGCGTATACCTAAACTAGTTATCTATAAAAATGAGAAGACTGATGAGGATGCCACTCACTGTATAGTACAAGGTGAATGAAATAAATAATTGCATTTGGAGTCTTGTGTCATAAGAAGATGGCACCATAATTTAAAGATATGTTCTACAGAATCATAATTAGACATACTATATATATTGTATGGAGCGAAATATTGATCAATCAAAACCTCTCAAGTTCAGAAGTTAAAAGTTGCAAAATTGAGAATATTGCGATAGATATGTAGGTGTACTAGAATAGATAGGATAAGAAATGAGGATATGAGATAGTGGCAAGATGCAAAAATCAAGGCTGGGATAATTTGAGCATGTGAATAGGAGATGTACGAATGCCTCAGTGTCGAGTCATGAGGATTGGCTATGTATAATTTCAGGAGAGGTAGAGGTAGACCAAAGAAGCATTGAGGATATATGATTAGATCAGACATGGATCAATTTCAACTTATTGAGGATATGATCTTAGATAAGAGATTGTGGAAGACAAGGATTAGGATTAGATGCTTGGTAGCAGTGCATTGTCTTGTTATCCACATACTAATAGTTGTAATATTGCTCATATGTAGTTTCTTGTGCTTCAGTCTCTGTAACGATATGTTTCTTTTTGTATTTTAAATATTATATTATTTTATTGTAGTTACTGTTGTGTTATTATCTGTTATTCTTATTATTATCTATTATTTTTTATACTTCTTTTTCTAGATTACTTTTTCTTCAATCAAAGATTTATTAAAAATAATTTTTCTACCTCTAAAATAAGGGATAAATTTTCATACACTTTGCTCTCTTCAGAAATCATTTTATGGGCTATACTTGATGTGTTGTTTATCTATATTTAGTCTCAATTGACACAAGAAAATTTTTGCCAAAAGATAATTACTACATATTTAGCCAAATTTTAAATCTAAACCTAACCAGATTTCCTTTCTGGTGTAAAATAATCATTTCATGAATAAAAGGATGAAACAGATGTCATTAATGGAACCCTTTTAGGGGCATGGGTCAATGTGGACTAATTGACAACTGTTCCGTTCCTTTTCTATTACCACTCTTTTTTTTTGTCTTAATATTGGAAAAATGTTTTTTTTATTCTTTTTGCAATTCAGGTTTAAATAATACACAATGTTTTAACATGTTATTAATTTATAATGTGATATTTTATGCATTTCTATGTCAAACTCTATATGATTTAGAGAATTGTGGATGCATGATAATTAGGTACAGCCGTATTGGATAAAAACCAGAAATTAAATTTACTCTGATCTAATCTATTTTTGTCCCTATCGGGTATGAATTGAGAATATTGCGATAGATATGTAAGTGTACTAGAATAGATAGGATAAGAAATGAGGATATGAGACAAGGTGAGAGTATCTTTGGTGGATGACAAGATGCAAAAATCAAGGCTGGAATAATTTGAGCATGTGAATCGGAGATGTACGAATGCCTCAGTGTCGAGTCATGAGGATTGGCTATGTATAATTTCAGGAAAGGTAGAGGTAGACCGAAAAAGCATTGAGGATATATGATTAGATCAGACATGGATCAATTTCAACTTATTGAGGATATGATCTTAGATAAGAGATCGTGGAAGACAAGGATTAGGATTAGATGCTTGGTAGCGGTGCATTGTCTTGTTATCCACATACTAGTAGTTGTAATATTGCTCATATGTAGTTTCTTGTGCTTCAATTTCTGTAACGAAATGTTTTTTTTTTGTACTTTAAATATTATATTATTTTATTATAGTCATAAGTCACTATTGTGTTATTATATGTTATTCTTATTACTATCTGTTATTTTTATACTTCTTTTTCTAGATTATTTTTCTTCAATCGATAATTTATTGAAAATAATTTTTCTACCTCTAAAATAAGGGATAATTTTTCATACACTTAACTCTCTTCAGAAATCATTTTATGGGCTATACTGAATGTGTTGTTTATCTATATTTAGTCTCAATTGACACATGAAATTTTTTGCCAAAAGATAATTAATACATATTTAGCCAAATTTTAAATCTAAACCTAACCAGATTTCCTTTCTGGTGTAAATAATTATTGGCTAAAGCCATCGATAGACACTCAAACTTGTTGTCAAAATTTACTTAGACACTTAAACTAATGCCTGTTCTTATCAGGCCCCTAAACCCCACATTTTGTTCCAATTGGACCTTTTTTCCCTATCAGCAAAAATCTCAAAGTGTGTGTTGCACACACACGATGACGTGGCAAAACGAGCTAATTGAAAACTGACACGTGGCATTGTGGGTCCAATAATTATTAAAAATTAATTATAATTTTTTAAAAAAAGTATATAAAAATTGCATTGAGGAAATTATTAAAAAATAATTCTAAAATTATTTAAAAAATAAAAATAAAAAACTGATTATTTAAAAAAATTATAAAATTTTTTTAAAAATGAAATAAATTATTTTTTAAAAAAATTAATTATTAAAAAAAATTATAAATTTTTTAAAAAATTGTAAATGAAAAATGACATTGAGGATATAAATTATGAAAAATAATTATAAAATTATTTAAAAATGAAAATAAATAACTGATTATTTAAAAAAACTATAAAACTTTTGAAAAAATTAAATAAATTATTAAAAAAGCATTTAAAATATATAAAATTTATTATTAAAAAAATTATAAAACTTTTTGAAAATAAAATTAAGAACTGACATTGAGGATCCAAATTATGAAAAAATAATTATAAAATTATTTAAAAAATAAAATAAAACATGATTATTTAAAAGAAATTTTAAAATTTTTAAAAATAAAAATAAAAAATTGCATTGAGGATCCAAATTATTAAAAAATAATTATAAAATTATTTAAGAATAAAAATAAAAGACTAATTATTTAAAAGAAATTATAAAATTTTTTAAAAGATGAAAATAAAACTCCCCCACCTACCCCCAGCCGCCCCTCCCCCTAGTGTTCATCTGCTTCCTTTCCCCCCACCCCTCAGTGTTCATCGTCTTCCCCCGCCTCCGATGTTTCTCTTCTTTTCCATGAAATAATTTTATAATTTCTCAAATTTTACATTAACACACAGCACAACAAAAACATATTCACATCACAAGAAAAAACTTTAATTTTCTTCTTAACTTGATAATTAGTTTCCACCATATTCATATCAACAAAATAGCAGTAATGGGACGGGGTGGGGTATTATGAAACGATGAATAATATGTTGAAAATTTAATAATTTAAATGTAGCAAACTTTTATTTTTTTGGTAAACTTTCTTTTTTTTCCGGTACTCTAATGGAGAAAAAGAATAAGAATAACAACAAAATTTTTTTATATCAAATTCAAAAGCAAGAATAAGAAAGGAGAAAAAGTAGAAAAAATGGTATGAGAATTATGTTTAGCAAAAAAAAAAAAAAAGAATCAAGAAGAAAAATGGAGAAGAAGATGAAATGGAGAGAAAAAAATATGAGGCAAGGGGTGTCGGATGGGGTGGAAGGTTTTGTTGGGAGGTTTTTTTGTTTTTTAAAAATTTTTGTTTTATTAAAAAAAATATTGGGGGCCTTCTAATGCTTTTTGTTTTATTAAAAAGTTTTTTGGGGCCTTTAGTGTTAAAAAAAAATTGTTAATAAAAAAATTTTGGGGTCCTCAATGCCACTTGATATCTTTTTATTCGTAAATTAGTAAAAAAATGCTTCTCACGTGTCTTCCACAATGACATTATACGCACAGTATCACATAGGTAAAAAAGGTCCAATTGAAATAAAATATGAGGAATTTAAAGGTCTGATATAAACAGATCTTAATTTAAATATCTAAGTAAATTTTGATAACAAGTTTGAGTAGTTATGGCTTTGGCTATAATCATTTCACGAACAAAAGGATGCAACAGATGTCATAAATTGAACCCTTTTAGGGGCATGCGTCAATGCGGCCTAATTGGCAACTGTTCCGTTCCTTTTCTATTACCGAACTCTTTTTTTTTTTTTTTTCTTTGTCTTAATATTGGTAAAATGTTTTTTTATTCTTTTGGCAATTCAAGTTTAAATTATACACAATATTTTAACATGCTATTAATTTATAAGGTGATATTTTATTCATTTCTATGCCAAACTCTATATGATTTAGAGTATTGTGGATGCATGATAATTAGGTACAGCCGTATTGGATAAAAACCAGAAATTAAATCTACTCTAATCTAATCTCTTTTTGTCCCTATCGGATATATTGTTGTGTAGGAGCATTGATTATTCATATGCTTACTCTATTAATGATAATTTCCTAGAAAGTTATATATTTGTAAAATTTTATAACTATTTAAATTGTTTGACTATTGTCATTGTATTAGTAAAATCACTCAATCAATTCAAATAATATTTTCGATAAATATTGCTGACGTGGAAATTTTTAGAGCCAAACTTTTAAAAGTTAACCATTAAATTAACACGTTCCACTCATCAATTTATTTCAAGTTTGAAGTGTCAACTAATTTGGTCGTGCACTTTGTCTACGTTTAAAGGCATTACATTAATATCTTTATTAGATCTACTTACATTCAGTTTCAGATAATAAAAGTTCATTTAATTATTTCTAGGGTCAAACTAATTTTTCCTCCCCAATTTGGCCTTAAAAATCAAATCCCTCCTCAACTTTGAACAATAATTATACTCTCCCTTTATCTTAATTGATTTTTCAAAATTTCTATTTTACCCTTTATCATCATTTTTTATTTTTTTTTTTAAATTCTTTAAAATCATCATATTTTCATTTAAAAAAAAATCATATAACAAAATTTTCATAAAAACATAAACATTATTCATATAACAAAATTTTTATAAAAACATAAACATTATCTTCTAGGGAAAAAAAATAAGAAATACTAATTAAGTATATAAGCTAATGATGATCTTTATGAAGTAAATTAGCATAATAAGAAAATTAGTTTTATTAATAATAATCAAAACTATAATATTTATTTTACAAGTGAAAATAATAAGTAATACTAATTTTATAAACATATTTCAATGTAGAAAATACAAACAATAAATGAAAGAGATAAACCTCTAGTACCACCTCGAACTATGGTCAAAGTTGTTACGACACACTCCAACTTCACGGGGGTCCTATTATCCCTTAAACTAAATTTTAACGTATTACATAAAATGGAGCCCACATCAAAGGTGTCGCGTCATCTAAAATAATTGACAAAAGGTATCACGTTAGCTAAAAAGATTGACAAAAATACGCTAAAATTTTGTTTAAGGGGTAATAGGACCCCCGTGAAGTTGAAATGTGTCGTAGTAAATTTGGTCATAGATTGAGAAACTAGATGTTTTTCTCGAATAAAAATAAGGTCAAATTTTAAAGATTATATTTATTTATATAAATTATAAAATATTTAATACTCTATTAATGACAATCACAACTTATTTACTGATATAGACAATAGATAATATCGTTTCTTATCACTTGATCCTCATACTAAAAATAAATATTTTAATTTATCTGTTCAATTTGTGAAACTAAGAGAATTGTATTATGTTTTTTTTCCTACTATTTAGTGTTAAATAACTATATAAAGTAACAGTATAGACAAATTTAAAGTTTCAAATTATCATTAATAACATTAATTTAGCAAAATATACCTCTAAGTAAATTTTTCTTAAGAATTGTGTTATATCAATAAAAAGTTAAATAATACGAAATAAATTTAGTAAGAGAGTGATAAAAAACAAAAATATACGCACATGCATGTACATACATATGTATATATACACACTTAGGGGTGGGTGGTTTGGAAACACGTTATTTCGGGATTAGTTATTACAAAATAAGTTGCACTAACATGTATGTGTGATAACTTATCTCATCACTATGATATAAATGGTGCGACAAATAATTTTGAGACTACATAATACATCTAATTAAACGCAGGATAAGTAATCATGAACTTTATCTCTGAATTACTATAATTATGCCTCACATCAAATGACTCTTTAATACATATAATACTAAAATAACGATCTTAAAAAATAACATTGAATTTTGTGATAAATTTTTAAAAAGTATTAATTTGCTTATAAAATTAATAAACTTAAATAAAATGCTACAAATATCCATGTTAAAAAAATATTCATTACATATAATATAAAAAGATATTACATAAATATAAAATTAAAATTATAAGGACAAAATGGACATTACATGAGATAAAGGGGGAAGTATGATTATTGTTCAATATTGAGGGAAAGTTTGATTTTTTAATCAAAGTTGGGGGGTGGAAATGATTTTCACCAGCCAGTGGCCTAGCTATGTGTAGCGAAGGATGGTCAGTCGAACATCCTTAATCAAAAAATTATATTATGTATAAATAAAAAATTATACAAAGTATAGAAGTCGTATTTTTCATATGTATATATTAAACTTTAAACACCCTTAACAAAATTAGTTGAAAAATATGTTTCATGAACACAAATTATACAAAGAAGAACATAAGATGAAGGGTTAATTCGAAAATAGGATTTAAAGCTTGAAACACGTGCGAAATGCTTTTTTAAAAATGATATTTGTTTCCTCTCTCCTCTGCGAAATTGTTATGAGATTATATGCAAATAGTTTTAGTAGATTTGACAAGCCTGTGAAATTCTACACTTACTAAACTTGATCTTTTGGGAGAAGAAAAATTTTTATTGGAAAAAAATTGTAAACATCATTTCTCTGTAAAAGCTTTTCTAAAACATACGTTAGAAAATAAGTAGTTGGGGTTTAAATAAAATTGTTGAAAATCAAATAATGAAAGGACACAACCTTTCGCTAAATGATACCTCTTATAAAAATACTTATAATTAATAATTTAATTTAAACAAAATCTAATAAAATTTCTGACTTCACTACTGATCGGAGTTTATATAAATATTAAGGAGAACTTTTCCTTTTATTTTGTTTGGGTACTGTGTCAAATTGTTCAGCATTGGGTTATAAAGTTTGAAATCCACCTTAGAGTTGAATTTTAAATTGGAAAGAGTATTTCAAATGTAACACTCAGGACTTTCTTTACTCTTAAAAAGTGTATGAAATGACCCGGTAAGACCCCAATATTGAAGATAAATCACTTAAGATGGGTTTAAATATGTTGGGGACATTTTTAGCTTAGAAAAGACCTGTGTGTCATGAAATGGGCACCTCGCAGAAGCACTGCGCCACAAAGGCCACCGCAATAGGCTACTAACTCGGGTTCGCGGTGGGGCTCGGCCCACGAACCTTCAGGTTCGCAATGGGGTTGCCCACGAACCTTAAGATTCACGATGGGATCGCCCTAGGAACCTTCAGGTTCGCAATGGGGGTCGCACCACGAACCCCTTCCGTTCTTCATCGATAGTTCTCCCTTTTTATTATATTTTACATCCTTAAGTCGTTCTCAATCCCTTATGTACGTTTATAGGGTCCTAAAAATGATTATACATCACAAGAAACCCCCAAATCATCATTCAACTAGCAAGAGAGGAGAAAAATACCTAGGGTTTAAAATTTATAAGTCCAAGGGCAAATTGATACTACGTTATCTCCATTTCAAGGTATGTAGAATTATTCTAACACTCATGGGCTGAATTATGATTTTTTTATGAATTTTAAAGTGCATTTATGTATATAAATATGTTATGAATTTTGAGGATTGATTTAAGAGCATGGTTTATAAAATTCACTCTTTTATGATGAAATCTATTGGTTTTCATATGTTATGGACTGTTCACTCAAATTGATTGATAAGTATGAATTACAAAACCCTTTTTCTGATGACATTATGTATTAACTATGGGTTCTCTATAAACTTTAGATTTCTAATCAGGTGCATGTATTATGGATTTCAGGATGGTAATGAGAGCATGAATTATAACTCTCCTTTTTTGAATTATGAGATTTATTTACTGACTAACATTGAGGGTTGTTTAATGAATGATGATAAGATTAGTTTTAAATGTTCCCCGATCAATTATGCATTATTATTTCATGTATTTTGAAAGGGGTGTTTCTTGTTTCTAAATGTTCTTTTATTCGAATGAAGAAATGTACGTGATTTATAAAAGAGATGACCACCCCATGTCAAATTCTTGAAAGGAGAATGTGTTTGAATAAGTTTTCATGTGCTTATGCAATAAGAACTCTCATGTGGTGTTTAAATCTTTTGGTGGTCATTTACATGCTTTTAAATAAAGGGCTATGAAAATGATATGATATGATATGATATGACTTGCAAGTCTAGGTATGGTGATACCTAATTTTAAGGAATACCCTTAACATGAAAAGAACAAATGTTTATAAGCATGAAGCATGATTTTAAAAGGCTAAAATTTGAGTTTAAAGGGAGCTAGATGGCTACCCGAAGTAAGAGTGAGTGGAAGGGCTCATTGTTAGAAACCGTATTTTATCGACGCGGGTATTATGATATGTTATCCTGAAAGGGGGATAACTTAGGTGTCCTGAAAGTGGATGCCTACGGTATGCTTGAAAGGGGGTATAACACTATGTAGAACTCCAATCCTTGTGGCGAACTTGAATTTGGGGCTTGGCCAATGAGCTAATGGTGAACCTATATAGCCCGTGGTGTGATAGACTTATAGGGTGTGTCATCTGGCTCAAAATTAAAGTGAAGAGCTGTGTCAATGTGTTACAAGAATGATTTTAAGCTCGAATAATGCCATGTATTTTTATCTCTATTATGTTGAATCATTTTCATAATGTTTATGATTATTTTAATGAACTATATATATGGTTTTTAAATTGTTCTACATACTAATACATTTCAAGTATTTACCATCCTCGGGTGATTGCATTGTCTCATAATGTAGGTTACGAGGAATAGTCACGTGGTCCAGTGCAACTATAAACTTTATTTAGAATTCAGAGTTGGTGAGCCTCCATTATTTCGAAGGACATTTCTTCATATGTTAGTTTCTTTCATGGTTTGGTCGGGGGCCTTGTCCCGGATAGACAGAATAGTGTTCAGTAAAGGCTTCGTAGGTTGGATATGGTTTTGTTTTTCAATATGACTTGATGTATTAAACTTGATTATGAGACTCTTTCTATAGTTTGGCAATCTTCTGATTTATATGTATGAATTCTTCTTATGGCAGTATGCTAAGGGGTTTCTTGGACCTTTGTGATTCGAGATGCCTGTCTCAGTCAGGACCTCAGCTTGGGTTGTGAAAATCTTGGTATCAAAGCTAGGTTCAGGGTCCCAGGGTGTCTACAAAGCTGCGTCGAGTAGAGTCCTTTTAATGGGTGTGTAGCGTTCCACACTTATAAGAAGGAAACTATGAGACATTTAGAAATGTTTCTTTTTTCTTCATGTTCTATTTTGTGCCATAAGGTCTTAATATTTCCTAACTCATGACTTTCCATATTTCACGTCATGCCTTCCCATAGATCTAATGGTCATAACACCTCAGTTGGGGCCTCCGTTCCTATTGGAGCAAATGCTGAAGAGGTACGCCCTACTCATGGGATGCAGACATATTACAGAACCCATACTCTAGAATTCACCAATCCTACAGGGGTTCCACCAGTCCCAACTAGCCCTCTTCGAGCTTCTTAGTCCATAGAGAGAGGTCTTGAATACTGAGTTTCGTCAGTCTATCCATATGCTTACTCAGTTGGAGGAATCACAGTCTTGTCGGATTGAAAATGTGAGTTATATCACTGGTTCTTCTGAAACCACTCAGGTTGGTCAATTCATGATACTAAATCCGCCAACATTTAAGGGTACCAAGGTTGAGGAGAATCCTCAATTGTTTATTAATGAAATGGAGAAAATATTTAGGGTCATGCATACTAGTGATATAGAAGGAGTGGAGTTTTCTATCTATTAGTTGAAAGAGGTGGCTTACCAGTGGTATGATGAGTGAGAAGAATTGAGAGGTAAGGATGCTGAACCTGCAATATAGAAAGAGTTTTCAGAGGCTTTTCTGGACCATTTCATTCCTCAGGAATTAAGGGAAGCTAAGGCTGAGAAATTTGTTAATAATAATATGACATTTGTCATTTTTTTTATTTAAATTAATTATTTGAAATCGGGAAAGATGAGTGTCAAGGAATATGCATTGAAATTCACCCAGCTGTCCTATTAAGCCCCAGTGTTGGTGTCACAATCCGAACCCAGTCCTGGCTGTGACGGGTATCTTAAGTCCATCGAGGATAGGAGGCCACTCCTGTTTCCTAGCCAAATAGAACACGACACACCTAGCCGCAGATGAATTCCAAACATAGAGCAAGATAGAATAATCAATAATAAGAATGTACGAAGAATTCACAATACCAAATTCCAATCCACAGTACTCCACAAAGCCTCTATTCAAAATCAATATTCATCTAAGTTGAGACATACCCTTGATGATAGCCACAAAAAGGGAAAACAACTTAACAGTCTATGACATAACTAGACCAAGAAGTAAAGGGCCTTTCGGAAGAACAGGGCTCACTACTTCAAGCTGACTCACAAACAACTCTGAGATCACCTATCACTGTGTAGGAAAAGTAGAAGGTTCTTCGAACCCAACATCATGTGGGTATACAACATCCTGGGATAGTTAGTGGGGTGAGCACTAGCATATAACTCAAGGAAGGAGTAAAATAATGCCAAGTTAAAATTCGATTCAAAACCATACATACATCATCAATACATACATAAATAACATGTTGGGATAGAAAACGAGGTTTAGCATGATAGTAAAATATTATCCTGGACTATGTAGCTCAACCATCATTAACTAACACCCACGGGCTATATAGATTTAGTTCTCCCTGCTGAAAGAGGCCTAGTACGTGTTAGACACATGAACGGAATGTTTCAAGGAAGACCAGGAATTGTCGCAACCCCACATTAATCCTGGATACAAAATATATCAATAGTGTGAACCATGCACACGGTTATCAAGACCAAACCTTACATTGGCAAACATGATTTTCTAGTATCAGTCCTCTGGGACTCATACCCTAATGACCTAGCTACATAATCCCCGTTAAGACTAACTAAAACAAGTTTAACATAAACCATTCATTAACCAAGGGTTATACATTAAGGCATACCTCAAGTATCATCATACCATTTCGCTTCCAAGATCATAATTATAACATTACAATTCCATTAACTTAGGGGAATGCCTCTACTTCTTTGTTCATTAAATCAAGTTGGAGAAATGCCTCGACCTCCTTTAGTTTATCAAATCAACTCGGGGGAATGCCTCAACTCCCTTTGTTTATTAGAACAAGTTTAAGAGTGAAAACATGACCAACAAGGCCTTTAGGAATCGTTTCTTTGTTTAACCATTTATGTACTGCAATATTATAGGTGAGTAAGGCAAACCAAGTGACAATTCCATAATTAAAATATATTTACACAAAGGTTAAGGGAACACAATTATTCAAAGCCAATTCCAAGTTCAAAATATCAAATTAGGGGAATGCCTCGACCCCCACTCTAATTCCCATACCCATAACCCATGCACCCCATTGGTTTAAAAAACATTCAATTCAAAGTATGAACAACTCATAAAAATCATGGGAAAATAATTCAAGGATCAACTATTCCAAAACCCTTAACCCGTATCAAAATCTACATTCAAATCCATACAAATAAACCATTTAAAACACATGTTTTTCATAAAATAAGATTTGGGAAAAGGTAACATGCCTGAAAGTATCACAATTATGGAGAGAAATCACCCTTGGGAGCTCTAATTGACCAATATTGAGAAACCCTAGCTTGTTCTTGCTTTGGGGAATTGAGAAAGTTTAAGAGTATCTTTGATGTGATAAAGAATGAGAAATAACCCCTTCTTGGTGTTTTATGGACGTGGGGTATAAGTAGGGGAGAAAGAGAAATGATAAGAATTCCCTTAAAAAGACTAAAAATTGGTTGCCCAGTCGCTACGGGTGATATGATGACTCATAACAATTAGCTACGGGTCGTTCTGTAGACTTGTAGTTTGAACAGTATCATGGGGCATGCACACAGGTCTGACTACGAGTCATAACCTACCACTCATACTCAAACCTTACGACTCATATGGTCTAGTTGTTATTAAAGTAGAAACATTTAGGCACCATACTGGTTAGGCTACGAAAAGCACTATACGACTCGTAATAAGTCTTAATGACTCATTGAGTGACAATCGTCATCACAATAGGAACTCGACCAAACACACTGGGTAGTTTATGAATAGGGTCCTACGTCTTGTACTGATACTCTAGGACTTGTATGATAAGTCGTAGTCATGGAAGTAAGCTAAAAGGTCAAGAAATTTTTAGGGACCAAAAATATGGGGTGTTACATTCTCTCCCCCTTCCCCCCAAGATCATTCATCTCCGAATGATGAATCAAGTCACCCACTAGCATGATTAAACAAAAAAACACAAGCATAATTTCCTTTAATAAAGTTAGAAAACGAAGATCAGTAAGGAAAAAAAACATACCTTAAACACGATTATCTGAAGCGGGGAACAAGAATGGATACTTGGACTTTATGTCCTCTTCGTCTTCCCAAGTAACTTCTTCAACCGTTTGGTTCCTCCTTAGAACCTTCACTGAAGCTACATCCTTAGTCCTTAAATAATGGATTTGCCTATCCAAAATCTCAATCGGGACTTCCTTATAAGACAAGGAATCCAAAATATCAACACTCTCCAAAGAAACAACTAAAGATCACCCACACACTTCTTCAATATCGAAACATGAAATACTGATAACGCTCAAACTACAGCTCTCGTAAGAGTGTAAGCGATCGCTGTCAAATATAGAACCCAACTGGGTTGGGTGTCGAATCCCACAGGGAATACTTGGTCACTAAGTAAGCAACTCTTAGTAGACTTTTGGTCGAAAATTCTACAATAAGGGGGGATGGTTTAGGCGTGAATTTAAAAGTATCAAAATAGCAAAGTAAAAATGGAATGATTTGTTTAGTAAGATTTTAATCAATGAGAATTGTAAGTTAGGGTTATGTCCACCTTATGAGTTCTACGTATCTATTGGCTATGAGTTATGCGGAATTCAGACATGCATGCGCTTATAGAGTTTCGTATTCTATGGTAAATCCTAGTGTCTTTCGACCATCAAGGATTATCTCACTTTAACTCTTTCGAGCTTAAAGCGTATAACTAATGGTACGAATTCTCCAAGAGGTTAATCCAGTTACGGCACTAACTTTTAAACAGGGGTTGGTAGCCCTATTTCCTTGTCACTCTCTCTTTTCCAGACATGTAACTTTTCTTTCGAACAAGTTAATGCTATACTGGCGTATTCTATATGTTTGCAACCACAAGAATTCAATTAAGATGAAGAGAGTAATGATATAAGCAGCATACGTATCAAGAATTCACAAACTCATAGCAATAGATAGTATCTCATAACGCTTCCATAATCCTAACAGAGAAGTATAGCTACTCATAATTGTGAAGGAAAACAACGAGGATATCATCATCATAACAATATCACGATAAGTATGTATTTGCGTCTCTTGTGGCGTGATTTCCTTGCTAGTAGCGTTTCTTTTATCGTGAAAATTAAAAGTCGAATAGATGAAAAATAATGTCAACAACGTATTAATGAATGGACTAGAAGGAATTGTAAGGAATAAGAAAGAATGGGGCGGAGTGAATTGAATTGCTGAAAAATTCAGCAAATAAGGGTTTGTATAACACCCTTGTCCTAGTCCTACTTAAATAGGATTTTTATCCTTGTCCTACTGAAATAGGATTTTTATCCTTGTCCTAATTCTACTAAGTTACTGCTGATCCCCAAGTCTTCAGAAATACTGTTTTTGCCTGGGACAAGTTCTCCATGCATCACTTTCAGTCCATAAGCTTCCAAAAGCTGTCTTCCTTCTTACGTGAAGTTTCCCTTGCTACCGAAAGGTCCACAAAGTGCTGAAATCTTCATCATAAATACCTAAAAACATGATAATCACGTTGGTTAGCTCACTTATAGGAAAATGGACTAAAAGTGCAGGAATTATATATTTTATCCTCCAAACTTAGCCTAAAATATGGGTAAATTAAGGTGCTTTAGGCGTGTAAATACGCCTAACATCAACACCCCACACTTGAAGCTTTGTTCGTCCTCGAACAAAATATCATGTCCATATAAACATCTACTTAGGGTTTCACAGTAATAGCACAAAATATTCATCAAGACAGGCACGGGAATGATTAACAAAAAGTAGGTTCCTTGATTGCTACTAGAAACAATTTAACCTCCAACATAGACTCGTGATGATGGTTAATTCGTATCCACAAGTTAAGGCACAAAGAATCATACAAAGCTACCCAACAATCATTAACCATGTGTGTCTCACAATATATCACCCATAATCACTCACAAGTATTTCATTTTTCGAAACATGGGTATAAGATTTTCCTTGCTCTCACTCTCACAAAGAATTCATATGTTGCAACTGATGACCATAGGCTTGCCCTTAGTGTAATACTCCACTAAATATCAGAATGCTAAGCTTAGGATCAACTAGGTCTTTACAGGTTGTAATGTAGGCTAAGGGACGGGTAGGACTATTTTGGCCAGAAATAGTGACTAAGTTCCCTAAGCGCTTTAATACACTACATTATGTCATTAATCACTCTCTTTTAAACAACCCTTCTACCTTTATTTTATCTACCACCCCTTTTCACCTATTTTGTTATTCAAACATAAACACAACTATCTTTTTATTTGATCATAAACACAATTTATCTTTTTGTTTTTCTATTTCTTTTTCTTTTCTTCTCTTTTATTTTTTTATAACCCACCTCTATGATAGCCACTCTTTTTCATAACAAATTCAAGTACCAATACACTCGAAGGCATCACTCTTACCCAATTTCCTCTTATTTTGTCACATAACTTTACAATTTAATGCACTTAGGAATTTGGATCAAATTAGGGTCTTGAAAAAAAAATGGATTAGGCTTACATATGAGGCTGTCCAAGAAAATAGCTAAAGGCTCAAACGGGGTTAACTAGGATAATGTACACGGGTAGGTAAAAAGAAGGTAAACAATCACAGGCTGCCAAAGAAATGCCTAAATCATCTTCTAAACTTACACTCTTTAATTCGCTTTACACACACCAGGCAAGTTCTAGTATCAGCCACAACATAGAATATACTATTACCTCACACACACAAGGCACATGGTCAACTTTATTGGGAGCAGTATAGACCCTTGACCCAACAAATGAAGGAATTCAACCACATACTTATCACATAGTGAGTCACACTTAAAGCCTAAACATCTCAATAGTAATGATTTTAGCACAAACTCTTGTCATAATACTATGCCGCCTATCAGAACAATTTTATGCATCAAAATCTAAAAAAAAAATCTACGACTAATAAAAAAAACATAAATAAATCCAGGCAAAGAAATACAGCATACAAATACCAGCACCCCACACTTAGACGGGACACACTGCCCTCAGTGGAAAATAAATACGGAAAACCTGATTAGTCGGACTCCTCCTCTATGTCTGGGGTCATACCCCCTGTGTCGGAATCATCATCAGAGTCGTCATCCTCAGAGTTTACTCAAATTGTACCCCAATTGATCCCAAAAGTGTGTCGCGACATTTGTAGCGAGGAGGATCCAGCTTGCTCTTTTCTTGCCCTTTTCTGACCTTTTTGTGAGGTGGACACTTCTTGTTTTCCTTGTCGTCCTTTTGGGCCATTCTACCTGAGATCCTAATAGAGTCATGTTAGCATCATCTCAGAAAATTTACTGTAATCGGAAAACAAACAGTAATGGCACCACCCCACACTTAGTTTGTTGGCATAAACTAATTAAGTGAATGATGTCGATTACTCAGACTTCATCGACATACATATAGGCGATATGTTCCAACAATAAGTTCAGTACAGTCATACTTTCATGTCATCTTGACTATCCTATCCACTTCTATTTCATGTAATCTTGACTATACTTTCATGTTTGGATTGATGCACTATTTAAACAAGACTACTACATAGAGATCGAATCAAGTTATGGCTTAGAAATAATCACAACATCTCATGCTTGTATTCAATCATGATCTTTATCTCGATGAACGAGTCATTTAACATTCAAGCATTCAATTTTGAAGTTTATGCAATTATCTTAATCATGTTGATTCCGCAAAAGTATGACAGTGTATCAAAATCAAATACAGGTTGGAATCAAGTCTAGAACACCCATACGTATTCTTTCACTCACTTAGTTGCATCACAACAAATCAACCACATTCACATCACCAACACTACTTCAAGATTTAACAACTTATTATAGGCGTAGTATTGTAATACTTACGGAATATAAAAGAAGAGCAAAGGAGTACTTACTTGGTTGATTGCCTTGAAAGATGTTCTTGCAAAGTTAAAAGAGCAAAAAGAAAATTTTTGAGAGATTTTGGAGAGGTAGGCGGCGCTTAGGTTGAGTTTGCAATAAAATTTTGTTCTAAGACTAAGGTCTTATTTATACGACAAGCTTGGGTCGGGTTTTGACCCATTTGGAATCGGATTAGGAGACCAAAAAGTGAGCATAGGCGGCGCCTAATGCTTTGCCTATGCTTGGCATAGGCGGCGCCTTTTGCAAAGCCTAGTTGAGCATATGCGGAGCCTATGCTATGGCATTGTTGGGCATAGGCGGCGCCTATGCTATGACATTCTAGATTCAGAGACAAAAGGCTTTTACATAGGCGGCGCCTATGCTATGGCATTGTTGAGCATAGACGGCGCCTATGCTATGGCATTCTCGATTCTGAGAGCTTAGGCCATAGCATAGGCCTTGCCTTGTTCGTTGCCTAGATTTACATAGGCCTTGCCTTTACCATTGCCTATTTTTCTTCACTCCTAACTTACCACCTCCTACATAACACACTTCCAAATCAAAATTTGAGACCAAGCTCCTCCTTTATATGTCTTGCACCTACACTTACTCAAAAGCAACAAAAACGATTAGAACGATGGGTTGCCTCCCATCAAGCGCCTTAGTTTTGGTCGTGGCTTGACTACAAAACCAAACTCCTAGTAAAACAAAACGATTAAAAATGATGGGTTGCCTCCCACCAAGCGCTTATTTATTGTCACGGCACGACATGGCTATCTCGATTACTTAGACTTCATCGAGATATATGGTGCATCATTTTCTGAATGGATTCAGACGACGCTGATGCTTACTTGTAGGCATACAATATTCTTCGAGATGACTCTTATGCATACATATCCCATGAGAGATACCAATTATATCATCAATATTCCAACCCATAGCTCTCTTGTACCTCTTCAGAGCAGAGATGAGAGCCTCTACGTGTTGTTCACTTAAATCATCCGCAATACTCACCGGAAGTGTATTTCCACTTCCCAAGAACGCATACTTTAGTTGACTGGGGAGTTCTTCCGATTCTAGCACTGGTGGCTCTTCAACGGAAGTCTTCCCTGTTGGTGCAGGTCGATGCTTAAGATCAAGGTCCAGCTTCTTAGGAGCATGAGAGTAGGAACCTATTCCTGTTAGAGCACAAATAGTTTCTTCATGATCCTCAACATCCTCACGCTCAAAATTCAACAGCACATCAGGTAGTGACTTAACAGTAAGCTGCTTCTCTATAGATAATTCTTTCTCATCCTTATAATAAACATCATCTACAAAGAACACATTCATATCGCTGGGCTGCTTCATTGCTTTGCATACATCAAAACGGACCACTTCGTCATTCAACCAAAATAATAGCTCATTAGCTCTCATGTCAATAAGCACACTTCCTGTTGCAAGGAAAGGATGTCCCAAGATTATGGGAACTTCAGAATCCACCTCGTAATCCAAAATCACAAAGTCTGCAGGAAAAATGAAGGTAGACACCTTCACCAACACATCATTCAAGATACCCACAGGTCGTTTTACCGACCTATCTGCCATCACGAGCCGTATATTGGTTGGTGTAGGGTCGCCCAACCCCAACTTTTTGTAAATTGATAGCGGCATCAAATTGATGCTAGCCCCCAGATCGCACAATGCCTTAGCAAAATTCATAGATCCAACCGTGCAAGGAATAATGAAAGCACCAGGATCTGCCTTCTTCTGAACTAGCGATCTTGTAGCGATTGCACTGCAATGATGAACATTATCTACCGGCTCATAGCTTACTGCCCGCTTCTTTGTTAAAAGGTCCTTCATGAATTTCGTGTACCCCGACATCTGTTCCAGCGCCTCCACCAAAGGAACTTTAATAGTCAGCTGCTTCAACATAGTCATGAATTTGCTGAACCTGGTGTCATCAACCTTCTTCTTCAGTCTCTGCGGAAAAGGTGGTGGTGGAAGGGGAATAGTTTTCTCCACCACTTTCTTTTTGTCTTGCTTCCGATTATCAGCCTTTTCAGTAGTGTCATCCGCCTTCTTCTTCAGTCTCTGAGGAAAAGATGGTGGTGAAAGGGGAATAGTTTTCTCATGAATGCTCTTATTCAGATTTTCAGCTTCTACAAAATCATCACAATCTGCATAAATAACATTATCCGCTATATCATCAACCACCTGCTTGCCTTTAGACGGATTGTCTAACACTTTACCACTTCAGGTAGTAATAGCCATACACGATCCATCATTCCTCAGATTTTGTACTGTGTCGCTAGGTAGCGTTTCGGCCTTTCTTTGGTTGAATGTCGCTGATAGTTGACTCAATTGTTATTCAAGCTGTTTTACGCAGTGGAATGCGAGTCAACCAATTGCTTCATTGAGGACAAATCATTTACTACCTCAGTTACTCCCGTGTTGGTTGCTTCCACTCCTTTCAACAGCTTGACCATCATATCTTCCATGGAGATCTTCCCAGAGCCAGATGCAGCGGCGTCACGCCTTCCAGGAGGAACATACAAACCACTCCTGTCAGTCTTATTCTTCCATCTACCTTGATCACGGTCCTTGTTTCCAGATTTATCATAATAGTTCCGACCTTGGTTTCCTTGGGCATTGCCTCGAAAACCCCCCTGATTATTCAAGTAGTTCGCTTCCTCCTCAGAATTGGATTCATCACTTCCCTGTGATACAACGGCCTTAACCTTTTCGGTCTTCCCTGATAATAAATGCTTGGTAAGAAGATCCATCTGCGTTTTTATGTGCGCCATTCTTGATCACGTTCTTCCTCTCTTTGCCTTTGTTCTGCAGTCATACCAATAGATATAGTAGAGCTTGCTACCTCAGAATCCCTGGTATGCCATGCTCTACTCTGCTTTGTCATACGATCTATCATATCACTTGCCTGAATAAAAGTAAGGTCCATGAATGACCCTCCGGCAGCATTATCAACCACTGGCTTAGTCACCGAATTCAAAGACCTGTATAAGATTTCCATCAAGTGGATATTGGTCATCTGATGGTTTGGGCACTTCATCAGCTTCTTCTTGAACCTCTCCCATGTTTCGTGGAGAGCTTCAGTTGGAAGCTATCGAAAATTGCTGATTTCATCTCTCAACTGTGCTCTCTTGGATGACGGAAAGAATCTTTCTAGGAAAGCATCTTTCAATTGCCTCTAATTAGTGATAGAATCAGGAGTCAGCCCATTCAACCATAGAGTTGCCTCCCTAGATAGAGACAATGGAAACAAGCGCAGCCGAATTGCATTTTGTCCAACACCTGGATTGTCGAATGACTTGCATGTAGAGATAAAGTTGATCAGGTGCATATTCAGATCATCACCTGCAAGACCACCAAATAATCCCTTGAGCTGCAATAACTAAATCATGGTGCTAGTGATATTGAACTTAGCTCCGGGTGCCAAGGGCGGAGGAATAATTGCTCCTGTAGCACCAGCTCCGTCTAGATCGTCATCATCATCATCGAAAGACATCTGCATAGCTCGGCGTTCAGGTCTAAATCTAGCTTGACGATCTCTTCTGTTAGCAAGTATCGCCACCTCAGCATCACGCCGAGGGTTTAGTAACTCGTCATCACCCAAGTCCTCATCATCAGGATTTGCTGCTCGTCCTGGGTTATCAATATTATGTTGATGCACTTGAGCAGCGGCTAACGCAGCTAATCTATCCTGCTCCTGCTGAGTAGCTCTTCTATCAATGTCACGTTGCGCTTCCATTCTGCCAATAAGTTATGGTTCAGGGTTTATGGGTAATAATGGTTGACCAAAACTTCGAGTATTGGGCATGCACTGAACAAAACCTGAATAAAAAAAAAACAATAAACGAAAAGTAAAATACAAGAATCTTTGACCAAAGGGTCTAGTAACTATCAAAAACTTAGTTGACAACCGTATTCCCCGGCAACGGCGCCAAAAGTTGATAACGCTCAAACTACAGCTCTCGTAAGAGTGTAAGCGGTCACTGTCAAATATAGAACCCAACTGGTTTGGGTGTCGAATCCCACAGGGAATACTTGGTCACTAAGTAAGCAACTATTAGTAGACTTTTGGTCGAAAATTCTACAATAAGGGGGGATGGTTTAGGCGTGAATTTAAAAGTATCAAAATAGCAAAGTAAAAACGGAATGATTTGTTTAGTAAGATTTTAATCAATGAGAATTGTAAGTTAGGGTTATGTCCACCTTATGAGTTCTACGTATCTATTGGCTATGAGTTATGCGGAATTCAGACATGCATGCGCTTATAGAGTTTCGTATTCTATGGTAAATCCTAGTGTCTTTCGACCATCAAGGATTATCTCACTTTAACTCTTTCGAGCTTAAAGCGTATAACTAATGGTACAAATTCTCCAAGAGGTTAATCCAGTTACGACACTAACTTTTAAACAGGGGTTGGTAGCCCTATTTCCTTGTCACTCTCTCTTTTCCAGACATGTAACTTTTCTTTCGAACAAGTTAATGCTATACTGGCGTATTCTATATGTTTGCAACCACAAGAATTCAATTAAGATGAAGAGAGTAATGATATAAGCAGCATACGTATCAACACTTCACAAACTCATAGCAATAGATAGTATCTCATAAGGCTTCCATAACCCTAACAGAAAAGTTTAGCTACTCATAATTGTGAAGGAAAACAATGAGGATATCATCATCATAACAATATCTCGATAAGTATGTATTTGCGTCATTTGTGGTGTGATTTCCTTGCTAGTAGCGTTTCTCTTGTCGTGAAAATTAAAAATCGAATAGATGAAAAATAATGTCAACAACGTATTAATGAATGGACTAGAAGGAATTGTAAGGAATAAGAAAGAATGGGGCGGAGTGAATTGAATTGCTGAAAAATTCAGCAAATAAGGGTTTTTATAACACCCTTGTCCTAGTCCTACTTAAATAAGGTTTTTATCCTTGTGCTACTGAAATAGGGTTTTTATCCTTGTCCTTATCCTACTAAGTTACTGCTGATCCCCAAGTCTTCAGAAATACTATTTTTGCCCGGGACAAGTTCTCCATGCATCACTTTCAGTCCATAAGCTTCCAAAAGCTGCCTTCCTTCTTACGTGAAGTTTCCCTTGCTACCAAAAGGTCCACAAAGTGCAGAAATCTTCATCATAAATACCTAAAAACATGCTAATCACGTTGGTTAGCTCACTTACAGGAAAATGGACTAAAAGTGCAGGAATTATATATTTTATCCTCCAAACTTAGCCTAAAATATGGGTAAATTAAGGTGCTTTAGGCGTGTAAATACGCCTAACATCAAATACCAGGTGAATTGAACCTAAAATCGGAGGAAACTCCAAATTGTAAATAACATTGACCACTCTTCTCAAAATCAAGTAAGGGCCAACATAACGAGAAATAAGTTTCCCCTTATTTCCCAATCACATGACTCTCTTCATAGGAGACACCTTTAAGAATACCCAATCACAAACATCGAACTCCAACTCCCTTTGTCCCACATTTGCATAGGAATTTTGGTGACTTTGGGCAGTTTTAAGGCTATTTCGAATCATCTTCACCTTCTCCATGGCTTAGTAAACCATATTTGGGCCAAACAACCTAGTCTCACCAACTTTGAACTACCCAATAGGATAACGACACCTCCTACCATACAAGGCCTCAAATAGAGCCATTTGAATACTTGAGTGATAGTTGTTATTTTACGTAAACTCTATAAGAGAAAAATGGTCAACCTCCCTACCACCAAATCAAGCACACAAGACCTTAGCATATCTTTCAAAGTATGTAGAGTCCTTTTCTTTTGTCCATCTATCTAAGGGTGGAAAAATGTGCTTAGATTCACCTTAGTCCCCAAAACTCTCTGAAAACAACGCTAAAAGTGAAAATAGAACTGTGTACCTTGATCAGATATAATAGTAAAAGGAGCACCATGCAACTTGATGATTTCTAGAATGAAAATCTTAGCATAATCATCTGTAGAATAATTCCTCTTCACTGGAAAAAAATAAGTAGAATTAGTCATCCTATCCACGATGACCCATATCGAATCAAACTGATAGTGAGACTGCGGAAGACCAGTAACAAATTCCATATTAACCACTTTCCATTTTCATATGGGAAACTCAATCTCTTGAGATAAACCACCAGGCCTCAAATGCTCTACCTTTACTTACTGACAAATCGTACACTTAGCCATAAAATTGGCCACATCCCACTTTATATTATTCCATAAATAAACATCCTTCAAATCATAATACATCTTCTTCGAACCAGGATGGACAGTGTACCTAGACTTATGAGCCTCAGCCAAGATCCTCTCTCATAGCCCATCAATATCGGGGACATATAGTCTACCTTGGTACTGCAAGATACCATCACCACCAATCTCAAAATCTATGACTTTATATTAACCCACATCATCATTAATCTGTATCAAAATAATATCCAAAACCTGCTTCTCCTTCACCTCAGCACTAAGAGAGAGATTTGAAGAAAACACTAGCCTCTTCTTAATCCAAGAGCTTGAGAGAGATTTAAGAGTGTTTAAAGTATTTTTGATTAAAAATAATAGGGTAAATGAAGTCCCAAAAGTGTTTTAAGTTGTAGGGTTAAAAGGGGTTAAGAGGAAAAATATTCAGAATACCCCCAACTTAAACTATAAATCACCACAGGAAGGTACGACTCCCCCTTCTCCCCTACTCGTACACACAACATACAAGTAGTACCCATCATTCGTACCCTAGATAAAATGTTAGACATCACACTGTCCACCATAAAACTTCCCTTACCTAAGTCGTACCTCCATCATATGACAAATACCTTAGAACCATACCCTAGCAGCCTACCGAGGGCATGACACCCTGATCAGCATACAAGTGACTTCCCTCACTCGCACTATCTCCATACAACTTATATGGTGTCCATTCGTATCTTAGACAGTAACCAACCAAAACCACACTAAGTAACATACGACCAAGACCCCTAAACCGTACCTATATTATATGACTAGAAAGCCTATGTAACGCTCCAAAATTGGGTCCCGAGACATCACACGGTGCTTAGGATCACAGGTGACCCCAAGCTAACCCTTCTACCAGCATAACTCATAAGCAACTGAACAAAAAATATAAATCTATACAAATCTGTGGAAAATAACTCTTTTCTGAATATGATAGATACAAAACTAAATTTAAAAGATTACAACTCTGCCTTTACAACCAAAACTGAAATGGAATACATCAACTTCTACTGACTGTCTATGAAGCCTCTACTAATATTGACTATAGGTAGCCGGGTCATGACTCCCAACTAACCCAACTCAATACGACTTTATAAAGAAAATACAACACTTCTAGAACTGTATAACTAACTCAAGCCCTTGAATGAAAAGGACTCATCACCTGCTAAATGGATGCCGCAAACTGATTGGATCTGAAGATGTACACTATACCTTGTACCTAAATTCCGAGAAAATGTAGCCCACATACGAATATGTGGGTCAGTACCATGGAAACGTACCGAGCATATGGGGGTTCAATGCATATATAAAATAATATCTTAATATCATCTCAGTTTATAAAATTATGCATGCTAATATAAATGACTCACTTAGCTCAAATTAAAATCATCATAATCATAAGAGAGTAAAATATATCGGGTTAAACATATGAATTATCATAATAAATCTCAATTCACTTCCATCTCGATTCCAAATCATCAAGGCAATAAAATCTCATAACAATTCTCTTTGGAATATATGTTCATTAAATCTTTCAAAAACAATGACTTTCTCAAACTCAGTCTTTCAAACAAATATGTTTTCATCTCAGATAGAAGAATAAGACTTTTCATATTAGATAGGAGAATACACACACACACACATTAGGAGTCTCTTACAACCGACATAAACCATGTGAGCTACATGGAGTCCAACGTCCAACCCACGTCGGGGAAAGCTGTCCTATCCTTGCCATCGGAGTAGGACCTTAATCATTCTTTTCACTAGTGATCACTATATCAATTAGCCTTAGGCTCACATCCTATAAGGGCACGTAGTTCTATGGAAGTACCAATCTCATCTATACCTCCCACTCGGTGATAAAAACTATTCTCGGACTTAGCTCAGATCTTTTAAAAAGAAAATCCACAACAACACATTTTAACAATTCATAACGGGAGCCATCATGCTACCCCTTTATCATAATCAATCAAAATGTGAATTTTTCTCATTCGAGTTCAAAAATAACTCCTTCAAGACCAAAAGGTCAAATCAATCCAATCTCAAAGTGCATATAACACATTACTTCAACAAAATATAAATTCAAATCAGGTTCAACAACCCATATATCAATACTTGATCAAAAAATTTCAAGATTCACACTTTATATATCAAACATGTATGATTCATACTAAAATCTAGAAATTTATATTTAATCATGAATATTCACATTAACGCTCATGAAATTCATCTTCAAAACATCAAAAATATTATAACTGCTTCAACAAAAATATAGATTTCAAATTTCCATCTCAAATTCGTAAGTAGAGCATGCAAAATCATATGTCTTTGTAAAATAATATAAATTTTGGGCACAAGAACGAAAGGGTGTTCTTGTTGAAAAACCCCACATACATTAAACTTGAAGCTTTGAATGAACTCTTGACCTTGGGACTCTATTCATGAAAATAATGAGTGTTTCTTGTAGCCCTCGGAATGGGAATTCCGAATCTCGAATAATTATTGAAAACTCAAGGTTGAGTCTTGAGATATTTGAATTTTTAGGTTGAAATCCTAATGAATGTTCTTGGTGATTTTGAGAGAAAGTAAACTTATTTTGGTGTTATGGGAGTTTAATCTCGTGTTATAGACATATATAGGGGTGTTTTTGGCACTTGGAAGTGAGGTATGCGGCGCACAACCCATGGCAGACCTTAAGGTGTGCGTCTCACACCTTATGAAAGACATTTAAGTATGCCTCGCACTCCCAATCCACACATTTGATTGGGCAGCGCATTGCCCATCGCACAACCTTACTGCCTCTTATAAAAATGGGCATAACTCTTCGCTCGGGTATCAAATTTTTGCGAAATTGATATCGTTGGAAAAATAATTCAATTATCAACAATTTGATAGGTCTTGGGATGAAAAATTCCATATATATTAATAGATATACACATTTGAAGTTGACCTTTGTTGAATCGAATGTCAAACTTTGGTTGAATCAATTGGTCTTAGCTCAACGTTGTTCTAGGTCATTGCTATAAATATTTTCCACCTATAAACTACTCCATAGACTAGGATAATTATCATTAATATTGTATTCACGTGAGAATCACTTGGATTAGATCTTAGACGCGCAGGAACGACGGTTAGAATTCTAGCACAAAAATACGGGGTATTACAATTTAAGCCATATGATGTCCAGAGAGTTCAAAACTCAAGAAATTTCTAAGGTTCAAAAGCCAAAGTGTTTCATGATGAGACTTGGTTACGCCTAACTAGATATATGTTCATGCATGGATGTTTGATTATTTGTCCAAATTTAGATACAGGTCATGGGTAGGCTAAATCTAGAGATTTTAGTGTCAACTTGGCATTCAAACACCAAATATCACAAATTGGTTCTTTCAAACACCTCGTAAGTTAATAATTTTACCAATCTATGGCCTAAATTGTCATCCTTATATCTAAGAGATGATATTAAATGAACTAATTCAAGTTTGTGTTCATATTTATTCCTCACTCATATCCCCTCTGTCAAGGATGATATGGGTTCAAAGATAATTGGGGTTTGTAACCCCCAATTTTTAGTTAAAATATGAAATAAATATAAAACCCATATCAATGAGCTAATTTGGAATACAAATAAATAAAATCATGCACTAACTTTTTACAATAATGTTTTTGCCTTCTTTCCTTTTTAGGTATCTTATGTCCAAGTAAAAAGGTCAAAAGTTGTTGATAACCCGACAAAATTAGGTTTGCCATTGGATTGGAAGAAGCCATTCATGAACCAAGGCCAATTTTGTAGGGTTGTTTGTATACTTTCTTTCTTTATAAATTTGGCTATAAAATAATCAAATCCAAGGTCTATTAGAATTATTTCTGTTGTTTTCGTAGGATGCTCAACTTCTGTTGAGGTACTCATTATCCATCTTTGTGTCAATTAATTTGATAGTAACTTAAAAGGGCCAAGGCCTGTGAATCCCTTAAAGTCCATATTAATTTTCTCTATAATATTGTAAAAATTACATATATAACAATATGTTTACTAGGAATTTTTAAAAGTCTCAACTTTTTTAAAAATTTCGTAAAATCCCAATATTTCGCCATTGATGGTACATGCTAATTATCTTAGATACATATAACGGATACATGTTTGAAGTAAACAAACTTGCACTTTTTAAGGAATGTAACAGATAAATTAACATTAAAAGTGAAATTAATCTAACTAATTATGGTTAAAATAAAATTAAATCCCACGATTTATGGCAATAACCTTGTTATTCCACCATTTTGTCTGGAAATACCCAAAACGTTTCAGATGTCCATTTTTTTCTGATTTGTTAATTTTATTTGGTTATTTGAAATGAATAAATAGTTTTAGTGGGTTCATTCAAAATAAAGGAAATTCATTATTCTTGAAAAAGAATTCATTATTCCTTCTTCTCTGTTATTTGCTGTTCTTCTTTTTTTGAGATGATTCGTAGTAATGTATATTGCATCTTATTAGTACATTATAGTGTTTGGCTGTCTGATGTCAAGCACGAAGAATACAAGATTGATGGTTGTAGTCGGAGAAGTAGCAGTTTCGATCTCAATTTGTTATTCCTTTTTCTATGTTATTTGTTGTTCTTTTTTTTCCAGACGATTTTTAATAATGAATATCACATTTTATTAGTATATTTCGATGTTTGGCTGTCTGATATTAAGCACAAAGAATACAAGATTGATGGTTGTAGTCGGAGATGTACCATTGTTGATCTCAATCGCTATCTCAAGAAAAGCCGATGAAGATTTTTCCTCACTAGTTGTTTCACTGTCGGCTGTCACAATGTATGCAATTCATCCTTCATGAATACAGATTAAAAAGTCAGATTATAATCAAGAGATGTTCTCATGATTTGTTTGTCAACTCGTTTATAATTTGAATTTTAAGTTCCTTTTCTTAGAATTTTAAATTTTAAGTTTGTGGTTCAAATTACTAGTTTTAAGTTGTCAAATTACCCATTTTTAGTTTATTGAATTATAGTCTGTCAAATTGTGTAATTCATCATTATTTTAATTTTAAAGCCAAACGTTTTGATAAACCGAAATTTGTATCTCTTATTGATTGAATTTAGCCAAAAATACAAAGTTGTTTTCATGTTTAAGCCAAAAATATAACACAGATCAATATATAGAAAAACTGTATGAACATAATATTATAGATACAAGATAATACAAATATGAAGCTTGGTTGAAATACATGTATCTATTGATATGCTTAAATCAATAAATGTTAAACAATACAAGATACATATAATTCATAAACAATGAAGCAGTAATCCAAAATAAGAGAAAATATATCTATAAACTTGTAACATGTATCTATTGTTGTGTTAATTTGAATAATAATTACAAAACATTAGATACATATAAAAATAAAAAAATGTATCTAATAAAAAATAAAAAAATATTCACATTAAGAAGCTTAATGAATTTCTTATGTATTTGTGAATTCAATATTTGATTCAAAGTAACTAAATGATATAAAAAGATTTATCTGAACATTCATTGATAAATTGCTTACATATTGCACAAGACTATCATTACGTAATTAACAATTGATACAATCGTAAAAATTTTATATCTATTGAAAAATATATTTTGTGAATAGTATGAAGCGTATGAACAATTATGTTCAGCTCGAAGTTGTTAATCAATTTAGAGACAAAATGTCTTGCAAAGAAAAAAAATTAAGAAAAATAAAATTATGTTATTATTGAATATGTGATTTAATTGTACGATGTATCGTTATGTTGCATAATGTAATGTTGTGCTAGTTACTTTCATTACTGGACTTAGTTATATATGTTTCAATAAACTTGATACATATAGTTATAAATATGTGTCTAATACACTGTAAAAAAAAAATGTTAAATATGATGACTTTGTAAAGAGTAACAAAAACGTACAACAAAATAATTATATATCATAATTTGTAATAGCCATATGACAATCATTGGTGATAAGGTAGAATCCATGATGTTGAAAAACATCTAAAAAAAATAAAATAACAACATGTACTAACATCATCAAACTATATAACAATCAACTAGCCAATAAGTAAACAACTACTCAATATGCAAAGCGCATATTTTTTCTTTTTGTGTGAAGCTGCTCCTTGACCTTGGTGGATCGTCATTCTCACTAAAGTATCCTTTCTCTGTCTTTATAGAGCCATACTTGCACAAAAGAGTGACATATCTCATGCGATGGTATTGAACAGCAATACTCAATGAGGGAATGCCTAATCCCTCGCTCAGGTACTCGGCAGAAACAACTACAAATACACCACAATTCCTACATAGAGATTACTAATTGAATTAAAAATACATATATACTTGTATAAGATAATGAAAATAATGAAAAAGTAATGTAATACTTACAAACTTCCACTATCTTGTTGTGCTATCCCGATAACATATTCCACTCGGAATGAAACCTAAAAAAAACATCAAATTAAGAAAATAACATTAGATGCAATAACTCTACAATAACACAGAATAATATATAGAAAAACTGTATGAACATAACATTATAGATACAAGATAATACAATTATGTATCTTGGTTGAAATACATGTATCTATTGATATGCTTAAATCAATAAATGTTAAATAGTACCAGATACATACTATTCATAAACAGTGAAACAATGATATAAGATAAGAGAAAATGTATTTATAAGGTTGTAAACATGTATCTATTGTTGAGTTAATTTAAATAATACTCACAAAACATTAGATACATATAAAAATAAAAAAAAAGATCAAATATATAAGAAATTGAAAAAAAGTATCACGCATATATAAATATGTATCATGGCCAATTATTTTCCAGATCTGAACATGCCGGAGGTTCCAGATATTTTCTAGATATGACTTTGTCAGAGGTTTCAAATTATTTTTTGCTTCGCGCAGAAAAATATTATTGGATTAGAAGGTTTACCTGAAGTATCGATAACGAAAAACTAGCCGGAAATAACCTCACCATGGATAATTTTATTTGCCGAAATAGTAGCTTTACCCATAACTCGAGCACCAAAAACATTATCATCCTTAACATGAAACTCCAAACGATCAATTGGGTGAGCTAAAGGGATATGATGTTGTTTAATTTGATTTTTGAGAAAAACCATTGAACATAATAAGAAGAAAGTGAAGATAAATTTAAGAGAAAAAATACCTTAATTAAAAAATATGAAAAAGGAGAGGAGAAAATTGTGGGATAAAATTGTAACAAAAATTTTGACGTTAATGTAGCCATTAATGTTGGAAGAGTTGGATAGAAACTGTTGCTTGAATTAAGACATACAAAGAGGAGAAAATGAGTTATTTTTGGTAATGAGTCGGGTTCTTAATTGTAGATTTTAACTTGTATCTCAACTTTACCAAAAAATAAAATATTAGGATTTAATTAATTTTTTAAAAGTGGGAAGATTTTTAGAAATTTAAAAACTTATGTTGTTTATTTAGGTAATTTTTCCTATAATATTTTCAATTGAGCCTGTAGCCTTTACTTCGGGACAGCAAAAGTAATTGGGTAGCCAGTTTAGTGCAAAAATAAATATCAACTCGTCTGCAACAGCTGAATTAATACACTTACTATATAATCTCTATTAGCTGACAAAATGCAGGTTCGACAGCTGGTAATTAATCTACTGCACAATGGACAAGAAACGTATGCAAATATCTTATATAAATGCAGAGAGCTGTTCCACATGATGGGAAATCCCCCAATCAAGCATGAGTTGCAAGAGCAAAACAAGGTGGCTGATTTGTTAGCTACATAATGAAAATATACTCAAAGAAGATGTCGTTTTGTGGATTGGACAGTTCCTCATGTTCGTTTGGAAGGCAATGGAAGCAGACAAGGAACTCCTTTTACCAGGCAAATAGCATACTCCCTCCGTTTCATAATAAATGAATTATTAAATTTTGACACACAAATTAAGAAAAAAATATTAAAGACATAAATTTAATATAACTTTTCATTTTTATCCCCCCAAAAAAAACTAACCTTGTAATACCTTTTTAAAAGTTAATTGGTTGTCAAATCATAAGGGTAAATTTGAAAAAAAATTCAATGATTCACTTATTTTGAAACACCAATAAATACCTCAACAATACACTTATTCCAAAACGGAAGAAATATTATATTATGTAGATTGTACTCCTAGTTCTCAGAAACTATCTTGTGCTAGAAAAACTACAGCCACTTAAGTTTGTAATGATGCATAATATACTAAAACTCCCTTTTAACGGGGAAAAAATTACACCCAGATTGGGAGAACCTGAACACAATTTTAATTTTTTAATGTGAACTTTTGTTTGTTTCTTTGATTCACAGTTGGTCAAGAATTACTGCATGCAATTGTCAAGTTTTGGTAGCAGCAAATTGGCAGATTTGCAGGTGTTGGCAAAAGTCCTCATTGGCTGCATTTGGTAGATGTAAGCAATGATATCTACATGGACAGTTTTTGCTTATAAATAGAAGAACTTTTAGCTCATTTTAGTACACACCATTTTGTGAACAACAACAACATTTGAGACGATTTAGTTGTGTTTGTTTTCTTCTTTGTAGAGAGTATTTGTGAGAGAGTTGTGTTGGAAAATACTTTTGTGAGCCCTTTCTTTTGGAGTGATATTTGTGAAATTATTCTCTTGGGTATTTGGGATATTAGAGTATTTAATTACTCTAATTTTATGCTCTCTTTTATACTTTTGTACTCTTTTTTTGTTCCGTTGGTGTTTAGTAAAGTTGCTTCTCCTTTTGGTTGTGGACGTAAGTAAAGTTGATCGAACCACGTTAAATTTGTGTCTCCTCTATTTTCTCAACTTATTGTTATTATTGTCTTTGGTATTGTCTTTAATTGATTACTTTGATTGATTCCACACTATCCGTGATTCTCGATCCTAACAACCGTTCTCAATTGTAAGAGTTTAGAATAAGACAGTTTGACGGCTAAGATTATAAGTCAAACACATCGACAGACATCTCAACTTAGCACCATCTTTCACTTTGGTACCTTAAATGGACGATATTCATTTTAAACACCTAAAATAACCATAATGCCTTTAGATCAATAGCTCAATCAATAGAGAAGCCTAGCACCTTGAATTTAAAGCTCAAAGTGTAGACACGTAATTTTGTCCCTCCCCGATATCGTTTTACCTATTTTTACCTTATCCTACCCATGTAATTACATCCCACAAAAATACAAAAAATAACTCTCAACAAAATCCCTAACAAACTTTTATTCTTTTAAACATCCTAACAACCCTTTCAATTAAAAGAAGAAACATTACCCATACCCTACCCCCAACACCCCATACCTACGTGACCCCCCCCCCCCCCCCCCCCCCTCATATTTCTTGTCCACAAAGGCAAAAAGAGAAAAACATTAGAAAGGGACCCAACTAGGAAACTTTTAGGAAAGCCCACAAGGAACCATTTTGTTTTAAGGGGATGAAATACAATATATTCACACTCTACCAAATAAAAAGGGCCCACAGGATATAATTTCCATAGACTCCACTCACAATTGACACTGATCTTCTCCAAAGAACGCATAGACACTTCCACACTCTCTTGGATTTTTTACTCAATTCACTGGTAAACAAAAAAGAAAATAAGGACTCTATTTCTGTTTCTTGTTTTCTTCTTTAGAGATACGCACACAACAACACTCGAATTTCCCATAGGAGGACTGATTTTCTTCCATTAGCATAGACCCTCAAAGTCATCTTCTTCACATATATACCCAGACCACCAAAAAAGAAAAAAAATAGACTGAAAACTGAAGAGGGGTGATTGGAATAGGGGACTGGTGCGAGGTTTAATCCTTCTCCACGATTTTCTGGTGAAAACTTTCACCAGAATTGATTTTATTTCGTCGTTCGGTTGACCAGTTTAAGAAGAGTCCAAATTTCTTCATTTTTCTTTAATTTCCAAGGGAATCTGGCCGGAAATGTTAAGTTTTGGCCAGAAAACATGGACCAACAACGAATTCTTCACTAAAATTGGTCCATTTCAACTCATTTTTGCGATTAACTTTTGTGTATGGGTCGGGTTTATTCTGTTGCTTTTCGTTTGGTTCTTCGACCTTCGTATTGATTTTGGGGTTTAAATTCTGTTCGTCCTGATCAGTTCGTAGCTATCAGTCTTCGAGTTTTAAATTTCTCAATACCAAATTGGAATTCATCCTTGTTGAGGTTCTTCTCGGGATATTCAGACGCGGTCTTCGTCTTTTCACTCGATTAATATTTGAGTTTGAAAGCTACGAATCGAAGTCCAATTCTATTCCCCTCTTTTATTTAATGTTTATTATATTTGGTGCGTTGGAGTGAATATTGTGTTTGGTTGATGATTGTGACGTGGTGATATATTTTGATATTGTGTTGAGCAATCGTGATTATTGTGGTTGATATTGATTGATTGATTCACATGAATGAAGGAATTGAAAGATTTGAATTCATGTGGGAATAAGTGGGGAGAGAATTGAAAACTTGATATGATTAGTGAATTTTGATTAGTTTGATTAATTAGTTATTTGACTTGAAATAAAAGTTAATTGAGTTTGGTAGTATCAAGATACACCGATTGGAATAGGCAAGACGTAGGTTGGGTAGGCAAATCTAGAGATTGTGGGTTGATTGAATGTTTGAAATTTGATTGAATGGTTTTATTTTATCACTTTTGAATCAATTGTATAATTTGACCGGGGAATGCCCCGAAGTATTTGTATATATTTATTCACTGGGAAAAGCCCCGAGGTATCATGTACCCGGAGAACGTTCGTGATAAAGGCCTGAGGCGTCGGGTAGAGCATTAGTCTAGAATTAATTTAGAGTAGGATTTATTTTTACACATTTTTTTATTTTTGGACTGTATAATTGGACTGGACACTAAATTTTGGATTGTTTTATCTTGTTTGTTTGATTGATTGTTTTGCATGTTTTGTGTGGTTTATATATTCATAATGTCAAATTAGCCTATATGCTCCGCCAAGCGACCGTGGTCAAACCACGGGATCGAGGGGTGTCTAACACCTTCTCCTCGGTCAACAGAATCCCTTAGCCGAAATCTCTGTTCGCAAACCAGTTTTAAAGATTCAAACCATTTTGAAAAGAATTTTTCAAAGGTGACTTGGCACAACGGATTATGCCAAGTGGAGACTCTGAATTTAATTATAAAAAATTCTTTTCGAAACGGAATTTTCATTTTTTGTCACTTAATAATAAAATCCTTTCAAACTTAAAAATTAATCTTTTGGAGTACGAAAAAAGGGGTGTGACAGCTCTGGCGACTCTACTGGGGAACTATTTCAGAATTCGAGCTTTTTTTTGGAGTCGTATCGGCTTTATTTGGCATTACGAGTGTATAAGTATTGTTTGTGATTTTTTTTTGTGTTTTCACTTTTGTGCATTTTTGTGCTCTTTGTTTACAATATTTATCCTATGTGTTTACCGCTTTTACATCTGACATCATGTGCATAACCCGAGTCATTCTTTCCGCAACTAGTCTCGGAGCGCAGGTCGTACGCACGAACTCTAATTGAGTCACCTTTAGTTTAGGGGGGAGCCGTTGGATGTATGGAGTAGGTGGAAAGTAAAGCAACCACTATCGACCATAATCTCCCCCGAACATCCTTGTTTGTAAACCACAACGTAGGTCAGCCTATAGGACATTCTTATGTGCATCATATTGAGACCTAGTGGGGCCCACATGGTTCTTTGTAGTAGACTCATCCCTAAAGCATCCCTACGTGCTAAATGCTGCATCTTTGAGGATAACGTGGTTATTTGACAGACTGATGTGGGGTAAAACATGTGTTAGAAGTAAAGTGTGAAAAAAAAAGAAGTCCAAAAAAAGAGTTTTGTAGTTTTTAGAGTTCTTTATGGCTTTTGTTTTCCACAATTCCACAATTCAAAATACAAAAAATATTTTTTTTTACTTTTTGCACTCATTTTTCAAAAAAAAAAGTATCAAAAAGATTTTCCTTTTGTTTCCTTTAACAATCATTCACAATTCGAAAACTCCAAAAAGATTTTTTAGGAGCTTTTTATAAAAATAAAAATGCAAAAAAAGGGTGGTAGAAGTTTTGTACATTTCATATAACGAAAATACCAAAAAAAAAATAAAAATTCTTTCATAGCTGTTGGTGTCATTTTTTATGTGAAGTGTCAAATTAAAAACTCAAAAAAAAAGATTTTGTTATGTTATTCATTGGATGTCTTTGGTCGTGTCTCAAGTCAGGGTGCAATCCGTTATTTAATCATTAATTGTTCAATCTGGATGAACTACGCATATCTGATTCCCATCCCTCGGAGCGGGATACGTAGGCAACCCTCGGTGGATCTAGTAATCTTTATTTTGGCCTTCGTCGTAGTCTTAGGCTAAGTCTTTTACCCCGTAACCTAGAGTTGTTAGCCAAGTAGGCTAATTTTATTCAATGTTACTATTCGGCGATTTAGAGTCATAAAGCGGTCTGTTCCATCGACGTATGTTCGCATCAAATTCCCATTGGTTGGGAACCTTTTGCTCTTATCAAATTTTTGAGATAATTTCTTATCTACTACTACAGGATGGATCTGTCCACAAAGTCTAGAGTCCTTATGGTTGTCAAGGTACCCAAAAAGTTGATCATGTGGTGGGGCACGTTCAATTACTCTGAAAAGCACGAAGTGAGGAAAGTGTTAGGCAATCTTGTAGCACTCATGGGTCTCACGCCTCGTCCGGATCTAATAGAAGCTGAGTTGACTTTCTGGGATCTAAATAATTTGGTGTTTAGGTTTGGAAGTTGTGAATTCACTCCTACCCTGGCAAAAGTATCTCATTTGTTTCGGTTGACTTAAATTGGTCAACAGATGATTTTAGCCCGCAATCATACTCGTAAGAAATTCCTTCGACTCTGTGGATTAAAAGATAACAAGCATTTGGGATGTCTCAAATAATCTTGGATTTCCTTGGACTATTTGTTTGCTAGATTTGGGTCCTTAGAGGGTTTCGATTGCTTTTGGGATAAATTCTGTACTACCAAAAAAACCTGGGAACAACATCGTCTTGAGATTTTCTGTCTGGATTTGTTGGGTATCTTAGTGTTCCCGTTAGATGAGAGGTGTATCAATACTCGTCTACAATCAGTGGTGATAGCTTTATTCAAGAAAAAAGATGAGGTCACCATTTTACCAATGATCTTAACAGAAATATATAAGTCTTTAACCGAAGTAAAATGAGGGGTATGATTTTTTGAGAGGAGTAATCTGATATTGCAGTTATGGATGATGGAGCACTTGCATACTCCTTCTTTGATTAAAGCAGATATGATTGACCGTTGTCTGAATGATCTAGTGTAAGCCATGCAAGAAAGAATGCGTTTTGATAAATTTTCTTTACCTATGGGAGTCAATTCTTGGATCGAATTTCTCGAATCAAGAATTCCGAACAACATTCTTTGGTGCTATATGTGGTTTCGTCCTAAGAAAATCTTTATTGGATCTCAAATGCAACTCTTTCTAGTTTTGATAGGACTTAACTGCAATAGGCCTTACAGTCCAAGAAGGGTGATGCATCAGTTGGGTAGGATGCAAGATGTCCCCCCAATAATGGAACTTCTAAAAGATGTAGAGTACTTTAAAGACCAAGCCGTGGGGGAAAGCAAATATGAGCAATTCTGGACTAACGCGATAAAGCTAGGTGTCGATACTCTCGAGGAAAATCTAGGATGCACTGAAAACTATGAAATCTGGCTACAATCTCTGCCCCATGGCATTAGTAGACCCTTACCAGCCCAACTTAGAGGGTGAATACGGGAAGCAATCATGGTAAAGGATGATGAGCAGGAAGATTCGGGTGCCAATGTAAAGTTTTTGAGAGTTCAGTTGTCATGTTTGATCATAACTGTGGATGGGTGTCAGAGAAATCTTTATGGGTGTAATCTCCAAGAGACGGGGATACGGGAGAGAATTTTGTTCCCTGGTATCAAAACGTCGTTAAAAGATATGTTGCAAAGTCTGAGTGGAAAAGAGGGGACTTCATAGATGGGTTCATCTCAGCCAGGGACGTCACACAGAGCACCAATTTGAAAGAACATGCCTTATCTTTATGTAGTTTTGAGTCTTTTATGTTTCTATCACTATAGGGTGGTGTCTGTGTTAAGTCGGAGTCAAGTTATTTTTGATATTCGGGTCTTTATTAGTAATTGCACGTATGTGGTTAGGGGTTTAGAATGTTGTTTTGTATTTGTTGTTTAGTTTTAAAGTGGTCCTAAATTCGTTGTATGTTTTGTTGTTTCTTTCATCGAAATGTTATGATGTTACGTCTTTCTTTTGTTTACTTGTTTTCGTTAATAAAAGAAAAGAAACCTTCAATTGTGTGATGTTTATGCATATGAAGCCCGAACTATGCAAGATCTGATTCATGTACAACATGATACGTAGGTAACCTACTTTTGGGTTCGATCTAATCATTTTGTTTTGTTGTTTTTCATTATTTTTCCTCTATTAAAGAAAAAAAAATAGAAGCCATAAAGAATTATAAAATAAAGGTAGATAGCGAGAGAAGAAAAGAAAGAAAGGATGATGAGACAATAAAGGGAAAAAACAGAGACTGATAAGAAAAAAAAAGAAAAAAAAAGAGAGAGGGAAAGGAGGGCGAAAAAAAAGGGGTGTGTTTGGAGCAAAGAAGCAAATAAGTGTAGATAAAAATTGCGATGACGTTAAAATGACCTCGCTACCCTCAAAAGCTGGTAGAAATGAACATGAATTTAGGACAATTTTACCAATGTGATTCCCATGCTTGTTGTGTTCCCTAATCCTAACGGATGTCGTCTTTGATGAGCATGTTTCTTCAGATTGAAGTGGTAGGTTTGCAGCACTCTGGCTAGTCACCCATACTTCACTAAATCAAAAGCAAATCTCTCCATGGCTAGCAGGGAGATTGAAAATTCGCTCATTGACCCGGATCAGGATCACAGGGAAGAAAGTTCAGAACACAATGATGAGGTAGTAAGGCTCAGGCAACAATTGATAGATTTTCACCGGGTATGGGCCAGTGGAATGCCTCCTCCTCCGCTCCCTGAAGGTCTTGGGAATATCTATAATTTCCTACCGCTTTCTCAGGCGCAATTCTCTGTTTCTATTGAGTCACGTGAGCACGTGCTAGGATTTACTCCGCGACATTATTATCCTGGCAATTCTAGTATGCCCTTGGCAGCTCCCCAATTAAGACCCGCTACTCAATCGGCTCCTCCGATCACACCGGTATTCATGGATCCACCACCACTTGAAGATCTCATATATGCTGTGCGTCCAACAATGGGGCTTTCTCGATCTGCCAGTGAACCAGTATTGAAGGTTTCAGATAGTCAGTATTATGCCCCGGAGCCTACTTTGAGAATGAATGAACCGTATGGGTACACTCAGCCACCTGCATTTCTATTTGATATGGAGAAACCTGTTGCAACAGAGGAACAGGAAGTCATAGCGCGGAAGTTGAAAAGTTTAGAACAGGCCATGAGGAATTTATAGGGAATCGGAGGTTATAAGAGTGTTTCCTATAAAGATCTTTGCATGTTCCCATACATCAACCTTTCCCTCGGTTTTAAAATGCCCAAGTTCGAGAAGTATGCAGGGCATGGTGATACCGTGGCACACTTGAGACGTTATTGCAACCAATTGAGGGCTGCAGGAGGAAGGGAAGAGCTGCTCATGGCTTTCTTTGGCGAGAGTCTTTCTGATCTGGCTTCAGAATGGTTTATCGATCAAGATATCGACAAGTGGAACAACTGGGATGACTTAGCTTCTAAGTGTGTGCAACATTTTTAGTATAAAGTCGGCCTGATTCTGGACGAAAAATCCTTGGTCAACATGAAGAAGAAAAACACTGAAGGTTTTAGGGAATACGCGATAAGGTGGTGTGAACAGGCCGCTACGGTAAAGCCTCCAATGAAAGAAAGTAAGTTGGTAGAGGTTTTCATTCAGGCATAGGATGAGACCTATTTTCAACATTTACTTTTGACAATGGGAAAGTCTTTTATTGAAGTCCTCAAAACGGGGGAGATGATAGAGGACGAAATTAAGACCGGCCGAATAGTGAGTTTTGCCGCATTGAAAGCCACAACACAAGCGATTCAAAGTGGATCTAGCACATTCAGAGGTAAAAAGAAGAAAGAGGATGTGGCGACTGTCGTAGCTGGAACCCATTCCTATCCAAAAAGACCACCTCGCCCCTATCCCCAATCCCAAGCCCAAGTCTACGCCCAAGGTCCATATATTTCTCTCTACCATTACTAACCTCCATAAAACCCTTTATATTTCATTCCACCACCCCCGTACCCAGTATATAGCGCACATCCATATACCCAAACGCCTTCTTACCCGTAATGGCGTGCGCAAGCTCAACAAAATCGCCCATCCGCTTCACTGAATTACCAAAACCCCTCCAAACCCGATTTTCAACCTAGGACCGAGTATAAGAAAGAGAAGGCGGTCAAAATCAATCCATACCTCTTGGGGATTTATATTCTAGCTTGTTTGATAGGTTGAGAAAGTTGAAGGTCTTAAGCCTAATTCAAGGAAGGCTTTCAAATCCACTGTCGAGGAATCTCGATTATTCTTTAAGGTGTGCGTACTGTTCTGACATACCAGGCCATGATATCAAGAAATGCTGGCATTTAAACAGAGCTATCCAAGATTTAATTAACATAAATTAGATGCTGGTTTAGGCCCCGGAGGGTTCAAACATTAACCAGAATCTGTTGCCAACCCATGCTGAAACCAATATAGTAGAATTGATATATGACGGGAAAGAGTCGTCAAGGTGTTATAATCCTATCTTCAAGATACAGACCATTGAGGAGAAATTGGTGAATGTAGTAGAGTCCTTGAAAACAATGTTATTGAGCTAGGAAGGAATGAGAGAAGGTAAAGCCTAAGAAAGCACAAAGAAACCCCTGATAACGGTGCAAGGTGCTAGAAGGTATGTTGATTTAAGTCAGGATAAACCTAAGTTAACAGTGGTAGGAGCTCCGAGTAAGCCCATCTTGATGGTGACAAGAGCACTGACAGTGCCTATTGTCCTCAAACCGGTGACCCAACCTCCGATAGTTGATACGAAAAGGGTTTCCTGGAATTATGGGTGGACTGTGATGACCTATCATGGGAAAGAAGTAGTGGAAGATGTAGATGAGGTAGGGGGTTTGACTGGGTCAGAAAGATGCTTCGTGCCTAAAAGTTTAAGAAAGTCCAAGCCAATTGTGAGTAGACTGTCATCTATAAAAAAACCTATCACCGAAGAAGAAGCCAAAGAATTTTTAAAAAAGATGAAATCTCCAGAGTATTCAATAATAGACCAGTTGAAGAAAACCCCTGCTCAAATTTCCCTCTTATCTTTGTTGTTACACTCCAAGGAGCATCGTGATATTTTACTGAAGGTATTAAATAAAGCATATGTTCCTAGGGATACTACAGTAAATCAGCTTGAGAAAATGGTTGAAAAAATCTTTGAGGTCAATCAGATCAACTTTTCTGACGATGAATTGCCTGTTGAAGGTACAGGGCATAACCGAGGCCTTTACATTACAGTGAAGTGCAAAGATTTGTACGTCACTATGTTATGGTTGACGGAGGTTCAGGTGCAAGTATCTGCCCTATTTATACTTTGCAAAAGTTAAATATTGGTGCTGAGAGGATCAGTCCCAACAATGTATGTGTCAGGGCTTTCGATGGTGCAAAATCAAACTCCATTGGCGAAATAGAACTAATGTTGATCATAGGGCCTGTTGAGTTTGCCATAAAGTTTCAAGTATTGAATATATACTCCTCTTACAATCTTTTGTTGGAAGGCCGTGGATCCACAAGGCCAAGGCGGTTGCATCTACACTGCACCAAATCATTAAGTTTGAGCATGACAGGAAACAAGTGGTTATTCACGGTGAAGGAGATTTATCCGCCTACGAAGATTCTCCCTTGTCTCTTATTGAAGAAAATAATGTAGAGGAGACATTCGTCTATCAAATTTTTGATACGGTGCCAGTGAATCGTATCCTTGAATGGCAGGTTATACCGGGACCAGAATTGTCTTCCGTTTCTATCATGATGGTGAGTGAACTTTGGAAATACGAATTTGAGCTAAGAAAGGGTTTGGGAGTGTCTCTGTATGGTATAGTTCATCCCATATGTCCGAGTGAGAACGTGGGCACGTTTGGTCTAGGATTTGAGCCTACAGATGAAGATTTGAAGAAAACCAAAGGAAGGAAAAATGAAACATGGTCACTCCCTCGCCCAATGCCACTACTCAGTGAATCATTTGTTAAGAGCGGTGTCACGAAACATGTGGAATTTGAAGTTGAATTGGTTGATAACTGCCAGAACCTTTTTATTGAAGTTGATATGGTCAAAGCAGGAGAAGGTACCAGTATGGCAAACGTGTAATTCATAGGTCCAGCTATCCGACTCAATAATTGGAAAGTCACTCCTCTCTCCGTCAGGAAGGAGTTTTGGTAGTTTATTTTGTTTTTCTTTCTCTTTATCTGAGTTATTTTAGGGTTGTAATTTGGATTTTAGTTAGTTTATGTTATGTTGGCATCTATGCTTAAACCCTTCTATCTTTTTATTTAATGAAATACAATGTCCCTTTTGTTTCATGTCTAATATATATATATATATATTTATACAATTCTCTTTATATTGATTCTAATGACATGACATGCATGTGAAATTTTCAGCCTGATCTTAAAATCCAAACTAATCAAGATGTAATGAAACAGGATGGGGAATATGATGAAGAAGAAGCACTAGAAGAAATAAGCAAAGAGTTGAAACAGTTTGAATACAAACCGAATCCTAATTTGAATGAGACTGAGACAATAAATCTAGGGAATCAAGAGGATGTTAGGGAAACTAAAATCAGTGTACATGCTTTTCCACAGCTAAAAGATGGAATGATTCAAGCATTAATTGATCATAATGATGTTTTTGCATGGTCTTGTGATGATATGCCTGGTTTAAGCACTGAATTAGTGGCTCAAAAATTGCCAATTGATCCCGTATTCCCTTCTGTCAAACAGAAGTTGAGGAATTTAAAACTGATGTAAGTATTAAAATCAAAGAGGAAATCATGAAACAACTTAAAGCCAAAGCAATTCGAGTGGCTCGTTAGCCCATGTGGTTATCCAATGTTGTTCCCGTACCAAACAAAGATGGCAAAATTCGAGTGTGTGTTGATTATCGTGATTTGAATAGAGCAAGTCTGAAAGATAATTTTCCACTGCCCAACATTCATATTTTGCTAGACAACTATGCTAAACACAAAGTTGCCTCTTTTGTGGATTGTGATACTGGATATCATCAGATCGTTATAGATGACGAAGACGCAGAGAAGACATGTTTTATCACATCATGGGGGACCTATTGTTATTGAGTGATGCCGTTCGGTTTGAGGAATGCTGGAGAAACATACATGAGAGCCATGACCACTATGTTTCATGCTATGATGCATAAGGAGATTGAGATATACGTGGATAATGTGATTATTAAGTCAAAAAGTCGGTCCGACCATGTTAAAGATTTAAGAAAGTTCTTTGAAAGGCTTCGCAGGTATAATCTCAACCTCAACCCGGCAAAATGTGTATTTGGAGTTTTGTCTGGAAAGCTGTTGGGGTATATAGTTAGCCATCGGGGGATTGAATTGGATCCTTTGAAAATCAAAGCCATTAAGTATTTTCCCCCACCCAAGAATAGGATGGAGGTTATGAGTTTTCTTGGTAGACTGAACTACATTATCAGGTTTATTGCTCAACTCACAAAACTTGTGAGCCCTTATTAACATTGCTGAAAAAGAGTGCTGCGGTAAAATGGACTGAAGAATGTCAGGAAGCGTTCGACAAAATCAAAAGATATTTGTCAAATCCGCCCGTGCTGGTACCACCAGAGCCTGGTAGGCCTTTGATCTTATATTTATCAGTCATGGACAATTCTTTCGGTTGTGTCCTGGGTCAACATGATGTCACAGGCAAAAAGGAGCAGGCTATTTATTATCTTAGCAAGAAGTTCACCGTATATGAGGCCATCTATACTCTTCTTGAAAGGACGTGTTGTGCCCTAACTTGGGTAGCACAAAAGTTAAAGCATTATCTCTCATCCTATACTACTTATCTCATCTCCCGCATGGATCCTTTGAAGTATATCTTTCAGAAGCCTATGCTGATAGGTCGATTGGCAAAGTGGAAAATATTGCTTATCGAGTTCGACATTGTATGTGTGACTCAAAACGCCATGAAATCCCAAGCCTTGGCCGATCATTTTACTAAGAATCCCATCGATTAAGAGTATAATCCATTAAAGACATATTTTTCTGATGAAGAAGTGTCGTGTGTCGATGAAGTCATTATAGATGCTGATCCAGGTTGGAAGTTGTTCTTCAATAGAGCTGTCAATATGAAAGGAGTTGGAATAGGTGCGGTTCTTTTCTCTGAATCGGGACAACATTTCCCGGTAATAACACAACTTCAATTTTACTGTACTAACAATATGGTAGAGTATGAAGCTTACATTCTTGGTTTGAGGTTAGCTGTTGATATGGGAGTCTAGGAATTATTGGTGTTGGGGGATTCGTATTTGCTCGTCCATTAAATTCAAGCCGATTGGGAGATGCGAGATTTGAAGCTCATCCCGTATCGACAATGCTTGCAGGAGCTATGTCAACGGTTTGTGTTAGTAAAATATAGGAATATTCCAAGAATTCATAATGAAATTGCTGATGCTTTTGCCACTCTGTCTTTAATGCTCCAACATCCTGATAAAGCCTACATCGATCCAGTGCATATACAGAGTCGTGATTAGCATGCTTACTGTAATGGGGTTGAAGAAGTGCTCGATGGAGAACCCTGGTTCTTGGATATCAAGCGATACATTCAGTCAGGAGAATACCCAACATATGCCACCAACGATTAAAAGAGGACTATTAGGCGTTTGGCTAGTGGATTTTTCTTAAGTGGGGGGATCTTATATAAGAGAACCCCAGATCTGGGACTTTTGAGGTGTGTAGATGCAAGAGAAGCCTCGGCAATCATGGTTGAAATACACTCTAGAGTATGCGGGTCGCATATGAACGATCATGTCTTGTCGAAGAAGATTCTTTGAGTAGGTTATTACTGGCTTACTATGGAGAGGGATTCTATTTGATTTGTTTGAAAGTGTCATCTGTGTCAGGTACACGGTGATCTAATACGTTCTACTCCTGCTGAGTTCCATGCAATGGCTGCTCCATGGCCGTTTATGGCTTGGGGAATGGATGTGATTGGACCGATTGAGCCGAGGGCATCAAATGGACATAGATTCATTTTGGTAGCCATTGATTACTTCACAAAGTGGGTAGAAGCAGTAACTTTTAAGTCAGTGACAAAGAAGGCCGTGGTAGATTTTTTTCATGCCAACATCATTTGTAGGATTGAAATTCCTAAGATGATCATTATAGACAATGCTGCCAATCTCAATAGTTATTTGATGCAAGAAGTGTGTCAACAGTTTAAGATCGCACATCGAAATTCTACTCCATATCGCTCAAAGGCCAATGGTGCTGTAGAAGCCGCCAATAAGAATATAAAAAAGAGACTGCAAAAAATGGTACAAGGGTCTAGACAGTGGCATGAAAAGTTACCATTTGCATTGCTAGGTTATCGCACCACTGTTCGCACTTCAAAAGGGGTAACTCCATATTTATTGGTGTATGGGACAGAAACATTCATCCCTGTAGAAGTTGAAATTCCCTCTCTTCGAGTCATTGTAGAAGCAGAGATTGATGATGACAAATGGGTCAAAACCCGACTGGAACATTTGAGTTTGATTGAGGAAAAAAGGCTAACGTCTGTGTGTCATGGTCAGTTATATTAGAGGAGGATGGCTCGAGCATATAACAAAAAGGTCCATCCCAGAAATTTTAAAGTTGGTCAGTTGGTATTGAAACGTATCATTCCTCACCAGGTTGAAGCAAGGGGCAAGTTCTCCCCTAACTGGCAAGGTCCCTTCGTTGTGAAGAAAGTGTTGCCCAATGGAGCCTTATATTTAACAGATATTGAAGGAAAAATGGCAGAAATGCCTATCAATGCTGATGGGGTCAAAAGATATTATGTATGATATTTTATCCTTTGTTGATTTTATTGCATGTTTAGTACTTGCATTTTTTTAAGATTGATATGATGAAGACATTTTATTCTTCTATCCAAACATTGTGTCATCCTTTGTTTACCCGTTTGAGCTTCGTTTTATTTTTCTTTCATATCCCTCTTTTGAAATCAAAATAGAGTCAAAGATAAATGTCAAGAAAATAAGAATAAAAGAAAGAGTTCAAAAAAAAATCAAATCAAAACAAAGAACAAGCTTATGGAACTACGTGCGTTCTGATTCTCCTCTCTCGAGAGTGAGATACTTAGGATGCCCTATTTCGGTCTTGGTCCAATCAAATAAAGATTTTAGAGTCACCCAGTCAACAAAAACTGGGGCATGACTTAATGTGTTGTTTGAGTCGATTCCAAAAGTTGTAAGTCCCCCCCCCCCCCCCCCCCCCCACATCAAGTGTCATTTGAACCTCTTACCATTCTTTTCTAACCTTATTCGAAAGCCATGTTACAACCAAAGAAAGTCCTTCAGATCAATTTTTGATAATGTTAAGGCTAAGCATGCAATGGATATGATGATACATTGTGAGGTACCACTTGTCTCCCTCAGCATAAGAAATTAGGAAAGAAATATAAAATGAGAGAGTCTTATTGGTGAAAACCCTCGCAGGAACCATAAGGTGATGGTGAGTGGAGAGAAATAAAAATGAGAGAGTCTTATTGGTGAAAACCCTTACGGGCACCGTAAGGCAATGGTGAGTTCAAAAGAAAACTGAAAAGTGAAAAGAAAGAGATTTGTTGGTGAAAGTCTTTTAAGATCTCGTCAATTGAATGTGATGTATGAGTCCAATGGATTTGAAAAAGCGGCTCAGCGGCAAAGGCACGAACTCAACAACAAATGGGGAGTTTGAATAGGAAGATCAGGCAGCTTAATCCAAAATTTACTTTATATTCAGGACCCTCCTGGAAAATGGGATGTTACTTTATGTTCAGGACCCCCCTAAAAAATGGGATTTTACCTTCTGTTCAGGACCCTCCTGAAAAATAGGATTTCACTTTATGTTCAGGACCCTCCTGAAAAATGGGATTTTACTTTCTGTTCAGGACCTTCCTGAAAAATTGGATTTTACTTTATGCTCACGACCCTCCTGAAAAATGGGACTTTACTTTCAGTTCAGGACCCTCTTGAAAAATAAAATTTTACTTTCTCTTCAGGACCCTCCTGAAAAATGAGATTTTACTTTCTGTTCAGGACCCTCCTGAAAAAATAAGATTTTACTTTCTGTTCAGGACCCTCCTGAAAAATGGGATTTTACTTTCTATTGAGGACCCTCCTAAAGAATGGGAATTTAATTTCAGTTCAGGACCCTCCTGAAAAATAGGATTTTACTTTCTGCTCAGGACTCTCCTGAAAAATGAGATTTTAATTTCTGTTCAGGACCCTCCTAAAAAATAGGATTTTACTTTCTGCTCAGGATTCTCCTGAAAAATAGGATTTTACTTTCTGTTCAGGACCCTCCTGAAGAATGAGAATTTACTTTTAGTTCAGGACCCTCCTGAAAATTGGGATTTTACCTTCTGTTCAGGACCCTCCTGCAAAATGGGACAACGCTTTCAAAAATGAAATACTACTTTACTATAATTTTTGTTTGGGATAATTTTTGTTCTAGTTTTAATTTTGTGTTTCAGGGGCCCGCTTGAAGAACAGGGTGATGAAATAGCAAGTCAGGAGCCCGTCTGAAGAACAGGGTGATGAAATGTCAAGTCAATAGCCTACCCTAAGCATAGGGTGAATAAATGGAAAGTTATTCTTTTTAACATCCTAACAACCCTTTCAATTAACAGAAGAAACATTACCCATACCCCTACCCCCAACACCCCATACTCACATGACCCCCTGCCCCTCATATTTCTTGTCCACAAAGGCAAAAAGAGAAAAACATTAGAAAAGGACCCCACTAGGAAACTTCCAGGAAAGCCCACAAGGAACCATTTTGTTTTAAGGGGATGAAATACAATATATTCACACTCTCATAAATAAAAAGGGCCCACACGATATAATTCCTACAGAATCCACTCACAATTGACACTGATCTTCTCAAAAGAATGCATTAGACACATCCACACTCTCTTTGATTTTTTTACTTAATTCACTGGCAAACAAAAAAGAAAATAAGGACTCCAATTCTGTTTCTTGTTTTCTTCTTCAGGGATACGCACACATCAACACTCGAATTTCCCATAGGAGGACTGATTTCCTTCTATTAGCATAGACCCTCAAAGTCATCTTCTTCACATATATACCCAGACCACCGAAAAAGAAAAAAATAGACTAAAAACTAAAGAGAGGTGATCAGAATAGGGGACTGGTGCGAGGTTCGATCCTTTTCCAAGATTTTTCTGGTGAAAGCTTTCACCAGAATTAATTTTAGTTCGTCGTTCGGTTGACCAGTTCTAGAAGAATCCAAATTTCTTTATTTTTCTTTCATTTCTAAGGGAATCTGGCGAGAAACGTTAAGTTTTGGCTAGAAAACGTGGACCAGCAGCAAATTTTTCACTGAAATTGGTCCAGTTTTGACTCAGTTTTGCGATTAGCTTTTGTGTATGGGTCGGGTTTATATTGTTGCTTTCCGTTTGTTTTTTCGACCTTCGTATTGAAGTTGGGTTTTAAATTTTGTTCATCCCGTTCAGTTCATGGCTATCAGTCTTCGGGTTTCAAATTTCTCAATACCAAATTGGAATTCATCGTTGTTGAGGTTCTGCTTGGGATATTCAGACGTGGTCTTTGTCTTTTCACTCTACTAATATTTGAGTTTGAAAGCTACGAATCGAGGTCCAATTCTATTCCCCCTTTTTATTTAATATTTATTATATTTGGTTTGTTGGAGTGAATATTGTGTTTGGTTGATGATTCAAATGTGGTGATATGTTTTGATATTGTGTTTGAGCAATCGTGATTACTGTGGTTGATATTGATTGATTGATTCACGTGAATGAAGGGATTGAAAGATTTGAATTCATGTGGGAATAAGTTGGGCGAGAATTGATAACTTGATATGATTAGTGAATTTTGATTAGTTTGATTCATTAGTTGTTTGACTTGAAATAAACGTTAATTGAATTTGGTAGTATCAAGATACGCCGATTGGAATAGGCAAGACGTAGGTCGGGTAGGCAAATCTAGAAATTGTGGGTTAATTGAATGTTTGAAATTTGATTGAATGGTTTGATTTTATCACTTTTGAATCAATTGTATAATTTAGTCGGGGAATACCCCGAAATATCTGTATATATTTATTCATCGGGGAGGTATCATGTAACCGGAGGACGTTCGTGATGAAGGCCTGAGGCGTCGGGTAGAGCATTAGTCTATAATTAATTTAGAATAGGATTTATTTTTACATATTTTTTTATTTTTGGACTGTATAATTGGACTGGACTCTAAATTTTGGATTGTTTTATCTTGTTTGCTTGGTTGATTGTTTCGCATGTTTTGTGTGGTTTATATATTCATAATATCAAATTATCCTATACACTCTGCCAAGCGACCATGGTCAAACTACGGGATCAAGGGGTGCCTAACACCTTCCCCTCGGTCAACAGAATTTCTTAGCCGGAATCTCTGTTTGCAAACTAGTTTTAAAGAGTCAAACCATTTCGAAAAGAATTTTCCAAAGGTGACTTGGCACACCGGATTATGCCAAGTGGCGACTCTGAATTTAATTATAAAAAATCCTTTTCGGAACAGAATTTTTATTTTTTGTCACTTAATAATAAAACACTTTCGAACTTAAAAATTAATCTTTTGGAGTACGAAAAAAGGGGTGTGACACAAAGAACATACAAATAATGAAGTGGCTGGAGAGAACTCTCCAATGAATGTAAATCATGTTAAAAAATTTAAAGTTATTGATCATGATAAGGAGAGTGAATTTCAATAAAGCCCCATCAAATTAATCAAATTATTCCCGGAACTCCTTGAATTGGGAATCTAGAGAAGTAGTGATGGTATACCGGTGGTGGGTTCATGATGTGAGGGAGGAAAAATGAAAAAAAATGGAGCAGCAGCATAATTTTTAAAAATTTTTCAGCTAAATAAGAAATTTCATGCACTCAATTTCGAGTGTGTTACACTCACCATTTCATGTCAACAAAAAGTATCAAAATGACACGGTTGAAGGTTGGTTTAGGTGTTTAAAATGAACAACGTCCACTTTATGTGTTAACGTAAAAGTTTGTGTCAAATTTAGGGGTCAGGCAATATGTTTGGCCAAGATTATAAATAAATAGTTGAAGTAGATTGATGACATTACAGGCATTACATGGCATTTGCTAAACCCACACTGCAGATCAATCACATCAAACAAACCGAACATGGCATTGGCAACAATAGATAATTCTCGACAAAATTAGAGAAAAAAAAGAAAAACTAATGTGGACAACCATCGGATTTGGAACCAGACCTACCATAAGAAAAAATGTATATATCTCAAGGATCGTCGAGAAAATAGTAAAAGCAAATCAAAGTCAATAATGAGTACAAACGGTCAGATTTTGAACCAAAAATAAGAAAATGGTTAATGTTAGAATAGTTGAAAAGATGGGAGGATATCAACATGATTTCATCATTGTTGACTAGAGCCTAGCATGTTGAGAGCCTTGAGTACGAAAGTGTAGGTAAAGGCATCCTCCTGGAGCTTCTCAAATCAGCATCAAACAAGGAAAGTTGGAACTGTGAGAAGATTTGATGTGTGATTTTCATTCCATTCCACATTTCTATTTTAAAAGAAAAAAATCTTATAGCAAAATCGCTGACAGGGGAAAGTAGCTTATCAATTTTAGTTTGACAGTGAGCTTGATCGAAAACTTGAGCAAATGGAAATATGATCAATATTAAAAAAGCTGTTTATGAAAATTTTGTTCAACTTCATATATTCTCTATTTTCCATTCGACCATTTACAAATTTTTAGTCAACAAAAACATACAGAGTGAAATCCCACAAGTGGGATTTGGAAAGAATAGAGTGTACGAAAATCTTACCCCTACCTCATGGTCGTGGAGGTAAAGTGGTTGATTCTGAAGAACCCTCGCTAAAGTATAACATATAAAGATAGGTATGAAAAAGGGAAAACGTGTTAAGAAAACAGAGAAACTGACCTCAGGGAGGTAGAAGGCATACATATATTTGATGGGAGGATATCTGAAGAAGAAAATCCATAGTAGTATAATTTTGGTATGAGATTTTAGGGGCAGGAGGAGAGAGGGGAGACATAAAAATTAAAAAGGGTTTGAAGAATAAAAAGGGAATTAAAAATAAAGTCGGTGGACCCATAAAGAAACTCTTGAAAAGAGAATATATGAGATGAATTTTGACAAAAAAATTGAATACACGTGATTCGAAACATCGATCTCTGAAACATTTTGCACGGTCTTTACCACTAGACCAAAGACAAAGTCTGTAGCCATGTCAAGGGTGTGCAAACGCAAATACATGTTGGTAATTATTAAGTTTTGACCTATACATTTTATGACGAAGGGTGTTCACTTGCACACCCTTGATTAGCTGTAGCTCCGCCCCTGCCCTAGGTATCCACCAACTGTACTCTCATTAAAGTATGTTAGGGTGTAGGAATTGTTAGGTTATGGAGCCTGATTAATATGTGACGTACTATTATATATTAATGTTTAGGTTGTACCTTTTATTCTCATTCTCTATGTAATTGTACATACTCCAAGTCATTAATATAAATAGCCCGTCCATCGTGGAGGGTACCCACGGGTGTTACCACGAAATTACCTTCCTCTCTCTCCTCAAGAACTCTCTAAAGTTTTCTTTATCCTTTCCATAGATTTAGTGTGTGTGAACTGCTAATCGATCCTAACAACTGGTATCAAAGTTTGGGAGATTCATCACGATCACTGAAGATGGAAGGATCAAAGTTTGGAATTGAAAAGTTTGATGGATCCGATTTTGATTTCTGAAAGATGCAGATCGAAGACTATCTGTACCAGAAAGATCTTCACGAACCCTTGACTGGGGTGAAGCCGGAGTCCATGAAGGAGGAGGACTGGAAGCTAAAGGATCGGTAAGCTCTAGGGATGATCCGGTTGACCTTGTCGAGAAACGTGGCGTTCAACATCGTCAAGGAGAAAACCACATCCGATCTGTTGATAAACAAGGTATATTTGATGCATAGATTGTTCAATTTACAGATGCCTAAGAATGGATCTATTACTGATCATATAAAAGAGTTCAATATGATTGTTAGTCAACTGTGTTCTGTGGATATTGATTTCGAAGATGAAATTAAAGCATTGATTTTGATGTCATATCTGCCTGAGTCTTGGGATACTGTTGTTGCTGCGATTAGCAGTTCCCTTGGATCTGAGAAACTAAAGTTTGATGAAATCTGAGACGTTGTTCTTAGCGAAAGCATTGACAAATAAGAAATTAGGGAATCATCTGGTAGTGCTCTCAGGGTTGACCGAAGGGGAAGAGACTAATTGAGGGGTCAAAATACACATAACATATCAAAATCGAAGAATCATGGAAAATCTCCACAAAAATCCAACGTGACATGTTGGAATTATGGAGAGAAAAGATACTTTCGGACAGATTGCAAGAAACCCAAGAAGAAGAAGAGTCAGAAATTTAGAGATGATAATGATTCTGTTAATTCAGCAGAAGACATTGGGGATGCTCTAATCCTTAGTGTGGACAACCCGGTTGAATCCTGGATATTGGATTCTGGTGCATCTTTTCATTCATCTCCTAGTAAGGAATTGTTCCAAAACTTCAAGTCTGGAAATTTTGGAAAGGTGTATCTTGTTGACAACAAACCATTGGAGATTGAAGGAAAGGGAGATATCTGCATAAAAACTCCAGTAGGAAATCAGTGGACTTTGGCGGATGTCAGATATATTCCTAGTCTCAAGAAGAATCTAATTGCTATTGGTTAGTTGGATAGCACAGGCTACGCAACAGAGTTTGGGAAAGGTTCGTGGAAGATTGTAAAGGGTGCTATGATTGTAGAATATGGCAAAAAATTTGGAACTTTGTACAACACTGTAGGGTGTATAAACATGGCTGTTGTTGCTGAGGGTACTTCTGGTTCATGTCTGTGGTACCACAGACTTGGACATATGAGTGCCAAAGGAATGAAGATGTTGGATGCAAAAGGAGATTTAGAGGGGATGAAATCTAGTGATATGGGTCTTTGTGAGAGTTGTGTTATGGGTAAACAGAAGCGAGTAAGCTTCATGAAGACTGCGAGAGAGCCGAAGAAAGTACGGCTGGAAATGGTCCATACAGACGCTTGGGGAGCATCTCTTTTTCATCACTTGGTGGATCCAGATTCTGTCACCTTTATTGATGATTTCAGCAGGAAGGTATGGGTTTACTTCTTGAAACATAAATCAGATATGTTTGCTACTTTTAAGAGGTGGAAAGCTGAAGTTGAAAATCAGACTGTCTTGAAAATCAAATGCCTAAGGTATGATAATGGAGGAGAATATGACAAGTCAGAATTCAAACAATTCTGTGCAGCTGAGGGAATCAGATTGATGAGGACAGTTCCCGGGAAGGAAAGGCAAAATGGAGTTGCGAAAGGATGAACAGATCATTGAATGAGCATGAAACGAGCATGAGGATACACTGTGGGCAGCCTAAGATCTTTTGGGTAGATGCTGTGAGCACAGATGCATACTTGATCAATAGGGGACCATCAGTTCCTCCAGGGTTCAAGATTCCTAAAGAAGAATGGACAGGAAAAGAGCTCAAGTATTCTAACTTGAGAACCTTTGGTTGCACTGTTTATGTTTATGTTGATCCAGAAAATAGATATAAGCTTGATACTAAAGCTATAAAGTGCTTAGGTTATGGTTCTGACATGTTTGGGTACAGGTTTTGGGATGAAAGTAACAAGAAGATCCTAATACATTGTGATGTAACATTTAATGAAAATGTCTTGTACAAGGACAGAGAGCAAAAAGTTCAAGAAACTACAAAGCAAGTGGGAGTTGAGCTTGAGTCACTGAAGAGTACACCTAAAGATGTTGCAGTAGATTCTAAACAAACTCTAGAGACTATCGTTGAGTAACCAAAGGTGGAACAAGTGACACCTGAGAAGGCTGAGAGGAGATCATCCAGGACCATTAGAGTACTAGATAGGTATTCACCATTATTACATTATCTGTTGTTGATTGATGAAGAGGAACCAGAGTCTGTTGCTGAGGCCCAGCAGGTGGAGGATTCAATCAAGTGGGAGCAAGCCATTGATGATGAGATGAGCTCACTTGAGAAGAATAACACGTGAATGTTGATTGAGTTACCTGTAGGGAAGAGAGCCTTGTTTAACAAGTGGGTGTTAAGAATCAAGGCAGAACTAGATGGCAAAAGAAGGGTCAAGGCTTGGTTGGTATTTAAAGGATATTCACAAAGGAAAGGTATTGATTATGCTGAAATATTTTCTCCTGTTGTGAAATTAACCACTATCCGAATTTTATTGAGAATTGTTGCATCGGAGAATTTGCATCTTGAGCAAATAGATGTAAAGACTGCATTTTTACATGGATATTTGGACAAGGAAATCTATATGCAGTAGCCAGAGGGGTTTGTAGTTCTAGGACAGGAAAACATGGTGTACAAGCTCAACAGGAGCTTGTATGGGCTGATCCATGCACCTAGACAGTTGTACAAGAAGTTTGACTCTTTTATGAGCAAGAGTGGCTTCTGCAGGAGTGAAAAGGATCAGTGTTGCTACTTCAAGAAATACACTAATTCTTATGTATTTTTACTATTATATGTGGATGATTTGTTGATTGCAGGATCTAGTATAAGGATATAAACTCTCTGAAGGCAAGCCTATCTTCTGAGTTTGAGATGAAAGATTTAGGTGCAGCGAAGCAGATTCTTGGGGTGAGGATTTCTCGGGATAGATCTGTTGGCACTTTGAATCTATACCAAGAGAAGTACGTCGAGAAGGTGCTGTCCAGATTTAGAGTTAATAATGCTAAACCCAGGACTAATCCATTGTCAAATCACATAAAATTGTCAAAGGAGCAGTCATAGAAGATAGCTCAAGAGCGGGAGCTCATGGCACTTGTTCCATATGACTCTGTAGTTGGGAGTCTAATGTATGCTATGGTATGAAATAGACCTTATATAACACATGCAGTGGGAGTTGTTAGAAGGTACATGGCAAACCCCGGGAAGGAGCATTGGGAAGCTGTGAAGTGGCTTCTAAGATATCTGAAAGGTACATCCAGTACTTCACTTTGTTTTGGCAATGGTAAAATGATTCTACAAGGTTTTATTGATGCTGATCTTGGTGGGGATGTGGACTCAAGCATGAGCACTTCCTAATAAATTTACATCGTAAGTGGTAGAACAGTGATTTGGATGTCCAGGCTTCAGAAGTGCGTTGCTCTTTCATCTACTGAGGCTGAGTATGTGGAAATAGCTGAAGCTGGAAAGGAGATGATATGGCTGGCAGATTATCTGGAAGAACTGGGCAAGAAGCAGCTTAAGAAGATTCTTTACATAGATAGATAGAGTGCCATACAGTTGGTGAATAACCCGGTCTATCATTCGAAGATGAAGCATATTAGAAGACGGTACCATTTCACTCGCAGGGCAGTGGAAGAAGGTGATATGTGTTTGGAAAAGATAGAAGGTGCAAAGAATCCAGCAGACATGTTGACTAAATGTGTTGATGTTGGTAAACTAAGGTTGTGCAAAACCTTAGATGGCTTTCTGTAGTTATGTCTACAGATGTTGAGGTGTGGAGAACATATTGATCATGGAGGAATATTTTTTTATTTTTTGAGAATGTAATTCTTGGATGACAGAATCAGTCTCCAAGTGGGAGAATTGTTAGGTTGTGGAGCCTGATTAATATGTGATGTACTGTTATATATTAATGTTTAGGCTGTACCTTTTATTCTCATTCTCTGTGTAATTGTACATACTTCAAGTCATTAATATAAATAGCCCGTCCACCGTGGAGGTTACCCACGGGTGTTACCACGAAATTACCCCCCTCTCTCTCTGTCTCCTCAAGAACTCTCTCAAGTTTTCTTCATCCTCTCCATAGATTTAACATGTGTGAACTGCTTATCGATCCTAACAGGAACCTCTAAAACGTACACTTATTAAGAGTGTGTTTGGTATGAAGATGAATATTTTTCAATATCAATTTTTTTATTTCATATTTCGTATTGTTCGTATTTCTCTTATTTCCTATTTCTCTGATATCTATTGTTATTATTTCTTATCTCTTATTTCTGTTATGATATCCATCCTATTTCATGTTTCATTACAACCTTATGTTACTATTCTCTATCTTGAGCCGGGTGTCTATCGGAAATAGCCTCTCTACTTCCTCGAAGGTAGCGGTATGGACTGCGTAGATTTTACCCTCCTCAGATCTCACTTTGTGGGAATACACTGGGTTTGTTGGTGTTGTTGTTGACTTCCATACATAAAGAAAAACATGTTTTAGAACTTTCCTTACAACCTCAAGAGCTTGAAACGAGTCATAAATTTTGGCCATAACCGACACGAGACATGGGACTTGGCTCTCAGCTACAACCCTAACTAGGACCCGACTCCCGACCTCAACCCCAATGCAAGACCAAATCCTAATACACACCTAGTACTTGACTCCTGACCCCCGTTACTAAATTGAGGCTCGACTCCTGACATCGGCTCGGAGCCCGCATTTCGATCCCATTCAGACCTCAAACTCAACCCTGCCTGACCAGAGACCTCACACCCAAAATGGACCTAATTCCTTATCCTAACCTGGGACCCTACCAATATTTTGGACGGTGAAAGGAGACAAGAGGCGACAAGGTCCCGCCTCGCCACCCGGAGAGGCGATCGCCTTTTGAATGTACGGCAACAATTAATATAAAAAAATTAAAATAATAAATAAATGATCAAAATTTCAATAACACTAATATATGAGGAAATATTTTAAGTCAAGAATTAAAAATAGATAGTAGATAGATAGTAGATAGATACTAAAAGTCTAGAACTTGAATTATTCAACAATCCAATATATATCCATAAAACAAGAAATACTAAAACTTTAAAGTTTATTCTTCTTAAAGATAGAGACGCCATTGAAATTGAAATAGTTGTTAATGATCAAGACACAAGTCATTTAATTAGTATATTACTATCATACTATGTAAATTGAATTCTATATAACTTATTAAAAAAGAAATTACATAATAAGGCTACAAGGCACAAACTTACTGGTTACTGTTACAGTAACAGTGTTTAAGACAAGTTCACTGTTATACAATACAGTGGAAGGAAAATAGAAGAAGAGAAAAGAGAAAGAAAAAAAGGCACCAAAGTACAGGTCTAATTGATGGATTAAGAAGAAGAAGAAGAAAGAAGAAATATATAGAAATCAACAGTGATGGCTCACTACTTACCAGAGTTGCCAGAGTACGTCTCCGGAGTATGTCACTGGTCGCCGGGGAAAACATTTGTGAGATGGTGGTAGCAGCCGCAGTCACCACTAAGCAAGTTGGTAGAGGCAAAATGTGTAAATAAGCCCTAAAATTAGTTTATATACCGAAAATCCTAATTTTTTTAAAAACATTTAAAAGGCGGCGTCATTGTCGCCTTGCTGCCTAGCCTCTCCATGTCACCTTTCTCTCAAAGGCGAAACCTTTTGATTTTTACAACACCATGACCTGAAGAGGCGACCAGGCCTCGCCTCGCTATTCTCCATTGGCGACGTGGCGAGCACCTTTTAAAACGCTGGATCCTACTACAAAACCCGATTGGGAGTAGGAATCCCTATCCTAATCCAAGACTCGACCCAAACCCAAATCCCAAACCTGACATAGGACCACTTATTTATTTGCTAGGCAAATAGACAAATATTTTCCTTATTACCAAACACACCCTAAAAGGAGAAAAAGAAAAAGAAGAAATACTTGTAATATGGGAGTACTTGTTTCTTTTACATAATAAGAAACAATGGATAATATGGATATCCGTATAATCCGTTGGTTTACCCATTTTTTTGTCCATATAAAATATGGGTGGGTCAGATATTTTATCTATTTTCACCTAAACTCATTTTCGACCCGCGCATTTGCTACCCCTAACTCTAATCAACATCATACAGGAGAGCAAACCCACATACCTAATGTCATTATTCCCTATTTCAAGTAAGGTATTGATGAAGCTAGACCAAATCAGGAGGAGATTCTTACGGGATGACAACAATAGTGATACAAGAAAAGAAAGGAAAGGAACAAAACAACCAAACTAAGTTACAAAGCAAGAAGAAGAACACAACAATATTGTAACAACAACTCACGGATTCCCTAGAAATGAGAACGAACTAGTACAAACGATTACAAGAATAAAATGAACAAAGGATAGATAGTGAGACCTTGGTTGGTATAGTCTTAAGAACCCAAGAACATGTGATACTCTTGGACCCTTAACACTACACGGAACGGTTAATCTAACTCTTACGTTGACACAAGAGGGACTTTACCTCCTCCAAACAGCAACGTCTCAAGCCATGAATGCAACACTAGTGATTCTACACTAGTATCACCCTAATTTTAGGTTGCCTCCTAAACAGAAGAGACGACTTGTCTTTCAAAGTGTTATACAAATTAAAAATATCATAAAAGTGTAAGTAGTAAATGACCTAACATATTCTATTTATAGTAGGTTACAAAAATTGTGTGAAATATCCAAAAGACCCCTTAGTCAAATGCTTCACTTTAGGTGCCCTTGGAGTGTAGTTTGTGGACTTTTTTGGAGACTATTTAGGCCCTTCTTTGCACTTCACTTGTACGCTCCAAGTCTCGGGTTCAATACATCTCATATATGTCCATCTCTATGGTCATTCTCGTATCATCCTCCCCTTCTTGAAAAAGGATTTGACCTCGAATCTGCTCCTTGCAAAATCAAAGAAGGAAAAACAAGCAAAATATCCTCATGACATGAGGATTAGGATTAGCAAAATACACAAATCACATGCTATGCCGAGTTGGTACAAACTTGGAGTATACCCATGGGTCCTTTGTGTTGAAAATGAAAACCTTAGTATAAATAGCATAAAGGAAGAGGTCATCATCAACAAAAAGAGGTAAGGAAGAACCTTGCCTTCCTTCATTAGCACTCACAATCAAACATTTCTTGTCGTTTGGACCAAGTATCAAGTGGGAAATGTAGAAATTCCCATATTCCGAGAGGGTACCGGTGTCAAATGGGAGAAGTAGCCAAGGTCTAAGCCGAGTCTAACCCTTCCTTCCCCTGGAATGTCACTCCCATAATCATGCATAACATTTGCTTTTTAGAGAAGACTAATATTCAAGAATAGAGAGATACGACCGAGAAGTCCTACCTCAAAAAGACATATGCCATCATTTATAACATTTCCATACACATGATCTCTATAAAAAAACTACTAGAAAAGCTTTTACCACACAAGATTTTCAAATAGTCACGTGCACCATCAAGATCAACCCTATAAACACCATCACTAACTTGAGATTTTTCTAGAGCACCACACATATGCTCAAGTAGTGGAATACATTCATGAGTAAGTTGTTCTTATTCACATCCTCACTAGTAGTTGGAAACTCACATACCAACATAGACTCATTTTAGCTCGCAGAAGGGTCAACTAGTGTGTGAATACTGCCGTCAATTGTTAATATAGTCTTACTCGAGTTATAAGGGCTAGCACTAAATGGACACAAATTATTCTTGCGAGAAGAATCAATTTCGTCATCTAAAGGATCAACTAGTGCTTGCATACTTACAATAAGATTTTGGTCCTCCCGCGACCTAACATCACCAAGAGTATCACAAAAGGATGACTCGAGCACCTCTACACTCTCCTACTAGCCACAACACAACAAACAAAGTTCATAGGTGTGTATGGAATAATGTTTTTACCTCATAGCTCACATGAGCTACGGCCTTCATTTTGACGTGTGTCCGGATATCCCACTTGCTCCTTTTGACCTACCATACGATCCAACCTTTCATTTACCATAGCTAGGTCTTGTGACATACTATCAAGCAAAATAACATTAGTGGAATTTTTGTCCATGGGTTGAGAGGTTGAAGCCGCGGGTTATCTTGTAATTGTACCTAAAAACAAAAAAAGGAAAAGAACAAGCTTACAAAGCAACGCACAAGTTAGTTCGGAACAAACTTACCACACTCTCACACACTTGATCATATCACACTTGGATTCACAAGTGTTACAAGTCTGCTTGTAGTTGGTGATGAGTCGAGGGGTGAGTCTACTCCTTGGTCGGAATGGATTCTTTGTTTGAAGATTCAAGGAAATGATGTACGAACTTGAACCAAAAAATTCTATGATTCAAAAACAAGAAAAACACAAAATAAGGTAGACACAAACAACGGATGCAAAGGATTAATTGACAATCAAGTAGGAGTTTACTAGTTGTTAATTAGTTCTAGGATCAACTAATGAAACCAAGAATCAACAATTAGAAACTAGAAAAATCCAAATTTAAGCTTAATTATTGACGTGAACAATAGCAAGTGGTGACGTGGAAGTATGAAATTTGTCTCGGGCCTACACAACTTAGTCACAAATCTGAAATTTTCAACCTTCACACAAATTAGAATGAAAGACAATTGGTTTTGGAGGGAAAGTATAAGTCTTGAGTCTTTTATAAGTTTATTCTCAAAAAAAAGAAGAAGATGATCTTGACTTGTACTAGTTCCACCAAACAAGGCTCCTTTGTTTAAGGATAGTAGTTGAAAAAGTTGATGTCAAGTCTAGAAAGTGATGGTTCAAGTCTTCTCACCAATAAACTTTACAACTTTATCTTCACCTTTTTGAATAAAGTTTGCACTTTTTGTAGTTTAAGTTATAAGAACAAGATGAACACAATACCAATCTTCAAGAACATAACAAATTCTCAAGAACACAACAACAACAACACGAATCGTCCACCAATCTTCAACACACGGTCAACTTCAAGTCACCACAACATTAGTCAATATTATAAGCTCAACTTTAGATCTAGACACTTTTAGTGTTGGTGAGAAAGAAACCAACTCTATAAACACACTAGACAAGCAAAAATATACTAGATCTAGTCACAAAACTTTTGGCTAAGTCAACAACAAGAACATTTCTCCCTTTATTTTTTTTGTTTTTGATTTTTCTAGCAAGCCCAAGATTGAATTTGTTGGATAAAAAATCAACCACAAGCTTTGATACCAAATGATACAAGAAAAGCAAGGAAAGACACAAAACAACCAAACTAAGTTACAAAACAAGAAGAAGAACACAATAATATTGTAACAACAACTCACGGATTTCCTAGAAACGAGCACAAACTAGTACAAACGATTACAAGAATAAAATGAACAATGGATAGATAGTTAGACCTTGGTTAGTATAATCTTAAGAATCCAAGAACATGTGATACTCTTGGACCCTTAACACTACACACAACGGTTAACCTAACTCCTACGTTGACACAAGAGGGACTTTACCTCCTCCAAACACCAAAGTCTCAAGCCATGAATGCAACATTAGTGATTCCACACGTGTATCACCCTAATTTCGGGTTGCCTCCTAAAGAGAAGAGAGGGCTTGTCTTTCAAAGTGTTATACAACTTAAAAATATTATCAAAGTCTAAGTAGTGAATGACCTAACATATTCTATTTATAGTAGGTTTCATAAATTGTGTGAAATGTCCAAAAGACCCCTTAGTCAAAGGCTTCACTTTAGGTGCCCTTGGAGTGTTTGTGGACTGCTTTGGAGACTATTTAGGCCCTCCTTTGCACTTCACTTGTACGCTCCAAGTCTCGGGTTCAATACATCTCACATATGTCCATCTCCGTGGTCATTCTCGAATCAAATAGTCAATACAAGTTCAATACAAGTTCAAAATGGGGAATGGGACACAGTAGATTACCAAAAAATGAACAAAGAAACAGAAGTAAAATGTGGCAGCACACAAGAAAAATCTACTTCTGAAATGTGCAGATACAACGACAATGGGACCCAATGTAACAAGTTGTAATAAACCAAGGACATAGACAAAAGTCGTTGGCACCCAAGAATGTCAAGACTCCACATGGCACTGCTCCATAGAAATATATCAAAAAAACTATGGAGTAATTCAGTAATTATATTTCCTTTGAAGTTGGTGATGGAGACACATCCGACAGGACATGAAAAGTGGCTGAGCAATAGCATTCTAAAAGATGATATTCCAGATTTCTTCCAGTGTCAAACACTATTTTTGGAGAATCCGACACAGACCCATTGACATTGAAAGAGTCCGAGCAACATAGCTTGAGACCCAAAGTGATCTCCTGGTTTACTGACATTCTGTTATCATTACAGCATCGTAAACTCTAAAGTAAGTAACCAAAAAGCCTAAAAAAGATGCAAGTCCCACTGGTTATAAAAAAAGAACTTATCAAAAGTTTTTTTTTTAACTTACCAAATGATTCAGGTCATAAAGCTGGTTATAAAATCATGGGATAGTCACCAATATATACTATTCGGCCATCTAGTTTACCAAACATGGCCAAAGTATACACTAATATGTATGTGTACGTATGTTACTCCCTCCATTTAAATTTGATTGTCCTATTTTGACTTGACACAAAGTTAAGTAATTAAAGAAGATTTTTGAATCTTGTTATCCAACTTACTGAAATACCCTTTAATCTTGTGGTCTTAAGCATGCAACATAGAAAGTTGGAATTGAAAGAGTTGCTAAAAAAAAAAGAGACTTACTTTTTGAAACATACTAAAAGGGAAGTAGAACAAACAAATTGAAAAGGAGAGAGTATATATATATATTAGTATAAAGTATATACTACCTATACAGTGTGTATATATATTTTAAACTAGATGGCCTGAAGGTATTGGGCTGTAAATTTTTCAAAAATCATACCTTCCAGATTTTGAAAAATGTCCTGCACCCATTTCATATTTGAACAAGTGTAAATTATCATTCGTCTTCACATCTCTCAATTTGGCCACAAACTTCGCTGGCTCAGAGAACATAACGCGTGGATTTGTTACAATTTAAGACCTCACATTAAAACAAAAGTAGAAATATCTAAATAAGTGAATGAAGATTACTCCTTTATTTCAAAGTTTGTGTAATGACAGATATAAGCCAATATATCAGTCTTATGTGATCTCTTTCTGATTTGTCCATTTTCATAAGCAAGCTTCCTTAGTAGCTACAAAAGATAAGCACATACTTGTCGACAGTAGGAAATTTACACTGGATCACAAAGATGAGATCATATCAACTAAATGAACTTGAATCTTATGAATATCTTTTGAAAATTGAATCTTATGAGTGCTTCATAAAAATATAATATGAACCTCTAATCTTATTTTGGACTTATCCTGTTATGATATTTTACGTGTTCCGAATCTAAAACTTTAAGGAAGGAAAAACCATCATTTGCTACTAGATATATTTTTTATTTGTTCATAAAAAGGTAGAGATGGCCATATACAATAGATAAACTAAAAGGTGAAGAATTTGCAAAATCTGATTCTCCACAAAGTCCGTCCACCTATCCTTCGATACAAGAAGGAAATTTATAGGTGCACCAGAAGAAAATAAGTGACCAGAGGCTCTTCCTCAATTGGAAAAAACTTGACTCTACTCCTCAAAATCTCTCGTATTTCTCTCATTCTAAATATCCCACATCAACTCAAGACTTACATCTTCTCCTCCTATTCCCGCTTCTCCGCGAAAAATTACTGGGGCCAATTTTGTCACGTTTTCATGTACCAATTGAACACTGTCCATTTTTTACTATCCTCAAAAGGATAAGATTATTCTCTTTACCAAACATATGCAGATCGAATCACAATCTTATATATAAGAAGAGCAAAAGATTGATCAATCCCTTCAAGTTTGAATTTGTTCATTTGGAATTTGGGTTCTTCTACTTCATATTTATTTAATATAGATAATCTTTCACAGTATTTGGCATTACCCAAGAAACTTTGAACCACCTAAGCATGTCCCACCCTAATCATATGGTAGACATAATGAATGAGAAGATGATCCACATCTTTTCCTGTTTCTTTACATAAGAACACTAGCTGACACAAACAACCATTCACTTTCTAAGATTTTCCACCGTCAAATCACCCTCTAGATGCTAGCCAAGAGAAAAAACAGACCTTCCTCGGTACCAACACCATCCAAATTGCATCACATGGAAAAACAACCACCTCCCTAATTAAGAGTTTCTCATTGAAAGATTCAACACAAAAACTTTATTATTTCTCAAACACCAACACAAAGCATCAGGTTTATCCACTAAAATGACTTGCCTTTGAAGGATGGCCATCAGCCTTTGGAACTCGGTCACCTCCCAATCGTGAAAATGCCTCCTAAATCTCAAGTCCCAAAAAATCTCTCCACTATGTATCTTCCTAATTTGTTGAACCAACAGATCTCTCATTGGCATGACATTCTATACAAAATCCAAAAATCATCTTTCAATAAGTTATCCCCACACCACATATGTCCCAAAAAATTAACTCTCCTCTCATTTCAAACCTTTAATGAGATATTTTTGTTGAGATCATCTCATCCATTCATTACATTCCTCCACAAACCACATCCGAAAGGCACAGTTACCTCTCCATTTATCCATCACCATTCCATTACCCCATTTTTATCAACTATCTCCCTCCCCAAAAGTCTTGTACCTCCATCCCAAAATGCCAACGCCATTTGTCCAATAATGTTTTGATAAGAATCACCAAATCTTTAATTCTGAGACCTGCCTATTTTTAGGAGATGTGACAGTCTTTCATTGCACCAAGTGATATTTCTTTGCCCAATCTTCTCATCTACGAGAAAGTTTCTCCGCAACCTCTCCTTTCCCTGTAATCGAAATTGGAGCCTAAAATAAAGGCATGAAGTAAGTGGAAATACTTGATAAAGTACTCCTAAGAATCACCTTTTTTCTTCCTTTGGAGAAGTATCTTTTTTGCCACCTGCTAACCTCTTCTCACCCCTCTAAAAAATCGACCTCCACACGAAAACAACCTTGTTTGAAGCCTCCACTGGTAATTCAAGATAGGTAGTCAGAAGAGCCCCACACTATAGTGCAAAACCTGAGTAAGCACCTCAATATTCCTTGGGATGGGATTGAAAAACCTTACAGTAGGTTTAGGTTAGTGCTTGCCTTAGGTTAGGTTTTTGGGATTAGTAGTGGGCCCCACAGGCCCTTCTTTAGGTAGAATGCCTAGAATAGCCCTTGTTGGCCTAAATTACCTCCTTTCGATACCTTGGACTAATTATTGAACTTTAGGTTAACTTAGTCCGTTTATTGAACCCTAACTAGCCTTTTGACCCCAGATGGAGTAGTATGTGACTTTAGATCATATCCTTTGGCTTAGTCAATAAACCCCATATCACTTAGAGTTTGTTTGGTATTGTATTAAGAAAAACAATGCTTGCATTATCTTTGTGTATTATTAATACCTTGGTACACTTTTTTATCTTATGTATTACTAATCCTCACCTCTGTTAGACACTATATTTGATATTAAAGAGTATGTTATTAATGCATAGAAATCATTGGTATTAGTGATGCAATGGATTCTAATGCATGCATTAGCATGGTTGAAGTCATAATTGTCCCTCAAAATCCTTTCCACATCATTTCCACCATGTTTATAAAGGGTATTTCTATAAACTAAAATATATTTTTTAGAAATTATGCAATTCATGTTATTTTTAATACACCAAACCTAATAGTGCATAAGAATAACTAACACAAGGTTAATAATGCAAGTGTTACTAATACACAATATTTTGCACCATTCTTATACAACGTACCAAACGATCCCCTACAGACTTGACCACCTGACTTGAAAATCTATGACTTCTTAGACCCACGAGAAATGATAATCTTGGATCATTATTACCTTTAGCTTATTTATCAGTTCTGGTTTGAGTTCAGCACCTAGCAACTATCATATTACTTACCAGATTGGCATTTTAATATTATGGTACTGTTCTCTAGTTCTAGTTCAAGTCCAGCATTGATGGGGGTTTGGGTTGTAGGTGATAAAAGAGTTTTGAAATGAGGTGTAGGTGACACAAGTCTTAATAATAGAATGGAGGTGATAATTACTTTATTATGGATTAAGAAAGTTTGGTAAGTTTAAGAATAGCCTACAAGTTTTTAAATTTACACTTTGATCCAAATGTTTACCTAATATAATGTGAAACGTGGGAAAAAAGGCATCTTTCTCTCTCTTCTCATCCATTGTTGTTTTGTCTCTCTTAGCGATTTTTGTTGTTCATTGTTGCTGCTCCTTTATTCATCATCTTCTGCTTCATTATCATCATCTTCTACTTCATTATCTTCATGTTCTTCTTGTTGACCATTGTTGTTGTTGTTACCACTATTAATGCTATTTGATAAATTTCTTAGGTCAAATGTTATTTCATACATCACTTTCCACTTTGGTATTACTTCATAGGAGACTTTGGTAAGTCAAATTATGATTTTTAGTTGAATTTTTCATCTGGGTAACTGCTATTGTGCTGTTTTTCCAATAATGGATAGAACATAATCATGAATCAAACATGAGATCCATCTGTTTAAATAGATAAATCATCTATTGCGACAGATGAGATATCTGTTTCAACGAAAGACTGATATGTTGGATTCATGTTTATAGTTCTATAGGCCGTAACATAAATCAAAAAATAGGCCATCTTATAAAATAGATAATTTATCTGTTTAAACAAATTAATTATCTAGTGCAATATGATAAATATCTGTAGTAATAGATTATTAACCTATTGTAATAGAACTTGACCCCGATTCCAACAAATGTGTTGTCTGTTGCAACAAGGTAAATATTTGTTGCAACAGATTATTAACCTATTGCAATAGAACCCCAACTCAATTCCAACAAACAAAAAATATCTGTTGCAACATATTAGTAACCTATTGCGATAGAACTTCACCTCGATTCCAATAGATCATAGTCTGTTGCAATAGGTAATTCATCTATTGCAACAGGTTAATTATCTGTTGGATCATGTCACTCGTCTGTTGGAATCAACTTTAAAGGTACCTCAGTACTATAACGTCAAAGCCAATAGATATATAGTCTGTTGCAACATATTTTTCACCTGTTACGACAGATGACTCTTCTGTTGAATTTAGCTTCAGGAGCGTAACATAAATCCCAATAGGTAAGTAATCTATTGCAAATGATTACACATCGGTTGGGATTCACTTACAACAATATGAAATAACTATTAACTTTTTTTAACAAATGACTTTATTTAGGTACCACTAATGGAAGGATCAATAACAATAGAGGTAGATTGCCATGGTCAATGGATCGAGAAGAGCAATCGATATGTATGGCGTTGGAATGAGGGTAAAATACTAGAGATGATAGCTATGGCAGTCCAAGGTGATGTTTTGTATGATGATTTTGTGAACTTAACCATCATTTATTGTGGAATGAATTTTCAATTTGAAGAAATAGTCATTAGCTACATGCACAACTCCTTTGAAAATTAGAGGGTACTACATTTCAAGATAATTGATCAGGTTCAGTTGCGTGCTTATCTTAGTAATTCATCTAGGCCGGTGTTAAGGGTGTATGTGGTTAAAAAGACGAGAGAGAATAAGAACCAGAACATAGAAGAACAACAACAAGAAGACATATTTGATGATAGGTTGGATGATCTAGACATGAATAGTCCAGATGATGATCAAACACCTACGCCCGTTAATGCGACCAATACGATGTGAAGTTCTTCTCAATTGACATAATCTGGAAATATTCAAGATGATGGGACCAGCTTTTTTTATTTGAATGTCATTCAAGGACAAGAATAAACTATCTGCCACTTTGTTTATTTCTTTCTTGAAAAAAGATTTCAGAATAACGAATGTGATTAATTCGAGCAGTGTCTTTTGCTTCAAATGTGCTAATTCGAACTGCAAGTGGTGGTTGAGAGTGGTGAAGTATGCAAGTTATAGCATATTCATCATTCATAAACATAAAAGTATCACACATATGGTTAAGGGCACATCTCAGGACAAAATCCTCACACCACAGCAAAGGTGCTCGGTGAATATTTTAGGAGTAGTTTTCCCGATGGCAAAGGCCTTTCAAAAAGGGTTATGGCCAATAAACTCCTTACAGAATTAGGTGTCTTGGTCAGTTATTGAAAGATGGCTAGGGGGACACTCGATCATAGGTATGAAGTCCTGGATGCCTACCGTTACATGATTGAGTCCACAAATCCTGGAAGTAAGACGACCTTGCATCTTGATAAAAATGGAAGGTTCAGATACTTTTTTTTGTATCCTATAGTGCTTGGATTCAAGGCTTTTGACATTTGATAAAAGGCATAGCTGTCAACAGTACCTTCTTTAGGAGCAGGTATAAGGAGTTCTACTAGTGGCGGTGGTGCAAGATGCGGAGAATCACATCTTTTCTATCAGTTTTTGTGTAGCGGACAAGGAACGTAATGCATCTTATGGATTTTTTTGAACAAATGTTCATGTTCCTTCACTTCAGATTACTTTGGTTATTGCATCAGGAATCATGAAGAGAACATTCAAACCAACTATCACAACGAAAGGGTTGTGACCCTTTTTTATAAAGAAGCTAAAGCATATAGTAGTTAAGAGTTTTTAGACTATTTCAATCAAATAATGGATGTGAATACCAAGGTAGCAAAATTTCTAGTACGTGTCGGTTTCGAGAGATGGACCCAGGCATTCTGTCCAACAAATAGGTACATTCTTATTAATTTAAATGTCTTGTTTGAGTTACAAGTTTAATATGATGTCGTACTAAGTGATTCTTTTGTATAGGTACAATATTATGACATCAAACGTAGATGAATCGGTGAATTCATTGTTTGGCAATGAAAAAGAATTTCCCATCAAGGCTATGTTTGAAAAAATAAGCCAGAAGTATGGCGAATTTTTTAATGAAAGGCGTGTGCAGTTCAAGTACCCAAAAAAAAGAACCCGATTTGTTCTAAAAACCAAAAAAATAATATCAATGATTGTCAGTTTATAAAATAGGTTATTGCCTCATAAAATAGCAGATTACAAATTCAGTACGACCATTCATAGTGATGTTGCCATAGTCGATCTTCAAATAAGATCTTATATGTGCAGAGTTTTTGACTTGGACAAAATACCCTGTCCACATGCTATGGCAGTGCTTCGATCTCAATAAAGTCATAAATATGGAACTAAAGTTTACAAGAACTTCTCTCAATGTTATTAGGTGGAAAAGTATGAAATGGTATATAGTGGGCATATTACTCCGGTGTCTCCTAAAGAATCTTGGGTTGTTCCTACAGAAAGATTAATACCTCCTCTATATATTGACCCAAACACTATTAAATTGGGAAGAAAGCCATATAAGAGGAGGCGTGGAGTCGGAGAATCATTTTCATCAAGAAGAAATAAGTGCTCCGTATGTAAGCGCGCTGACCACAAAAGAACTACATGCCCGAATCATAATCCACCATGATCATTGTAATTGTAGAAACTTGTATAGCTATTTGTTGTGGACTTTTATATATTTAACTCATTGTTGTGAACGTAATGTTATCATTCATTATATATAAAATACCTTTTTAATAACTTGTGCATCAATAAAAAGAGGCAAAAACATGAACTAAATAATACAGCAGACCACAAGTATTTTCAGCAGATTACCCATCTATGGAAATAGATGGATATTAGCTGAAAAAATACAACACTGTTCCATAAAAATGAAATATCTTCCTCCAACAGATAATAAATCTATTGCAATAGATGGATAATCTATTGACAGAAACCAAATCGATAACCAATCTATTCCAACTTATGATCCATTTGTTATTACTCAAAAGGCAAAATTGCTATTACTACTGGATTCAAAATTTTTTCTTACCTCCAACCGTCAACATGTTAACATGTAAAATATTTAGAAGAAAAAATAGACAGAATGAAAATTGAATAAGAATTAAAAAGAAAAAGTTGACTAAAAATAAAATTTTCATTAAATGAAAATTAAAATACATTAGGTATAGATCCGATATATAAAAATTAAAATACATGCGCTAAAAGAAAATACACATTCTAATATTATTATTATCATCATCATCACTAATGACAGTCGGCCAATCAACTCGCAGCAGCAGGGCCCTCATCAGCCTCTGCATCTCTCTGAACATCGTCGCTTTTACGGCAACCAACTCCCTTTTTAGGTCATTAACCTACCTCTGAAGTTCCCACATTATGTCGTACAGAATAGAAATATCCCAAACAGGATCAGCCATAACTAAACCACGCATGAATGGACAAATGTAAATAAAAGAGTCCAAATTTAATACAACGTATACTACAAACTGATAGATTTACACCGGAAAAATACTTACCTCAACATAAAGGAATATGCTCTTTGAAGAGAAGTTGTTGAAGATGTCACACGAAAAGAAAAATTTCAAGAAATAAATAAAGTTTAGCAGAATGAAGATTAAGAAGGGACCTATTTATAGAGGATTGAATCTGGATATATAAGGACAAAAGACACGTCTGTTAAGCTCCATTGTATTAATTACATTCAAACTGGTGGCATTTTTCTATAAAAAGTTGCGACTTTTTTGTTTACATTAATACTTCTCACCTTTTCAAAATGGTTTTGAAACTTGATAACAGTCATTATTATTGTGCTGTTGTAATAGATCATCCATATATCGCAACAGATTTACCATCTGTTACATCATATAGATTATCTGTTGCGACAGATGGACCATATGTTGGGGATATTTTGATTTTTTCTAACAGCCGATTCATCAGTTGCAACAGATGGAGATTTTAGTTCATCAACTATTTTAAATGTGTTAGATTAAAAGTCACCACCACCTCTTTTTTAATAGTCATCACATGCGTGCAGATAAATAAACAATGTCTGGTCTGTTGTAACAGATTTATAATCTATTTCAAAATATGGATTATCTGTTGCGACAAATGGACCATATATTAGAGAAGATGTTTTGATTTCTTCTAATAGCTAATTCATCAGTTGCAACAAATGAAGATTTGATTCATCATTTATTTTGAATGTGTTAAGATAAAAAAGTCACGACTCTTCACACCTCTTTTTAATAGTCATCACATGCATGTAGAATAAACAACACTGTAGTGTCTTTGATGGTTTAGAAAGAATAAGGTACGTGTAATGGATCCATTTTCATGTGTGGGAGTTATGTATTATTGATTAGTCCACCGCGACAGACACACATAAAGTGCAATAATTTTGTGAATGCAATTTTATACCGATTAGATACTGATCCTTCAAACAAGATCCTACATTGTATAATTTAGTTTGATAGGTACAAATTGATAAGGCTGAAGGGTTCCAAGATGGTGGTGTCGATACCCTATTACAATTTAATGATGGTCCATGTTCATGTTTTTGTGTCAAGTTTGTGGAAGGGTTTAAGTTTTTGGCGGCAGTGTAAATATCCAATAGTGATTAGATCGGTATTAATGGTGCAATGGACTTGTTGAAAGGACTCTGAAGCCTCGCACTGCAGAAAACAATAATGGAACCAATAGAAATTCCCCTATTCAATATTTATATGGATGGATTACTGAAAGAGACTTTTTTACAGTAGAAGGTTGTTGGGAGAATACCTGTGCGGGAAGGGGGAGGTGAAGAAGTCCATATATCATCTCAGAACTTATTTAAGAGGAAACACAAGGTAAGAAGCAAGGAAATTCTAGCAAATCTGTACAATAAAGTTGACATGAGAAACGGAGAAACTGGATGAGCTTCAAATGTTGAAGTGTATCCAAATATAAAAATCCATAAGTCGTTGAAAAAAAAAGGTCAACAGGACTGGAGCTAAACATTTTGCTAGAGGATTCAACTAGAGAGCATTGCCTTTATGAAGACTCTCACAAAGTGTAGGACCAGAACTCTAAGGAAGAAGATTCGCGAGCACAAGAAGTTGATACGATTGTCGGTCAAAATTGAAACCTGAACAAACAACTCCTGAATTAAAAATAAAAGAAGCTAAGATGTCAACTTTTGAAGTCTAACTTATATGCCATGCCATCTTTTTGTGTCTATGATCTGGTTTGTGGCAGTAGAAACAAAAAGTTCTAAAGTTGGGAAAAAATCCCATGCCTTATTCTTTCCACTGCCTTTCCATATGAGGTATGGGATGTATATTTAACTTGAGAAATTTCCACCTTGTCTTTATCCCATATTTTTAATTTAGGAATAGTTGTTTCAGGTTTCAATTCTAACTGACAATCTTATCACCTTCCGTGCTCGCGAAGCTGCTTCCTTAGAGTTCTGGTCCTGCACTTTGTGAGAGTCTTCTTTGAGTCCAAGCTCGCTAGTTGCAGTATCTAGCAAAGTGACCAGCTCTAGTACTCTTGAACATTCTTCTTTTACTTCAACGACTGATGGATTTTCATTTTTGGATACGCTTTCACATTCGCAACTCATCCATTTTTTTCATTTTTCATGTTAATTTCATCAGCCAATTTCACTACACTTTCCTTCCTACCATGTGTTTCCTTTTAAACAAGGTCTAAGATGATATATAGCCTTCTCAACCTCCCCTTTCCTACACAGGTATTCTCCAAAGCACCTACTATTGTATAATAGTCTCCTCCAGCAACCTATCTATATAAATTTGGACCAGGGAAATTTCTATTGGTTCCATCGGTGTTTGTTGTAGTGCGAGGCTTCAAAGGCCTTTTAACAAGTCCATTGAGCCATTGAAACCGGTCCAATCACTATTAGATATTTATACTGCCACCAAAAACTTGAAACTTTCCCCGGACTTGACACAAAAACATAAGCATAAGCCTTCATTAAATTATAATAGGGTATCGACACCACCTACTTAGTCCCTCAGCCTTACCAGTTCTAACATAACAGTCTTATCTATAAAATGCCATATCTTGTTAGAAGAATTAACGCCTAATAGGTAAAGAACAAACATTCACATACCTCCTATATATGAAGAGATTCCATCTGCAAGCAGCTTATTCATTCGAAAAAGAACTTTGTTGCAAAAAAGTATACAAAATCAAAGAAGGATATTTTTGTAAACAAAAATTTCTTTTATAGAAATTATGTAAGATGTATTATTTCTTATACATCAAACCAAACAATGTAATTATTACTAATGCAAGCATTACTAATACACTATATTTTGCATTGTTCTTATACACTCTACAAAATTACTCCTAATTGATTAATCTAGGACCAGGGGTGAGTTGTCATAGTGTCAACTACAAATTCAATTGATTCTTTTGGAAATTGAATGATAAGATGGTATTGCGTTCCTCTCGGCCAGAGTCGTTGATCGATCACTCTGAGCTAAACCGATTCTTACTACCTCATATGTTAGACCAATAACTTAATTGATTAAACTAGGACCAGAGGTGAGTTCTCATAGGGTCAACTACAACTTTAATTGAGTCTTTTGGCAATTGAATGATGAGACGGTATTTCATTCCTCCCCGCTAAAGTCATCGATCGATCACTCTGAGTTGAACCGATTCTTACCAACTCATATGTTAGACCAATACCATAATTGATTAATCTAGGACCAGGGATGAGTTCTCATAGGGTAAAATACAACTTCAACTGAGTTTTTTGGCAATCGAATGATAATACGGTATTGTGTTCCTCCCGACCAGAGTCGTCGATCGATCACTCTGAGCTAAACTAATTCTTACTACCTCATATGTTAGACCAATACCTTAATTAATTAAAATAGGACTAGGGGTGAGTTCTCATAGGATCAACTACAACTTTAATTGAGTCTTTTGGCAATTGGTGATGAGATAGTATTGCGTTCCTCCCTGCCAGTGTCATCGATTGCTCAGTCTGACCTAAACCGATTCTTACTACCTTATATATTAGACCAATACCTTAATTGATTAACAAATGACAGCCTCTATTTGATAATTTACAATAGATGGATAATCTTTTGCGACATGTGACAATCCATTTGATAATTTACAATAGATGGGTAATCTGTTGCAATAGATTACTCAATCTGTTTGATATTTTGCAATATATAAGTATCTGATGCAATAGTTTGAACGTTTGTTTTTATACAATTTTAATTGATTTCATATACCTAAATTGATTAATCTAATCTAGGACTAGGGGTGGATGGGTGATTTCATAGGGTCAACTACAACTTCAATATCGTCTTTTGGCAATTGCATGATGAGAGGGTTAAAAATTATGCATATCTTTTATAATTTTAAAAAATAATTAAGATCAATTTGGACCAAATTAATATTTCCAAAACTTTTCATTCTTTTCCAAAATACAAATCATCCATTTGCGAGAAAAATGTTTCATCATTTCACATCTCGCTCTTTTCTCTTTCTCACTGAATTATATAGTAAAATCAACAACTACTACTACTTAACAAATCGCTCTACCTTTCATAACAGATCGATTTTCTTCTCATTTTCGACCACATAGGTGTTATTGTCGACTTTATTCTTGCTTGTATCAATCATTTTCTCTATCTTAATAGATAACAGAGTTCGAGAAGAGTTCTATATTTGTCATTATTTCTTAAAAAATAAGGGCTTTTAAGTTAATGATGAAAAAGAAAACTTTTAATTGTATTATCTTTGAGAATGGGTTTACACTTTTGAGTTTTGATGGTAAAATTGTAGGAAGAACTCCAGAAACCCTAATTTTTGTCGCAGTTTTCCATTGACTATCATGGTATTATTGGATAGTGTTTGTGGTGGTGATGGTAGTAGTCATCATCGTTGTGGTGGTACTGGTGGTGGCTGTTGGTGACATTAGTTAGGAGTGTTTGTGGTGGAATTGGTTGGTGGTGTTTGTGGTGGTTGTCGGTAGTGTCGGTATTTATGGTGTTTGTGGCATTGGTTGGTGGTGTTTGTGGTGGCAATGGCTATTGGTGTGTCGTTATTGGTGGTGTTTGTAATGTTTTTTAAAATTTATGCATACATCAATTGTAATGTATTTTTGTTTTTCTGTTGTTTGCAGGTAAAACATCTCTCCCAAAAGAAAAGAAAGTGAAAGTGGATCAACGTCTGACCACCCCAAAAAAAGGTTATAGTACAGAGGGATTCAGAGGATCTTCTTGAACAATCTCAGGCAGGGAAACAAAGTAAAGATAAGCAGAGATATGAAAACAATGTTGAAGGAGGCTGACTAGGGTCTGTAGATGGGGATGAAGGAGATGAAAGTAAGAAAGAGGAGAAATCTGGTAGTGAGAAAGAGAAAGAGGATGATCATCAACATGATGATAATAGATCACCCATGTGTCAAGAATTAATATCGACATCCCAGTATAATCCTATCAAAACTTTTAGTATTGATAAGTTTCAAGTTGCGATGCCGATAAATGACAAAAAAATAGAAGAACTAACTTGTGAAATTGTACTTAAATGTCAGATGGGAAGTAAATTTACTAGTTTTAGGAAAATAATGAAGGATGAAAACAAAGAAGGACTTTTTAAGAAGATCTACTTTGGATGCTTTCTTGAGATAGCTAAGGATAACCTTGACCATTTCCCAATAAGGATGGTATATGGTCTTCTCAAATGCAGGATCAAGTACGTGGGGATGATTAAAATTTGAAGGAGGGGGCAAAAATATAGATTAAATAAGGATCAACCACTGCAGCATGCCGGTTTTTTTTAGTTTGCAAGAGTTTGCCATAGTGACGGGCTTGAGATTCCATTGTCCAGAAGAATCACCTATCGCCAAGGAAACACCCTGCAAAAGATTAAATGCAAGAAAACACAAAGAAAAAATAGATAGGTTGCTTGACATTGCTCGACGTGGATACCAAGCATCGGATTTGTTGATAGATCTCATAGATAAAACCATACCTAAGAAGTACTGGGAGAAATTGTGCTTATTTGGTTTGCCCATTCGGTTATATTGGCAAGAGACATCAACAAGGCCATAGAAGATTATTTGTTGGCCCGTGCTTAGGATTTGATAAATTCAACAATTATCCTTGGGGATATGACAACTTCTACTTGGCTTTCCAATATTTACCGACAAAGCTAACCTCAGGGATGACTACATTATACGGATTTTCTTGGACTTTCATGGTAAAATTAATCACTATTTTAACTCATCCATTAAGTTACATTGAGTATAGTTATTATGACTTTTTTTGCTTACGTCCTGTTTTCATTTCTTAGGCTTGGGAATTTGAAGCCATTCCTTCCCCCCGAGAGAAAGTAATGGATTACCCGAATGAGGTTTCTCATCCAAGGATATTTAGGTGGTTGGCTGAAAAGAACAACACCAAAATTAAGGAGGCTGATCTCTTTAACCCTCTAAATGATGCAGTGTGTCTTCTTCAAGTAAAATAATTTTACTCAATGAAAGATATTGAATAGATGTTATATTTGGTGCAAAAAATGTTATATCTGATACACCAGATGTGACATCTATTGCAATAGATTGCCCGTCTTGTGCTAAATGGTGCAATAAATGGATAATCTATTGCAATAGATGATTGATATCTTGTATCAGATTATCCATCTGTTGCTTTGGTTCTCTGAACTCGACTCCTAATAGATTAACCATCTACTGCAAATTATGCAATTGGTGTGTAATCTGATGTAACGTATTGTTAATACACATACAGATCATCTATTACATAATATGTAACCCAACATATTACCCGCCTTGTGTAATTGGTGCAACAGATTGGTAATCTATAATGACATATGATTGATATTTTGCATTAGATTATCCATGTGTTGCTCTGGTTCTCCGAACCCAACTCAAATGGATTTTAACCATCTACTGACAACTATGCAACAAATAGGTAATCTGATGCAACATATTGTTAATCTGTTATAGAAGTTGACTTAAAATATTAACCCAACTATGAAAATTATTATATTATATGATTTAAATGTATCTATCTTTTTTTTCTAGGTTGTGCATCCATTGATCGTGCCTACTAAGGAGGAGTCATTGATGATTTCTTATATTACTTTAGGTCATGTTGATACTATAGCATACCCAATGGTATAGTTAATAAGGAAGGAATTGGCTGGATAAACAACCATAAGAAGAACCGTTAGGCAAGGTCAGCCTAATGTTGAGGCTCTTTATGACCAACCTACTAAGGCAGATTTGGGTGCTTCTTCTTGTGGAGTTGTTAGTGTTGGTGGAAGACATATTGATACTCCTACCACTCGTGACGCTGATAATATTGATGCTCAAGAAAAAATAAATATGTCTGGAAAACACACCTTTTCACCCTTACAAAGGTCCTCTCACCCCTCTTCACCCTCGTGTCCTCATTGTGAATCCAAAGAGTGCAAGGACAACCAGGATAAACTCTTTAAAAAAGTAGAGGCTATCTCTAAAGCTATCTAGAAATTCAAATCCAACAGGGGTTTCATACCATCTAAGAAGTTGAGGGATCGATACACTCCTACATTGTTGGTTAGGAGAAAAAAAAGAGCAATAACCGACGTACTATCTTATTGGAAATAAAAAATAATTACAACTCCTCCCTCTTAAAAAGCTGTTGAAGTTCAGGGGACATTCAAGAAGAAGGTAAACATATACGATGAACTTGGCTTCAAAGAGAAGAGGGATCTGTGACAGGCCAAGAATGCCAAGCCAGGCATACCAGATTACCCCATGCCTCCCTTTTCCCCCTAAGACTTCCAGACTATGACATATATATGTATGTGTTACGAGGACAAGGAAAGTTTACTTTTCCTAACCTAGCCTTCTAATCTAATCTACCCCATGAAGAAGAATATACACAATAGATGTGAAACCTGTTGCAATAGATGGGTATTCTGGTGCAACTGGTAGTGGTTCTGTTGTAACTCACTATCCATCTATTGTATAAGTTACATTGGATTATTGATTCAGAGAACCCTATGCAATAGATTTACCATCTTTACAATTACTAACCTATCTAAAAATTGTCTTCTTATATCACAGTATGTTGACAAAATTCTCTGCCTCATAAGGGAAAGACAATAAACGTACCCAGAAGCTTATGACATTGCTGATAGGATAATGGACATTAACTTCTGCAAGAAGCTCAAGGATAGGTATGATCAACTTAATAATGCTGCATTATACTATGGCATAAGATTTGATTTCTTAGCTTCTACGTTGAACTGGGATAAAGACAAAATGATAAAATATGTTAGAGGGGAGAGGCCAAATCCACACGGTAAGAGCTGGACCGAGACAAAGAGGATTTTTGTAGTCATTAGAGAGAACGACATACATTATTAGGATATTGAGATACTACTCGAGAAGGGAAATATCAATGTTAATGACTGCAATGAACCTATCATCGATGATCTCAATCTTTTTCTCCTCGTGGAGCCACTAATAAAGCTGTTGCACATCTTGTTGAGGAAGAGTAAAATGATGAATCATTTTCGAAAGAAAGTGTTGATGAAAAAATCATGAGATTTTGAAGGTCTAAACAAGGTCATGATCCTTCCAAAAAATGATGTTGGTTACGCGAGCGGCTCGCACGCTCTTGCACACATCAAATGTTTGATGATCGGCACAGAAATGGTAGAGCCAACGACCTTTCTGTGCGACAACACTATGAAAAACCTACAAGAGGTCTGGGCTTATTGGGTACTAAATGGATTCTTGGAGCCTGTGTATATAGAAAAGCCTGTGAAATAGCAATTTTTATTTCAAGTCACACTTCACTTTACTTTAAATTACATGTATGTGTAGTGGTAATAATTTTTTCTAATGAATGAAAGTTATTTTTTTTTATAATGCAATAGATTATCAATCTATTGTAAAATATATTCTATCTGTTCTGGCAGATAGTTTATCTGTTGAAATAGGTTGGTCATCTATTGCATTATGCCGATGTTATTTCTATCTAATCTAAGTCTAATCTGTTTCTATAGCGGGAAGACCTATTTGATAATTTCCAATAGATGACCTAAATTTTACAACATATGCCTAAATATGTTTGATATTTTGCAGCAATTATATGCTTGAATATCCATGTGTACGACAACACCAAACCAGTAGCAAATACACCACCATGAAAATTTCAGCAATTAGGCTTGAAAATCTATGTTCCCCACACCACCAAACAAGTAGCAATAACGACAACAATGTAGTATCTTCTTGCTCGATTTTATTTCTCTTCAGAAGCCTTGACTTTCTTCAACAAACCCCAAATTACACGATTTTCTTGTGAAGGGTGTCGTTCTTCATACCAATCAAAGTAATCGCATCCATCAAATTTCTATAAAAATAAGAACACAATTATAAAACAATTACAAGTTAATAATTAATCAGCTAATTAGATTAAAAAAATATTACCTTTGAAATCTTACAAGTAAAAAACCTATGACCTGGATTTTGCTGAGTCCAAGAATTCTTCAATAGAGTTTCATGACTACACTTACAATATCGAAAATCATTATCACAAAAAACAATGAAAGATGAGGTCGACATTGTCAAGCTCAAATGAAAAAAATAAAAAAAGATGAAGAAAAGAAATACCAAAGGCAAATAATTTGAATTTTTTTTGGATAGATAAAAAAAAGATGAAGACGAAGAGGAAGATTTGGGAATTGAGGGTTAAATTTTAGGAAAAAAGATGAATATATAAGACATTGAGGGAAAAATGATCGTTGGAGGCAAAATCAGACACCAAGTCAGCAAAATGTGCCAACCTGACACATTTATGCCTATTTTATTTTACGTGTTTAAAATGAACATTGTGTACTTGATGTCTATTTTATTTTAGGTGTTTGAACTGAACACTGTCGATGGATTTCGCCTTTTGTATTTCAATTCACTTTCACTTTTTTACATGTAGCGACAATTTTTTTTTATGTCCAATGAAAGTTGAATTTTTATAATACGACATATTCTCCATCCGTTGTAACAGATATTCTACTTGTTCTGACACATAATTTATCTATTGCAATAGGTTGGTCATCTGTTGCATTATGTCGGTGTTTCATGTTTCTATCTATTTCTATCTGTTGCAGCAGGGGGAAGACATGTTTGATAAATTCCAACAGATTACCTACTTGTTGAAATATATGTCAAATCTATTTGGTATTTTACAACAAATGTTACGTCTGTTGCAACAGATACATTATTAGTTGCAATATTTGAATCTAGTATTCCATTTCAATTAATAAGTTCAAATCTAAAAAAAAAAATTCATAGACAAAATAAAATAAATCAAAGCCTTAAGAAATTAGTTGAAATAAAATCAACGAATAAATGAGATGTAAAAAAATTGTTATAGGCACAGATGTCAACAAATACATCAACAATTTAAGTATTTATGCCAAGGATTCCTAAGGAGGGGTGAGGTTATCACTTTGACAGACTCAAGCTATAAAGATCTACTCAGTATGGACAAGTTGTTCTTCATTTGGTGCTATGGAATTTGGCTTTGCTCGTCGTAGATATTTATTGATGCATACGTATGGTTTCTGCGTTTTCTGTTCTTCGAATTTCCATAAAAATAGAAGATTAGCATATTATCAATGCTGTTCAACAATAGCTTCTACATCCACCTGGAAAGCTAGAATTGGTCAATGCTAATCACGAATATACAATAAAATGGAAAAGGATAACATATTTTTTCTAGCAAATCAAACATGTCTTCTTTCTATTTTAAATTGTCCCAAATAGATTATATTTCTGTTGCAACAATGAATCAACTGTTGGGTCAAATCTATATGATAATTTTCAATGGATGAACCATCTGTTGCAATATATGAATCATCTATTATAGTAGATAGGTCATCTGTTGGTAAAAATAAAAGCGGTACGAAGAGCTCTTTGATTTTCTAAAACAGATGAGACATATGCTGCAACAGGTACTTTATCTAGTTTAACATGTTTGTCAACTGTTGCAACAGATGTAAATATTTGTTTGATAATTTTCAGTAAATGTGTCATCCGTAGAAATAGAAATGTGTCCGCTTGTTAGTTAGAAGACATATATATTAACCTTGTTTAGCTTGTGTTGCTCTCCTTTGGACATTGTACATTGCTCAGTGCAACAGACGGATAGAGAAGTTACAATTTTGCTCTTTTAGATGCTTGATAATGCCTTGAAAATAACTTTCCATCTCCTCTTAGCCTTAATCTCTAATGGAGTGGATGGAAATAAAATCTTCATTGATGGAATGACACCTCTCTTAGGTATCAATTCCTTTGCATAAGTAGCTAATGCATTAATAGCATTAATCACTACATTATGTTTCTCCCTGCATTCTTGAGATTTGCATGCAGAACGTTCGCTGGGAGAGACAAAATCTGTATAACCAGTATAATCATACTCATAATAGTTTGTTTTAAATACTGTAAGAGGAAAATCATTAGCACCAACAACAACACCACTACCACCAGCAACAGCTCCATCACTACTAAGAACGTCAACAACAATAAGCTCACCCTCCCAAAATTATTTTTCTTGTAATGGCTGTTGCTCCAAACAACTCCATTTTTATTCTGTCGATGACCTTAGGGTTTGATAAAGTTTGCATAGACCATAAATTAAAAAAAAATGACATCTTCAACTCTCGATTGGTCAAAACTAGCGACGGATGCACAATCTAACATAAATCATTACATATATTAGAATGATGATTAGATCATTCAAAAAAATCATTAATTAAAATAAAAACTTTATACTTACTGCATACTTTGGGGTGTTGAAGAGATCAAGAAATTTTGCATTTTTATTAATTTGGCCAACAACCATCTCAAGATTCTTGAACATGAAACTTCTTCCTGGTAGTTCACTTGTTTTCTTAAATTAGGAATAACTTCAAACACCCAAGCCTATAAAATAACGCCAATAAATTAAAACCATTAGTGAGTAAAAAAAGTGAATGATATCATAATAAAAGAAAGAAACAAAACATTTACCATCAAAGCCCATGGAAAGCCATATGAGTTGACTATCTTTGGCGCTAACGGAGTCAACAAATATTGGACAATCATTTTGAAACTTTTATAACCCCAAAGATAGCTATTAAATGCCTCAAGATCCTCAGAGATCCTTATTAAACCAACGCTTATGTTGTTGTTAACATATCTTGCCCAAAGAATATTATGTATAAACCAAACCAAGCACAATGACTGCTTGTGCTTCTTGGAAAGTTCTTTACCTTTCAATTCTTCTATTAAATTTTTATTTTTGAAGCTTGGACCAACAATGGACACTAGGTCATCATGATCACACGACTTACCTTTGCCTTTTGTGGGTGTGTAGGGTGCTTTTTTTGGGTTAGAATAGGTATAACTTGAGAAGAAGGATACCATTTTAGTCCAGTAACTATGGCAAACTCCTTTCAACCAAAACAAACAGGTATGCCATAGTAATTTATTCTTACCTCATCCATCTTATATTTGTTTTCATACATAAACCTATGTTTGAGAAGTTCATATACCATTTTTATTTGGAAATGAGCATTGTTGTCCTCCGACAAATCAAGATATTTCTCAAAGCAGCTATCCTTGAAATAAGCATCCAATTTTTTTCTCAAAGTATTTTTCTGAAGGTGTTGAAAGATTTTCCCGTGGATAACTTAACCAAAAAATCACCCATTAAATCTGTGGTACCATCGTACTGCATTCTCACAGGATAATGATGAATGCTGAAGGTTTTGACCAACTCTTTGGCAGAAGGGCTATTAGCATTTGGATCATTACTTTTGAAACATTCCTTCTCCCCGTATTCATCATATTCTACTCCTGATTAAGATAACGCTTGTAAAGCAAGATCATAAGTGGTGGATGTAGCCTATCTGCTTCACTTGTTCCTTTACTTGGATTTGATTCGACTTCTATTCTTTTGGGAGCCATATTATCTAAAATTAACAAGAACATAAAAAATATATCATAGTTGATTAATGCATCATTAAAAAAGGATAACAGTAAATCTAATAAGCAAAATAGTAAAATAACAGTTCCAATAGATCACTTATCTGTTGCATCAGGTAATATATCTATTGCAGCATATAACAAACCTATTACAATGGATTAGCAATCTGTTGCAATAATGCAAAATGTATCACTCATCTTTTAAGATAGATGAATGGTCTATACAACAGATCAAACATTGTTATAACATAAGTGATTTATTGGAATAGTTAAATAACCTATTACAATGAATGAGTAATCTTTTGCAACAATACAAGACATATCACTCATCTATTGAGAAAAATAAATGGTCTGTATAGTAAATCATATATCTGTTGTAACATCATCTATTGCAACATATGAGTGATCTATGGGAACAGTTAAATAACCTGTAGCAATGGCTGAGTAATCTGTTGCGATAATACAAAATATATCACTTATCTGTTGAGAAAGATGAGTAGTCTGTGCAATAAATTACACATCTGCGGCAACATATGAGCGATCTATCGGAACAATTAACTAACCTGTAGCAACAGTTGAGTAATCTATTGCAACAATAAAAAAATATCACTCATCCATTGAGCAAGATGAATAGTATGTGCAATAGGTCACACATTTAGTGCAATACTTGAGTGATCTATTGGAATAGTTATCAATGGTCAATATTGTTTAGATTTCTTCCAACATTGGGTCATCTATCATGGCAGATGAATGATCAGTTGGAAAAAATCATGTCTTGGACATATCCTATTGAAAGAGTTGATAGGATTTTATCCAACAGGAGGTTCATCTACTGTATTAGATTGTTAATCCGATGGTTCTTCTGTTGCATCAGATTGTTTTATCCGATGCTTAATCTGTTGCAACATATAGTTAATCTATTGCATCATATGATAAATCTGTTACATTATAAGATTAATCTATTGTATAAGAATGGTAATCTGATTATTCATCTGGTGTATCAGATGGTTGATCTGTTGCATCATCTGACAAATATGTTGCATCATATGATTAATATATTGCACTAAATGGACAATTGTTGGATTAAACAAAAAATAGTAGCACAATTTTGTTCAATAGAAAAATAATAATATCACTATTTTTACCAAGAACAAGATAGAACAAATCAACCCAAATCATTGTTTTGTTTTTAGAAACACAAACAACAAAAATCAAACTTCAAAAAAATGCAACAAACAACAAAAAATCATAATTCACTTCAAAAAGAGGAAAATAAATACCAGAAATTAGAGTTTTATTGAGAGCGCATTTTAAATTAAAGGAATAAAGAGAAGTTGGCTCATGTTCCTTGTCTTCGTTAAAACTAAAAAGGCTATAAATTTTTACCTGTAAAAGAAGAAACAGAATGATAATAAATTCGAAGCTATTGTGGCCGGAGATCAAGGTTGTCACATCGATTGAAGGTTGAAGTTAAAAAGGAACTCGAAGCCCACTATTTATCGTCGGATGTTGAAGTCTCCGAGGATTGAAAGAAGAAATTTATAGAACTATTGGTTGTGAGAGAGTTGAGATAAGCTATCGAGAGAGAGGAGAGAGACTGGTTGCTTTGGATTTAAGAGTGGTGGGGGTTGGGTTGATTTGTATTTTTGAAAAGATTAGAAAGTTTTGAAAATATTAATCAAGTCCAAAATTAACTTAATAAAGTTTCCTAATGATGTTTGACCCTTTAAGTTGGTCAATGTCACCAATCCTTCATTCAAGACTTAAAAGACACCTTTCCTTCAATTTTCTCAGCATTGATGATCTACACACGGGATTTTATTATTAAGATACTATTCCCTAGTTCTCATTCAAGTCCAACATTTATGATCAATATGGGTATCGATTTGGCATTGATAACCTAATAAGGACCGGTAAGACTTGGGTTATGACAAGCAAGGAGCATTAGGTACGTGTACTACGCATTGGCTCGTATTACACTTATCTTAAGTTAAGTGTAAGGCATGATACCACTTGGAACCAAGTAAGAACTTGGCCTAAATGATCTAGTTGGTTCATAGCTACATCACAACAAACTAAAGTATCAACTACAAATAATAAATGAGAAATCGACATTATCCCAACATCCCCAATCATTGCATTAAAACCCTTTAAATAAACTCCCATGACAGCTTTGTCCATCATCCTACTCAAAGCTTCCATAACTAGAATGAATAAGCTCGAACATAAAGGATTTCTTTAGATCACACCCCTGGAACTCGTAAAAACCTACAATGATTGCCATTCACTAAAACTAAATATCTCATAGAAGAAATGTAGAATATGATCTATTTACTCTATTTTTACCCAGATACGATCTAAATCATGATTAAATCTAGGAAACTCCAACTTACATGATCATATTACTTCTCAAGATCAAGTTTGCACAACACGGATGTCATTTTTTGCTTTATCCTTAAATCTACCACTTCATTTGCCGCCAGAGTTATATCCAAAATCTATCTACCCTCCTAAAAAGCATTTGAAAAGATGACAGTCTTATCTAGCACCTTCTTAAGTCTTATAGAAAGAACCTTGAGATAATCTTGTAAATATTTTCCACTAGAGTAATAGGTCTATAATCCTGTAAGCCTAAAGCTCCCTCGTATTTAGGGATAATGCTAGTAAACAAAACATTCAAACTCTTTTTGAATTAACCCCTTTTCTAGAACACAACAATAGTATCCATCATATCAGTTTTGTGTATTCCAATAGTGCTAGAAGAAAGCAAAGAGAAACAATCATACCCTGGAGCTTCATCACCTGCACAACCCTCTACTGCCTTTTTCACTTTTTCCTTCTCGATCACCCTTTCTATCCACTCACACTCCTCGTCTATATGACTAAAACATAACCTCCCCCTCAAATTAGGCCTACTGCCTATTCTTCCTTAAGAAAAACTCATAATAATCTACAATTGTCCCTTCTATTTCCTCCTCTCTACATGCACCACCCTATTAACCTTCACTGGCTCTATGAAATTCCTTCTCCTACTAGAAACTACTACCCGCTAAAAATGTTTTGTATTAGAATCCCCTTTCTCTAACCATAACACCCTCAATTTTTTTCTCCAACTTATCCCTTGAGATAAACCCAACTCCTTTAGCTCCCTTTTCAATTGCATTTTTCTTTTCTTCTTCCACACTTCCAACTCCTTCCCCACTTCAAGCCTCTCTAATTTCCCTAATTCAATCATTATCTCCCCTATTTTCACCTGTATTCTACAAAACACTTCTTTATTCCACTTCCTTAAGTCCTTGTTAAGCAATTCCAGCTTTATGTGAAGCATAAAAAAAGGCCTCCCATCCACATAATTTCTTCATCATTCGACCACTCAATTTTGAAAACATTTATTCTTAACCACATGTTCTCAAATCGGATAGGAGACCTCATATGTCTTCCTTTGCTACAAGCCAACAACATAGGAAAATCATTTGACATCAATTTAGAAAAAGAATTTAGATCACATTGGGTGTTAACTCTTCCCAAGAAGTGGACACAAGGAATCTATCTAGTATTGATCTATAAAAAGAGTACTCTGACCTACACCATGTAAATTAGGTACCTTTCAAAGGAAAATCAACAAAAAAATAGTTATCAATAAACTTCAAGAACCCCTTCATTACCCTATAGACAATCCTACCTCCCATTCTTTCTTCTAGGAATCTAATTGTATTTAAAACCCTACCTAGAACCCAAGGAATATCCTACCTCCCAAATCATCTCCTAATTTTTTCCAAAAACTCTAATTTGGACCCTCCCAACGAGGCTATAGATTATCCCAAAACCCCACTATATTCCAGTACCAATGTTTCTAAATTGGGCCCCTAACATAAATTCCCCCATGGTGACCTCCATACATGCCACCTTTCTATCATCCCAAAGAAAAAGTATTCCATGTGAACTTTTCCAAGCCAAAATATAACCATACTTCACCCATATCCCCTTACATTCCGCCATTCTATCATCCTAAAGCAAAATATTCCACATGCACTTTCCCGAGCAAAAATATAATCATACTTCACCCATCTCCCTCCACCACCCACACTTCTGATAAAACTCTTTGTGAAAGTTTCCATTTCTGTTCCTTGGATACATATCGCATCTGCCCCTATTCTCTAAACCTAACTTTGATGGTGGCCCTCTTACTAGGCTCATTTAAACCCCTCACATCCTATGAAGTAATTTAAACTTCCATAGACAATAAAATTAACTTCTGTTCCACCTCTCTTCTACCCTAAAACCCTAATCCTTTCTTTGTTTCATTCTCTCCTTTCATATACTACCAATTTTTCTCTAATATTATCCTTATCCATACACCCTTATCTCCTTGCCTCCCTTTTCTGAGACCGTCTATCTCTTTTTCTCAAACCCTTCTAGTTTTTTTAAATGTTTTAACTCAAGTCTAGTACCCTACCTTCCTTCCCTACAGAAATTAATTCCAAAATTCATCAAATCTAAGATGTTTTTCAACAACCTATCTAGACATGCCTTTCCCTACCTCCACATGCAAAAGGCAGTGCATTTACACCTAAGCATCACTTAAACCACCTTTAGAACTGTTAGAATATGAGTAGAAATAGAAATAGCATACAAAATCCTATTTGGAAAAGGATAGTGATGTCGTGTCTATAAATAGGATCTCAATGTAATAATTTATAGACAATTCAAATAATATTTTTCTCCATTATTTCTCACATGGTATCAGAGAAGGTTTGGTAAGAAAATTACTTGAAAAAAAACTCAATCAGACAGTCGTCATGCTTTGATTTCTAGCAACTATCAAGTATTGTTTGATCCCTAGTCTATTTTACAAGTGTTGTGTTCAAAAACCAACACTATCATGAGGTGCAAAATGCTCAGGCGAGAAAATCCCAGTGACCACATCTCATCTCCGGCATGCTGTGCACCGCTGGAAGGTTTAGATCTGGGTATCACGTGCGTCACACACTAGTACATCTTATTTATTCCGGCCAGGTTTCCTTTTTAGTGAGGTCGCCTCTTAATTCCAAGGCTGTACCGATAGCTATTTCTTGATTTCGACAATCAAATTCAATTTTTTTTCAGTGACTGCCCCAATTTTTTTTGGGTGATTGACTTTTTTGCTCAATGTCATCCTATGATTAAATACGAACCCTTAATGAGGAAATCAAAACATCAAACATCTCAGTCTATGAAGAATCAATGAGGGTGAGGTCGATTTGGAAGATCTCAACCTAGGTATAATTATTGTAAAAGGATTGAGCATACTCGTGATGTATGCTATTCTCAACCTATGTGTAGTTATTCTAATAAACTTGGACATACTCATGGAATATGTTATTCTTTGCATGGTCTACCACCTAAAAATGTTCATGTTGCTCAGTCTAACACGACAGGTGATCAACGAGTGTATTTATCTGACAAGGAATATTATGAGTATCTTCAATATCAAGCAAGTAAGTATACATCTCTAACAATAGTCTCAACTGTATAATCTCCTAACTTTGGATCATTGGTTGTGGACTTAGGTTCTTCTAATCATATTTCTGGAAACAAGTAACTTTTGTCTAATATTATTTATTCACAGTCTCTTCTAGCTATTACTTTAGCCAATGGGATTCGAACTAAACCATAAGAAGTTGGAAAAGCCAAACCCCTATCTTCTGTCACTCTAAACTCTATTCCTTATGTCCCTAGTTATCTTCTTAATCTTGCATCTATTAGTCATTTGACACATGCCCTTAATTGTAGTAAAAAAATTTTATGATTCTTTTCTAGTGCAACACCGCAGTATGGGACAGACGATTGGCACAGAACATGAATTACAAGGCCTTTACCCTCTTACCTCTTCAAATTCTTTCATATCATGTCGCGTTACAGACCCTCCAAACCTTATTCACAAATATTTAGGACATCCGAGTCTATCCAAGCTATAAATGATGGTCCCTAGTTTGTCTACTTTATCCACCTTAATTGTGAGTCGTGTCAACTTGGGAAACACATCCGTGCTACATTATCACATAGTATTAAGAGTCATTCAGAGTCTATTTTCTCCTTAATTCACTCTAATATTTGGGGTCCTAGTAAAGTCAGTTCACCCTTAAGATTTTATTAGTTTGTTAGTTTTATTAATGATGTTTCATGGTGCTCTTAGGTTTTCCTAATGAAAGATTATTCTGAATTATTTTCTATATTTAAAATTTTTTGTGTTGAAATACAAAATCAATTTGGTGTCGATGCTCATACTTTTTGTAGTGATAATGCCTTAGAATACGTATCCTCCTAGTTTTAGGAGTTTATGTGTCACGACCTAAGTCGGTGCCCCAGCTGTGATGAGCATCCTGAACCATGAAGACCCAGGTGCCCTTTTATTTTTGGTAATTATACACAATACTTAGTAACAAAGAAAAGAATACGTAAATAAAATAAATAAAATCATGGTCATACTTTGAATTCAATTTAATAATATTGGAAAGAAATTTATCAACATCTAAACAACATCTATTTAAGTTTGAAAAATCTCTAGTACATACGAAAACTAATACAACTGTTTGAAACTTGGGACAATTCCCCAAGTGGACCAATACCATAATGAAATAACAATACTCTAATAATATCCATACGAAGTAAGGGAGGCTCACCAACTGGACATTTTTGACTATCAACTCTACGGTTTAGCAGGACCTCTAGACTGAGCCTCAGACCTTGAAAGATAAGGGGTCAATACAATTGTGCTGGTACGCAAAGAAATCCAAAATAATGAATTTAAATATACAAAATAGGTGAGAGCATTTCATACAACTTCATGTATGATATAGTTTAAACTACATGGGCAAATCTTTGATAATCATAAAACATTCTTGTCAATGCAGTTCTAATATTTATATTACTTTTGAGTTAGGTGGTCCACCCTTCAATTCTACAACCCCATGGGCTATAGGGAGTTCTCCCTTAACTCTCTATCCAAGCCCCCAACCTAAGTTTGCCGCAAGAGTTGGAGTTTCTAATTCTGATATGCCACAGGACACTAGGCCAACGTATAATCCCTCTAGGGGACATATTAATCCCGTATTGGCAAAACACTATTTTGGGAAATGAGTTTTATGGAGTTGTGCCTTCTTAAGGTAACCACCTAACATCTCTTTATGCCCATTTTTAGCCTTTTCTGAACATGTATCATTCTAAGTTCAAAATCTAAAAATTTGAACGAAAATCCACATTTTATTCTGTTCTGTCCTACAATGGAATTATTTGAATTGGTATCATCATACCAAGACTTGAAAGTCATGTTTTTGAGCCATAAAAATCATATCACAATTTTCTATTTCAAAACATAAAGTTTGGACCACCATACTTCTAATACCCCGAAATATCCAAACCAATATTAGAGCCATGTACCAAGCACATTCATAGTACATCATGGTTATTTTATAGTTTTATGAGTAGGTTATATGTATATTTAGGCTTCAAATAACTCCCAGCTATCAGATGAATCAAAACATTCCTTACCGATTGAATTCTTGAGAAGGATATTGGTATAATCAACTTCAAACGAGCATATCTCTCATTATACTTGGAATTTTTGAGCTCATGACCTATCAATAGATATATAATTGAATTAGATTTCTAACGATACCAATTTATCCTAAATACGATATTAGAGCAAAGAGTTATTCCTATTTTACTCCAGCATGTCAGGATGGAAACAGTGTAACGACATTCGTGGTAGCTTACCACATTTGTGACTCCCTATCAAGAAGGTCATCAAACGTAGGGAGAAACAGGATCCTAAGTGATGACATTCATGGTAGCTCACCACATTTGTGATGCCCTATCATGAAGGTCATCAGCCTTACACAGAAACCAGCTCCTAAGTGATGACATTCGTGGTAGCTTACCACATTTGTGACGCCCTATCACGAAGGTCATCAGCCTTAGGTGAAAACCAGCTCCTAAGTGAAGACATTCGTGGTAGCTTACCACATTTGTGATGCCTTGTCAAAAATATCGCCAGCTATGATTTTCAGCAACTGGGAATTTATTTCATAAGGGTATTTTGGTCATTTTCTTTACCTTCCATGACTTATAACCCTAAAGAGGCATAATTTTTCCCATTGTTTTCTTCAGTTAAGCATCTCAAAAACCCTCTCTTACGCTCTCAATAAAAATATTATGATTTCCATCAAACTCATCTCTCAAAAGCAAGATTCAAGCCTTTTTCCAATATAATTGAGAATAAAGTTTCCTAATCCAAGAACTCTCTAGCAAATCATCAAGGTTTCCTTTATAAGGTATGTGTAGTGTTCATCTATGGATGTAATCCGTTCATAGATCTCAAGAACCGTGTTTTAAATATTATTTTATAAACTTTTTGTGGTGATATGAGTATGTACATGTTGATGATTGTTGTTTAAGTTGAAATGCGATTTCTAAAGGTGTTTTCATGGAATATATATGTTTGTTTATTGAAAACCATGAACTTTAGGTGGTTTAATATGGTGCAAGTATGAAACTCACCTATGCCTTAAAGAATGCATGCAAGGTGTTTGATAAAATGCTTAGGATACTAGAAATTCATGTTTGTATGGTTCTATGATGTCTAAATGACAAGTCCATGTTAGCTATATACTTCAATATGAATCCCATGCTTTTCATGTGTTGATATTATAGTGGTATGAAGCATGTAAGATAAAGGAGATATACAATATGTACACGAAATATATCCATGCATTTTCCTACAATGTTTAAGATGTTGAAAAACTATATGAAATAAGATATCCCCTACTTATGATATTATGAATTGTGGACTCAAATCTTGTGATCAAGTCATATCATGTGTGTCAGTTTCCTTCTATTGAGGCTTGGGGATATTCGTAACCAAAAAAAATAGCTGTGTGCCTAGAGCCATGTCATGTTGTCACGAATCTCTATCAAGCTATAATCTATAGAAATCAGTCAGTCATGTGACTCAGGAAAACCTCAGAAATCTCATGATCTCAATTAACTCTCAGATAATAGTACTACTCGATCAGTCAACGAAATTCAGTTAATCTATCCATGTACAGTCAGTTGAATCATGTTTAGCCTCTTCAGATAGGAGTAGAAGTTAGCACCGAGTGAACCCAAGGATGGAAACTCACCTTCCAGTTCAGGGTGTGATTCTTAGTAGTCATCCTTGCATTCCAGAATTACGTAACTAGCGTAGGTTGAGACATCTTAAACTGTCAGATTAGGGTTGATGAGGTGGCTTAACCTTTTAGTTTAGGGTCCCACCATTCTCATTTTGAGTACCTGCCAAATAAGGGTCACTCACAACTGTCCTTACCAGTGGCACGGTATTAACACCCCTTCAGTCGGGGCAAAGATTGGACCCCAGCTTAGACGTAATGGTATACATGTGGAATGTCGGTTAAAATATTACCTCCTACAGTTTTAGTATCGATCCCACTAAAAGAACTCAGATAGTTATTCGGATATTAGTATACTAGGTCTGTTTGATATAGTCAAATTCAGTTATAGCACGGGACTTAGGAAGTTCTACCAGATTCAGGACTGTCAGACACATTCACTCATGTTATCAGAATTACAGTTCCAATCATGTATTAACATACATATTTAGATACCACGTACTCATGATCTTAGTTACTTATGGACTTATGGTCTACATGTTCATGTTTTCCATATTATTACATTATATATACAGTGTACAGGTACAGATATCAGTCTTGGGTTAGCTTGTAGTCCCTCGTGGTTATGAGCATAGTGTAGTATTTGGATTCAGAAAATCAGGGCGTTACAAACTTGTTATCAGAGTCTAAGGTTCAATAGAGTCCTAGGAAGTCTGAAAGCCGCATCTAGTAGTATTTTGTACATGGGTGTGTTGCGCGCCACATTTATGTATAGGAGGCTATGAGATGTTTTAGGAATAGTTCCCTTTCTTCAGTATTCATGTCGTGCTAGTAAGCATAATTTCAAGTTAGTCTCTCAGTCTAATCCACATCAGCAAATTTAGTTGAGTTAGAGATGACTGATTTTGAAGTTATTCTTGGCATGGATTGGCTTCATTCCTGCTATGCCACAGTCGACTGCATAAATAGGAGAGTTCAATTTTAGTTCCTGAATGAGCCCATCCTAGAGTGGAAGGGTAGCACTTTGTCTTTTAGGGGTCAGCTTGTTTCTTACCTTCGGGCAAGAAAAATAATTTCTAAGGTGTGTGTGTGTCATCTCGTTCATGTTAAGATTCCAGTTCCGAGTCTCCCAGTCTCGAATCAGTCCCAGTGGTTAATGAATATTCAGACGTCTTTTTTAAAGATCTTCAAGGCATTCCTCCCGAAAGGGAAATAAACTTCGGCATAGACTTTCTCCTAGATACTCAGCCTATTTCTATTCTGCTATATAGAATGGCACCAATAGAAATCAAGGAACTAAAAGATCAGTTAAAGGATATCTTAGATAAGGGATTCATCAGGCCCACTGTATCCCCATGGGGTGCACAAAAAAGATGGTTCTCTCAGAATGTGTATTGATTACCGTCAGCTCAATAAAGTCATGGTCAAGAACAGGTATCCGCTGCCTAGGATAGATGACTTATTTGACCAACTTTAGGGTACCAGTTATTTCTCTAAGATAGACCTCAGATCAGGCTATCATCAGCTCAGAGTTAGAGAATGTGACATTCCGAAGACATCTTTTCATACTTGATAGGGTCACTTTGATTTTCTAGTCATGTCCTTTGGTATTACCAATGCCCCTGCAGCTTTCATGGAATTGATGAACCGGGTGTTGAAGCAGTACTTGGACACATTCATCAAAGTTTTCATAGATGATCTTCTGGTCTATTCTCGCATAGAGCGTGATCATTCAGACCATCTCATAATTGTTCTTCAGACTCTTAGGGATCACCACTTGTTCGCCAAGTTCAGTAAGTGCAAATTTTTCTAAGATCAGTAGCATTCCTTGGCCACATTATTTTGGGTGATGTCATTAGAGTAGATCCTCAGAAGACCGAAACGGTAAGAAACTGGCCTCGCCCTGTCTCTCCATCACATATTAGGAGTTTCCTAGGTTTGGCTAGCTATTACCGATGGTTTGTTGAGGGATTTTGTTCTATTGCATATTGTATATCCAGATTGACTCAGAAGAAGGTTAAGTTTTAGTGGTCAGAACCTTGCGAGAAGAGTTTTAAGGAGTTTAAGACTTGACTCACCTTATCTCCAGTTTTAGCACTTCCCAATGATTTCGATGGATTCGTAGTATATTTTGATGCATCCAGAGTAGGTTTAGGTGTGTCCTCATGCAGCATGATAGATTCATAGCCTACACCTTAAGACAGTTAAACACCCATGAGAAGAATTATCCTACTTATGACCTTGAGTTAGCAGTAGTTGTCTTTACCTTAAAGATTTGGAGGCATTATCTATACGGTGTTCATGTGTACGTCTTCACAGGTCATACAAGCCTTCAGTATGTCTTTTCCTAGAAAGATCTTAATCTTCATCAGAGAAGGTGGTTAGAGATCTTGAAGGATTATGATATAAATGTACTTTATCATCCTGGCAAGGCCAATGTAGTGGCCGACGCACTCAGTATACTGTCCATGGGTTGTGTTTCCCATGTTGAGGATAGTAAGAATAAATTAGCTTAGGAGATTCATCAACTTGCTAGACTAGGCGTTCTCTTAGTCGACTCTTCAGAAGATGGTGTATGTGTTCAGAGTAGTTCATAGTCATCTCTAGTTTCTGAGGTGAAAGAGAAGCAAGATAGGGATCCTAGCTTTGTCAAGCTAAAATAGTCAGTTCAGTGTTAAGAAGTAGAGGTTTTCTCCCAAGGGGGAGATAATGTTCTTCGTTGTCAGGGTCGTCTGTGTGTTCTCGGTGTAGATGACTTGAGGAAGAGAATTATTGCAGAAGTGCATGGTGCACAATACTCTATTCATCTAGGGGCCACTAAGATGTACCGCGATTTGCGGGAGATCTATTTGTAGAGTAGGATGAAGAGGGACGTTGTAGAATTTATGGCTAACTACTCTACATGTCAGAAGGTTAAGATAGAGCATCAAAAACCTAGTGGTTCTATCCAGGAGTTCACTATTCCTACTTGGAAGTGGGAAGAAGTGAACACGGACTTCGTGATGGGTTTTCCTAGAACACGTCATTATCATGATTAGTTTGGGTCATTGTAGACAGAATGACCAAGTCAGCTCATTTCCTTCCAGTTCATACCTCTTACTCAACCAAGGATTATGCCAAACTCTATATCAGGGAGTTGGTCAGATTACACGGTGTTCCACTATCTATTATCTCAGACAGAGGTACCCAGTTCGCCTTTCACTGCTAGAAAGTGTTCGAAAAGGGTCTTGGTACCCAATTTTATCTCAGTACAACATTTCATACTCAGACAGATAGTCAAGAAGAAAGGACCATTCAGACTCTAGAAGATATGCCAAGGGTGTGTGCGATTGATTTTAAGGGAAGATAGTATGACCACTAGTCTTTGATTGAGTTTGCATACAACAACAACTATCACTCCAGTATTTAGATGGCTCTATTTGAAGCTTTCTATGGTAGGAGTTGTAGGTATCTAATCAGTTGGTTCAAAGTTAGTGAGACCACATTCATAGGGCCTGACTTAGTATTCGATGCCTTAGAGAAAGTTCAGTTGATCAGATAAAGACTCTGTGATGCACAAATTCGACAGAACTCTTATGCAGATGTTCGTCGAAAGGATCTTGAATTCTAGGTCGATGACTATGTCTATATCAAGATCTCTCCCATGAATGGAGTGAAGAGATTTGGCAAGAAGGGAAAGCTCAGTCCCCGATATGTTGGTCCCTTCAGGATTCTCTGTCGCTTCGGCAAGTTATCCTATGAGCTCGAATTACCTTAAGATATAGCCTCAGTTCATCCATTCATCCATGTCTCTTTGCTCAAGACGTGCATAGGTGACCTAGTAGTTGTAGTCCCTATTCAGAGCATTGACATTCATAATAGCCTCTCGTATGAAGAGATTCTAGTCAAAATCCTCGACTATCAGATTTGCAGGCTGAGGAATAAAGAAGTCCATCTAGTCAAGGTTTTTTGGCAAAATCAGTACATAAAAGGAGCTACTTAGGAAGCAGAAGCAGACATGCAAACCAAGTACCCTCATCTTTTCTCTACTAATTCAGACTTAGCTCTAGGTAACCATTTTCCTTAAACTTATTCAGTTACATGTTCAAAATTTCAGTATAAAATTGGTATCAAGTATCAGTGCATAGCTTATCATGCATTCATGAGTCTAGTTTATCAGTCATGCATAATATATGCATGTTCAGTTGGGCTATATTCAGTTTAGAATTCAATTCAGTCCTATAATCGTGTTCAAGGTGAGCATGATCAGTGTATGCATCATTTTATCTTTTCTCCCCTCTCAAGCAGCCATCATTCGAGGACGAATGTTTCCAAGGGGGAGATATTGTAATACCCCAAAAATCCAAACCAATATTAGAGACATGTACCAAAATCATGCATAGTACATCATGTTCTTTTATAGTTTTATGATTAGGTTAGATGTATATTAAGGCTTCAAATAACTCCTAGCTCTCAGACGAATCAAAACATTCCTTATCGATTGAATTCTCGAGAAGGATAGTGGTATAGTCAACTTCAAACGAACATATCTCTCATTATTTTTGGAATTTTTTAGCTCATGACCTATCAACAAATATATAATTGAATTAGATTTCTAACAATACCAATTTCGCCTAACTCCTATATCGGAGCAAAGAGTTATTTCTATTATACTCCAGCTTGTCAGGCTGGAAATAGTGTGACGACATTCGTGGTAGTTTACCACATTTGTGACACCCTATAACGAAGGTCGTCAGCCTTAGGTAGAAACCATCTCCTAAGTGATGACATTCATGGTAACTTACCACATTTGTGATGCCCAATCACGAAGGCCGTCAGCTTTAGGAAGAAACTAGCTCCTCGTGGTACCACATTTGTGACGCCCTATCACGAAGGTCGTCAGCCTTAGGCAGAAACCAGCTCCTATGTGACAGCATTCGTGGTATCTTACCACATTTGGGATGCCTTATCAAAAATGTCATCAGCTATGATTTTTCAGCAACTGGAAGTTTATTTCATTAGGGTATTTTGGTCATTTCCCTCACCTTCTACGACTTATAACCCTAAAGAGACATAATTTTTCCCATTGTTTTTCTTCAGTTAAGCATCTCAAAAGCCATCTCTTATGCTCTCAACCACAATATTAGGGTTTCCATCAAACTCAGTTCTCAAAAGCAAGATTCAAGCCTTTTTCCAAGATACTTTAGATTAAAGTTTCCCAATCTAAGAACTCTCCAAAAAATCATCAAGGTTTCCTTTCTAAGTTATGCATAGTGTGATGTGTGAGCAAAACCTAACATATTTAATTTTTTTTAGCTCAAAATAATTGTGAATTCTAAAGCAACTCTTTTTATTTTGATGTGTTTGCTCATGATATTGCCAAAAAAGGCTGAAGAAATGAGAATAAACAATAATGGAGTAAAAGAGTTGAAAATATGAGCAAAATAGAAGAAAACATGGCTGATGACCTCTGTGATAAGTTGTCATCCTTGTGATAGCATATCAGCATTGACGTCAGCCTTAACCAGGGAGTTACAGTTTGAGGAGCATTTCTGACGATGCCGGTGATGTGGCATCAAAGTCATGATAAGGCATCAAGAATGGCATTAGCCTTAAGTAGAAAGTTAGCAAGGGAAGAAGATATCTGACGACGTTGGTGATACGCCGTCATATCCCTGACGCGGCGTCAACCACATCGCCGGCCTAAGATAGAACCTGAAGGCAACTAAAGCCTCTCTGATACCATCCGTAATAGGGCATCAACTTCTTGACGCGGCGTCATCTTGGGCGTCACCTGTTTCGAACAATTTTATTAATTTTGTTATTTTATTTCCTTAACTAGGCTCTAGTATAAATAACATCTTTTAGGGTTTTTGAAGAGGAGGAATAATTCATCTATCAGACATCAACTCTAAGAAGTGAGACATTATTTTTGCTCTCTTTCATAAAATATTCTTGTGTTTTCGTATCAACTATTTTTGGGGTTTCTACATTGTGATTAAATCGGAGGAACTACTTGTGGTTTTCTATCCATTCGTAAGTTTATCAATATAATCATGAATTCAACTTGTTATTTCGTTCATCAAATCATGAGCGGCTAAATTTATTAGCTGGAATTATTGGATCCATGGATTAGGGTTTGATATGATACTAGGTGTTTAACGGATTCAATGAGTAGTAAAACATCTTGAAATTCTGTTGTTTCAACTAAAATCTAGTGGTTGCAAATATTAGGTTATCCCTTAAGTTTTGTTTGCTTCTAACGGAGAAATAGACTAGAGGACGTGAATTATCAATAGGGACTCGGAAGCTACCAACCTTCTGTTTAATGATTAATGCTGTAACTGGATTAATCTACCTGAGATAACATCCTATTGGAAATAGATTAGTTATCTAAGTTTGAGAGAATTAGATAATAAATTTTCTGGTGAGATCGAGAGATAAGTCAGATAGTATAATCGTTAGGGATATTCTGTTGTTCTACTCATTTCGAGAATCTCTAGCATCACTTAGTATCTGTCAATTTTTGAAACCCTTGGTGAACATAGCTTTAGTTTCCCATTTATCTCGATTACAAACATTGAAGTGTTGAAAGTGATATTTAACACACCGTGAACTTAAACCCCCATCATTCAAAAATAGTAAACTACCAGTAAAATCTTTCATAAACAAATTGAAGTTCACACCCTATTCCCTGTGGGATTCAACCCACAACCTAGTTGGGTTTTATATTGACAATGATCACTTACACTCATTCAAGAGTGTGATTTGAGCGTTATCGAAAATGGCGCCATTGCCGGGGAATACGGTTGTAGACTGGATATTTTGTGTGCAAAAATTTGTTGATAGTTCAGTTTCCATGATTTACGTTTATTTGTTGGTTTTGTTTATTTTAGGTACTATGTTGTTTATGCCAAGCACGAGAATTTCTGGAGAACCTCTATTACCAATCAATCTAGAACCTCAACTAATTAGAGGAATGGCTGAACAACAGAAAGTAGAAAGACTAGCTGCTTTAGCCAGGACTCAGGTGAATGTGCAAAATTTGGGTCAACAAGCACGTTACCAAAACCCTAATGATAAATACTTGGGTGATGAGGAATTGCTGATTCCTCAAAACCCAAGGAGAGCTAGCAAATAGCTACACCAGTGCAGTAAAACGTCAACAGAAATCGTCCAGTCTAAGAAAGGTGTGGTCAACATCCTATGCAATATGAGGCTGATGAAGATGATGAAGGAATTTACGAAGCTAGTGCAACGGGTGCTATCGTTCCTCCACCATTGTCACCAGGTACAAAGTTCAGCATTACAAGTACCATGATCCAACTCCTGAATCTAATAGGGTTATTTGGAGGCTTGACTAGTGATGACCCGCATATGTATTTGGTGAACTTCATCACCATTTGGAAATCCTTTGACATTCCAGGGGTGAGCCAGAATGTGATCAGGTTGAAATTGTTACCCTTGTCTCTGTCTGGGGAGGCAACAATATGGCTTAATAAGTTAGAGCCTAATTTTATAACCAACTGGAGATAGTTGAAAGATAAATTCCTCGAACAATTAGTTCCACTCTATAGAAGGGTACAGTTGAGGGATGAAATTAGCAAGTTTAGACAGTTTCCGACTAAAGCACTGCACAAAACCTGAGAAAGTTTTAAGAAGAAACTTACACAATGTCTGAACCATAATATGACAGACTTGCACTTGATGGATACTTTGTACAGAGCTTTTAACTCTGTGACAAATCCTATTATGGACAATATTGTAGGTGGTTTGTTCATTGACCTCCCTTTTTTGGATGCTTCCGACATGCTGAATAGAATGACCAAGCAGAGTCGAGCTTGGTATACAAGAGATTTTGTAGTGGATAACCCGATTGTTACTAGTGGTATTACTGTTAAGCAATGTATAAGGATGAGGAACGAGATCAGAACATGGAACACTTGAAGACGCAGATGGACTTATTGGCTAATCACTTGCTATCCGAAAAGACTGAAATGGTCAAGGCTGTCGATTCTCAGGGTACTGTATCTGCAGGTGCTAATGCTCAGGAAAACTATGTGAGTAATTAGGGGGTTTCTGAGGCAATATCCAAGCGAACCAAGGTCGAACTTTTATGACAAGCCAGATTATAAAGATATGGAGCATGGACATTAAATAAATAATAACGATAGGAGTGGTTTGTATATTTCTCCTGGAAGTTGAGATACTGCCAAAACTCATTCTGGAAAGATGTCCATGGAGGACATAATGGAAAAGTTATTGAAGGGAGTTGAGGCAACCAACTCGGGGGTAACTAATATGAAAAGTAAGTATTCTACCCTGAGTTAGTTGGTTAGCTCACACTCTACGTCCATTAAGCAGTTGGAGCAGCAGATGAGCCAACTTTAGGATACTCTAAATAAGAGAAAAGCTGGTACTTTACCTAGTGATATAGTTTAGAACCCATGGACTGATGGCTCTTGTATGGCGATTCCCACTCGGAGTGGTAAGGTGTTATCTAGCCCTTCTACAGGCAAAGCTGTAGAGGACGTAAATATTGATAAATCAGAAGGATGCAATCCAGTGAAGTCTGAGAAGATGGATGGCGTTGTTGATATTTCAGAAAAAGAAGACGAAAAGAAAGGGGAAGTGGTATTGAAATAAATGCCAAAACCACCACCTCTATTTTCTCAAAGATTGAAAAAGGAAGAAGATAACAAGAAATTTAGCAAGTTCATGGCAATACTGAAACAATTGACAGTTACCATCCCACAGATGGAGGCACTTGAGCAAATGCCAAACTATGCTAAATTTATGAAGGAATATATAACAAAGAAGCGGAAGGTAAGATGTAAGCTGGTGGACAACATCCACCACTGTAGTGCCGTTTCTTCACAAACCTTAGTGCAGAAAAATCTTGACCCTAGAACATTTACTATACCATGCACAGTTGGGTCCATGAAGTTTAGCAAAGCTTTATGCGAGTTAGAAGCAAGTATAAATCTGATGACACTTGATATCTACAAAAATCTTGGATTGGGGGAGCCTACCCCCACAACGATGCGTCTTGTTATGGCAGATAGATCGGTGAAACGACCAGTAGGTGTATTGCATGATGTGCCGGTAAAAGTGGATGACTTTATTTGCCTGCATCTTTAGTGATATTGGATTATGATGTTGATTTTGAGGTACCCATCATTTTGGGTAGACCATTATTATCCACGGGAAGAGTATTGGTTAATATGGAGCTCAATGAGCTCAAATTCAGGTATGGAAAAAAGAAGGTCATATTCAAAATGCAACCTCGTATGAAGCAGTTGGAGGAGATAAATATCTTTTCGGTTGTGGATGTATTCCAGGAATTTGGTAATGAGGTAGTGATACGGCATCTTGACAAAGTCTTAGTAGTCAAGATAACCAAGTCGTGCCGCGACACTAAATCGGGCGCTTTTGGGAGGCAACCCAAAATTTTATTTTTATGCATTTTGTTTTTATTCATTTAGGTAGTAATAGGAAAGAACTGAAGAGGTACAAAAAGGTCAAGGTAAAAACTGAAGAATGCAAGCCAAATGGTCTTGATGACATTAGTGATAGGCTATCACAACTGTGATGGCTTATTACCAATGTCGTCAGAAAGACCAGCAATGGAGACCTTATCTGTTAAGGCTGATGACCTCCATGATAGGCTATCATATTTGTGATGGCTTATCACAAGTTGTCATCATCCATCATTTTGTTTTTGAAAATCTGGGCCCAAATTGACCCGAATCTGACCCGGCCTAGATCTAAACCCTTTAGGTTCCCACTTTATTTTATTTCCTTTTTAAAGTATTATTTTATTTCCTTAGTAGGATATTTACTTCCTTTCAAAACACTCCTAAGTATACTAGGAAACCTTCTTCCTGATAGTTGTGGGATTGCAAGGAAAATCAGAGTCTATCTCTCATCTTTTCTTCTCTGTCGCATAGTCACGTGGAGTTAACTTATCAGGCACGCTCATAACTTTGTTCTCCTATGATTGAAGGGGTAAAGTTGTTGAAAACATGATTCTCTAAAGAAAGAAACTTGAGTTCAAGTTGTAATAGCATGGAAATCAGAAATTAGGGTGAAGTTGTGCCTAAATTGCAAAAATTTGAAAACCTCAAGTACAAAAATAAAAATTCCATGTGATTATATGAAGAATTTGGTCCCAAAATTATTAATGCAAACTGAATGGGGGAAAAATTCTGAGCTAACGACCTACCGATAGGCTATCACAACTGTGACGCCTTATCAGGAATGTCGTCATTAGTTTGAAAAAAGTATGCCAGTTCTGTTTAAGGCTGATGACATAGCTGATAGGTTATCAGAAATGTGATGCCTTATCAGCCATGTCATCACAAGTTAGATGATAATGCTAAGTGAATTTGAATAGCATGTTTTAACTGTTATACCTTAATCATTAACTTCTATTTGTCTTATGGTCTAGGAACATTCTAATGGTACCTAAAACCAAGAATCCTAACACTCCAAAGAAAGCTGCCAAGCCTAAAGTGGTTCAAAATCTTATTGATGAAGTCTCTGATTACGAAGATGAAGAACAACTGCTCAGGTGGAGAAGAAATAAACCCAGTCCAAAGGAGCCTCCTCCACCTAAACCCATTACAGTAGAGGATAGTGATGATACTGAGACTACCACCCCAGCTGAGAGTGAATCTTCTGAGCAAGAAAGTTCTAAACAAACTGAATCCGAACAGCCTGAGTCTGAGAAGGCTGATTCTAAGGAAACATCCTCTGAAACTCCCACGACTGAGATTCAAGATGAGAAGAAACCCCCAGTTTGGGGAACTTTGATAAAATGCAAGAATACGGAGGTTCGAGAGAATGCTAGATGGAAAATCCCTAAAGCAGAGGACATATTCCTCAAAGGGTTTCCTGATGCTCCGGCAGGCTCATTTCCTGATGATGAGTCAGGTCCATCAGTTCCTACAGTATCAGTAAAAGCTACATCCTAGTATGTTAATATTAGGAAAGTGGCCAAACAGGCTAGATGGTGTGAGATGCAGCTACGTGCTTTTGCTGAGCAGTTTGCTGCAGCTATAGATAAAATAATCAGGGTTGGTCTTGAGCCTTTTGCTACTTTGCCTACACGGGTTGCAGATCTGGATAACCATTTTGATGCAAAGGAATAAGAGCTGACTGGAGCAGATATTGATGAATTTAGAGTGGCCCTAGAAAAGGTAAAGCTGAGATGGTGGTAGTACAACAACACCAATTTTTTATGCCTGCAGGGCAGACAATTGAGGAATCTGAGGATGAACCTCCAATCCTTAATCTCACTGTAGAGCCAGTGAAAAAGAAAAATAAGAAAGACAAAGAATCTGAAAAAGGTAAGAGAAAGAGACAAGAAGATGATGAGAATGAGAGAAAATCTGAGAAAAAGGTAAAGAAGAAGAAGGCAGAGAAGACACTACATACAGATAATGAGTTGACAGAATAGGAGAAAGAGGATCTGGAAAGGGCAACGTAAGCATCCCAAGAAGACAACTGGAAATGGGAAGAAGCACTGTGAGTGAGAGATATAGGAGCCTCATCTAGCAGAACAGCTGAACCGGAGCAAAGAGAAGCTCCTAATGAGGATAACACTGATGCAGGGCCGGGGACCCATGATTTGAGACTTGATTAACTCAAGGTATGCCCTAAAACTTATTTTTAGTTTTATTGATTTTAAGTTGAGGGTGTAGGGTAGCATGTTATTGTATTATATTCTATAAGTAACTAGGAGTAGTGCAAGTTCTGTAGGCGTTAACTAATTTTGTGATTTTGAACACCTCTCTGAAGGTTTGTTTTGCATGGCTGTATAAATCGCACCTTAGTGTGACCACTGTGCATCTCATCTTGGCATTAGTTTAGTCTTGATCATTACTATTGAACAATTACATGAACCATATAGGTAGTAGCTAGTGATATTGCTTGTGTGCCATGTGTGTGTGAGACTATACCGAGTTTTCTTTGTAGTGTCAAATCTAGAACTTGCCCGGTTCGTCTTACCATAGTTAAAAGATAGGGGTTAGGAAAAGATCACAGGCCATTTTTGAATTTAAGTCACTATTTAGGCTAAATGACTTTCCTTAAATACATGATATCCCTTGATCCCGGTTTGAGCCTTTATTGACCATTTTTCTTTCTATAATACCTATCACCTTCCCTTTTTAAATCATAATGAACCTATTTTGGCCCTGGTCTTTCTTGGACATTGTGCACCTTAACGTAAGCAAACAACCTAAGTTGAGGGTGGCTTCATAGGGGTGTCTGATATAAGTTCTGTATGAATAAGGGTAGAGTAGAAGAGAAAGAATTAAAGAAAAAGAATAAAAGGTTGGGTGTTGGTGAAAAAGAGCAAGAAAATAAACTCGGCTTGAATAAAAAGAAGTGCACCCATCCTGAAAGTGTGATTAAGAAAATAGAAAAAGTGAAAAAAGGAGAAAAAAAGAAAAAAGAAAAGAAAAGAAAAAGAGAGAAAAAGAGGTTAATAAGTGGACCCCACAAGTTAAGGTAGTGCCAAGAAGGTTAGTCACTCTGAATGTAGTATAATATAATACCATCCCTAGCCTACGTTATAAGCCGAAGAAAGACCTATAGTGATCGTAGCGTACCTATCTGGAAACCTTGGTAATGACGATAAGGGAAAGCATATGGTATTTGGCATATACTGGTTTGAACTTTATTCTAAGAGTGAGTATTTTTGTGTTGATCCCTGTGTTTATATTTTTGATGTCTGACATGAGAAAAAGAGGGGAATTTCTTTGTTGTGAGGGCACACTAGTATCTTGCTAAGTTACTTACTTGTTTGGGTAGTGTACATTGATAAATACATGATTGTTGGTACTTAGTTGATGCCATGGGTAGAAGCCTTTGTGTTACATTGTTGCATTTCAATAAATTGCATAGTAATTTTGAGTTGGTTGACCTTGGACATGGTAAACTGAGTTTTGAGCTAAATTGGTTGTTGACTGCTGAATGTTTGTTGTATTCTCTTAGTTAGCTATTGCTTGAGGACAAGCAATTGTTTTAAGTTGACGGCGTTGATGTGTGAGCAAAACCTAACACATTTAATGTTTTTTAGCTCAAAATAATTGTGAATTCTAAAGCAAGTCTTTTTGTTTTGATGTGTTTGCTCATGATATTGCCGAAAAAGGCTGAAGAAATAAGAATAAACAATAATGGAGCAAAAGAGTTGAAAATATAAGCAAAATAGAAGAAAACATGGCTGATGACCTCTGTGATAAGTTGTCATCCTTGTGATAGCATATCAGTATTGACGTCAACCTTAACCAGGGAGTTACAGTTTGTGGAGCATTTCTGAAGATCCCGGTGATATGGCATCAAAGTTGTGAAAAGGCGTTAAGAATGGCGTTAGCCTTAAGTAGAAAGTTAGCATGGGAAGAAGATATCTGATGACGTTGGTGATACGCCGTCAGATCCCTGACGCGGCGTCAACCACATCGCCATCCTAAGATAGAACATGAAGGCAACTAAAGCCTCTCTGATGCCATCTGTAATAGGGCATCAAATTCTTGACGCGGCGTCAGCCTGGGCGTCACCTGTTTCAAACAATTTTATTAATTTTGTTATTTTATTTACTTAATTAGGCTTTAGTATAAATAACATCTTTTAGGGTTTTTGAAGAGGAGGAATAATTCATCTATCAGACATCAACTCTAAGAAGTGAGACATTATTTTTGCTCTCTTTCATAAAATATTCTTATGTTTTCGTATCAATTAATTTTGGGGTTTCTACGTTGTGATTAAATCGGAGGAACTACTTGTGGTTTTCTATCCATTCGTAAGTTTATCAATATAATCATGAATTCAACTTGTTATTTTGTTCATCAAATCATGAGCGGCTAATTTCATTAACCGGAATTATGGGATCCATGGATTAGGGTTTGATATGATACTAGGTGTTTAACGGATTCAAAGAGTAGTAAAACATCTTGAAATTCTGTTGTTTTAACTAAAATCTAGTGGTTGCAAACATTAGGCTATGCCTTAGGTTTTATTTGCTTCTAACGGAGAAATAGACTAGAGGGCGTGAATTATCAACAGGGACTCGGAAGCTACCAACCTTCTGTTTAATGATTAATGATGTAACTGGATTAATCTACCTGAGATAACATCCTATTGGAAATAGGTAAGTTATCTAATTTTGAGAGAATTAGATAATAAATTTTCTGGTGAGATCGAGAGATAAGTCAGATAGTATAATCTTCAGGGATATTTTGTTATTCTACTTATTCCGAGAATCTCTAGCATCACTTAGTATCTGTCAATTTTTGAAACCCTTGGTGAACATAACTCTAGTTTCCCATTTATCTTGATTACAAACACTGAAGTTTTGAAAGTAATATTTAACACACCATGAACTTAAACCCCCATCTTTTGAAAACACTAAACTACCAGTAAAATCTTTCGTAAACAAATCAAAGTTCACACCCTATTCCCTGTAGGATTTTACCCCAACCTAGTTGGGTTTTATATGGACAACGATCACTTACACATATTCAAGAGTGTAATTTGACCGTTATCATAGTGTTCATCTATGGATCCAAACCGTTCATAGAGCCCTAGAGCCCTGTGAAATATCAGACTAAGACACTCTAACCCTTGCAGCAAACTCAGGTTGGGGGATTCCCCGCCGAGTCAATGGTGGATTACATATAGCCCATGGAATATTAGACTTGTAGAGGAGTACCACCTAGCTCAGAAGTAATACAGAGATCAAAACTGCATTGAGAAAACTTGCTTTAAGATTATTTGAAATTACCTATGTGCTTTAAATTATGTCATGCATACTGTTTTACAAATTGCTCTCACTTATGTTTTCTAAAATTCATTATTTTGGATTGCACTGCGCACCAGTACTTTGTACTGACCCCTATATTTCATAGTCTGAGGCTCATTCTGGAGTTCCTGCTAAGCCGTAGAATCTGTCAGACAAAAGTGAGAAGTTGGTGAGCCTTCTTTATTTCAGAAGGCCTTGTCTTTAGAACATTATTATGTTACTTTGGTATTGGGTCCTCCTGGGGGCCTTGTCCCTATTTTGTTCTAGACTTATGATTGATCTTGTAATGTTAGAGATTTCGCAAACGTGTATCAAATATTGTTAGATGTTTATGGGTTTAATTCTGTACTATTCAGTTGAAGCTAAAAATGACCATGATTCTGTTTGTATTATTTTTCTCATCTTCCTTATTATATATAAATATTGTGTATGATTATCATGTATAGAAGTGCGCCCATGCCTTCATGGTTTGCGATGCTCATCATGGCTAGGGCCTCAGTTTGTGTTGTGACAAACTTAGCATCAGAGCATGGTTTAGGAGTTTCTTCCTATTCTTCATACTCTAGTTCGTGCTATAGAGTCGTGCATATGCAAGTTATCCAAGTTCATTCCTTGTTCTAATTTTATGGGTCATGCCTCATTGTCGAGATGATACAATTATAAGAGTCTAGCTCCCCCAGCGATGTGGTTCTCTGTGATTGAGTTGTCCATAAAGTTATGGATTTTGCATAAGGACTTGAAAGGAGTCCATGAGTGCTTTAAAGTGTGTTTATTTAAGCATATACCCCAATCTGCATCAGTCGTGCGGTTTAGACTGAGGTATATAGAGTGTATCCAGTCTCCTTTAATAAAATTCTTGTTGGGGATGTGATGTGTAAGAGTAATGATGTGTAGTAGAATGTTGAAACTATATTTCCACCTTAGTAGTAGTGTATGTTAATGTGTCATGTCCTATTGGTAGTGAGATGGTTTAGAAGTTGGTGACATATAGTCACAAAGTTAACAGTCAGTAAGGGTGACATTTGCGTAAATAAATAGTTTTATTTATGTAATCATGGATTGAGGAGTGGGTTTCCATTGTCTAATGATAGACTAATGTGCGACAATAATTGTAGACTGTATGGTAGTCTGTGAAGGAAGATATAGGATATGATTATTATTTATTCAGAATAGGAAAGGATCACAGAATAGATGGTCATTGTGGTTGTAAAAATCATCTATAGGCTATGGATAGAAAGGGGTATATTAGTTAATAAGCTGTAAGTAAAGACTCATTAGTTTTTATTGAATTTTCAAGATCATTGTAATGTACGATTAGGTAAGTAAGTATGATGTGAGAATGTAGGGAGTAGAATTTGAGGTGTAGTGGTAATGTCATGGAGGGGATGTGATGGCAGGTAGAAGCTAGGCGAACTATAGTATTTTGGGTTGGTTTCCCAATTTGATGGACTAGTATAACATGTGGCATGCTTCGTTGGTGGTATATGATTGATACAAGACTATAGACTTGAACATGAGATGTGAAGTATGGTGGCAAGAATATTAGCTTAAGATTAATGATGCATGTTTTGTGGAGTAATTAGCAATCTTGATGTGATGTGCGAAATGGCCTAGGTTGATGATTTATAAAAGTTTAAGTGGTAATCGTGAGATATATGTGTACATGAGAACTAGTGTTAAAACAATGAATTGTGGTTGAATGATTAAGTGGATAATAACAGGAGTTTATATGAATAAGTTGACCTCAGGTAGCAGGTTGTTTGAAAAAGTTTTATGCGTATAAGTATTTTGTGTACCTAGATTTAGTTTTTGAATTTTGTAGTATGGAGAAATCTGGGAATTTGTTGTATGGTGCTTTTTAGAGTTGAATTGAAGAAAATTAAGTAGGCAATGTGAGCCTTGAGTATGGTTTTACAAAGTTTCGTTAAGCTGCAAGTTATATGATTTTAGGGGTAATGCAAGTATTCTAAGGAATTGAAGATGGAGCATTAAGTATTTAGAAGTGTGGGTGTCTATGCCCATGAAAATATTTGTCGTAAGTTGATGACTTTGGGGGTTAAGAGAAATTAGATTAGTGTCCCTAGAGGGGGTATCCTAGAAAGGATTTTGTATCTTTATATTTTTATTAAGGGGAGTTTTTGTTCATATGTATGTTGATACCCCACTTTGTTATAGGGAGTGTGGATGCGCATGCTCATGAGAGTGGGAATTGTAGAGTGATCGCTATAGAGGTTAGCAAAAGTTAAGAGCAGCATATTTCGAAAAGCAAGGCCTTCCAAGTATAGTTCATTAGGGAAAGTTTAGAGTTCAAGTTTATGGTGATGTCCCATTTGCGTTGAGGTTATGGCTACAGATTATTGTTGTGAGGTTATTTCTGCAAGTCAAGGGGTGTGACTTTGATCTAAGGGTGAGATGGGGAATTAAGTGAGTTTCTGAATATTCCCAATGTGGCAAGTTGCGGGAAGGAACTTGGATGAACCTAATTCTACTCAAGCATAATCCTCACACTTCAATTTAGGAGAGTATCCTGCTAATGTCTTACGTCATCTGTTCAATTCATACCTATGGTTCAAGTTCTGTATGGACTTAGGTTTGTGATCTAACCTCCAAACTAGAAGCAATTATGTATCTCAGTAATCCAGTATTTCATGTATTCAGGCCATATGTTATGTTGTTTGTGATCCATGAAAATCTATGTCTCTTTGCATGCTTTGTCCTAAGAAAATATGTTTCTGTATGTCACCGATTTATCCTATTGATGTGTGAGCAGATGCTAACACATTTGAGGGTTTTAACTGAGAATAATTGCAAAGTCTTATGCAACTTTTATCATTTTTGATTGTTTAACTTTGATTTTGTAGTGGAAGTCAAGGCAAGAGAACCAACAATGATGGAAGTAAAAGATTTGAAATCTGAAGAAAATAGATGAGAAGTGTGGCTGACGACATTCCTGTTAAGTCGTCAGCACTCTGGTAAGTTATCATCTTCATCGTCATCCATAAATAGAGAATGGGATTAAGTTAGAAGAAGTGACGATGACATATGATAAGCCATCAGCCTTGTGATAAGCCATCAGAGTCGCCATCAGCCTTAGACAGAATATGGGAGCTGAGGTGGAGAAGTGACGACATTGTCTTATATGTCATCACAGTTTTGATAAGCTGTAAGGATTCACCATCAGCCTTAAGCTGAAAATGTCAAAATTAAAGAGGAGCTGAAAACATCCATGATAAGTCGTCAGCCTCCTGATAAGGCGTCACGCATGTCGTCAGTAAATCCAAGAAGAACACTAAAATATGTGATTTTATTTTCATAATTAGGCTGAAGTATTTAAAGTATAGTTTAGGGTTTTCTAGGAGGATTCTGAACCTATTTTGGAACGGACATATTTTGTTATTTTCTCTCTAGTTTCTTGGCTTGAACAAAACAATTAACTTATATTTTACGACTTCTACTTTGATCTAATCTGAGAAACACTAGTTACTATTCATCTTGTTGTGAGTTTATCTTTCAAATTATGAATTCAACTTGTTGTATCGATTATTACATTATAAGTGGCTATATCCTTTTAACCCGAATTATGGGATCTAGGGTTTAGGTCTTGGTAAGTTGCTAAGTGTTCAAGATTCTAAAGGTAATAGGACTCCTTGATAATTTCGAGCTTTTAATTATCGTCTATTAGTTACAAACGATTGATAGCTCCTGCTTTGATTTGCTTGAGATAAGAAATAAACTATAGTAGGAAGTAAATTATTGACAGTGACTTGGAAGCTACCAACCTTCCATTTAATAATTGACGTTGTAACAAGGTTAATTAACCTGAGATGAAGTCTGGTTAGTGAATACAAATTCCCTAAGTCTGAGAGGATTAGGTAATTAAATGCTTAAGTAGGTCAAGAGATATTTAGGCATAACTTCGATAAAGACAATCTGTTGTTCCTACCTATCGTGAGAATTTTGAATCACTATTAGCATCTGTCAAGTACCAAACCCAAAGTGAAATAATTCTGGTTTTCCATAAACTCTTGATTACAAACACTGAAACTAAAGTGACCAACAATTATTTGCTAAATTCTCATAACCCCTAATTTACTAGAAACTACTAACTATCAGTAGATTAACTCGCATACAACTCAGATTCACACCATATCCCCTATGGGATTTGACCCCAACCTAGTTGGGTTATATATTGGCAATGATCGTTTACATTCTCACATGAGAGGTGTAGTTTAAGCGTTATGAAAAATGGCACCATTGCCGGGGGATATGGTTGTAAATTGAAGTTCGTGTGCGCTAATTGACTGTTAGTCAACTTCCCTAGTTTTACCTTTATTTGTTGTTTTTGTTTATTGCAGGATATTTGTGGTGTATGCCAAGAACCAAAAGTTCTGGAGAACCATTATTACAATTTAATCCGGAACCACAATGAATTGGAAGAATGGCAGACCAGTTAGAGATTGACAGGTTAGCAGCCTTAGCTAGAGCTCAGTTGAATGTGCAGAATGCCGGTCAACAAGTACGGCATCCAAATCTTGAGGATGAATATTTGGAAGATGAGGAGTTTCTAAACACTGGTAACCCAAGGCGTGCAGAGCAAGTAGATGCACCAGTACAACATAATGCTAATAGGAACCATCCGATTTTAGTAAGGCAAGATTACTTGCCGGTCCAGTATGACCTCAATGATGATCATGATGGAATGGATGGAGCAAGTACAATGGGTGAAATTATTCCTCCACCATTGGCACATGGAGAAAAATTCAATATTACGAGTACTATGATTCAACTCCTCAATCTGAAGAGGTTGTTTGGTGGCCTTTCTGGGAATGACCCGAAGTTGCATTTGGTGAACTTTTTCACCATCTGTAAATCTTTTGATAACCTAGGAGTGGGTCAGAATGCTATCCGTTTGATATTGTTTCCGTTGTCTCTGTATGGGGAGGCAACATTGTGTCTTAACGAGCTGACACCCAATTCTATAACAAACTGGAGGCAGTTGCAAGGAGCTTTCCTAGAAAAGTTATTTCCACCTTCCAAAAGGGTACGGTTGAGGGATGAGATCAGCAACTTTAGATAACTCCCAACTGAAGCCCTGTATGAAACCTGGGAGAGATTAAAAAAGAAGCTGACGCAGTGTCCGAACCACAATATGGCAGACATACACTTGATGGAGACTTTGTACAGGTCTCTTAACTCTATGACAAAACCAATTGTAGAAAATGCTGGTGGTGGTTCGTTTATTGATCTTACATTCCCAGAGGCTTCAGAAATTCTAGAGAGAATGACCAAATAGAGTTGGTATTGGCATACCAGAGACTCTGTGGTAGCAAGCCCCACTGTTTTTGTAGGTATGATAGTGGAGCAACACAAGAGAGACGAGGAGAGTGATCAAAACATGGCGAACCTAAATAAGCAGATGGACTTGCTAACCAAACACTTGCTATCAGGCAAAATTTAGAAGGTGAAAGCTGTGGGATCTCAAGATAGAGTTGATGCTGATCCAGAAGAAGAGACAAACTATGTTAATTATCAATGGGGTTTTTGAGGCAATATCCAAGGGAATCAAGTTTGAAATTATTATGATAAGCCTGGTTATAAAGATAGGGAGCAAGGAAATTGAAGGGGCAATAATGATAGGAGCGGGCTATATGTCCCTCCTGGAAATCGTGAGGCTGCTACAACAAGTTCTAAAAAGATATCCATAGTGGACATGATGGCTAAATTTTTAAAGGAAGTCGAGGATACCAACTAAAGAGTGACTACCATGATTACCGATCTATCATCTATTAGTCAGTTGGTAAACTTGCACTCCACTTCGATTAAGCAGTTGGAATAGCAAATGAGCCAACTCTCCGTAGTGCTGAATCAGAGGAAGAGTGGAACATTACCTAGTGATACAATCTAGAATCTGCAGAATGATGGATCATGTATGGCGATTACCACTAGAAATGGTAAGATATTACCTGGCCGTTCTATGGGCAAAAATGTAATTGATGACGTAGTTGATGATTAACTGGAAGAAGGTGTTCTAGTAGAGTCTAGGAAGCTGGATGGTTCTGATGATGCTCCAGAAAGAGGGAAAGAGAAGGAGAAGGAGGTAGTGGTAAAAAATATCCCAAGACCACCACCTCCCTTTTCTCAATAATTGCAGAGAAAAATTGATGATACAAAGTTTGGCAAGTTCATATAGATGTTGAAGCACTTAACAATAAATGTGCCTTTGGTTGAGGCACTTGAGCAAATGCCAGGATATACAAAGTTTATGAAAGACCTTGTCACAAAGAAACGGAAGGTTAGCCATAAGTTGGAGGATGATCCCCATCATTGTGGTGCTATCTCCACAAGGTCTTTAGTGCAAAAAAGGCAGACCCGGGAGCATTTACCATCCTATGAACTATTGGGTCCCTAAATTTTACAAAAGTTCTATGTGATTTGGTAGCCAGTATAAACCTAATGCCACTTGCTGTATACAAGAAGCTGGGTTTAGGGAATCCTACCCCGACAAACATACGGTTGGTGATAGCGGATAGGTCTGTAAAATGGCCAATGGGCATATTACATGATGTATTAGTAAAGGTGGCCGACTTTATATTGCCTGCTAATTTTGTAGTCCTAGACTGTGAGGTGGACTTTGAAGTACCCATCATCCTTGGTAGACCATTCCTTGAAACTGAGAGAGTGATAGTGGACATGGAGCTGAATGAGCTGAATTTCAGGCTCAATGACAAAGAAGCAAGATTCAAAATACACTCATCCATGACCCAGCAAAAACAGATAAGTGTTTTCGTAATCAAGGATGTATTCTATGAAGATGGTAAAGAGATATCAGCAGGTTGTCTTGATGAAGTATGAGTAATTAAGATTACCAAGTCATGTCGCGACATTAAATCAGGCGTGATATGAGAGGCAACCCATGATCCCCGTGCTTGATCTACTCTAGGTATACCCGAACCCTTAATTCAGTTTTTCTTTGATTTTAAGTTGAGAGTGTAGGGTGAGTTGTTTTTGCAATATTTTGTAGTTGATTAGGAGAAATACAAGTACCTGAGGTAGTTAACATGGTTTTGTTGTTTTGTGAACACCTCTCAAGTGGTCTAATTCTTTAACTATATGATTTGCATCTAATTGTGACCACTCTGCATCTTTGTATGGTATTAGTTCTAGTGACTTGATAACTATTGCTAAACAATTGCATGAACTGGATAAGTAATAACTTGTGATATACTTGTGTGCCATGTGCATGTGAGATTCTACTTAGTCCCCTTTGTATGTTGAATTCAGAACTTTCCCGAATAGTCTTACCTAGGTTGAAGGATATGGGTTAGGAAAGGATCATAGGCCATTTTGATATTAGCTCACTTTAGCCTAAATGACCTTGTCTGTATGCATAATATCCCTTGATCCCTATTTTGAGCATGAATAGCCTATTTTTTTATGACACCTATCACCGTCCCATTTTTATATCATAATGAACCTGTTTTGGCCCTGATCCTCCTTGGACATTGTGCACCTTGACTTACGCAAATGGCCTAAGTTGAGGGTGGATATCATAGGGGTGCATGATGTAAAATAAGTATGAAGAAAGGTAGAGTAAAAGAATAGAATAAAAATCTGGGTGCGGTGTAAAAGGGAAAGAAAAGAAAAGTTCTGAAAATAAGAAGTGATTGTAGAAAACAACTGAACCCATCCTGAATAAGTGTGATCAAGAAAAGAGAAGAATAAAAAAAGGCTAATTAGTGAAACCCCAAAAGCTAGTGTAGTGTCAAGGAGGCTTAGTCACTTTAAATATCATGAGTATCATACCAACCCCTAGCCTACATTACAAGCCAAAGAGAAGACCTATAGTGATCCTAGCTGACCTATCTAAAGATCTTGGTAAAGAAAATAAGGGCAAACCTATGGTATTTGGCATACATTGATTGGAATTTCATTCCGAGAGTGAGTGTCTTGTGATTGTCCCCATGGTTACATATGTGATGCCTGATATAAGTCCAATGGGACTTCTTTGTAGTGAAGGCATACTGACTACGTTGCTAATTGCTAACTTGTTTGGATAGTGTAATCTTAATACAGTCATCGAGTAAGATTTTTTGGATTAAATGGTAATAATGGTTCTCCAGAACTTCTGGTTCTTGGCATACAACACAAAAATCCTGCAATAAAAGGTAACAACAAATAAACGTAAAACTAGGAAACTTGACTAACAGTCAATTAGCGCACATAAACTTTAATTTACAACTGTATTCCCGACAACGGTACCATTTTTGATAACGCTCAAACTAAACCTCTCATGTGAGAATGTAAACGATGGATATCAATATATAACCCAACTAGGTTGGGGTCGAATCCCACAGGGAATATGGTGTGAATCTGAGTTGTATGCGAGTTAATCAACTGATAGTTAGTAGTTTCCAATAAATTGGGGGTTATGAGAATTTAGCAAATAATTTTTGGTTACTTTAGTTTCATTGTTTGTAATCAAGAGTTTATGGAAAACCAGAATTATGTTCACTATGGGTTTTGGTACTTGACAGATGCTAATAGTGATTTAAGATTCTCATGATAGGTAGAAACAACAAATTGTCTTTATCGAAGTTATGCCTAAATGTCTCTTGACCTACTTAAGCATTTAATTACCTAATCCTCTCAAACTTAGGAAATTTATATTCACTAGCCAGACTTCACCTCAGGTTAAGTAACCTTGTTACAACGTCAATTATTAAATGAAAGGTTGGTAGCTTCCAAGTCCCTATCAATAATTCACTTCCTACTATAGTTGATTTATTATCTTAAGTAAATCAAAGCAGGTGCTATCTATCGTTTGCAACCAGTAGACAATAATTAAAAACTCGGAATTATCAAGGAGTCCTATTACCTTTAGAATCTTGAACACTTAGCAACTTACAAAGACCTAACCCATAGATACCATAATTTGGGTTTAAGGGATTTAGACACTCATAATGTAATAATCGATACAACAAGTTGAATTCATAATTTGAAAGATGAACATAAAACAAGATGAATAGCAACAAGTGTTTCTCAGATTAGATCAAAGTAGAAATCCCAAAATATTGATGATAATATCTTCAAAGTTAATTGTTATGTTCAAGCCAAGAAACTAGAGAGAAAATAACAAAATATATCCATTCTAAAATAGGTTTAGAATCCTCCTAGAAAACCCTAAATTATGCTTTAAATACTTCATCCTAATTATGGAAACAAAACCACAGAGTTCAGTTCGATTCTCAAATTAGGTGATGACATGTGTGACGCCTTATTAGGAGGATGACGACTTATCACGAATATCGTCAGCTCTTCTTTAATTTTGACAATTTTTGCTTAAGGATGATGGTGAATCCTGATGGCTTATCAAAACTATGATGACATATCAGACAATGTCGTCACTTCTCCACCTCAGCTTCCATGTTCTATCTAAGGCTGACGGAAACTCTGATGGCTTATCACAAGGCTGATGCATATCACATGTCATCGTCACTTCTTCCAATTGAATCCTATTATTTGTTAAATGCTGACGATAAAGTTGATAACCTATCAGAGTGCTGACTACTTATCAAGAATATTGTCAGCCACACTTCTCTTCTATTTTCTTCAAATTTCAAATCTTTTACTTCCATAATTGTTGGTTCTCTTTCCTCTTCACTTCCATTGCAAATCAAAGATAAAACAATCAAAATTTGCAATTATTCTCAGTTAAAAGCCTTAAATATGTTAGCATCTTCTCATACATCAATACCCTCAACTTAAAACAATTGCTTGTCCTCAAGAGAATACAAAGTACATTCAATAGTCAACCATCCATATTATCTCAAAACATCTTCACCATCTCCAAGGTCAAGCAATTTACAAACAACTGTGTATGTTATTGAAGAGAAAAAACTTGACATACAAGAATCAAGATATGGCATCAAATCACAAAGTTAGAAACTAGCAACATAACCAAGGGGACACCAACCCAACTAGCAACTAGAATGATGAATGTATCAGAATATACTAACATTGGTCATAAAGAGAGCTTAGGTGGTTCCCCGAAGAAGGAACAAGTTCAAACAACTCATTGCCCAAAATCGTGATTTGCCGATCTGGGTATATTATACTACGCTAGCCTAGTGCCTTGTGGCGTATTAGACTCAGATACTCCAACCCTTGCGGCACACTTGGGTTGGGGGCTTCTCCTCCGAGTCAATGGTGGATTCCATATAGCCCATGGAATATCAGACTTGTAGGGGAGTTCCTGCACTGACAGAAAGGATTTATGATTATCAAAGATGCCCATTTATTTTGGAATTTATATCATTATGATATTTTATGACTAGCTCTCAACTATTTTATTTATATTAAAAGTTTTATTTTGGATTGTTCTGCGTACCAGTACATCGGTATTGACCCCCTACCTTTCAGGTTCTGAGGTACAATCTAGGGGTCTTGATAAGCAGTAGAGTTCTTCAGACAGAAGTGCAGAGCTCAATTGGTGAACCTTCTATATTTTGGAAGGCCTATTTATTTTCAGACATTTATCGTTAGTCGTGGTTTTGGTCTACTGGGGGCCTTGTCCCAGAATTTTCAAACAGTTGTTATTAGTTATGTAGTAGAGATTTACAGATGGTTTTTCAGATGTTATTAGAGGGTTTGCATTTCATTTTACAATTGTTGAATTTGTATCAAACTTACGACCATGATTCTATTTCATTATATTTTTTTGCATTTTCTTATTATGTATGAATGGTGTATATGATTACAAGTTATAAGAGCTCTCGCATCTTGATGGTTTGAGATATCTATCACAGCCAGGGCCTCAGTTTGGGTTGTGACAAATTTGGTATCAGAGCATGGTTCATGGTCCTACGGTGTCTGCGAAATTGCATCGGGTAGAATTTTATTTATGGGTGTGTAGCGCTCCACATTTATAAACAGGAGGCTACTAGGAATTTAGGAATGCTTCTATTATTTATGGTTTAGTTCTTGATTCAGAGTCTAAATTTTCCCCTAATCAATGATCTCTTATGTTTAAGAAAAATAGTCATGCCTTCCCATCGTACTATCAATCAGAATGCACAGACAGATGAGGTCCGTCTTACTCATGAGATGAGGACCCAAAACAGAGCCCCTACTTTAGAGATTGATGCTACTCTAGGATTCCCACCTACTCAGACCAGCCCACCCAGGGCACCCAGAGCTCCCCGAATGGGGACCAACCGCACTCAGCTTTGCTAGAGAGAGGTATCAAATACAGAATTCAGACAGCCATTCACATGCTTGCATAGTTGGTAGCCACACATACTCAATGGTCTAAACATATTGGGTCTGCATCTGTTACATCTGAGGCTACAAGAGTGGGCCATTTTATGAAAATGAACCCACCCAAGTTTACTGCTACCAAGGTAGAAAAGGATCCACAAGAGTTTGTGGACGATATAGAGAAGATCTTTAAGATGATACATGTAGATGAGGTAGAGGGGTTGAGTTAGAAACTTACCAGCTGAAGGATGTAGAAAACTAATGGTATAACGAATAGGAGGATTCTAAGGGTGAGAGTGCTGAGCCTACGGTATAGGATGAGTTCATGGAAGCCTTTCTTGACCGGTTCTTTCCTCTTGAGTTGAGGGAGGCCAAAGCTGCAGTGTTTATGAACCTTAAGCAAGGAAAGATGAGTGTCAATGAGTACACTCTGAAGTTCAACCAACTGGCTCGTTATGCTCCAGAGATGGCTGGTAATATAAGAACCTAAATGAGAAAATTTGCATCCAGCCTTTCGGATGACTTAGTGCTTGAATGTAAGGCGGTTACGCTTAACAGAGACATAGACTTCTCTAGGCTGCCAGTGCATATGCAGTAGGTATAGGAGCATAAAAAGAGGATCGCAGAAACTAGAGAGAAGGACAGGCAAGCAAAGAGAGCTAGAACAACAGATCAGAACTACAGTCAGCCACAAAGTGGTAATTGGGAAAATAAATGGCATAAAAAGAAGAATTGGAGTAATGCAAAGTCTGTAGCCAGTGCCCCAATGCCCAAACCTCCATTAGACCGACTACCTTAGAGTTTCCAAACTAATCATGGATCCAGAGCACAGGATACCCAGTCACAGGGCAGTGTAGCTCAGCAGCATCGTACGTTTCCATAGTGTGAGACCTACGATAAGCATCATCCATGGAGGTGTCAGCTAGTTTTACTGTTATGCTATTTATGTGGTTAGTCAGGTCACTTCCAGAGAGATTGTCCTTCAGTTAGAAGGAGTATTGGTGGTGCCAAATCTCATGCAACTCTTCCATACCACCACCGCCTCAAAAGAGAACCAACTTAGCTGTCAAGAGTGGTCACAACCCATTGTATACTTTGTCTAACTGCCAGGAGGTGGAATACTTGCCAGACGTAGTCACCGGTATGTTACAAATCTTTTCTCGTGATTGTAATACACTATATTTTTGTGCTGGAATTCTAACCGTCTTCTATGGGTCGAAGCTCCAATCCAAGTGATTCTCACATGAATATAAGTTTCATGATCATTATCCTAGTCTATGGAGTAGTTTGGAGGTGGAAAATATTCATAGCAATGACATAGATCAAAGTTAAGCTAAGATCAATTGATTCGTCCAAAGTTTGTCATTCGATTCTACAAGGGTCTACTTCAAATGTGTATAACTCCTTATATACATGGAATTTTTCATTTCAAGGCCTATTAAATTGTATATAATTGAATAATCTTTACAACGAAAACAATTTTGCAAAAATTCGATACCCTAGCGAAAAGTTATGACCATTTTAGTGGCTAAGGCTGTAGCACTATGCGATAAGCAAGTGACACACGCTCTATCGCGTGCTAATAATTTTCAGGTTCTGTTTCTGCATTTTTAAGGGAAAAAGTGGTATGTTCGAACCCCTATCCATCTATAACATGGGATTAAACTCCCATAACACCAAAATAAGTTTACTTTCTCTCAAAATCACCAAGAACATTCATTGGGGTTTCAACCTAAAAATCCTAATATCTCAAGATTCAACCATAGGTTTTCGATAATTTTTCAAGATTCGGATTTCCCATTCTGAGGGCTACTAGAAGCACCCATTAATCTAAAGAATAGTAATCCGAAGTTAAGAGTTCATCCAAAGCTTAAATTTCAAGGTATGTGGGGTTTGAACAAGAACACCCTTTCGTTCTTGTGGCCAAAACTTATTTTAGATTATAAATTACTGAATTATTGATTATTTTTCATGAAATTCAAGTTGGGGTTTATACCCATGGTTGTTAATTACAAGATTATAAGGTTCCCAATGATTTAGAAGTATAATTGTATGACTAATTTCACATATTTATGCAAGTAATGTGATTTTCCAAATTTTTCCAAGTGAGTTTAGGCATTATATTGTGATTCTTGATGTCTCTATTTTGACATTGTGGAAGTATTTTTGAGAAGTATATTGAGTATGATGTTTTGCTATGATATTACATAAATATGTTTATATTTTCTTGCTTATTGATAAATTTTCATATTTTGAGTTGATTCATCAATATTTACATTATCAAGCATGAATCATTTGGTGTTTTAATACGGTTTGATATATGGGTCATTAACCCCACTTTAAAGATTGTTATTTTGAGAATGAGTTATTGAGGACTTTTAAAGAATTGCAAGAAGTATGGTTATATTTTCATTATTATGAGATCTTTAAAGCATTGATGATGAGTCTATCAAGATTTCAGGAAATAGTTGGTTTTTGAACCCAAGTAAGAAAAGAAATCCATATTTCATTGATTTATGATAAAGGGTTAGCATATTGGTTCCCGATGCAAATTGTTGAATTGTTTATTATGGATTTTCTTTAAAGTTTTGAGCTAAGTTCGAGAGTAGTATTTAGCACCGAACGGAAAGTGTGGTAATTTCCTAGAACTACGTGCCCCCTTAGGATGTGAGCTTGAGGCTGATAGAGTGATCACTAATGAACTGAAAAGTTATGGTTTTATCTGATGCAAAGGATAAAACAGATCTTCCCAATGTGGGTAAGACGTTGGACTCCATGTAGCTCACATGATTTATGTCGGTTAGACAAAACTCCCAAAGTAGTCCCCCACTCTATCTAAGATAATGGTATATGTTTTTTGAAAGCTATGATTCCAAGATTTCTAAGGTTCTCAAGTGTCAAAATCTCTAAGTTTTCAAAGGAGTTCTTAGTTTTCATGAGATTAAAGTGTATATTCGGAAAGCTGTTGTTTTAAGACATTATCTATACTACAAGTTTGAGAACTAAGAAAGAATGCATATTTAGAATTAAATGAAATGATTCACGAGATTTATATTAAATGTTTCATTATATTTTAGATATTATTCAAGCTATGTCAGTCATTTATGTCAGCATGCATAATTTTATAAACTGTGATGATATTGAGATATTATTTTATATGTGAATTGCACCCCCATATACTCAGTACATCCTTAAAGTAGTGATCCACATATACGTCTATGTGCTACATTGTTGTAGGTACAAGTTTTATCATGCGCATCAGATTCAGACAGTTGCAGATTTCATCTAGCAAATGATATGTCTTCCTACTTTGAGGATTTAAGTTAGATGTCATTATATATTTTATTTCTTTAGTTTTCTTATATATTGATTTGTGATAGTCGGGGTCATGTCCTAGAAATCTATTGTCAATATTAGTAGAGACTTCATAGACAGTCAGTAGATTCATTGTATTTATCTCATTTTCTTTGTAAAAGCAGAGTTATAATCATGTGAATTCACTTTTGTATTGATCCGATTCAGAAAAGATGTATCTTCTGCTTACTTTGTTCAGATTTATCTATCTTATTCAGTTGCTTATGAGTTATGCCAGTAGAAGGGTTAGCTTGGGGTCACTTGTTACCCTAGGCACCATGTGACATCTCGAGACCCAATTTTGGGGCGTTACAGTGATACTTATGCGTTACTTGATCCTGGGTCTACCTTGTCGTATGTGACCCCTTATGTGGCTGTTGGCTTTGGGTTTGAGCCCGACAATTTTAGAACCTTTTTCTATTTCTACTTTGTTGGGTGATTTTGTTGTGGCTAGGAGGGTGTGTAGAAATTGAGTGGTGACTATTTGTGGCTGAGACACCATGGTCGAACTCATAGACCTAGACATGATTGATTTTAATGCTATCCTAGGGATGGACTGGCTTCATTCATGCTATGCCACACTAAATTGTAGAACCCGAAGAGTTACTTTTTCTTTCCTGAATGAACCAGTAGTAGAGTGGGAAGGACATTATTTAGCACCTAGAGGGAACTTTATATCTTACCTCAAAGCCCATAAACTCATTTCTAAGGGTTATTTGTATTATCTTATTTTGGTTGAATATTCGAGTACCGAAAGCCCTTCTCTTTAGTCCATCCCTATGGTGACTGAATTCACAAAAGTTTTTCCAGCTGGTCTCCCAGGAATACTACCTGATAGAGAGATAGATTTTGGTATTGATTTATTGCCAGACACCCGTTCCATTTCTATTCCGCCATATAGAATGGCTCCTACAAAACTAAAAGAGTTGAAAGAACAGCTAGCAAATCTTCTATACAAAGGTTTTATCGGTCCTAGTGTTTCTCCCTGGGGTGCACCTGTACTCTTCATGCGAAAGAAAGATGGTTCCCTGTGCAGGTCACTGTTCAAAATAAATATCCTCTTCCTAGAATTGATGACCTTTTTTACTAGAGTCAGGGTGCTAGATGTTTTTCAAGGATACACCTTGGTTCGGGATACCATTATTTGAAGGTTAGAGAGTCAGATATTCCCAAAATAGCCTTCTGAACCAGATACGGTCATTATGAATTCTTAGTCATGTCCTTTTGGTTGACTAACGCCCAGCAACTTTCATGGATCTGATGAATAGAGTGTTCCATTAGTTTCTAGACCTGTTTGTGATAGTTTTTATTGATAATATTCTGATATATTCCAAGAGTGATAAGGACCATTCCAATCACCTACGAATCATCCTTCAGACTCTTAAAGATCACAAGTTGTATGCAAAGTTTTCCAAGTGTGAATTCTGTATTAATACTAATGCTTTCTTGGGGCATATTACGTCTAGTAATGGGGTCAAGGTTGATCTCCAAGAGGTTGAGGCTGTGATAAAATAGCCCAGACCCATGACTCCAAATGATATTCGGAGCTTCTTGGGTTTAGTAGGGTATTGCGGACGGTTCATTGACAGTTTCTCTTCCATAGCTACACCACTCACTAAGTTGACGCAGAAGAATGTGAAGTTTGTGTGATCTGACTCCTGTGAGAATAGTTTTGAGAAGTTAAAAGATAAGTTGACAACTGCTCCTATTTTGACTCTTTTGGAAGGTACGGAGGGGTTTGTTGTGTACTGTGATGCATCCCGTGTGGGACTTAGGTGTGTACTTATGTAGCACGGTAAGGTGGTGGCCTATGCATCTAGGAAGTTAAAGGTGCATGAGTGAAATTACCCCACCTATGACTTGGAGTTAGCGGTTGTGGTGTTTATACTTAAAATTTGGCGACATTATCTCTATGGGGTACATGTTGATATATTTATGGACCACAAGAGTTTACATTATGTTTTCCTGTAGAAACAATTAAACCTCAGGCAAAGACGATGGTTAGATCTTTTGAAGGATTATGACATGAGCCTGCACTACCATCCCGGCAAGGCAAATGTGGTAGCTGACGCCCTCAACAGGTTATCTATGGGCAGCCTATCTCATATTGAAAAGGGGAAGAGGGAGATAGTGTAGGATATTCACCGATTTAAAAATCTAGAAGTACGACTCTTGGATTCCAAAGATGGGGGTGTGGTTGTTCATGATGTAGCTAAATCTTCCCTTTGTGCAGAAGTTAAAGAAAAGTAATTTGAAGATCCCATCTTAATGCAGATTAAGAAAGATGTGGGTTATTAGAAAGTGATGTCTTGCAAAATTAGTGGTGATGGAATTTTGAGATATCATGGTAGACTATGTGTGCCAGATATAGATGGGTTGCGAAAGAGGATCCTTGATGAAGCTAACACTTTGAGGTATGTTGTTCACCCAGCTCTACTAAGATGTATCATGATCTAAAAGCTATATACTGGTGGAATAATATGAAGCTTGACGTGGCTAATTTTGTTGCCAAGTGTTTAAATTGTCAACAAGTTAAGGTAGAGCATATGAGACCAGGTGGTACATCCCAAGAGATAGCTTTTCCTTTGTGGAAGTAGGAGATGATCAATATGCACATTATTATGGGACTTTCAAGGTCTCGAAACCAGTATGATTCTATTTGGGTAATTGTAGACTGGCTGACCAAGTCAACTCACTTTTTGCCTGTGAGGACTAACTATTTGGGAGATGATTATGCCAAGCTTTACATTGAGGAAATAATCTGCTCGCATGGAGCACCTGTACCGAGGTGCATAATTCTCTTCTCAGTTTTAGAGATCTTTTTAGAGGGGTTTAGGTACCCAAGTGAATCTGAGTACTGTATTCCACCCTCAAACTAATGGGCAAGCTGAGCGCAGCATTCAGACCCTTGAGGATATGTTGAGGTCCTGCATGATTGACTACAAAGGTATTTGGGTAGATCACTTGTCATTGATAGAGTTCACTTACAATAACTGCTACTATGTAAGTATTAAAATGGCTCCGTTCAAGGCATTGCATAGGAAAAGATGTAGGTCACCAATAGGGTGGTATGAAGTTGGTGAGACACAACTGTTTGGGCCTGATCTTGTTCATCAGGAAATGGAGGACATGAAGATTATTAGAGAAAGACTTAAGATAGCCCAGAGTAGAAAGAAATCCTATACCGATGTTAGGAGAAGGGAGCTAGAATTTGAAGTTGGTGATTGGGTATTTCTCAAGGTCTCCCCTATGAAGAGAGTTATGTGATTCGGGAAGAAAGGTAAGATGAGCCCTCGCTATATAGGGTCATACCAGATTTTGAGAAGGATAGGTAGGGTTGCATATGATTTATATTTGCCTGCATGTTTGGGTTCTATTCATCCGGTATTTCACATATCCATATTGAAGAAATATATTGGAGACCATTTATTAGTGTTTCCTGTAGAGGAGGTCAAACTGACAGACTCCTTATCCCATGAAGAAGAGCCTGTGGTAATCTTGGATTGCCAAGTTATGAAATTGAGGAGCAAAGAAATAGCCTCGATTAAAGTGTTGTGGAAAAAATCAGAAAATTGAGGAAGCAACTTGGGAATCAGAAGGTGATATGAGAGATAGATACCCAGACTTATTTGATTCGATGAATGATGAAATGGAAGGTACAATCTTTGTCTTTTTCTGTAATGGCCTTAGTATGTTTGTAATAGTTCTTGTTTGAGTTCCACGTCATCATTTGGGGATGAATGATCCCAAGGGGGGGATAATATAACACCCCGCAAAAGTCGTGCATGTATTAGCTCCTAGTAGCTTGCTCTTAGAGTTAAAAACTAGAAGATATTTTTTTAGTGTCAAAGAGACTTAGTCTCATTTTTTTGACTTCCAAAGTGAGTAAAGTTTAAACCATATATAATTTTCCTAATTTTGACTTTTCATCACAAGGGAAATTTGATAAGCTTTCCGCTGATTAAAGATTCTCCCAAATCTGATACCCGAACAAGAAATTATCGCTACTTTAAGTCCTAGTCATAAAATACTGTCATTTTGGTGCTTGGCGTGTCGCGGAGGGGATCTATTTAACAATTTTCAAATTCAATTAACCTAGCGCGATTGTGGTGCATCGCGCTGAAGTTCTAGGTCCCAACCAGTGGGACAATGTGATGGCTCCATGTTACGGTGGCCCAAAGAATCCTATTGGTTAATTTCCAGTGAGCCACCACGATTGTGGAGCATCGCAGTGGCCCATAAAATCGAGCTCCCAGTTATATTTTATTCAGTTTCATTAAGGGTATATTAGGTATTTTCCACCCCCGCATCAACTTAAAAACGGGATTATACTCCCAAGTGACCACATTATTCATATTTTCATAAAAAAATCACAAGAAACTCTCTATAGGGTTTCAAACTAAAAACCCAAATAATTCAAGATTTAACCATGGATTTTCAAGATCGATTGAAGATTTGGAATCCCCAAATCGTAGGCTTCAAGAATCATCCACTTAATTCCTAAATTGAGGTACGTGGGGTTTTCCTAAAAAAATTCATGGGCAAAGAAACATTCTTTAATTCATTCTAAAGATTTAGAAATCATGATTTTATGGAAAGGGTTTGAATTTTACCATTACTAGCATGTTTTAGAAGCTTTAATTGATATTGTTTGATCTTTAGGCCTTCCCCCAAAGTGATTTAAAATCCTATGTATATGTATGTAGGTGGTTTTAGTGTGATGTTTGAATTGAGAGCATGACTCACATGAAATCCCTCTTTTGATATGATTTATCCCATTTTTCATATGATATGGATTGTTTTAAAATGCATCTTCAAAAGCATGATATAAAATGTATTGATTTATACTATGGTATCAATATGATTTTTGAATCAAAAGAGAGGGTTGTTTTTATTGATAAATATAGAATTTAACTATCTAAGGAAAAGAGTTGCATGGTTTGAGAAAAATTTTAGGACCACCACATTGTTATTGAAAGAATGATAATCTTTGTATAGTTTTGACTTGTGCTTTCAGAACATGAAATCTCTTATACTATTTGCATGTTTTGGTGGCCTGAATTGATTTTTTGATGAAAGAATCATGCATGATGCATTATGGCTTAGAAATAGGACTTGCAAGTCTTGGTGTGACGACACTAACTCAGATAATGCCATGTTAATTCAGAATAGAATAGAATGCATGTTTGAAATCAGATTTTTAGATTTTGAAAATAGAATGACGCATGTATCAAAATAGACTAAAATTGGGCATAAAGAGAGCTTAGGCGGTTCCCCGAAGAAGGAATGAGCTCAGACAACTCATTGCCCAAAACTGTGATTTGTCGATCCGGGTATATTATATTATGTTGGCCAAGTGCCCTATGGCATATCAGACTCAGATACTACAACCCTTGTGGCACAGTCAATGGTGGATTCCATATAGCCTGTGGAATATCGGACTTGTAGGGGAGTGCCACCCAATCCAGAAGTAATACAAAGATCACAGACTGCATTGACAGAAAGGCTTTATGATTATCAAAGATGCCCATGTTTTTTTTGGAATTTATATCATATATGATGTTTTCTGACTATCTCTCAAGTATTTTATTTACATTAAAAGATTTATTTTTGATTGCTCTGTGTACCAATACATCTGTATTAACTCCATACCTTCCAGGTTCTGACGTATAATCTAGGGGTCCTGATAGGCAGTAGAGTTCTTCAGACAGAAGTGCAGAGTATAGTCGGTGAGCCTTCTATATTTCAGAAGGCCCATTTATTTTTAGATATTTATTGTTAGTCGTGGTTTTGGTCTATTGGGGGCTTTGTCCCAGAATTTTCAGACAGTTGTTATTAGTCATGTAGTAGAGATTTCGCAGATGTTTTTTTATATGTTATTAGAGGGTTTGGATTTCATTTTACCATTGTCGAATTTGTATTAGTCTTACGACCATGATTCGATTTGATTATATTTTTCTGTATTTTCTTATTGTATATGAATGGTGTATATGATTATAAGTTAGAAGGGCTCTCGAGCCTTGATGGTTCAGGATGTCTATCACAGCCAGGGCCCCAGTCGGGTTGTGACAGATATCGATGCACCACATCGGTTATCTCGTTGTCCAAACCAATGTCTTGACATGATCTCAACACATCGTGTTGACAAATGAATTGAGTACCAAGTTTGTCGTACTGATTTTTGAGTCAAGGAGGGTAAGTCAGTCTCTTTCCCATATCTTATCTTGATATGTGCGTCAATATTTCTCACTGTGCTCTATCCTAAGAATTCATGCAGTATTGTGTCTTCTGAATGACTCTTTACTTATGATCCAAAGACTTGTTGTATGGAGCACTTCGTGTTTATTCTATCATATCTTTATTTCATGTCCCTCCTTGAGTAGTGAAATAAGTATAAGTTATGGTCTAATAGTGTTACTTCTATTCATGAAATTTATGCTCAGGTCCCTTAATGACTCTCCATATGATAGTATGATGGTGGATGGGGAAGCGTGGTGATGTGTTAGATAGGGGAGTAGATATTCTTGAAGTTGAAAAAAATTTGATGTGAATTCTCGAGCTAAGATTATAAGTGAAAGGGAAAGGAAGGAGATGAACTTTTGTTGTGTGAAATAGCTAAGAAGGGGATGGACTTTTATTATGAGAAATAGTTGGTAATGAGATATATGGCAAAAATCTTTGTGAATGTACTTGAATTTACTTGAGTTATGGGGAGAAATCCATGAAGTGGATGTAGTAATTATAGGCTTGAATGTTGTGATTGATGAATACTCAACCCATGTACTATATGGTTAGTATTCCTTGAATTAAAACCCGAGAGTGTTTGACGATAATGATAACGTGAGGCAATGTTCTTAATGGGGTGTAAAGTATAGGGTCCTATAGTTTAAGTTATCCCTTTTTTACTCCAAGTTAGGATTCAACATAGTAGTACTAAGTAGTAGGACTCAAATTCTGGTGGCTATATGGGTGATTGGAGAATTGTAAGTTAGCGAGTGTGAAGCATGCTATTATTGTTTGGGTTGTAGGCTATTAGTGCTCTAAGTTTAAGTCTATTCGGTGGTACTTTGTAAGGTAGAGAATGCTCCTAATCCTATCTTCCGCGAAATATTATTTAATTATTAGTACCAATATAAATAAATCTATGATCATCAAATAAACTCCTGCCTTGTGTTGTGATGATTATGATTCATATAACTCATGTGCAAAATCATCCCTATGTAAAGTATCATTATCCCATTTTTCGTGCTTTCACATTTTACTCGGGGTTACCATGAAACTCATTTGATTCCTTTGTATGTTTTTTTGAGAAAAATTATTCAATGAGAGATTACTTTCTTTATTCTAGACTTTTAGATCCTCAAAAGTCCCTACCTATCATTTGGGGCCGAATGATCCCAAGGAGGAGATAATGTAATGCCCTGCATTTTTAAGCTAGAAATTGAATCATCGTTCTACGTGTGTAAGCTCTAATTCCATTATTTATGTTTATATTCAAGTGTCATGATCTCTTGCCTAGTATATGAAGTGATTATGAACTGAAAAACATTCATAAAAATGGCCTAAAGCAAAGTTGAGCTAAGAGCCTTTCATTCATCCGAAATTGGATATTCGATTCTATAAGGGTCTACTTTGAATGTGGATAAATCTTGATACACTAGCATTTTTCATATAAATACCCACCAAATTGTAGAAAATTGAATTAGCTTTCCAACTATACCAATTTCTCCAAAATCTGATAACCGAGCGAAAAGTGAAGGCTTTTTCCGTATAAGGCAGCAAGCCGACGCGATCATGATGCATCGCATCAAGATCGTGTCAACACAAAACCAAACGTGTATCTAAAGATGTTTTACACATTATTTCAGTTTTTAATAGGTATAGGGGCACCGTGGTCATTTTCGCTCACCCAAAATACATCTATAACATTGAACTCCAACCCCAAGAAGCCAAAATATCTTATTTTTCACTTTTCCTCTCAAAATCAAAACCGCAACTCCTCCCCCAAAGATTCAAGAACTCATTAATAAGGTAAACAATTTCAAGAAACGGATCAAGATCCGGGTTCCGCTCTTTCTTCTAAATAATCTAAGGTGTGTGGGGTTTTCCTAAAACTACTTGTGCATAAGAAAATTGTTCAACAACATTTAAATATGGTAAAATCATGAATTTCAAAGGGGTTTTAGAATTTATATTATAATGTGGCTTTATTAATATTTTAATGGCACTATTGTTTTGGCGTTAAGGCCTTTTCCCCAAATTGAATTGCACTCGTATATATATGTATGTATGAAAATTGGGTTTGAATATTTAATTGAGTGCATGAATCATGTAGTGTGTTGATTACTGTTAAGACTTGAATATGATTTTGAATTCAAAAGAGAGGGTTTTTCATGTTGATAAATGTTGAATATATATATATATATATATAATGAAAGATTTACATGGTTTGTCAAAAAAAAAAATACATGACCACCATATGTTTGATGAAAGAATGAGAATCTTTGCATAGTTTTGCCTTGTGTTTCGGGACAGGAAATATCTTATACTATTTGCATGTTTGGGTGGTCTGAATTGTGTTTTAATGAAAGAATCATCCATGATACATTATGGATCAGAAATATGACTTGCAAGTCTTGGTGTGACGACACCAACTCAGATATTGCCATGTTAATTCAGAACAGAACAGAATGCATGTTTGCAATCAGATTTTCAGATTTTGAAACTTAGAATGATGCATGTTTAGAAATGGTTAAAAATGGGCATAAAGAGATGTTAGGTGGTTCTCCAAAGAAGGCACGAGTTTAGAATACTCATTGTACGAAAATGTGTTTTGCTGATACGAGTTATTTAATCCCCTAGAGGGACTTTACGCTGGCCTAGAGCCCTGTGCGTATCAGACTCAGACACTCTAACCTTTGCAGAAAACTTGGGTTGGGGGCTTCCCCGCCGAGTCAATGGTGAATTCCACATAGCCCATAGAATATCAGACTTGTAGGGGAGTGCCACCTATCTTAGAAGTAATACAGAGATCAGAACTGCATTGAGAAAACTTGCTTTAAGATTATTTGAAATTGCCCATGTGCTTTAAATTATGTCATGCATACTGTTTTACAAATTGCTCTCACTTATGTTTTATAAAATTCATTATTTTGGATTGCACTGCACCATCATAATGACATACGGAGGGTCATCAGGGACCCGAGCATAAACATCATGAATGGAAGTAACACTATTAAACCATAACTTATACTTATTACACTACTCAAAGAGGGACATTAAATGAAGATATGATAGAATCATAGAGTGCTTCATATATCAAGTTTTTGGATCACAAGTAAAGGGCCGTTCGGCATAACCACAACACAACATGATTTCTTAGGGCATACTACAGTGAGAAACATGGGTACACCTATCTCATGACTTGTATAACATAAGGTTGAAATTCATAAAGTCAATGATTGAGACAAAGATTGATACTTGAAGTTATTGCTTCTCGTTTTTAGAGGTGAGATAGTCATAAGTTCGTACAACTTTATTGCTTTGGCTAATTCTAGCATAAAATGATTCAGTGACATACAAAAACACGTTTTCTTAGGACCAAGCATGTTGTGAGACATAGGTGTGGATCATAAGCAACATAACATATGGCTTGGATACTTGGAATATTGGATCACTGAGGGAAATTATTGCTTCTAGTTTGGAAGTCAGAATATGACATGAGTTACATGGAGAGCTCAAACCTTAGACATAGGACGGTTTGACTACATAAGACAATGGTAGAATGAACTCTTAAACTGAAGTAGGAGGGACATGCTTGAATAGATATAGGTTTATCATGACTCATCCCTAACTTGCCACAATAATAAAATTCGGAAACTACCTTAATGTACCAACTCCCCCTTAGATCAAAATCACAATCCTAGACTTGAGAACATAAACTCTCATCAATCTATAACCACAATTCGCAATACAATAGGAGGGGTATCTGTATACACATGAACACAAACTTCCCTCAATAATTTAACATAAGGACTCTAAATTCTTTCTGGGGCATCCCCTTTCAGGGATACTAATCATAACTTCCTCTACCCTCAAAGTCATCCACTCATGACTAACATTATTATGGGCATGGACATTCATGCTTATAAATACTTAATACTCCATCTTCAACTCCTTAGAGTACTCGCATTACACCTCTAATCACAAAACATACAACTTAACAAAATTTGTAAAATCATACCCAAGGCTCATATAGCCTACCAATATTTCCTCAATTCAACTCTAACGAACACCGTACAACAACTCACTAGACTTCTCCATACTATAGTTTCAAGAACACAAACTAGTTATGCAAAACACTTATACACATAAATGCTGAACTTTCCCTTTTTAATCATACTCTCAAGGCATTGATTTCCGAGAACGCTACTCTTAATTTTTGCTATCCTCTATCATCATCTACTTACAACTCGCAGTCCATGATCATACACAACCTCACTCCTTATCAAATAAAAATCCAGTACTTAACCTTCTAACATTAGATCGTTAATCACATAACTTATATCATAAAATCTTACCTAAGGCCATACTACAAAGAGGGTGAAACTTATTCTTATATACTTATGCCCTTATCCACTTAATGACTCACCTACCATTCATCAGTTTAAGACTAGTCCGGATATACACATATACCTCACAATTACAACTTAAACTTTTCATAAGTTATCAATATAGGCTCTTTCACAATTCACATCAAGCCTACTAATTCATTCCTGCAAAAGATACATCATTAATCTTAAGCTACTATTCTTACCACCACATTCTACATCTAAAGCTCAAGCCTATAGTCTAGCAAAAATCACGTACCGCCAGTGAAACATGCAACATATTATACTAGTCCATCAAATTGGGAAATTAACTCAAAATGCTCATTTAAATTTAACTACTACCTACAATCGCAACCCCTCCCTGACATCACTATTACATCTCAAAATTCACTACATACCTTCTCATAAGTAGTACTAGTTTACAACCACTAAAGAAAAGAAGGTTAAGGGGGTAAAGTCACATAATAGGCATAGTCAACCTTAATTTTATATTATAGCCTAATACGATCTTATCTACATATTCTACTTTCTCATATCATACTTACTTACCCAAGCATACCTTTAGACTACCCTCAAATTCCACAACAACAATGAGTATATAATTATAACTTAGTGGCTAATCTAACCGTTTCCATTCATAGCCTATAAGAGATTTCTATAACCACCATAACTATCCACTCTAGGATCCTTGCCTATTTTTTGAATAAATAATAATCAAAGCCAAATACTCACCCCGTGGAATACCATACAATTTACAATTATTACTACCACATTAGTCTATCACTACAAAATGGAAAACCACTCCTCAATCCATAGTTATGCAACTAAACTAACTTCTATATGCAAAAGTCCCCCTAATTTAGACTCTTAAGCTTGAGACTTCATATCAATAATTTCTGGATCATCTCACTACCAATAGGTCATGACAATTTAACATACACTACTACTCAAGTGGAAATACAATTCTAACATTCTACTATACATCATTCCCCTTATGCATGACATCTGTAATAAGAATCTTGAAAGGGACTGAATACACTTCACACCTCAGGCTCGAACACACGATTGATGTAGATAAGGGTATAAGATTGAATCAATACACTTTATAGCACTCATAGAATCCCCTCAAGTCCTTGTGCAATTTCATAATCATTTATGACTAAATCAAAAAAGAAACACATCATTACTTCAATCACCTCAACAATAAGACATATCTAAGAACATTAGAGTAAGGAAAGAATTGGGATAACTTTACTTTCATATGGAAGACACCATAGCATGAACTATAGTATGAAAGAGAAACATTCTAACTCCATAACATGAACTAGAGAATGAAGAAAGAGAAATATTCCTAAACTCCTTGTATCCTCCTACTTATAAGTATGGCGCGCTACACACCCATAAACAGGACTCTACTCTACAATACTCATTAATAAAGAAAAGAATGCAGAAATGAAATAAATGGATTCATGGTCATATTTTGAATTCAATTTAACAATGCTAGAAAGAAATCCATCAACATCTAAACAACATCTATTTAAGTCTGCAAAATCTCTAGTACATACTAAAACCAATGCAACTGTCTGAAATCTGGGACAAGGCCCCCAATGGACCAATACAATAATGAAATAACAATACTCTAAGAATGGCCTTCCGAAGTAAGGGAGGCTTACCAACTGCACACTTCTGACTGTCAACTCTGCGGTTTAGCAGGACCTCTAGATCGAGCCTTAGACCCTGAATGGTAGGGGGTCAGTAAAATTGTACCGGTACATAGAGAAATCCAAAATATTAAATTTATATAAATAAAATAGGTGAGAGCAGTTCATGTAACATCACATTGATATAGCTTAAAATACATGGGCAAATCTTTGATAATCATAAAACATTCTTGTCAATGTAGTTCTAATCGTTGTATTACTTCTGAGTTAGGTGGTACACCCTACAATGCTATACCCCACGAGCTATATAGATTCCTCCTTAAAATCAGTAGCAAAACCCCCAACCCAAGTTTGTCACAAGATTTGGAGTTTTTGATTTTGATATGCCACAAGGAACTAGGCCAGCATATAATCCCTCTAAGGGACATAATAATCCCGTATCGGCAAAATATGATTTCGAGCAATTAGTTTTCTGGACCCGTGCCTTGTTCGGGTAACCACCTAACATCTCTTTATGCCCATTTTTAGCCTTTTCTGAACATGTATCATTCTAAGTTCAAAATCTGAAAATCTGAAGAAAAATCCACATTTTGTTGTGTTCTGTGCTACTATGGAATTATCTGAATTAGTATCGTCATACCAAGACTTACAAGTTATGTTTCTGAGCCATAAAAATCATATCACAATTTTATGTTTCAAAACATAAAGTTTAGACCACTATACTTCAAACAATTCAAGAGGATTCATTCTTTAAATACATTTATCATGCAAAGGTCATTCCTTTCAATCATTTCAACAAACATGTTGTGGTCATGTATTATTGGCAAACCATGCAATTCTTTAAATATATATATATATATATATATATATATATATATATATATATATATATATATATATATATATATATATATATATTCAATATTTATCAACATGAAAAATCCTTCTCATCAATTTAAAGATCAATTTTAAATCATTCAACAATAGTCAAGAATATTAATATCATGCTTCTGAATAACATTCTAAAATCAAAAGGTGTTGCAACATGAGAGGGAGCATAAATAGTCATACTCTCAATTAAATTATCAACTTCCAACACTTACATGCATATATACAATTACAAATCAATTAGGGGGGAAGGCCTCAAGACCAAATCAATATTCTCAAAAGTTCTAAAACATGAATCTAATTATAAATCTCAAATCCTCTCTAAAATTTCATGATTTCTAAACCTTTAACATGATTATGAAGAATTTACTATGACCATGTAGTTTTAGGATACCCCATGTACCTTAGTTGCGAAGAATGCACGAAGAAATTTTGAAAAATTGGACATTTAGGCTTGATTGTCAAAACCCTAGTTGTTTTCTCCCCTTGTGTTCTTGAAAGATGAATTTTAGGGGTTTTTAAGGAGTTAAAATGTTACTAATGACCTTAATTTCATTAAAGGATGATTAGGGACGGTTTTGGAGTGTAAAAAGACTTGGTTGCCCTTAAAATGACTTAAAAATGACATTTTTATGTCCTTGGGCCATAGGGCATGCGACGCATTGCCTATGGCCTAATCTAGGAAATGCCACGCATTGTTTATCACCCAAAATAGGTTGGGAGTAGCATTACCCATTGCCCAAAGTGGGTTGGGCGATGCATTGCCCATGGCACAACAATTCCAATAGCCTTAGGCGATTTTCTAGGCGACACACTCCAATTTGCAAAGTCATAACTTTTCACTCGAGTATCAGATTTAGGCAAAACTAGTATCGTTCGAAAGCTACTTCGAAAGCTTTCATTTGATATATAGTAATCCCTCTAATTCATTATATACAAAATGTTATGGTCAATTGAAGTTGACCTAAGTTTTGATGCTCACTAAAATAAAAATGATAGGAAATCTTCCAACTCGTCCTTGGGTTAAGGGACCTCTATGATCTCAATTCATGCTCAACTAGATTACCATACTACATGATTGATCAACACACTATATTTGCATTGGATTTATGGCTTTTGAAACCTTTGCGCGAAGGAAACGACGGTTTACGTTCTAGCCGAAATGTGGGGTGTTACATTATGACTCACCAAGGAATTATTAACCACACATCATGCCCATACACCCCTCAGCAGAAAGGAAAAATAGGCATCTCATTGAAACTGCTCACATTCTTCTTATTGAATCCCATGTTTCACTACATTTTAGGGGTGATGCAGTCCTCACATCTTGTTATCTCATTAAAAGAATGCCATCATCTTTGATTCATAATCACATTTCCCATTCCATTATATTTCCTTAGTCATATCTCTATTATATCCCCTCCTTTTGTTTTTTGGGAGCACGTGCTTTGTTCATAACTTAGCCCTAGTAAAAGATAAATTAGCCCTTCGTGCTCTCAAATATGTCTTCTTTGGTTACTCTAGAGTTCAAAAAGGGTATCGATACTAGTCACCTGATCCAGGTCGCTACCTTATGTTCGCTGATGTCACATTTTTTGAAACTCAACCTTACTATATATCTTCTGATCATCTTAATATCTCTACGGTCTTACCCATACCTCTATTCTTACCCACACCAACCTTTGTGGAATCTACAATTACTTCTAAATCTTCAGCTGCAATGCCACCACTTTTGACTTATCATCGCTGCCCACGTCCATCATTAGTTCTAGATAATTCATGCCATGCACCTGAAGTTTCCCCTACTGCGAACTTGTCTCCTACTAGCTAATCAGTTGCACTTGAAAAGGGTATAAGATCTACTCATAATGCTAACGCACATTATACTTTCTTGAGTTATCATTGTTTATCATCACCCCATTATGCTTTTGTATCATCTTTGTCCTTTATTTATAGCCCTAAGACTACAGGTGAAGCACTTTTCCATTCAAGTTAGAATCAGGCTATGATTGATGAGATGCCTGCTTTACATGCGAGTGGTACTTAGGAGTTTGTTGTAAATCTATTATTGGTTTCTGTTGGGTTTATGTAGTCAAAGTTTGTCCAGATGGTCAGGTTGAGTGACTTAAGGCTTGCTTTATTGCCAAAGGATGCACAAATATTTGGGCTTGATTATAGTGACACTTTCTCTCCTGTGGCTAAAATAGCATATGTCTGTCTTCTTCTATCTATGGTCGTCATTCGTCATTGGCCCCTTTATCATTTAGACATTAAGAATGCTTTTCTGCATAGTGATCTTGAGGAGGGAGTCTATATTGAACAACCACCTGGTTTTGTTGCTCAGGAGGAATCTTGTAACCTTGTATGTCGATTGCGCAGGTCAATCTATGGTTTGAAATAATCCCCTCGAGCCTGGTTCAAAAAGTTTAGCACATTAATTCAGGAGTTTGGCATGATTCATAGTGAAGCTGATCATTCAGTATTTTATCGCCATTCTAAATCAATTTTTTTTATTTATTTAGTCGTTTATGTTGACGATAGCATTATCACCAACAATTATCAAGATGGTATCACTAATTTGAAGCATCATCTCTTTTAGCATATCCAGACTAAAGACCTCGGCAAATTGAAAATCCCATGGATCTAAATGCTAAACTTTTACCAGGACAGGGAGAGCCACTAAGTGATACTGGAAGGTATAGATGGTTGGTTGGAAAGTTGAATTATCTCACAATGACTAGATCTGACATCTGTTTTCTCGTTAGCGTTGTAAGTCAGTTTATGACTTCCCCCTTCGATAGTCATTGGGACATAGTTTTTCATATTTTGCGATATATAAAGTCATCTCCAGGTAAAGGACTACTCTTTGAGGATCGAGGCCATGAGCATATTATTGGATATCTGGGTCACCCTCTAATAGACGATATTGTGTTTTAGTAGGAGGTAATTTGGTATTCTGGAAGAGTAAGAAACAGAGTGTGGTTGCTCAATCTAGTGTTGAAGCAGAATATCGAGCAATGATTGCAGCAACTTGTGAGCTAGTTTTGATCAAACAATTGCTAAGAGAACTAAAATTTGGAGGAACTGGTAAGATGGAACTCGTATGTGATAATCAAGAAGCCCTTCATATTGAAGCTAATCCAGTGTTCCATGAGAGAACTAAGCACATAGAGATTGATTGTCACTTAGTCAGAGAAAAGATACTGTTCGGAGACATTGTTACAAAATTTGTGAATTCAAGTGATCAACTTGCAGATATCTTCACCAAGTTGCTCACTAGTCCTCGTATAAATTATATTTGTAACAAGTTAGGTACATATGATTTGTATGCACTAGCTTGAGCGGAGTGTTAGAATATGAGTAGGAACGAGAATAGTATACAAAATCCTACATGGAAAAGGATAGTGATGTAGTGTCTATAAATAGGATCTCAATGTAATAATTTACACACAATTCAAATAATATTTTTCTCCATTATTTCTCACAACAACCAATAGATAACTTAACAGAATGTAAAGCAGCCTTTTCACCCAAGTTTAAATAGGAATTGGAGTTACTACAGCTCCTCCGAAAGCCATTTTGAACCAGTCCTGCGAACAAATAGTCACCAAAATAGAAGTTCCGATGCTACAGAAGAACCTTCAGAGATTGCTCTTCATCCACAAAATGAAATAGGAATTGGGTATCATTCAACTGTTAATCTTCATCCCCTCTACTACATCCAATCCCACTATTTGGCTGCCAAATTCTTGAACGCTTCTGGAGATCCAACCCATTTGACGAAGGATCCAACCAAACAAGATTTCAGAAAACTTTTTCTCTTCAAAATGTAGTCCTCTGACAGCAAGAAGCTAGGTTCTTTTGAAGACTCTATTCTTTGACATCAACCACCTAAATCAAGAGATGGCCAAGCTAAGCTTCTATGAAAGACATGTTCTCCCTCTTCATATAGTTTAGAGAGAAGTAGGAGCTTCTCTCGCTAGACATCTCTTATTAGCTACTAGATTATGAAAATGAAATAATAAAAATTAGTTAAGTATTAGAATTAGCGCTATGATGATCTCAAATGTTAACAGTGTTCTAAGTAAAATGATTTTATTGGAAGTAGACAGCTGCTGAGACATTGTGTCTTAATATTTTTCTCCTATGGATAGATGGCACTAGCAAAGAATACTAAGGTATACTAGCATTAGATGAAAAGAAACTGAAAAGAAGTCATCTCAAGATGCAACTCTGAATAAAGTACTGGTTTTCTGATTTAACTAGAAATGTCCATTGTTCATCACCAGAGAGATGAGGAATCAAACTAATAAACCATCATTTGCTTAAGGATTTAACTCCAGAAGTCAGACAGTTCAAAATGCCATCTTTAAAGGCATCTTTGCAAAATAAATGGCTTCGTCTTATGCTTCAACTATATCTGTTAAGCCTCCATTTGGGACATTCTTTGCGAAACTCAGTAACTTGTTCCTTAAGACAGATTACTGTTCTTTAGAACTGGGAATTCTTCCCATCTCATTCTCTTTTCCCTGGACCAACATACATATCTCCAAACAAAAACTCCTAATGATATAGAATCTATGCAAGTGTACCAACAAGGCAATAACTAACCAACTTTGACCCCAATTAGTTGGGGTGTTACATATATGGATACTTTGCTTTCGCGTATTCTATTCTTCGTTGAGTTCCTCATGGATTCTAACCAAGAAACTCTAAACAACTTCACTCCATGTCATCTTATGCATACTTCATCGCATTACTACTTTTAATCACCAGCGTCACACATGCAACAACAGACGTGTTCAGATGTCTACATGGGACATAAAACCATCTCACACAACCTTCAATTATTGTAAACCCCGAAAGTACTTCATACACCTTCCATTAGATGCATTCATCTCTAATATTCTTTAACCTTGTATGATCGCATATCCATCTTAACATGCATTCCTAGGATGCTCAACGTTTGGATATGTTGAGCGTCTAAATTCTATGCTACTCATATTTGTAGATAAATTGGGCCTAAGAGACCCAACAGTCAATTTCATGTAACATTACTAGTTCCACAACTGTTAATGGAGCCAACTCCCCCCAGAATTCAAAAGCAAGTTAGATGAAAATGAACATTACAAAAGCCCTTTACCTCGCTCCTCAAACACTTTTTCCCGTTTCTATCATATATCTTCATAGCTGAAAAATGCTGAACTGTCTTTCATTTCACTTACCATTCAAGCCAACTGTAACAAGAATGGATAATTCTGTGCTTTGACCTGCGAGAGTAAAAAAGACAAAAGAAAAAGCCAAAGACATTAAGTTGTCAACATAAGAAACTTAAGTACACTTTCCTGATTGACTTGCCCAATGCACAAACCTTAAGTACTTTTTTCGGAGATGGATATATTACTTATATTATCAACAGGGGAATATGACTTCATGTAGTAATAGAAATTTTCCTTACGTGGATCACCCCATTCCTGTAGCAAATGAAGAGATTAAACATAAGCCACAAACTTCAAAATATTCAATCTTCCAGGTCCCTCAAATATTAATTAGAGCCAAGGCATCACAATCTGATTCTCACAACTCCTCAAATATACCTTAAGCCCATTGGGATCCATGTTCCAAAAATATTTTACTAGTACAGTTACAGCTTATCACTGGAAAACCTGTGGCATAAATCCCAACGCCATTACCACAAAAGCGTGCCCTCAGATACATTCTTGTAACATATCCTCATATTGATCATCTAAATGATATAAAATGGAGAATCCGCAACAATGAATGTCATGCCACTTAAATTTCTCAATAAAGTAAGTCACACACGGATTTAAATTAAAGAGGTCTAACCTCCCACTCTGAAGTTGTTAAAGGAATAGTTGGATCAAGCATTGTAGTTACAAAATCTACAAAAGGAACCCCAGCCACAGCAGCTTTAAACAAATCAGGCCACATGTTAACAACAGCACCAATCAGCAATCCACCTGCACTTCTTCCATTGATACAAAGTTTTTCCTTGCAACAGTACTTGTCTATTAAATGCTCTGCACAAGTAATGAAATCTGTGAAAGTATTTTTCTTTTTCAACAGTTTCCCATTTTCAGACCACTGTCTCCCCATTTAGCCACCTCCACGAATGTGAGCAATAGCATAAATGAAACCCCTGTCTAACAGAGACAAACGTGATGCCTTGAAAGTTGGATCAATACATACCTGATAGGAATAAGACATTTGCAGAGTCAGCAAAAAATGACCAAGCTATAAGTTCTAACCAACCGATTAACGACTGTGACCTTGCACAAAATATCAATCTCAGGAATTCCACACTTGATAGACTGAAGACTTTACATCAATTCAAGTAGAAAGCCGTCTGTTGGTGAATTTTCATTTATACCGAGGACAACGTGTACATTTCTTGTATTCTCGATTAAAAAAGAAACAACAAAAGGATTCATTTGATAGTATATCATAGACGATCAAATTAAAACCATATGCGAATACCCACTGGCTATACACAAGCCATTCTTTAAAAATTTTGACAGTTTGACTACCGAAATCACATGAATATCAGATCTTTTCATACAACATCGCATTTTTGACCGGCAGTATTTTCTACAAAGAGTAGACTTCATAAGCTTTTGTACCATTTACACAAATGCCCATCAGTATGAAAAGCGACATGTCACATAAATTTTCCATCTAAGATCTGTGAAGTTTCATAAAACACAGTGTTCAGAAACAACCAGATGCTACCATAATGCGCTTAGCCTAACCACAACAAAGAGATATTGACCTTCTTCCTTCTTCCTTCAGATAAACAAGAAAAGGAAGGACAAACAGATAGTAGTACTCCACATTTAGTTACTCAATTATTAGCAAGTAAATCACCTTATAGGATCCATAACCATAAAGAAGCAATGGATCTGAACTATCAAGTTTTACAAGATTCTCATGATAGATTATTGATATCGGTATCTGTGTGCCATCTGAAGCAGTAGCCCATTGCCTCTCAGTCACATAATTTGATGCATCAAAGACTCCCAGAACCTAAATACGATAATGAAACGAACCATTACAACTAATAACCGAAGTTCAATAACCACTAATTGCTGTCAGAGAATGTGAATATGTTCCAAAAATGCCAAGAACCATCAGAAGAGTCATATAAGACTGCTATTCATACTTCTAGTACGATACTTCAAAAGTTGACCAAGATGTTCTTTCTTTGAGATGAGCGAAAAATTCTGAACACCAGAAGCATGTAATCAGTATGCAATGACTGCTTATCTCATCAGTAAATAAGATACATGTGAGAATTTCTTAAACTTCAAAAAGATAAGACTAGAATGAGAAGACCAAACATACATGTGTATTTATTTCTATATATAAAATAGATTATCTATTTCTGTATATGAAAAAGTAATAGTTTCCAAGGCAAGGAGATGAGTTCTGAAACTACTACTCCTCTCCGTCTCATTTTATGTGATACTTTTTTCCTTTTAGTCTTCCTAAAAATAAAATTAAACCAATATATATTTAGAAACAATTCAACTTTAGACTTGTTATTACCCTTAGTGAGAGGATTGTCAAACAAATGTGTATGACTTGTTTTAGACAAGAAGTTTCAAAAGTGTGTTTTTCTTTCTTAACCCATGTGCCCACAGTCAAATACCATCACATACAATGGAATAGAAAGAGTTTTGTCATGCAATCATTCAATTTGATGCATGTTAGAATATGAGTAGGAATAGGAATAGGAATAAGAATAGCATATAGAATCCTACTTGGAAAAAGATTATAAAGTAGTGTCCTATTAGGAAATGGATTTGAATGTAGTGTCTATAAATAAGACCTCAATTTAATAATGTAGTTACAACAATTCAATAATATTTTTCTCTTATATTCTCACATAGTATCAGAGTTTCCACAATCTTTATAAAGAATCAAAGATTCCGCTGTCGGCGGGTAGCTATAATTCATATATGTTGCCCGTCTGGCCAATGATTATGTTAGCAAAAGTTGGATCACCGTGTATCTTTCTGGTGACTATTTTATCATATATGATTTGCGTAGCATAATGCATCTATCCGGTGACTGCTTTTTCATATCATATTTGCATAATATCGTCCATTCTTTGGGCTACTTCTCATATTTAATTTGCATTGTACCGTGCAACTTGTTGGACTACTTTCTCATATCTGAGTTGAATAGTACCATGCGTCTTTTCGGTGAATCCTGAGATCTGATTTGCGTAGTCCCATGCATCTTTATAGTGACTCCTCAGATCTCATTTGCGTAGGGTCGTGCCATCATTTTGGTCCTACCTATATAATTTCTTTTTTTCATTAGGGTCGTGTCGTCATTCTAACTCTACCCATATATTTTTTCTTTTTCCAGTACGGTCGTACCATCATTCCGACCCTATCCATATAATTTATACTTCTCAGTAGTGTCATGCCATCATTCGAGCCTACCCATATAATTCTCTTTCTTAGTAGGGTCGTGTCATTATTCCGACCATACCCATATAATTTTTTCTCAGAATGTGGCCACTTTTCATCCATCAAATCTAATTATCCGACATGTAAGCATGTTTCGACTAGTTCTTCAGTGACTTTTTTGTTCAAGATCTACTCATCTCTTGATTTCAAGATGAACCATATAGTTTATACCAGATTTCGGCAATTTTCCATTGACAGATCGACTTTCCAGCAATGTTTATGGCACAACCCGAATTAGGGCCTGGCCGTAACGGACATCCCAAACCACGAAGGCCCGGAACGCCCTTCTCTATCTGATAATCATGCACAACATTCATATAAATAAAGAAAATGCAAAAACATAAAAAACTACGGAAACATGGTCAAATTCTAATTTCAACATAAGTATGGAAACTGTAGTGCAACTACATCTAAATAACATTTGACTCAGTCTGTGAAATCTCTACTATATAAAAATATGACAACTATCTGAAAACTGGGACAAGGCCACCAGTAGACCAATAAGTGACATAATCTGAAAAGACAGGCCTTTTGGGATAGAGAAGGCTCACCAACTGGACAAATCAACTCTGTTTGAAATAATCTATTGCCTTTCTGGACCCCGAGACTGAGCCTCAGAACCTGGAGGGAGGAGGGGGGCCAATACAGATGTACTAGTACGAAAAGTATTCCAAAATAAAGCTTTTATATAAATAAAATAGTTGGAGAGAAATTTGTCAAATACCATTCATGAAATAGTTCTAAAACACATGGGCACTTTCTGTAAATCACAAATCATTCTTGTCAATGCAATGTATGATCTTTGTATAAATTCTGAGTTAGGTAGGACTCCCCTACAATTTGGATATTCCACGGGCGATATGGAATCTGCCATTGTCTCGGTGGGGAAGCCCCCAACCTGAGTGTGCCACAGAGGTTGGAGTTTTTGATTCTGATACACCACACGGAACTAGACCAACATAATATAATATACCCAGATCGGCAAATTACGGTTTTGGGCAATGAGTTGTCTGAACTCATGCCTTCTTCGTGGAACCACCTAAGCTCTCTTCATGCCCATTTTTATCCTGTTCTGACTCATGTATTTTCTAGTTTCAACATCTGAAAATTCTAATTTTAAGCATGCATTCTATTCTGTTATGAAATTATCATGGCATAATCTGAACTGGTGTCGTCACACCAAGACTTGCAAGTCCTATTTCTGAGCCATATGCATTAAGCATGATCTTTCATTTAAAACATAGTTCAGAACACCCAAACATGCAAGCAGTATAAGAGATTTCATGCTCTGAAAACATAATTCAAAGCTATGCAATAACTCTTCAAACGTAAGGTGGTCATATGCTTTTAGCAAAATCCATGCACTCTTTCATTATATGTATTCTCAACATTTTTTCAATACAAACAACCCTCTCTTTTAAAATCAAGATTCACAATCAAATCATTCATAAATTAAGACACTTAGTAACATGCTTTTCAAGATAAATTTCAAAACAATCTATGTCATATGATAAGTAAGGAAAAAACAATAGAAGAGAGGGATTTTCACATGAATCATGCTCTCAATTCAATCATCAACATTAACCATGTATATATATATATAAATTCAAATAAATTTGGGAAAGGCCTAAAGACCAGAACAATACCATCAAAACTTCTAAAACATCAATTTATTCACAAATCCGAAACCCTTTTCGTAAAAACATGATTTCTATTCTCATGAGATTTTAGGATAACCTCGCGTACCTTAAACTCGAAAGATAATAGGTAATTCTCGAAGCTTTCGGATTGGGATCCTTGTTTGAAACCCTAGAGAGCATTCTTGATGAATTTTGGTGAAAGTATATATATTTAGGTGTATTTGGCATTAAATCCCGTGTTTGGATGGGTTTGGGGCAATAGAAAATGTCTAGTTTGACCTTGGAATTTAAAATCTGGGACTGGAACTCCGTAAAAAGATTCACCGCGAAGCGCTGGAAATTGCGGTGAGCTACTGGAATTGACAATTGTCAATTTAAGGCTCATCACGATGCGGTGGCCAGTCATTGGGGAACGCTGACACTAAAAATTCTCTAACTTCTTCATTGAGTGTCCGTTTTAGGCGAATTTGGTATCGATGGAAAGCTAATTTGAAGATGTTTCATTTGATATATAGTAGTCGACCCATTTCATTATATACAAGGATCTATGGTCGATTGAAGTTGACTCAAGTTTTGACGCTCACTAAAACTCGAACAATAGGAAAGTTTTCAACTTGACCCTGAGTTAGGGGACCTTTATGATCTCAATTCATGCTTAAATAGGTTACCAAACTACATGATTGATTAACATGGAAAATTTACACAGGATTTATGGCTTTTGGATCATCTACGCATAGAAATGATGGTTTTTATTCTAGCCCGAAACACGGGGCGTTACAATATCTCCCCATTTGGATCATTCGTCCCCGAATGATAGGTAGGAACGTTGAAGCTTAAAGGTATAGAATAACGTGGACCTGATGTGTCTTCTAAGAAAGGATATAACTAATCTGAAATATTTAAACTTCTATTATGAAACTGAATTATGAGCTGACTTGACTTTACTTACTTCAAGGGGTTGATTCATGCAGAGAGTTTAAGATTCCCTTTAAGTGTTCAGGATCAAATCATACATATTGACTAGGAATTGATAACTTATGCAAGTACAAATCATGAGGCAATATGTCTAAGATCGCACTAGGTTACTGTACTGCCTGAGCTAAAAGACTTGGAAACATTTGAAATTATGCTCTGCATTATTATGAACCGAGTCATGACTAAGTAGCTGAATTTGAAACATAATGCTTTGACTGAAATGAATTCGCAACTTACATGGATAAAATAGATTATCTCTTGGGATGGTCATACGCGTGAGACTTTGGACAGTAGGACTGGGTGAAAGGTAGAAAACCATAGTAACTTGTCTATCCAACTGTTCAAATGAATTACTGTCTATACAAACTGAATTATGCTGGACCCTCATACTTAACTGGAGTATCTCATTCAACACTCTTTCTAAAGAAGTTATAGCAGCATTAGGGAGCAAAGAATCTTGGGCACTAGTTACACAAGACATCCAACTAAGGAATCACCACAATGACACTACTCTATAGCATGGAATATAGATATATAACTTATAAACTAGGATAAAACTACCAGGCCTTAGGCAATGCACTTCTTACTTTCAAGCTGAGCGCACTTCTCGAATACTCCCTTAACTATATTATTCCCTTTAAATACCATACTCGTTGATTCAAATTGTAATCCTCATATGGTCATTGATAAATATTTCTACAAATGCCTAAAGTAACATAAGTCTTCTCACCATGATCAAGCCTAACTTTAAATCACAAAACACAACATGCCACACCATGATAATGGTCCAAACCATATGATTCAATCTTCTATACCCTTTTTAGATATCGCACCCTAAAAATAACGTGCCTTACTACTTCAATGACTAACTCTGATATCTTACTATGGATTCACTAGCGCATATTGCTTTCCTCCACTTAAATCTCAACACGTCATTCCAGCCTATCTGTATAACCACATATAAACTCCAAGGTAAACACCCATAAGGACATACTTTACATATTCTCTAATCCACTATCAACATAAATCCCACGCGCTACCCCAAGAACATACACACAAATTTCCACTAACCATCATATCTATCAAAGACTTAGCCCTAGATCTTACTTCACACTTATGGCCTTATCCAAAATAAGCATACTATGATCTTTCATTGAAAAGAAACATTTACTCATCACCACCATCTTTACATATGGAGGAGTCACTAATAGGTTAGAACATAAGACCTTGAAACATGGGAGGATATTATACGAGACTTGACACTTAACTGAGGCCGAAGGAATAGCAGATCAACATAAGGGATTTATCAAAGTGATCTGAATTAGGGCATACATAACTATAACATGAATCTTGTCAATTATAAAAGTATAGCATGAATTATGGGAACTGAGCACACTATAAAGAGTGAGTACATGAGTCATGAGTTGCATGACCTCAATTTGAAGTTCATAACATATGGAATGTGATTCCGACTACTGAATGAACTGGAACTCCTTATTCTAAAACTAGAAGAGCACATGATTCTCTATCATATACACGAATGAGAGCGAACTATGATCATGGAATTAAAACATAAAGCATGAGTAAGTATTGGGATAACTGAAAAATATTGAGATAAGAATGGGTTGAGCCTCACCCTCACTTCCTGATGTTCTATATCATACTGACATCACTACAAGAATCTGAGAACCTATCTTAGTCATTTGTTCTATAATCTCCCTTTTAGCTTAAAGCCATCATCTTATGTTCATGAGACCCCTTACTAGACTCTAAACTGAACTACACTCGCTACACTTTATGGTCTGGAATACAACGATACACGTATTTAATAGAACTTAACACGAATAACTACACTTTGAAGTGGAAAACCCACTGCTAATACCACCTTCTGAGACACGCTCTATCATTCTATAGACCCAATAGTCATCACATAATAATGGAACACTTACTTTAGATCTTCATAAGTATCCCTATAGTTGGAGTGTACACCCTACAACGCTTCAACTGTTATTACTATTAGCTCAATCTTCAAGAACTCAAACTTAGATTCTAACACTTAGCATGGATATCACCAAGCCTCTGATGAACCATACTACTTCCATCATAGCATATCAATATCGCAACTCTGACTTATATCTCTCCACCATGAAAATTCAAGACCATATCAAAAGGCCCAACACTATCAATTAGAACTCCTTTACTTGGCTATTTAGAACACGATATACCATCTAGAACTCAACATTCCTACTAGCCACACACAAAATGTAATAGCCTTAGAAAAATTACCGCAACTTCATATCAGCTTGGGCATACTTCTACATCATACATACAACATCATACTTCATTACGAATCAAATAAGCTTAGGCTCTGGCATACACTGTTCAATCCTATTAGATCACTTCTATAAAACTAGTATTATTAACCAAGAAATCATCACATCCGCCGTCATGGCCATCAACTGTTCAAAGATAATTTCTAGTGCTAAATAGATTTACAACCCAACCTTACACACAATTTTCATAAAACATTCATCCTTAATCTTAAGCCACTATTCTTACATCCACATTCTATATTAAATTCAAACCTATAGTCTAACATCAATCGTTTACCACCAATGAATAATGCAACATAATATATTAGTTCATCAAATTGGGACATTCTACCCAAATACCTCAAAAAAAATCTACTACATACTTTCTCACAAGTAGTACTAGTTTACAACTACCAACAAAAAGAAGGTTAAGGGGGGTAAAGTCACAGAATAGACATGGTCAACCTTAATCTTATATCATAACCCCATATAATCTTATCTACTTATACGGTTTTCTAACATCACACCTACTTACCCAAGCATACATTTAGACTACTTTCAAATTCCACAAACAACCATGAGTCTATAATCCTAACTTACTGGCTAATCTAGCCATTTTCATACTTTAAGAAAACAATAATTCACCTTGACTAATAACTCCTTCTTTACCTTCTACTAAACTAACACACAAGGACATATCACTTCATTACCAACGCTATACATATATTCAATAAATTTCCCTCACCACCTTTCTTGCCATTTCGCCTCTAAACCCCCAGTTCCAACCAACACAAGAACAACAAGATGAATAACAAATTGCTAGTGAATCGAAATAGGCCTCCCACGGCTTCACTAGACTTTGATTTTTCATGTTTTGAATAAGAAAATGAAATGAATAACAAAGTAACTGTGCTAGTGAATCAAAAGATCCCCACAGACTACCATACAATCAACATATGTTACTAGCTACCACATTAGTCTATCACTATAAAAGGGGTAAATCATCCTCAAGCATCGGTTATTCAAGTAAAATATTTATCTACACAAAAACCGTTCTTACTCTGATTTCTAACCTTGTGACTTCATATCACCAACTTCTTGGTCTAATCTCACTACCAATAGGTCATGACACCGACACTTTAACTTATACTACTACTCAAGTGGAAATACAGTTCCAATATTCTGCTACACATTGTTCTCTCTTAACCATGACATTTGCAATATAAATTCTGAAAAAAATGGAATACTCTTAATACTGTAGGACGAAAAGCATGATTTCATCGAAATCAAAGTTCACACTAAAATCAATACACTCTGAGGCACTAATGGACTCTTCTCAAGTCCTTGCACAAATTATAAACTCTTATGTGGCTCAACCATAAAGAACCATACCATTTAAACTATAAACTTCTACACTTGAATCACCCTAATAATGAGACATATCTAGGCACATCAAAGTAAGGAAAGAATTGGGATGACTTTACTTTCATATAGGGACACCTTAGCACGAATTAAAGTATAGAAGAGGAACATTCTGGATCAAAAGCATGAACTAGAATATGAAGAAAGAAAAACATTCCTAAATGCCTAGTATCCTCCTGCTTATAAGTGTGGCGCGCTACATACCCATAAACAAGACTCTACCCGACATGATTTTGCAGACACCCTGGGACCATAAAACGTGCTTTGATACCAAGTTTATCATGACCCAAACTAGGGCCTGGCCGTGATGGACATCCCAAACCATGAAGGCCCGGAACGCCCTACTCTATCTGGTAATCATGCACAACATTCATATAAGTAAAAAATATGTGGAAACATAATCATCTACAAAAACATTGTCAAATTCTAATTTCAACATAAGTATAGAAAATATAGTGCAACTACATCTAAATAACATCTAACTCAGTCTGCGCAATCTCTACTACATAAAAATCTGACAACCATCTGAAAACTGGGACAAGGCCCCCAATAGACCAAAACTATTAAAAGTGACATAATCTAAAAAGATAGGCCTTCTGGAATAGAGAAGGCTCACAAACTAGACACAACAAGTCTATTTGAAATAATCTACTGTCTTTCTGGACCCCTAGACTGAGCCTCAGAACCTGGAGAAAAGAGGGGGGGTCAATACAGATGTCCTGGTATGCAAAGTATTAAAAAATAAAGCTTTTATATTAATAAAATAGTTGGAGAGAAATTTGTCAAATACTATTCATGAAATAGTTCTAAAACACATGGGCACTTTCTATAAATCACAAATCATTCTTGTCAATGCAATGTCTGATCTTTTTATAAATTCTGAGTTAGGTGGCACTCCCCTACAATTTTGATATTCCACAGGCGGTATGGAATTTACCATTGTCTCAGTGAGAAAGCCCCTAAACTGAGTGTGCCGAAAGAGTTAGAGTTTCTGATTCTAATACGCCACACCGCACTAGACCAACGTAATATAATATACTCGGATTGGCAAATTATGGTTTCAGGCAATGAGTTGCCTGAAATCATGCCTTCTTCGGGGAACCACCTAAGCTCTGTTTATGCCCATTGTTATCCTGTTCTGAATCATGCATTTTTTAGTTTTAACATCTTAAAAGTCTGATTTCAAACATGCATTCTATTCTATTCTGAAATTATCATGGCATAATCTTAACTGGTGTCGTCACACCAAGACTTGCAAGTCTTATTTCTTATCCATATGCATTAAGCATGATCTTTCATTTAAAAGATAGTTCAGACCACCCAAACATGCAAGCAGTATAAGAGATTTCATGCTCCAAAAGCATAAGTCAAAGCTATGAAAGAACTCTTCAAACATAAGGTGGTTATATTCTTTTGGCAAAATCCATGCACTCTTTCAATATATGTATTTTCAACATTTTTTCAATACAAACAACCCTCTCTTTGGAATTCAAGATTCATAACCAAATTATTCATAAATTAAACACTTCATAACATGCTTTTCAAGATCTATTTCAAAACAATCTATGTCATATGATAAGTAAGGAAAAATCATAACAAGAGAGGGATTTTCACATGAATCATGCTCTCAATTCAATCATCAACATTAAACATCTACATATATACATATATCAATTCAAATAAATTTGGGGAAGGTCTAAAGACCAAAACAATACCATCAAACCTTCTAAAACATAAATTTATTCACCAATCCGAAACACTTTTCTTAAAAATATGATTTCTATGCCCATGAGATTTTAGAAAAAACCCGCATACCTTAACCTCAGAAGATAATAGGTAATTCTCAAAGCTTACGGATTGGGGATTCCAAATCTTCATCGCTTTTGAAAATTTACGGTTGAATCTTGAGTTATTTGAGATTCTTTTTTGAAATCCTAGAAAGCGTTCTTGATGAATTTTGGTGAAAGTGTATCTATTTAGGTGTATTTGGGATTAAATCCCATATTTAGATGGGTTTGAGGCCATGGGAAATGTCTAGTTTGACCTTGGAATTTAAAATCTAGGACTGAAATGCCGTAAAAAGCTTCACCTCTACGTGCTAAAAATCGTGGTGAGCTACTGCAATTGACAATTGTCAATTTAAGGCTCATCGTGACGCTGTGGCCAGTCAATCAGGAATGCTAACACTAAAAATGCTCTAACTTCTTCACCGAGTATCTGTTTTAGGCAGATTTGGTATCTATGGTAAGATAATTTTAAGATGTTTCATTTGATATATAGTAGGCCACCAAGTTCTTTATATACAAGAAGCTATCATTGATTGAAGTTGACTCAAGTTTTGACGCTCACTAAAACTAGAACTATAGGAAAGATTTCAACTTGACCCTGAGTTAGGGTACCTTTATGATCTCAATTCATCCTCAAATAGGTTACCACACTACATACTTGATTAACATGAAAAATTTGCATAGGATTTATGGCTTTTGGATCATCTACGCATAGAAATAATGGTTTTTATTCTAGCCAGAAACACAGGGCGTTACAGTTTACTACTTTTCAATCGAGGTCTCCTAGATGTCCAGAGCAATTCATATCAGTTTTTTTGCAGATATCTTCACCAAGTCCTTCACCAATCCTCGTATTAATTACATCCATGACAAGCTTGGTAATGTGTCTTCTATGCACTGGCTTGAGGGGGAGGGTTAGAATATGAATAGGAATAGGAATTGCATATAGAATACTACTTGAAAAAAGGATTATAATGTAATGTCTTATTAGGAAAAGGATTGAAATGTATTGTCTATAAATAGGGCCTCAATGTAATAATGTAGTTACAACAATTCAATAATATTTTTCTCTTATGTTCTGACACTGCACAAGATTTTTTTACTTGTTTGAAACCATATAAGGCTTTCTTTACTGCAACTCATTTCTATAAGGGAAACTCCTGGGGTCAAATTCAGCAGCTCAACCTATATGGTTCTTTTGGGACTATTTTACAACTCCGTTCTTAAAGAGCCTCGTACAATATTTGCTCCACTCGGGTTCAATGCTGAACACAATCCTTTATTTTCTTATACTCGAACAATTAGAATTTCCTAGAGTGGAAGTATCAAGAACTACAAGTGTTGGGAAGTCATTTGGCCTTCTTTAAGAAGATGTCTCAGAACATTTAAACACAACAATAATGAAGGAAAAGAAGAAGAGAGCAAATCATAGCACAATATTGCAAGTGTTCCCTGCAACTTCAGAATGCATCTGAAGCATTAAGTATGAGACCACAAACAATTAAGGTTTTTATTCCTCAGTGGAGGTCACAAAGGATATTAAAACCTTAGCTAGAACAAAAGTTTGCCCCGCAAGTCTTTAAAATTCAGCATTCTGAAATTCTGTCGAAACTTCATTTTTACCAAGGGTTGCTATAGGATTGAGCTACAAGACCTGGTACATGCCTTCATGTTACCAACTTTTATATTCTGAAATTCTATTGAAACTTTATTTTTACCAAGGCTTGCTATCTAAAAGCCCTGCTACATGCCTTCATGTTACGATAGCTAAGAATGTAGCTTTTGAGACCTTGTATACGGGATTATAGGAGAGGCAAGGAGAAGAGGTTTTATAGGCTTGATAAGGCTAGGGAGCACAGGGCCAGTGACCTTGACCAAGTGAAGTGCATCAAGGGAAAGGATGGAAAAGTATTGGTGGATTACGTGAACATTAAGAAAAGGGGGGAATTTGTATTTTCATAGACTCTTGAATGACAAGGGGGACAAGGACATTGATTTAGGGGAGCTACAGCACTCAGAGGGGTGTCTTAGTTTCGATTATTGTAGACGAATTAAGGTTGAAGAGGTACTTGAGGCTACTAGTAGGATACGTAGGGGTAAGGTGATGAAGCCGTGTGAGATCCCGATGGCATTTTAGAAGTATTTAAGCGGGGCAGGTTTGAGGACTGGGAAGATAACCGAAGCTTGGAGATAGAGTATGATGATTCCTCTATACAAGAACAAGGGTGATATTCAGAGTTGAAACAACTACAGGGGTATCAAGTTATTGAGTCGCTCTATGAAGATTGGGGAAAAAGTGGTCGAGTGGAGGTTGAGGAGGATCGTGTCTATTTCGGAGAATCAGTTTGGTTTTATTCTCGGTCACTCGACGACAGAGGAACCTAACCTTGTGCGAAGACTAGTGAGGAGATATATATGGACAGGAAGAGAGACTTACACATAGTGTTCATCGACCTAGAGAAGGCATATGCTAAAGTTCCCACGGAGATTCTTTGGATATGCTTAGAGGTTAGAGCAGTCCCGGCGGTGTACATCAGAATGATTAAGGACATGTATGATGGAGCAAAGACTCGAGTCAGGATAGGGAGGGGATTAAGAGTATTTTCTTATTTTGAAAGGGCTGCACCAGGGATCAACTCTTAATCCATTTCTTTTCACCTAAGTGATAGATATTTTGATGTGGCATATTCAAGGTGAGGTGCCTTGGTGTATGCTGTTTATGGATGATGTAGTTTTTATTGGTGAGACTCTAAGAGATATTAATGATAAATTGGAGGTTTGTAGGCAAACCCTGGAGTCTAAAGGGTTCAAGTTGAGTAAAACTAAGACGGAGTACTTGGAATGCAGGTTCAGTGATGTATCTCAAGAGGACGGGGTGGTAGTGAAGTTAGACTCTCAGGCTATTTGTAAGAGGGATAGTTTGAAGTATCTTGGGTATATGATTCAGGGAAATAGAGAGATTGATGAGGATGTCACGCACCATATAAAGGTGGAGTGAATTAAATGGAGGCTCACTTCGAGAGTTTTGTGTGATAAGAAGGTACCCCCAAGCTTAAAGAAAATTTCTATAGAGTAGATGTCTGTTAGGCTATAATGTATGGAGCGGAGTGCTGGCTAGTCAAGAACTTTCACGTCTAAAAGTTGAAAATGATGGAAATGAGAATGTTGTGGTAGATGTATGGAATTATTAAGGGTGAGAGGGTTAGGAATGAGACTATTCGGGTAAAGGTGGGAGTGGTGTTGATGGAGGAAAAGTCGTAAGAAGTGCGGTTGAGATAGTTTGGGTATGTGATGGGGAGGGGCATGGATGATCCAGTTAAGAGGTATGAGAGATTAGCTTTGGATGGTTTCAGGAGGGGTAGAGGTAGGCCGAAGAAGTAATGGAGGAAGGTTATTAGACATGAGATGGAACAATTACAGCTTATCGAGGGCATGACCCTAGATAGGAAGGTATGAATAGCGCGAATTAGGATAGAAGGTTAGTGTGTATAGGTCAGTTGTAGCCTGTAGGTAGTTGTGCCTTGGGGTAATCTTGCTAGTGTTCATATAACTTTGCACATTGGGTGGAGCCTTTAGTTAGGAGGTCCGAGAAAAGAGGGAGGGGGGCTTGCGGTTTGCTAGTTTATAGTACAGCTTTGTGGGTGCCGTTTTTTCTGTTATTTCTTGTCTCACGTTTATTATGACTGTATCTACTATCCTTTTGTCTTGAGTCAGGGGTCTATTGAAAATAACATTCCTACTTCTTCAGAGGTGGTGGTATGGTTGCGTACATTTTACCCTCCCCAGACCCCACTAGGTGGGATTACACTGGGTATGTTATTGTTGTATTCTGAAATTATGTCGAAACATCATTTTTACCAAGGATTGCTATAGTCTTGAGCTACAAACCCTGGTACATGACTTCATGTTACCTACTTTTGTTTTGTCTTTAATTTCTTATTGTAATTGGTTATCCCCAACCTGAACCTCTTCCAATCGGTTCCTTGTGCATTTCCACAAGTTCAAAGACATGGCTAAATAGATAACTTGTGCTCCTTGATAGCTTAAGTTTTTTATGAGATGGTCGCAGGAAAAGTCCTAGGATCGAGTACCACCCCCACCAAATATGATAAAGAATTTCCAAATCACATGAGAAAAGAATCAAGCCGCACATAAAGGGTGTGTAGAAAGACATAATTAAATAAATAAATAAATAAATAAAAGTGTTAGAATAGGGTCTATAAATAGGGTCTCAATGTAATAACGTAGAGGATCTTTGATTGGACGGATTGGAAGCTTTTTGATTCTCTGCCAAGATCGTAAATGCCCTGATACTTTGTGAGAAATATAAGACAAGAATATTATTGAAGATACCTTGTGAGAAATATAAGAGAAGAATATTATTGAATTGTTGTAACTACATTATTACACTGAAACCCTATTTACACACTACATTCCAATCCTTTTCCAAGTAGGACTCGGTGTATCATTTCTTCTCCTACTCATATTCTATCAAAGAGTGTGTTCTTTAATAGCTCAGACTTCTAGATTATATGGTCACACTTCAACACCCGATAGACTAAGGCCCTCATTACCCTCGTGTGGGTTCACATATCATTCGATGCTAGCTTGTTACTCTTATCTTAAACTCATTTTTAGCACCAATTACGAGAATTTACAAGGCTTTATAGAGATCCTTGTAAGCTTCTTTCTCAAGTATCAATAGCAGAACATTCGGCGAATAGGGGAAGGTTTTGATAAGACACAGGCAAGTTTGCAAAGTGGAATTTTTCTCGATCCATTTTATTCACTTCAGTGTGAACAAAACAGTTTTGTGTCAGAAGAAAAGTTATTATAACATCTTCCATCTGACCTTTTCAGGCCATGCTTCCGCCTATCAAAAGCTACAAAAAGACTAAGCAAGTGTAAGGAGAGGTTAAATAATTTAGTATAACATTTATTATTGACTGTCGCTGCCTGATTGACACTAAAATCTAATAGCATTTCTATTCTGTTGCTGAACCTTCGTTATAATTATTTTTGATAAGGTAATTGCATTGATGAAGCACGACACTAAGGAAGTACGGTACATATACAAACTGCAGAAATTAGCAAGTGATCCTATTATATCTGCAGAGAAACCAAGGAAATCCAGCAGCACATAGCATCCTGAGGAAACTCAGTGGTACAACAAAATTTTTAAGTTCCAAATACATTTATTTTTAGGTAATACAATGCTTTCTTATTTCATTCCCTTCAAAACATTTATAATTCCTTTAAGCAGGCCACAGAATGCAAAGAGGGATGGTTGTCCAAATCTTTTTCTGCTCCTTCCTAATCCTCTGATGTTGCCAAAAACACTAAGTTCGCTTTAGAATGGCCTATTGAATTCCATATACATTAAGGAACATATCCCTAATTTTTCATACAAAATTTCAATGAGTAACAGATGATTGATTGTTCTCCATCTTTTCTGCAAATATAACTCAAGGTATGCTTCTCCTTAGCAATTTAATAACGGGCAGAGGTAGGACGAAGAAATACTGGGAGAGGTAACTAGACAGGATATGGCGCAACTTCAGTTTACCAAGGACATGAGCTTAGATGAGAGTGCATGGAAGTCGTGAATTAGGGTCGAAGGTTAGAAGGTGGTGTAGATTGTCTCGCTTGCCTGGGATTAGGCTGGGTGGTATAACCAACTCTGCTGCTCAACTTTGAGATATATATGTATAATATTAAGGAGTATTGAGATTGACTCATATGTAATATTTTTAAACTCAATTGGGAGCCAAAAGGTTTTTGTCAAATTTATTCAACAGGTGGAGTCAATCTTAACTGTTCAAAATAGTGGATGGCTTGATTTGAGTGAATAGCAAGGATAAAATGTTGCGATGACTTGGCATAAACTTTTACAAACATTGGGGATTAATTTGTGTTTTTTCTCGACGGTCTGTTTTTTTGTAATAGATGGGGGACAACAGAATCTAATTTGCAGTAGGATTTAAGTCTTACAACATAACCAGACTTGCAGCTAGAGCTGAAGTTTGTTTGAATGGATTGAAAGAAGACGGAATATGATGCGCAGGACAACTTTCAGCAAGAAAACCATGGAATGGCTAGTGTTTGTACTCCAAGAAGCTTCAAAAGATTCTGGCACACACATGAGGTGGAAGTTAAATGAGCAGTACTACAATTGTTTTGTTCCAGGAGAACTAACAAGTTTGGGAGAGTTATAAGCATTGTGACAGTACAAGGAGGAAATGGATCCATCATAATTATTCCAGAATTAACATTAAATGCGGGATGGGGAGACGTTGCATTTAATATTGATTATTTCATCAAAGAACAAAACTGCGCTTTTATTTCATACATTTGCAAGAAGGCAGATCCAAAGATCCCTTACAAAGATTCAGTCGGGACTAGAAAGTGGCAATCAAAGGAGGCATCGAAATCCCTAGTCGAAAACAAAACAACTCTATCTCCAGTCTCTGGTGGTGATGCTAATCAGGAAAATGGTTTGCTCAGAAGATGTATAGTTGGGAACTTCAGCAGGGATGAGGAAGAGAAACCAACTCTCACAGATATCAGGAAGTGAGCGGTAAGTACTTCGAAAAATGTTGTAGGCATCAATGTATACGAAATATAGGGGCGCTCTTTCCTCTTCGTGTTTCCCAACAAACACATGACATAGCACATTCTTCATGGATAGTGGACGTGGAAGCACCTGAAGATCCATCTCGACTGGTGGATGCGGAAAGTCGGATGTTGTACTCATCGAGAGAATTCAACATGGGTAAGAGAGATAGGCCTTCCTCTTCAGTTGGACAGAAAAAACATTTAAAGCCATCAGAAATCAATGCGGGGGTTGGGTGGAAACTGAGGAGGAGACATCTTTGAAGAATCATCATCTGAAATGGACGAGACTAAGAGTCAAAGGAGATGGAGGAGAAGTTCCAAAAGAGGTAAAGATAGTCAAAAATGGTCTTATGTAACACCCCGCACATTCAGGCTAAAGTTTAAACTATCGTTCCTACGTGTATAGACCCGAACTCATTGATTCTTTGTATATTAATGTGTGATGATCAATCCTATAGGTTTTGAATGCCTTTGAATGTGAATTGAGGTCACCAAAATCCCCTAGCTCAGAGACGAGTTGAAAACTTTCCTATTGCTTAAGTTTTAGTGAACGTCTAAACTTGGGTCAAGTTTCGTTGATCATAACCTCTTGTATATATTGATTTAGAGATCCTACTATATATCTAACTAAATTTATTTGAGTCCTCTTTCCAACGCCACTGGTTTTGCATTAATCCAATATCCGAATAGAAAGTTATGCCTATTTTACTGAGAGGTGTCATTTCAGGCTGAAACACGCAAAAAAGTGCATTTTTAGCAGGGTATTTTGGTACTTTCCCTTCCTAGAAACCTCCCCAACAAAATTATATCATACCCTAAGCATCATAATCCTTATTTTATCAGTTTTCAACATCTCAATCCTCTCCACTCTCAAGAACAAGATGGAAACTAGGGTTCCTTCAAGAGCAAGAATCAAACTCTTTAAGTCCAAGATTTCTAAGAAACAAATCAAGATCCGTGTTCTACTCTTTAATCCAAGTAATCTAAGGTATGTGGGATTTTCCTAAACTACATGGGCATGGTCAAATCATTTTGATAATGTTTTAATGTTGAGAAATCATCAATTTGTAAAGGGGTTTTGAAGTTGCATTTACAATTGTGCATTGTGAAATCTTTTTTATGTTTGGGCCTTGAAGCTTTCCCCTAAATCAGATTTGTACTCGTAATATTAGTATGTATGCATTTTTGAGTTCTAATATTGAATTGAGAGGATGAAAAATTAAAATACCTCTCTTGTTGTAAAGCCTCTTGTTTTCATGTGTTAAGAATTATTCAATTGCATATTGAGAATCATGATTCAAATAGTTTTACTACTATTTTAGCCTTGATTTTGGATATGAATTGAAGAGAGGATGATTCTTGAAAATATAAATGAAAAGTGGTGATTCAAAGAGATTGCATGGTTTGTTACAAAATACTTGATCACCACATGTTTGTTGAAATGTTTAAATGAGAGAGTCTTTGCATAATATTACATATGATTGAAATATAGATTCTCTTGAACTTTTTGAATGATATGATGGTCCAAACTTTATGTTTTGAATGAATAGGTTGTAACATGATATTTTATGGCTCAGAAATATGACTTGCAAGTCTTGGTATGACGATACCAATATAGATAATGTCATGGTAACATAGAATAGAACCGAATGCAGATTTTCACTCAGATTTTCAAATTTTGAACTTAGAATGATGCATGTTTAGAAAAGGCTAAAATTGAGCTTAAAGAGAGTTAGTTGGTTCCCCAAAAAAGGCACGAGTTCAGAAAACTTTCTGCCCGAAATTGTGTTTTGCTGATACGGGTTTATTATATTCCCAAAAAGAAATTATACGCTGGCCTAATGCCCTATGGCATATCAGAACAGAAACTCCAACCTTGTGGAAAACTTGGGTTGGGGGCTTGGCTTCCGAGTTAATGGGCGATTCCATATAGCCCATAAACTGTTAGACTTGTCGGGTGGACCACCTAGTTCAGAAGTAAAATAAAGAATGGTATTGCATCTAAAGAATTGTTTGAATGATCATTTGAAGTTTCCCATGTGTTTTAAATTATTTTATGCATAATGTTTTATGAAATGCTCTCACTTATGTTATATATAAAATTACATTATTTTGGATTACTCTGTGTACCATTACATCTATATTGACCCCTTATATTTTAGGATTCTGAAACATAGTCCTACATCCCGTTAAGCAGTAGAATGACTTGTCAGAAGTTTGTAGTTGGGAGCCTCCCTTACTTCGGAAGGCCTGGTTATGAATCTTGTCCAATATTTTAGACAAATGTCCTTTTCAGTTAGTAGAGATTTCGTAGACTAGTGTTAGATATTGTTGATCTTTATGCACTCATTGCAGTATTAAGTAGTTTGAAATAAAAGTTTACCATGGTTCCGTTTTTTTATGTATTTTTGCATTTCATCCTTGTTTATGAATGGTATATATGATTGCAGGTTAGAAGGACTCTTGAGCCTTCATGGTTTAGAATGCCCGTTACGGGCAAGGCTCCGGTTCAGATCATGACATCTTACCCTTCACATCCCCATCTGATGCGACTCAAAAACCTTGATAAAAAAACCTTACAGGGTTAAAGACTGTAGGGCTACAGAGTGTGGAAGCGTGATAAATTCAACCAAAGATTCCGAGAAATTAATAAAAACAGTAAAATTGACACCAAGGTTTTAGGTGGAAAAACCCTCTTTAAATAGAGGTAAAAAACCACCGGCGAGAGAGCCAAAAATTCCACTAATATTGACGAGAGTACAAAATATTTTCTCGGGACTAACAAGACAAAATAGCCCCTTACAAATTCTCTACGAGTATAGAAATACTCAACCAAGAAGTAGAGAAAGAAGAAAATATAAAGGAGAGATTGGCTATTGAAATGTTGTGTGGGTGTCTTTGCAAATGAAGTAGCATTGGCTTTTATAGCCAAATCTGGACCTCAAAAGTCTTGCCTTCATATATGAATGCAGCCACCGATGTTGAAAACACAAAGTCACAAATGTCTTCATCATCCACAATTGTTGAAATATGAGCAACAATTGTTGACAAAAGGAGAGCAACAATTGTTGACCAACAAATCTCCACCTTGATCTCCTTTTGACCGGAAATACTCTCTCGCCATGAAAACCTGTTAACAATGAATAATACCAGCTAAGTCCAAGCAATGATCGAACTTAGCGGTTGGAAGTGGTTTGGTTAACATATCTGCAGGATTTTTAGTTGTATGGATTTTTTCCACAGTAATTTCTCCTGCATCAACAATATCTCGGATAAAGTGGCGTTTAATATCAATATGCTTGGTCTTTGAGTGATGCTTGCTATTCCTGGCCAAGTGGACAGCACTCTGACTGTCGCAGAACATAACAAGAATGTGTTGTTGTAAACCAAGTTCAGCAACCAAGCCTCGGAGCCAGATAGCCTCTTTCACTCCTTCAGTAGCAGCAATATATTCTGCTTCAGTGGTGGACAAAGCCGCAATGGCTTGAAGTGATGAATACCAACTGATAGCAGAGCCGCAGAGTGTAAGGATATAGGCTGAAAGTGATCTTCTCCGATCTAAATCACCACCGTAGTCGGCGTCAACATAACCAACTACGCCTCCTCGATCAGACTTTTGTCTATCAAATATCAAACTAATATCAGGAGAACCCTTCAAGTAACGAAGGATCCATTTGACAGATTCCCAATGCTGTTTTCCTGGGTTGTGCATGAATCTGCTAACAACACTAACCGCATAAGCCAAATCAGGCCTAGTACATACCATAGCGTACATAAGGCTTCCGACTGCATTAGAATACGGGACATGTGACATGCGCATTTGTTCCTCTTCTGATTGTGGACATTGATCTGATGACGACTTGAAGTGGGCAGCATACTTTTTCTGTGATAGAAAAAGTTTTCCAGCTTGACGATCTCTGTTAATCTCCGTTCCAAGAATCTTCTTGGCAGGACCTAGATCTTTCATATCAAATTCACTGTTGAGCTGCACCTTTAACTTGTCAACAAGAGTTTTATCTCTTGCAGCAATTAACATATCATCAACATATAACAGCAAGTATACTAGTGATCCATCAGATAATTTTTGAAAATAGATGCAGTTATCATAACTACTTCTAGAATAGCCATGTCCAGTCATGAAGGAATCAAACCTTTTATACCATTGTCTTGGTGATTGCTTCAAACCATAAAGAGATTTCTTCAGACGACATACATGGTTCTCCTTTCCAGGAACAACGAACCCTTCTGGTTGCTGGATATAAATTTATTCCTCAAGATTACCATGAAGAAAAGCAGTTTTCACATCTAACTGTTCCAGCTCCAAATCATACAAGGCAACTAGAGCAAGTAATACACGAATTGAAGAATGACGAACAACGGGAGAAAATACTTCATTAAAGTCAATACCTTCCTATTGATCAAAACCTCTTACTACGAATCTTGCTTTGTACCTTGCATTTTCAACACCGGGGATGCCTTCTTTTCTCTTAAAAATCCATTTGCATCTAATGACTCGCTTGCCTTCTAGTAACATCACCAAATCCCATGTTTCATTTTTTAGAAGACTCTCGACTTCTTCTTGCATAGCAGAAGTCCACTTTGCTGAGTCATCACCAGAGATAGCTTCAGAATAATTCTTGGGTTCACCATCTTCACCCATATCTTGTGCAGCAGTCAATGCATAAGCAATGTTGGCAGATTCTGTGATCATTCTTTGAGTCGGTTTTCTTGGCCTTTGTTGTGGAAGTTCTTGAGCCATAGACCATGGTTGTGGTAAACCTCGACGTTGAGGTGGATGTTGTCGTGGACTCATTTGTTCAGCAGTGACTTCATCTTCTTGAGTGGTGGAAGAATTAGGGATATTTGCTTCCAAAATGGGAGCTTCAGTCTCAAACTCCACCTTCTCTCGAACATCCTCCTGATCACCTGTATCAGTGGAGGGAACAACAGTATCTTTTCCAGAAGATAGCATACCATTTTCATTAAAGGTTACATTCCGACTATGAAATATTTTGCGAGATTCAGGGTCATACAAACGATAGCCTTTAACCCCTAGGCCATAACCTAAGAAAATGCATTTCTTAGCACGAGGTTCCAATTTTCCCTCGTTCACATGAGAATAAGCAGGGCAACCAAATATTCTAAAATTAGAATAATCAACAGGGTTACCTGACCAAACTTCTTCTGGAATTTTGCAGTCGAGTGATCGATTTGGTGAGCGGTTTATCAAGTAGCATGATGTTGAAGCTGCTTCTGCCCAAAATTCTTTCCCCAGAGTAGAATGGGAGAGCATACAACGAACCTTCTCCAAGATAGTTCTGTTCATCCTTTCAGCAACTCCGTTTTGTTGTGGAGTTCTTGGAACGGTGAAATGTCTGGCAATACCTTCTTTCTTGCAGAAATCATTAAACTCATTAGAACAAAATTCGAGGCCATTGTCTGTCCTTAGCCTCTTGATCTTCTTGCCAGTTGATGATAGGCGAATTTACGCGCCAATATCAATATATTTTGCCCATATTTTAGCCTAGTTTTGAGAACTAATTATCTATTTCATACACTTTTAGTCCTTTTTCCTGTAAATGAGCTAACAAATGTGATTAGGAAAGTTTCAGGTATAAATGATGCAAAATACAACAATTTATGGCTTACTTGACGCAAAAGAAAGCTCACGAACGAAGTGGAAAGGAGCTGGACGCCTAAAGGACTAAATCTGCTGCATGGAAAATCTGTTCCGGGCTAAAACAGCATTTCTGAAGACTTTGGGGACTTACAGACACAAAGCTGGATTTTTGCCAAGATACATTAACCTAGTGCAATTAGGTTATGTGTTTCACTAATCTATTTGGATTATAATTTTGTAACCTTACCCTAGTACATTTGGGTCAAGGATTTCATTAGTATATTAGGATTTGGTTATTTATTTTATTAGTTTAGTAGGAGTAGGATAGGAGTATTATAAATACCCTATCATGCTAGAGATTTTTAATCATCTTCTAACATTCAATACATTCTTCACTTAATTCAACAATTAATTTTCTTCCATCCCTCTTATCTTCCACTACAAACACTTCTAATCTATTCTTCTATTCTTAAATTCCACAACAAGAGAATCGTTACTTGCTACGGAATCACCAAAACCACACGCCAAACACCTACTATTCACGCCATTCACCATGCAAAACGTGATATCCTTTGCATTCATGGGTAACTAAACCTCTTAGTTGGGGTTATGGAAGCCGAATGAGTTACTATCTATTGCTATGAGCTTGTGAGTTAAAGACACGTATATTGCTTATATCATTATTCTCTTCATCCTAAATCTACATCCTTTGCGGTTCAAACACAAGAACACGCCATTCTAACATCTAACCTATTCGAGAGAAAGGTTATTTGTCTAGAAAAGAAGACACATAGACCAACGCCAGTCTAACATTTAACTTGTTCGAGAGAAAGGTTATTTGTCTGGAAAAGAGATAATGTCAAGGTAGTAGGACACCCTTTCCTATTAAAAAGCTAGTGCCGTAACTGGACTAACCTCTTGGAGAATTCGTACCGTTAGACACGCTTTAAGCTCGAGAGAGTTAAAGTGAAATAGTCCTTGTTTAGGTCGAGAGACGCTTGGATTTACCATCGACTACAATTCTCTATAAGCAATTGCATGTCAAGACTCTACACACTCATAGCCAATAGAGACGTATACCTCTGAAGGTGGACATAACCCCAACGCTTCAATTCTCATTGTTTACAACCAACGTGACAATCTTTCTATTTTTATTTTGCTATTTTCAGCTTTTGTTTCATTACTTTGGTTACTTATTACAATCCCCCCTTCTTACGAGACTTGCACCAAAAGTCTATTAATTTGCTTACTTGTTGACCAAGCTATTCCCTGTGGGATCGATACCCAACCCAGGTTGGGTTCTATATTTGCTAACGACCGCTTTACACTCCTACGAGAGCTGTAGATTGAGCGTTATCGAAAATTGGCGCCGTTGCCGGGGAATACGAGTGTCAATCAAGTTCGTGATAATTACTAGACCCTTTGGTCAAAGATTCTCGTACTTTTACGTTTAGTTTTTGTTTTTGTTTATTGCAGGTTTTTCTTTTAGTGCATGCCCCATACTAGAAGTTCTGGTCAACCGTTATTACCAATTAATCCGGAACCGCAACGAATAAGAAGAATGGAAGCACAAGCGGAAATCGACAGGATGGCTGCTCAACACGAGCAAGCAAGATTAGCTGCTCTTGCCGCTGCTCAAGTCCAACAACAAAATATTGATAATCCTGGACGAGCAACAAATCCTGACGATGAAGATTTAGGTGATGACGAGTTACTGAACCCTAGGCGTGATGCTGAAATTATAACACCTGCCAATCGAAGAGGTCGACAAGCTCGGTATAGATATGATCGCCAACCTTTGCAACCAGCTTTCGATGATGATGATGATGATCTTGATGGTGCCGGAGCCACTGGAGCTATAATTCCACCACCATTAGCGCCCGGAGCCAAGTTCAACATCACTAGCACCATGATTCAGTTATTGCAACTCAAGGGATTATTTGGTGGACTAGTAGGCGATGATCCGAATATGCATCTCATCAACTTTATTTCTACATGCAAGTCTTTTGACAATCCTGGTGTTGGTCAGAATGCTATTCGATTACGTCTATTTCCATTGTCTCTGTCTGGGGAGGCAACATTATGGTTGAATGGGCTGACTCCGGATTCTATTACAAATTGGAGGCAATTGAGAGACGCTTTCCTAGAAAGATTCTTTCCGCCATCCAAGAGGGCTCAATTGAGAGATGAAATCAGCAACTTTCGTCAGCTTCCCTCTGAAGCTCTTCACGAAACATGGGAGAGGTTCAAGACAAAGCTAGCGAGATGCCCAAACCATCACATGACCAATGTCCACTTGATGGAGATCTTGTATAGAGCCCTGAATTTAGTAACTAAACCAGTGGTGGACAACGCAGCTGGAGGTTCTTTTATGGACCTCACCTTTGGGCAAGCAAGCAACATGCTAGATCGTATGACGAAACAAAGTAGAGCTTGGCATACCAGGGATTCTGAGGTAGCAAGCCCCACTTTATCTATTGGCATGTCTGCAGACCAAGGAAGGAGAGAAGAAGAACGTGATAAAGATATGGCGCACATGAAAACCCAAATGGATCTTCTTACAAAGCATCTATTAGGGTAGACTGAAAAAGTGAAATCTATTGCGTCAAAAGGAAGAGACGAATCTGATTCGGAAGAAGAGGCCAACTACTTGAACAATCAGGGGGGTTTCCGTGGGAATGCCCAAGGAAACCAAGGTCGGAACTATTACGATAAATCTGGAGGTAAAGACCAAGGTAGTTGGAAGAAAAATAATGAAAACAGTGGTTTGTACGTTCCCCCTGGTAGACGTGATACCACCACATCTAATTCTATGGAAGACATGATGGCGAAGTTATTGAAAGGAGTGGAAGCAACGAGCGCAGGAGTTAAGGAGGTGATTGATGATTTGGCCTCCATGAAGCAATTAGTTGATTCTCATTCCACTTCTATCAAGCAAATAGAGCAGCAATTAAGCCAACTTTCAGCAGCATTCAATCAAAGAAAGGCTGGCACCTTACCGAGCGATACAGTCCAAAACCCAAGGAATGATGGGTCATGCATGGCCATCACTACGAGGAGTGGTAAGGTGCTGGAAACTTCAGCAAAAGGCAAGCAAGTAGTTGACGGAACAGCAGACATGGACGCCACACCTAGTGACGCCACTAGGGAAGACGCCGCAATATCCACTTCCAACGTCAAGGACGTGTTGCCTAGTGACGTGCAGCCTAAAAAAAATAATAAACGGAAGCAAGAGGAGAAGAAAGCCATGGAGAGAACACTTCCATACCCACCACCACCTTTTCCACAAAGATTGAAGAAGGCAGCCGATGACACTAAGTTCAGCAAATTCATGACTATGCTAAAGCAGCTGACCATTAATGTCCCCTTGGTAGAAGCACTTGAACAAATGCCTGGGTATGCAAAGTTTATGAAAGATCTTTTGACTAAGAAGAGGGCAGCAAGCTATGAGCTGAAAGATGATGTGCATCATTGTAGCGCAATTGCTACCCGATCCATAGTTCAGAAGAAGACCGACCCCGGAGCTTTCACGATTCCTTGCACCGTCGGATCTTTAGACTTTGCTAAAGCATTGTGTGACTTAGGAGCCAGCATCAACTTGATGCCATTATCAATCTACAAGAAGTTGGGATTAGGAGATCCTACACCAACTAATATGAGGCTTGTTATGGCGGATAGGTCGGTAAAACGACCAGTTGGTATTCTATGCGACGTCTTGGTGAAGGTATCTTCATTTATTTTTCAGGCAGACTTTGTCATCTTGGATTGTGAAGCAGATTCAGAGGTTCCCATAATCTTGGGACGCCCTTTCCTTGCTACGGGAAGTGTTCTCATAGACTTGAGAGCTAATGAGCTTTCATTCCGAATAAATGATGAAGTGGTGCGCTTTGATGTTTGCAAATCAATGAAGCAACCTAAAGATCTAAGTGTATTTTCTGTGGCTGATGTTGTCGTTGATGATGAGGATGAGTTACTTGCTGAAGAGCAAATTCTTGATGATCCTTTGGAGGTTTTGCTCATGGAAGAAGAGGATGATGATGCTGAAATTTCTGAAGATGATATTTGTGCTCTATCGGGATTAGGAGCATATCGCTATACTCCCAAGAAGCTGGATCTTGATCTCAAGAATCGACCCACACCACCAGCTAAGCCATCTATTGAAGAACCACCCACATTAGAATTAAAGGAGCTGCCAAGCCATTTGAAGTACGCATTCTTAGGAAGCGGAAACACTCTTCCAGTCATAGTGGCAGCCGATTTGGGTGAGCAACAAGTTGCAGCTCTTATTGCAATCTTACGCAAGTATATTAGAGCTATTGGATGGACCATTGCGGATATCATTGGTATTCCACCTGAGATTTGCACTCATAAAATTCAGCTTCAAGAAAAGTGCACACCCACCATTGAACATCAAAGACGTCTAAACCCACCAATGCAAGAGGTGGTGAAGAAGGAGATTATCAAGTGGTTAGACGCAGGAGTTGTGTATCCTATTTCTGAAAGTACATGGGTAAGCCCAGTACAATGTGTTCCCAAGAAAGGAGGTATGACGGTGGTTGCGAATGCAAAGAATGAGCTTATTCCACTCAGGCCCGTTACTGGATGGAGAGTATGCATGGACTACCGCAAGCTGAATTCTTGGACTCTTAAGGATCACTTCCCCATGCCATTTATGGACCAAATGCTAGATCGATTAGCGGGGAAAGGATGGTTTTGCTTTCTTGATGGTTATTCAGGTTATAATCAGATTTTTATTGCACCAGAAGACCAAGAGAAGACAACGTTTACATGCCCATATGGTACGTTTGCCTTCAAACGTATGCCATTCGGGTTATGTAACGCACCAGCCACCTTTCAGCGATGTATGATGTCTATTTTCTCTGATATGGTAGAAGACACTTTGGAGGTATTTATGGATGACTTTTCAGTTGTTGGTGAGTCTTTCGAAGCATGTTTGGTGAACTTAAGCATGGCATTACAAAGATGTGTAGAGTTCAACCTTGTGCTGAATTGGGAGAAGTGCCACTTCATGGTAAGAGAAGGAATTGTTCTTGGGAACAAGATCTCCGAAAGAGGAATAGAGGTTGATCGCGCCAAAATAGAGGTAATTGAGAAGCTACCACCTCCAATTTCGGTGAAGGGAGTTCGTAGTTTTCTTGGCCATGCTGGGTTTTATCGTAGATTCATCAAAGACTTCTCCAAAATTTCAAGTCCATTATGCAAGCTATTGGAGAAAGATGCGAAGTTTGACTTTAATGACAATTGCTTAAAGGCATTTGAATGCCTTAAAGAAAAACTCATTGAAGCCCCTATCATGGTAGCACCAGATTGGACGCTCCGGTTTGAAGTCATGTGTGATGCTAGTGGTGTAGCCGTTGGTGCTGTTCTTGGACAGAGAAAGGAGAAATTATTTCATCCTATCTACTATGCGAGTAAGGTCCTCAATGAAGCCCAAAGGAACTACACTGTCACTGAACAAGAGCTCTTAGCGGTTGTGTTTGCGTTTGAGAAGTTCCGTGCCTATCTATTGGGTACTAAAGTGATCGTTCATACAGACCATGCGGCTCTTAGATATCTAATGACAAAGAAGGATGCAAAACCAAGGCTGATTAGATGGGTATTGCTGCTGCAAGAGTTTGATTTCGAAGTCAAAGATAGAAGAGGTTGCGAGAACCAAGTGGCTGATCACCTATCTAGACTTGAGAATGAGTATGTGGCGCAACCAGAAAAACAGATTGACGATGCATTCCCTGACGAGGAGATACTAGCGATAGCAATGGAGAACTTACCATGGTATGCCGACTTTGCAAATTTCGTGGTGAGTAATGTGGTACCTTCCAATTTATCTTACCACCAGAGGAGGAAGTTTATGCATGACGTTCAGCACTACTATTGGGATGAGCCTTATTTGTTTCGAAGATGCGCGGATGGTATCATTCGACGATGTATATCCCATGAAGAAGTGCCTACTATATTGGAAGCATGCCACACTTCGCAAGTTGGAGGACATCATGCAGGGAATCGAACGGCAAAGAAAGTCTTGCAAAGTGGTTATTATTGGCCTACAATATTCAGAGATGCACACGACTATGTGAGAAGGTGTGACCAATGCCAACGTCAAGGTGCTATTTCAAAACACCATGAAATGCCCATGTCCAAAATTCTGGAGGTAGAACTCTTTGATGTGTGGGGTATTGATTTCATGGGACCATTTGTGAATTCGTTTGGAATGAAGTACATCTTGGTTGTTGTGGATTATGTGTCGAAATGGGTTGAAGCTGTAGCATTGGCCGATAACGAAGGAAAGCGTGTTGTAGCGTTTTTAAAGAAGAATATCTTCTCTCGCTATGGAGTACCTCGTACTATCATAAGTGATGGAGGATCTCACTTCTGCAACAAGCTATTCAAATCTGTATTGGCCAAGTATGGAGTCAAGCAACACAAGGTAGCTACGCCTTATCATCCTCAAACTAGTGGACAAGTAGAGGTTTCCAATCGTGAGATCAAGCAAATCCTTGCCAAGACGGTCAATGCGAATCGGAAGGATTGGTCTCGAAAGCTAGATGATGCACTATGGGCGTATAGGACTGCATTCAAGACACCCATTGGCATTTCACCTTATCAGCTAGTTTATGGGAAGGCTTGTCATCTACCCATCGAGCTTGAATACAAGGCATTGTGGGCATTGAAGCACTTGAATCTGAATTGGGATGATGTGAAGAACTTGAGGTTGGAGCAGCTGAACGAACTAGATGAATTCCGTCTCCATGCATATGAAAGATCAGATTTATACAAGGAGCGGATGAAGAAGTATCATGATCAACGGATTGTTCGACGAAACTTCCAAAAAGGTGACATGGTACTACTCTTCAACTCCAGATTCAAGCTCTTCCCAGGTAAGTTAAAATCAAAGTGGTCTGGTCCATTTAAAGTCACCCAAGTCTACTCGTCTGGAGTAGTCGAATTGGAAAATAATGAGGGTGTTATTTTCAAAGTGAATGGCCAACGTGTTAAGCCATATATCAGTCCTCTTGACTCGATGAATGACATGGCCATCACTTATCTCGACGAAGTCTAAGTACTCGAGATTACTACGTCGAGCCACGACAATAAATAAGGCGCTAGATGGGAGGCAACCCTTCGTTTTATTGTTTTATCGTTTTGTCGTTTTAGTTTTTTTTCTTTTTGATAAATGAAAATCCAAAAATAAGAGTCGTGCCACGACCAAAACTAAGGCGCTTGGTGGGAGGCAACCCATCGTACTAATCGTTTTCATTTGTTTGAGCAAATATAGGTGCAAGAAAGATGCAACGAGGAGATTGATTTCAATTGACGATTTGGTCGCATTGTATGGTAAAGTCGGTATGTTAGGAATGGTGATGCATAAGGCTATGGATTGAGCCTTTCTCACGTCATAATAGGCTTCGAGAAAGGCTAGGCCTTGGTAAAAATAGGCCACGAACGACGCACAACCTATTCTATAGCCTAAGGACTCGGAATCTAGTGTGCAATACCCTATGCGCCGCCTATTCCTAGGTGTGCTTTTGACTATGCGCCGCCTATGCTATGGCATTTGAGATACTGAGACCAAATGCCATAGGATATGCGCCGCATATGTCTAGATATGCCATAGGATATGCGGCGCATATGTCCCATTATGCCATGGACAATGCGCCGCATATGTAAGTGATATGCCGAGGGATATGCGCCGCATATATGGTTATTTTGTCCCCAAATCCGATTGTAAATGGGTCATAACCCGACCCATACTCCTCCTATATAAAGGGGACTTGTTTTTATTTCACAAACACATTAGAATCAACCCTAAAGGCGCCGCATATCATCCCAAATCCTCTCAAATTTTTCTTCCTTTGTTCTTCCAAACCACAACAACTTCTCCACAATCTTCAAGCAAGTAAGTGCTCTCTTAATCTTCATTTATTTATAGTAAGTACTACGTTGCTATGCTTAGTATAATTTGCTAAATCATGTGAGATTAGTGGTGATGTTCATGTGATTGAATAATTGTTGCAAAATCGTGTGATTGATTATATACGTATGGAATTCTAGACTTGTTTCCGACTTGAATTTTGTTTCAATGGCATTGTTATGATACTTGCTGAACATATGTGGCTATGAATATTGCTTGAGAGTGTTGTTTGGATGCTTGCATGATTAACCATCCCGGCCATCGAGATAAGGTTATAGTGACTATCGACGTAGGAGGTAGTGTTTGTTGTACGAATAGCAATTCCATGCGGTAACTCCTATGTTGTAGTGTCGCTATATGCACCATGAAAGACGTCCAAGTGGCTTCTCATAAGTGATGTAATGCTGATTTTCTTGTCGAAATACAATCCGAGGACGTATGTCGACGAAGTCTGAGTACTCGACCACTTTCACTTCACTGATTTGTGCTAACAAGATTAAGTGTGGGGTGGTACCCCTAGTGCTTGCATGTAGATTGTATAAAGTGCAATTGTACTGCATATAATATTATTTCTAGTCTCAGGTACAATGGCACCGAAAGCAAGGCAAGGCAAGGAGAAGGCTACCACAACCCGAAAGGACAAAAAGAGAAGTCGTAAAGACCAAGGCGAATCATCTTCAGCACACCTACCACGCAGAATGTTCGGAATCAAATGGGTTCTTGAGGAAGAAGCCAAGGCATGGTACAGCAGCAACAAAGAAAAGAAATATGTGCACGTCGACTTAATCAACAAGGAGACCTTAGCAAAGAAGGATCCGCAAATGTTGGCTAAGATAATGGCTCTGAAGCTGGATTTCATCTTCCGTGACATGGGAGAGTGCAATCTTGACTTGACAAGAGAGTTTTATGCCAACTGGTCGCCAAACACAACAGGCAACGAAGTCAAAATTCGGGGCCAAGTGTTACAGCTTACAGCGGATTGGATCAACTCGTTTCTAGGCCTACCTTCGGTCGACACTGCACCATACAAAGAGCTGTACAGCAGGCCTCCTTACAGAGCAATAAGACACACGCTTTGTGGAAGCAGATCAATGGCAAGATGGGGCAGACATAAGGAAACAGGCCGTCACAACACATTCCCCTATGCTCCACTAAATAGGGAAGCAAGAATCTGGATGCGCATTGGGGCAATCATTCGATCTACCATGAGAAAAGCCAGGCTCCACAGCAGGTCCCATTTCACATTCGGCAATTTGTTGACAGCAATGTTGCGGAAGGAGGATATAGAGGAGGAACCAGCTGACCACAAACTTCCACATACCCCAAAGAAGGTTGACCTCACCAAGGTCAAGGATGCTGAAACAACGCATGGAGTCAACCTTACCACTGCGGAGAGACATGCTCGTGACGAGAGTTTCTTCCGTCATCTCTATGGCATGACGAGATTCACTATGATGAGTGGTGGACGTATTCCAACTGCTGAAGAGCTCCAACAGCTGGACCACGACTACCCAATGAACAGACATGCCCGGGAGATGTGTGGAGTGGGAGTATATTTCGAGGAACCTCTTGATGATGACGTGCAAACTGATGATGATAGACGCTTACCTGATTCTGATGCTGAGGAGAACTCTGACGATGACTCTTACGATGATTCGGACGAAGGGGGCATGACCCCCGACATTGAGGAAGAGTCCGACTAATCAGGTTCTTCGACTTTATTTTCCACTGAGGGCAGTGTCTAGTCTAAGTGTGGGGTGGCAGAATCTGCATGCTATATTTGTATGTTTGCTTGTTTATTTTGTTTTGAGTCCAATTTTTTTATATTTGTATGTTTGCTTGTTTATTTTGTTTTGAGTCCAATTTTTTTTTGATTTTTTTTCGTGTGACATTTTTTTATTTTTTTTTTATTTTTTTTTATTAGAAGTAAAATTTTTCTAGCTACGCATGAAATTATTTTGATAGGCAGCATGAGATTAGAACAAGAGTATGTGCTACAATTGTGACTATTGAGACATTTAGGCTCTAGTTGTGACTATTATGTGATATTGTGATTCAATTCCTTCACTTGTCGGGTCGAGAGTCTATATTACTACCAATCAAGTCGACCATGTGCCTTGTGTGTGTGAGATAATAGTATATTCTATGTTTGTGGCTGATGCTAGAACTTGCCTCGTATGTATGCAAGCGAAAATAAGGAATGTAAGTTTAGGATATGATTTAGGCATTTCTTTGGCAACCTATACATGTTTACTTTCAGTTTTTCCTACCCATGTAAATCATCCTAGTTAAACCCTTTTGAGCCTTTAGCCTATTTCTTTGACAACCTTGTATGTAAGCCTAATCCAATTTTTTTCAAGACCGTAATTTGATCCAAATTCCTAAGTGCTTTAAAATGAAAAAGTCATGTGACAACATAAGAGGAAATTGGGTAAGTATGATGCTTTAAATTGCAATGGTCCTTGAATGTGTTATGAAAAAGAAAGGGCTATCATAAGAGGTATGTTGTGAAAAGAAAAAGGAAAAGAAAGCTGAAAAGTGAGTTGTGCTAAAATTGAAAAACAAAAGATGAGAACAAGGGTGGTAGAATAAAAGAGTAAAGAAAGGTTGAAAGAAAAAAAGCGTCATTGATACAATGTGATGTATTAAAGTGCTTAGGAACTTAGTCACTATTTCTGGCCAAAATAGTCCTACCCGTCCCTTAGCCTACATTACAACCATCAAAAGACCTACTTGATCCTAATCTTAGCATTCCGACATTTAGTAGAGTACTACATTAAAGGCAAGCTTATGGTCATTAGTTGCTACATGTGAATTCTTTGTGAGAGTGAGTGCAAGGATACTTTGTTACCCATGTTTGAAAAATATGCTATATCTATGAGTGATTATGGGTACTATATTGTGAGACACACATGGTTGATGAGTTTTGGATAGTTGTATATGATTCTATGTACCTTAACACGTGCATGCGAGTTGATCACCATCACAAGTCTATGCTTGAGGTTAAATTGTTTCTACTTATAATCTGGAAGCTACTCTTTGTTGCTAATTGTTGTGCTTGTCTTGAAGAATGTTTTGTGTTGTTGCTGTAAAAACCTTAAGTCGATGCTTAGAAGGACTTGATATGTTGTTCGAGGACGAACAAAGCTCTAAGTGTGGGGTGTTGATGATAGGCGAATTTACGCGCCTATATCAATATATTTTGCCCATATTTTAGCCTAGTTTTGAGAACTAATTATCTATTTCATACACTTTTAGTCCTTTTTCCTGTAAATGAGCTAACAAATGTGATTAGGAAAGTTTCAGGTATAAATGATGCAAAATACAGCAATTTATGGCTTACTTGACGCAAAAGAAAGCTCACGAACGAAGTGGAAAGGAGCTGGACGCCTAAAGGACTAAATCTGCTGCATGGAAAATCTGTCCTGGGCTAAAACAGCATTTCTGAAGACTTTGGGGACTTACAGACACAAAGCTGGATTTTTGCCAAGATACATTAACCTAGTGCAATTAGGTTATGTGTTTCACTAATCTATTTGGATTATAATTTTGTAACCTTACCCTAGTACATTTGGGTCAAGGATTTCATTAGTATATTAGGATTTGGTTATTTATTTTATTAGTTTAGTAGGAGTAGGATAGGAGTATTATAAATACCCTATCATGCTAGAGATTTTTAATCATCTTCTAACATTCAATACATTCTTCACTTAATTCAACAATTAATTTTCTTCCATCCCTCTTATCTTCCACTACAAACACTTCTAATCTATTCTTCTATTCTTAAATTCCACAACAAGAGAATCGTTACTTGCTACGGAATCACCAAAACCACACGCCAAACACCTACTATTCACGCCATTCACCATGCAAAACGTGATATCCTTTGCATTCATGGGTAACTAAACCTCTTAGTTGGGGTTATGGAAGCCGAATGAGTTACTATCTATTGCTATGAGCTTGTGAGTTAAAGACACGTATATTGCTTATATCATTATTCTCTTCATCCTAAATCTACATCCTTTGCGGTTCAAACACAAGAACACGCCATTCTAACATCTAACCTGTTCGAGAGAAAGGTTATTTGTCTAGAAAAGAAGACGCATAGACCAACGCCAGTCTAACATTTAACTTGTTCGAGAGAAAGGTTATTTGTCTGGAAAAGAGATAATGTCAAGGTAGTAGGACACCCTTTCCTATTAAAAAGCTAGTGCCGTAACTGGACTAACCTCTTGGAGAATTCGTACCGTTAGACACGCTTTAAGCTCGAGAGAGTTAAAGTGAAATAGTCCTTGTTTAGGTCGAGAGACGCTTGGATTTACCATCGACTACAATTCTCTATAAGCAATTGCATGTCAAGACTCTACACACTCATAGCCAATAGAGACGTATACCTCTGAAGGTGGACATAACCCCAACGCTTCAATTCTCATTGTTTACAACCAACGTGACAATCTTTCTATTTTTATTTTGCTATTTTCAGCTTTTGTTTCATTACTTTGGTTACTTATTACAATCCCCCCTTCTTACGAGACTTGCACCAAAAGTCTATTAATTTGCTTACTTGTTGACCAAGCTATTCCCTGTGGGATCGATACCCAACCCAGGTTGGGTTCTATATTTGCTAACGACCGCTTTACACTCCTACGAGAGCTGTAGATTGAGTGTTATCACCAGTCTGGTTCTCAATTAATAATTTCCACTCTTTAAAGATGGAAAAAGCTTCATTCTTTTGCTTGAGAAAATATACCCAGAGTTTACGTGAAAAATCATCAATAAATGTCAACAGATAATGACATTTACCTCTGGAGGGAACTCTCGATGGACCCCAAAGATCTAAATGGATGTAGTCCAAAGTACCTTTGGTCCTGTGAATGGCTTTTGAATAGCTAACCTTTCTCTGCTTACCAAAAATGCAATGCTCGCAGAAATCGACCTTACCGGTACAATGGTTGCTAAGATAGCCTTTCCTTTTGAGAATTTGGATTCCCTTCTCACTCATGTGGCCCAACCTCAAATGCCACAACTTCGTGTTGTCTTTGTTGGATGAGGCGACGGTTGCAAAACCTATAACAGTTGAACCCTGAAGCAAATACAAACTACTAGATCGAATTGCCTTTAGTAACACAAGAGCTCCTTTGGACACTTTTAAAACTCCACCTTCAGCTGAGTATCTACACCCTTGAGATTCAAGAGTGCCTAGGGAAATGAGATTCCGTTTCAAATCAGGGACATGTCTGACACTGGTCAAAGTTCTAACGACTCCATCATGTGTCTTGATTTTGATTGTGCCTTTGCCGACAACTTTGCATTGAGCATCGTTGCCCATTAAGACAAGACCACCATTAAAAGATTCATAGGTGGTAAACCAGTCTCTATTAGGAGACATATGAAATGTACAACCAGAATCAAGAACCCACTCATTTTTTTACCTTTGTTCAGTACCAGAAGCAATAAAACACTCTCCATCAGATTCGGTTTCTACAAAACTAGCTTCGGCAGATTTTTCGGGTTGCTTACCCTTATCTTTTCTGTTTTGCTTATTTTTCAATTTGTAGCACTCAGATATTTCATGATTTCTTTTCTTGCAATAACGGCAATACTTAGAGTTTTTACCTTTGGATTTGGATTAGTTTTTACCGCTAGCACCTACTTCGTGGTTTCTCTCTCTAACTACTAGTCCCTCACCCGAACTTTCAGAATGAATTTGGGTATCAAATTTTTCTTTGGACAGTAGGTTAGACTTGACATCATCAAAGCTCAAGGTAACATTATTACCATATAGCATAATTTCTTTGAAATGTCTATATGAGGGTAGCAAAGAAACAATAAGTAGTACGGCTTTATCCTCATCATCAATTTCGACATCCAGATTTTCCAAATCAATTATGATGGAATTAAATTCACCAAGATGAGATTGGATGGGTGTACCTTCAGACATACGGAGCGTGAAAAGTCTCTCCTTTAACCGGAGTTTATTTGCAAGACTTTTGGTCATGTACAGAGACTCCAATTTACTCCATATGCCGGCTGCAGTTTTCTCATTGATGACTTCGCGTAGCACCTCACGGGACAAGCATAATTGGATTGTGGATAACGCCTTTTCATCCGTCTCTTCCCACTGCTCCTCCGTTGTAGTGGCTGGCTTCGCCGATTTGCCGGACAGAACCTTCTTTAGGCCATTCTGGGTAAGAACAGCCAGCATCTGGACTCGCCAGATAGCAAAACTAATTTTACCATCAAATTTCTCAATATCGAACTTCGTCGACATTTTTAATAAAAAAAAATCCCGGTTGAATTATCGTGGCTCTGATACCAATTTGTAGGGCTACAGAGTGTGGAAGCGTGATAAATTCAACCAAAGATTCCGAGAAATTAATAAAAACAGTAAAATTGACACCAAGGTTTTTGGTGGAAAAACCCTCTTTAAATAGAGGTAAAAAACCACCGGCGAGAGAGCCAAAAATTCCACTAATATTGACGAGAGTACAAAATATTTTCTAGGGACTAACAAGACAAAATAGCCCCTTACAAATTCTCTACGAGTATAGAAATACTCAACCAAGAAGTAGAGAAAGAAGAAAATATAAAGGAGAGATTGGCTATTGAAATGTTGTGTGGGTGTCTTAGCAAATGAAGTAGCATTGGCTTTTATAGCCAAATCTGGACCTCAAAAGTCTTGCCTTCATATATGAATGCAGCCACCGATGTTGAAAACACAAAGTCACAAATGTCTTCATCATCCACAATTGTTGAAATATGAGCAGCAATTGTTGACAAAAGGAGAGCAACAATTGTTGACCAACAAAGACAGTAGTCTGCACAAAGGAGTAAATAGGCACGTAGATGCCTCTGTACAAGCATTTATTTCAAATAATAATATAGCTGGTGAGGGCCCAGCGACACATGGGACATGGAACAGCTGAGGGGCTTATGTTTTAAAACTGTGATTTTTGTTTGGGCTAAGCGAATAGAGGAGCAGCTTTTGAAAAAGGCCCGGTTTTATTTAATGAGGCCCATATGACAAAACCAAGACACTCTAATGGCACGTGCTCAACAATGATAGATCTGTTACTTGTCAAAATAAAAGAAAACCACAATAATGACTCTTTCTTCAACATCAGCTTACAGGAGATCTGGCGATAAAATTATAAGAGAAAGACCGGTCAACCTCTCTAATGAAAAGACCAATTATAGAAGAAGGGGAAGATTATGAAGATGCATTAGCAAACATTGAAGATGTTGAGACACGATCAGAAAACAATAGATATCAGCAAGACATGCAATTGGTTGATTGCATTGATGATCAGAATTGGAACATAAAAGAGGTTGAACCTCTAAATTCTGAATATGCAGAGGGGGAAGTGACGAAGAGATGGACGTGTCAATTTGCGTTCATCAAAATATAATCAAGATAAGAAAGGAGTTATGATACTAAACGGTATCTACAAGAGCACAAAACAATACACAAACTCACAAAAAATAGTCCATACGTACAAGACATCAAACGAGAACAACAAATACACTAACTTGAAAAATAAGGAGATAGATAACTTGACACAAAGAGAACTTATTAGGTACAAACTAAAGAGTGTATCAAACTCTAAAACCTATACAAAACAATTTAAGAAGCACCAAGTTCTTATGGGAACACAAGACGAACGCGGTTCTCTCAAGCACTCCTATTTCTAGCCGTTTCACAACACAAGTGGAACCTTTCACTTGTAAAATTCAAATGTTTGGTGGTCTACTCTCTTCTTGAGAGGAAATATGATGTTAAATATTACAATTGTTTTCAAGAATGAACTAACTCGGGAACCAATCTAAAGAAACACCTTAAATAGTCTTTACAAAAAGGATGGCAAAAAGACCCCTTTTCCCTTAATGAAGGGGTGGCAGGTGTGAGCAAATTGGGGAAGACTTGGGGTGTATTTTTGATAACCTAAGGTCGGCCCCCAGATGTAAATATGTACACTCCCTTGGGTGATTTCGCAACAAGCTCAACCACGTCCATTTTCATAAACACGCCTTGAAGTCTTTGTAGTTCACGAGCTTGACTTCTAGTAAATGGGCTCGAGATCGTGACACCCATATCATCCTCTCAATATTGAGAGGATTTTGACCTCAAAATCATGGTTTCCTCATCTTCAATGTTATCAATTTGTGAGAGATCACACACATTGAACATGTTATGCACTTGGTATTCCGGTGGGAAATTGATCTTGTAAGCATTATCGTTGATTCTTTCAAGAACTTTGAATGGACCGTCACCTCTTGGCAGAAACGTGCCCTTTCTTTGTTTGGGAAACCAATATTTCAGTAGGTGTACCCACACCTAATCTCCCGGCTCACGCACAAGATACTTTCTCCTTTTGTTGACTCGTTTGGCCACCTCTTGCTTCTTCTTCTCAAGCCGCAACCTCACTATATCATGCAATATTTTCATTGATTCGTCCCTCTTTGTTTCCATCTAAGTTAACAAAAACATCACTTGGCAAAGGAGTTAGATCAAAGGGGGTTAGGGGATTGAAGCCGTAGACATATTCAAAGGGCGTGATGCCCGTACTCGAATGGATCATCTGATTGTAAGCAAATTCTATGAGAGGTAGGTGATCTTCCCAAGATGTCAACTTACATTTAACCATGGAACATAGCATGGAACCCAAGGTTCAATTTACTACTTCCGTTTAGCCATCGGTTTGTGGGTGGCAAGACATAGAAAACTATAATTTAGTTCCTAGCCTACCCCATATTGACTTCCAAAAGTGACTAAGGAACATAGAATTCCTATAACTTATAATGGTCCTTGGGATACCGTGTAAATTAACAACATTTTCAATAAATAAAGAAGCTACACTAGCCGCATCTTCACTATTTTTCCAAGGAATAAAGTGTGCCATTTTGGAGAAACGATCAATGACAACAAAGATGATATCCCTACCCCTTTGAGTTCATGGCAGCCCCAACACAAAATCCATAGAAATATTAAGCCAAGGGTGTGATGGAGTGGGAAGCGGGGTGTATAACCCGTGAGGAAGGAGCCTAGACTTAGCACTCCTACAATCCATGTATTACCCGCAAATTTGACATCTTTGCACATCCTTGGCTAATAGAATTGCTCCTCCAATATTCCGAGAGTCTTATGAATTCTAAAGTGACCCATAAGACTATCGTCGTGTGCCTCCCTCACAAACAACTCTTTTTAATAGCTAGAAGGTACACATAACCATCTCCCCCAAAACAAGAACCCATCAAACACGACATAAGGACTAGAATCTGAGGGCCTCCTTTACATACACACGACTTTACTTTCCCTAAAGATAGGAGCGAATTAAGGGTCCTGGGGATACAAATTCTTGAGGCTCTCAAACCCTATTAGATTGGACAATAAAGTGGACACAAGAACATGCTTTCTAGATAATGCATCGGCTACTAAATTATCCTTCCCCTTTTTGTATTGAATCACATAGGGAAAGGTTTCAAGAAATTTAATCCATTTGGCATGCCATTTGTTAAGTTTATCTTGTGCCCGAAGGTTCTTCAAGGATTCAAGATCCGTTCGAATTATGAATTCCTTTGGCCAAATATAGTGTTGCCAATTCCTAATGCTCTAACCAAGGCATACAACTCCAAATTATACGTAGACTAGTTTAGAGTTGCTCCTTAGAGATTTTTACTAAAGTAAGCAATGGGCTTTAAATCTTTCATCAAAACAGCCCCTATGCCTACTTTACTAGCATCACACTCAACTTCGAATGTATTATCAAAATTAGGCAATTGCAACAATGGTACCGAAATGAGCATATCTTTCAAGGTCCTAAACGCCTTAGATTGATCTTCACCCCACTTGAAAGGTTGGGATTTCGGTCAAGGGGGAAGCAAGGGTGCTAAATCCTTTGGGATTGGCCAATATTTAATGGCAGTTATCTTGGATTCGTCCACCTCTATTCTAGATGATTTTTGGGGTTGGCCAATCTTTAATGGTGGTTATCTTGGATTCGTCTACCTCCACTCCCCTCGGAATTACAACAAATCCTAAAAACGCAACTTTATCAACACCAAAGGAGCATTTTTTAATATTAGCATTCAACTTTTCTTTCTGAAGAACATTAAACACACTCCTTAGATGTAAAATATGTTCATTAAGGGACTTACTATAAACTAAAACATCATCAAAGTACACAACCACAAACTTGCCAATAAATGGCTTAATCACAAGATTCATTAGCCATATAAAGGTACTAGGAGAATTGGTAAGACCGAATGGAATGACCATCCACTCATATAGACCAAACGTAGTCTTGAATGCGGTCATCCATTCATTACCCGATTGTATACGGATTTGATGATATCCACTCCTAAGATCAACCTTAGAAAACACACAAGATCCATTGAGTTCATCAAGAATATCATCTAGCCGAGGATTAGGATGACGATACTTTACCATAATTTTATTTATGGCTCGGAAGTCCATGAACATTATCCACGTCCCATGCTTCTTTGGCACAAGCTTTCCTTGATGTATCCTTTATTGAGGAGGTCCTCAACTTGCCGTTGGAGTTCCTTTGTATTCGTGGGGTTGCTCCTAGAAGCTGGCTTGTTTGGTAATTGCGACGTTAGAACACAGTTGATTTGGTGCTCAATTCATCGAAGTGGATGAAGTCCTTGCGGCAACTCACTTGGAAATACATCATCAAATTCCTGCAAAACATTAGAAATAAAAAATAGGATAGGGGAAGTGGGCGGGTTAGAATTTAAAACATTAGCCAAAAGTAGCATGGGAGTAGTATTATCATACTCTTTGAAGAGGTCGCCCTTTAGATCCAACACCCTCCCTCCTCTCGAGTTCCTCTTCCTTACCCATGGGTTCCTTCTCTCTTTTTCCCTTTACTTGCAAACTCTTCATTTATCGATGTGCCTTGCACACTTGTGATGGTGATAATGGTCGGAGGTTGTACTTTCGACCCTTGAAATCAAAGGAATAGTAGTTGGTTCGGCCATCATTCTTGGTCGACCTATCATATTGCCATGGACGACCCAACAAAAGATTACAAGCTTTCATAGGAATGATGTCGCAAAGTACCTCATCCTCATAATTTCCAACTTTGAACTGAATCACCAATTGATGGTCCACCTTCAATTCTCCACAATCATTCAACCATTGGAGTCTATACAGACTCTTATATGGAGTAGTCAGCAATTTCAAGTGATCCACCATCGAGGCACTAGCTACATTAGCACAACTTCCACTATTAATAATCAAGGAGCACACACTTCCCATAATAAGGCACTTAGTGTGAAAGAGGTTTTTCCGTTGGCTACGATCATCCAACTCTTTGCTAATCATAACTCTTTGTACCACATAATTAGGTACTTCAAGTTCACCTTCTTGAGGCCAAACCTCCTCTTTATCATAATCACTAGGCCTTTTGGCCTTCCCTCTCTCTCTCTATCTTGAGATACTTTCTCATTTTCAACCATTTCAAGTCCCAATTCTTCTCCCAATAAATACAATTTCCCTTTCCTCTATCATATTTCTCCAATTAGGACACTCACTAGCCTTATGTCCCCATCCATGGTATTTGAAGAAGTGGAGTCCCTTGACATTGGAAGAAATATTTAGTTTTCCCTTAAACCGTGGAGGAGGTGGTTGACCACTCTTGCTCATGGGTGGAGGGGTATTGACTGATTGTTGCTTGAATTTGTTCCACCCTAAAGATTATGGAACCACTTCTTTCCCATTGGTCCAACCCGAGGACCCTTGGTAGGCTTTGGTTTTGTATGCCGACCTTTCCTTGTTCTCTCGTTCAATCTCTAAAGCCGCTAAAAATCCCTTCAATAGTTTCAAATTTATGAAGTGTCATGTACATAGAGATTTCCTTGTTTATTCTAACCTTGAACAGGATGATGTCGCTGCTCACTTTCTCTCCTCTATGATCCTTAAATAGTCTTTACAAAAAGGATGGAAAAAGGACCCCTTTTTCCTTAATGAAGGGGAGGCGGGTGTGGGATGTTTGGGGCAGCTTTGGGGTGTATTTTTGAGAACCTAAGGTCAGCCCCCACATATCAACACATACACTCCCTTGGGCGAGTTCATAACAAGATCAACCGCATTCATTTTCATAAACAAGCCTTGTAGTCTTTGTAGTTCACGAGCTTGACTTCTAGTAAATGGTCTCGAGCTCGTGATACTCGTATCAAGTTAGGGGTAGAATTCCTGTATTGTAGAAAGAAAGCATTGGCCCTATTCAAGATGATTGTTAGCAAACAATAAGTGATCATGAAAGAATCGTTGACAAGAATCATGAAAACTCCAAAAATTAAAGGTTCACGGGAGCTAAAAGGACTATCCATTGATATCAAGTTCCAAAGTACAGGGGCAAGAACTAATGGAAATTCTACTGTACTATGCTGGAGATCATAATAATTTCTTGGAATGTAAGGGGGTTAAATTGTAGAGATAAAAAGAGGGTAATAAATATTTTAATTCAAAAGTGAAAGAAGATGTCATTTGACTACAGGAAACTAAATTGGAGGGAGATGTAGGGGATTTAGTTTATCAGACATGGGAAATAGGGGGGTTATATATAGATAGCTGGAGTCAAGTGGTACTAGGGGTGGTGTATTGATACTATGTGATAGGAAGTTTTGGGAAGGGGAAATTGTGGAAATTGGCTCTTATTCTTTGACGTGTAGCTTCAAGTCCAAGACCAACAATTTTGGTTGGCACATGACAGAGGTTTATGCACCAACCTGCAATAGGAAAGACAAGAAGCACAGTGGGAAATAAGAGCTAGTAGGGGTCTATTCAAAGGGCCATGGGTAGTTGGGGGAGATTTCAACATAGTCATATATGTTTTTGGATACATGATGGAGTTCTCTAATTTTATTGAGGATATGGTGTTGATTGATCCACAATTGCATGGGGGAAATTATACCTGGACCAGAGGGAAGAATCTGAAAACCTCCTCCAAAATTGATAAGATTTTATACTTTGACGAGTGGGGAGAAAATTTTAAAAATGTCAATCAAGAGATTCTTGCCTGTTGTTCGAGTGGCAGTTGAGAGTATACAAAATCCTATTTCAAGTTTTAAGCATTGTGGCTGGAAACTAAATGCCTCAATGACAAAGTAAAGGTTTGGTGTGGCTCTTTTGAAATAGTAGGCAAGCCGGACTTTATCCTTGCAACAAAATTAAAAGCTCTGAAGACCAAGTTGAAAGAATGGAGTTCAAGTACTTTTGGGAGCTTGGAGCAAAAAAAAGATTTAATCCTGAGCTAGATTGCAGTTATCGATAGTATTCAACAGACCAGATCCTTAGGCCATCCAAAGAGCTGATCTATACATGGAATTTGAGGATTTTACAAAAAAGAGAGATAGAATAAAGGTAAAGGTCAAGAACATTGTAGATCAAACAGGGAGATAAAAATACAAAGTTTTTTCATATACTTGCTATTGCTCACAAGACGAATAATCATATTTATTAGCTGCTAGTGGAAGGAGAAGTAATTGAAGAGGAAAAGAATATCAAAAAGGAGATCATATCCTTCCATCAGAAACTTTATTCTGAAACTGAGAAGTGGAAACACTTGTATAACACAAACCAATGTCCCAGTATCAACACAGAAGACCAATAGGAACTGCAAAGACCTTTCAAGGAAAAAAAGTTTTGGAAGGGTTTAAGTCATGTGCAGTCGATAAAGCTCTCCAAACCCAAATGGATAAACTATGGGATTATTTGTCCAATATTGGGAGGTCCTAAAGGGTGATGATGGCTACAATACAGAACTTTCATTCTTAGGAAGTTTTTGAGAAGAGTTTCAGTGCAACTTATATGGCCCTTATTGCTTAAAAAAATGGGGCCAAGGAATTAAGAGACTTCAGACCTATCACCTTAATGGAGAGCATATACAAGATAATATCCAAGATTCTCACAGAGAGGCTGAAGAAAATGATGCATAAACTAGTGGATACACAATGATAACATTTTCCAGAGGCATACAGATTATTGATGCAGTTTTGATTGCTAATGAATGTATAGATTACAGACATAAATATAAGACTCAAGGGATCATATGAAAATTGGATATTGAAAAGGTATATGACCACGTAACTAGAAATTTTTACTTGGAATTCTGCAGAGATGAGGTTTGGTGGGAAGTCAATTAGGTAGATGATATTTTTTATTCACACTGTCAGGTTCTCAATGTTGATAAATGGTTCACCTGAAGGTTTTTCCCTTCACAGAGAGGTTTGAGATAAGGTGATCCATTGTCACCTTTTCTTTTTATTCTGGTAATAGAGGGACTTAATGGGTGGATAAGGTCTTCAATGTAGCAAAGGGACAAAATGAGGCCGTGGAAATAATGCACCTTCAATATGCATACGATACTCTCATTTTTTTTGATGCAGAGGAGAGCCAGTTGAAGTATTTGAGGACTATCCTTATTCTGTTAGAGGGCACTTCAGGTCTCTACATTAATCGGAAAAAAAACAACCATATTTTTACAATCAATGAGGTGACAAGGATTCAAATTTTGGTTGATACTTGGGTAGTGAGATAGATAAGATCCCAACAGTTCCCTTAGGTATGCCCTTAGGATCAAAAAGTAAATCCAAGGTGATTTGGAATGTTGTTCTGGAAAGATGTGAAAGGAGATTAACTAGATGGAAAACTCATTACTTATCAATGGGAGGAAGATTTGTGTTGATCAACTGTCTTAGATGCTATACCTACCTATTTGATGTCATTATTTTATCTTCCTAACAATATGGAAGAAATAATTAATGCTCTTAGAATAAACTTTTTGTGGCACGGCAATAAGGAGAAAAAAGGTTACCATTTGGTCAAATGGAAAACCTTATTGTTCGACAAGAATCATGGAGATTTGGGTTTCAGAAGTCTGAGAAAGCAAATAAGAAGTCTTTTAATGAAATGGCTTTGGAGACTACCCAAGGAAAAACTAACTTCATGGGGCACTGTGATTACAACAAAGTATGAAAATGATGGGTTTTGGTAGACTAAAGAAGTGAACACTTATGGAACCAACTTGTGGAGATCAATTAGGATCTTATGGTGTGGATTCTCTAAAAGAATTGATTTTAATGTGAAAGATGGCAAGAGGATTCTATTCAGGGAGGAAAACCGGTTAAGGAGTGGTACTCTAAAGACAATGTTTCCTAACATTTTCTTACTAAACCAGCAGCAAGAATCTACTCTAAATGAAGTATGGTCTAATCAAGGTTGTAACTTAAACCTAAAGCAGACTGATGCAAGACTATGAAATTGAAAGATGGGCCAGCATTTACGGCACGTTAGACCAGTGCAAAGCTTGCACTACATGAAGGGGAAGACACCTTACGATGGAAATGTCACAGTAAGGGCATTTTCACTGTAAGTTCTGCATACAAGGACATGAACTAGATGGGTTCTCAGATTAATTTTCTACCCAGGAAACTTATATGGAAAACCAAAATTCCACACAAAGTAGTTATTTTTACTTGGCTGGTTGTGAAAGAAGCTGCTTTATCACAGGAGAACCTACAGAAGAGGGGCATACATTTGTTCTTCAGATTTTTTTTTTTGTGAAAAAAACGCAGAGACAATTAACCATCTGTTCTTTCATTGTAAATTAGTGAGCCAGCAGGCATTAGATGGACCATGCCAGGAAGAACAGACGAGGCATTATTAAGCTAGAATACCAAGGGGGAAGGCAGCACCAACAAAACCAGATGGAGAATTGTCCCAGCAGTAATATGGTGGACAGTATGGAAGGAGAGAAATTCTAGGTGCTTTGAAGACAACAGTAGCTCTATACAAAAGTTATAAATGAATTGCATTATAAGTATTTGCTATTAGTGTAGTTCAGAGTATATAGATGATCCAATTTCTATAGTAGACATCTTAGGCTACTTGTAAGAAGAGATAGGATCTAGAGGAAGTGTATGTTTTTACTCTTTTGACTGTTGGATCATTGATGTAAATTTTGACTTCCTGCATGTGCTGGTGATTTACACACAAAATCTGTTGCCTTCTGAAAAAAAGCAAGGATAAAATGTTCTCAGTTAAGAATAGCTAAAATTTGTTGCTAGACCTTAGGGTCAGGGAACCTAATTGAACCCTGAACCCTAAGATTATTATTAAAACTATAGCTCACGTTGAAGCTGTCTGTTTTGGATGGATTATCACTTGGGAGGCTTTGTTTAACTCAGAATAATCCATAGAAGAGAGGTTTTGCGCCTGTATGAAGAAGATCTGTTCTTGGAACATTTGTTCTTGCATTGCAATCTCCAACAACACTGAGAGTTGCTTCTTAATGCGACTGGTGTTTCAGGTTAAGTTGTGCAAACTCTTCATTTTTTATGCCGCACTCGTGTCGGATTCTTTAAAAATACACTAATTTTGACGAATCCGATACGCACCCATGGACATTTTTGACGAGTCTGAGCAACATAGGTTTTAGGGGTAATGCCTCTAAAAGATATCAAGAGGTTTTCTGGAAAGCTAGCTAAGTCAAAGGATGTCTAAAAACTTGAAGCAGATTTGGAGAACAATTTTCATGTGCATTTTCTGGACTAAATGGCTGGAAAGAACAAGGGTTGATTTGAAGGAAAACGGATGCATATTTCTAGAATTAAAATACCTGTTTGCATAATTTATATTTTTGGCGTAACAGTAATATATTAGATAGTCTAGGGATGTTGTTGTTTCATGTACTTTTCTGTAGCAACAAGGTACTAAGTTAATAAAACTGGTCCTCATCAAAAAAAGTGTACAGCTATGTTGTTCGAATTTGAGTGCAGATCTGGAGGTTGGATTCATCATCAAATAAATATTAGGATTCCGGACTACAGGGGTGCTGGTATACCTCCAATTACTGTCACATATATATGTATAATATATTTCTATTTTTAAAGTTATTGGACTAAAACTAATACAATTTAATTCTTTATAAACACCTAATATTCTACTCACGAGATATCTTTTGTAATAAAGAAGTGCTTGGATGCTTTATCTACTTATATATATACGATATAAACCCAAGAAATAAACAAACTACCCAATTATTTTTATTTTTTCTTGATCATAGATGTTGTCAAAACACCCCAAGTAAGTTGAAAAAATCCGGTGTGGATCCCGCAACCACTACCAGATAGTGCCGGATCAACATTGGTTTAGAGGGGATTTTGAAGGTCCAAGCAACATATGTTCCGCCTCAGAACTCTCAAATCTTGACTGCATACAACTTTTCTCCTTATATCTCCACGCTTTTGGCATTGCTGTATGTGACCCTATGACTTCTTCTAGTTAAGATAAATTATACTTTACCATATTACCATTGCTTTTAAATGTGATAAACCGCATGTGATCCTCGTTCGGAAGGTGTTAGCTAAAACTAAACCATGCTATATAAGCACACGATATCAGATTGAATTCCTGCCAAATGAGTTAAAATTGAAATAAACTTGCTTCCATAATATGATTTAGATGTTAGAAGTTCATTTTAAATTCACTTCATAATCCAAATTGCCTAATGCTAGAAAAAACTAGTATTTAGGCCAAATTTCATTTTTTGGGAACTTTCAAAAGTGAAATATGTTTCCCAAATATTATGGTCAAACACATGGTGAAACTTCATCCAAATCTTCACATCTATGTCCAAAAGCTAGCTAAGGAAATGGCTAAAATACATGATTGGGGTAAAGGGAAAAAGCGAGGAGCTAAAGAGATAGTAAGGCGTAAGAGCATGTGTTTGATGTAAGAAGTGTACTCATACACCAAAACAAAGTCAGCAAGTTTTTAATGAGTCAATGCACTAGACTCATAATAAAACCAACTCAAATTACCATCATAAGTAAAACCTCATGTTACTCACGGTCTCAATCTTATTCAACACCGAAACCCCTGTGTCCATATCATAATCATATACAGAAGGTGGGGTTCTCATTGAGCTATAAGAAAACCTGAGTACACCGGATTCAAATTCTGATTCTAACGGATCCACTGAGTAGACAGGACCGGCAAAATAAACAGCACGACCACCTTGAAGTCTATCTAGTGGCTCTCCAACAGCAGGAAGACGATATACAGTTATTCTGGGTAGACCATTTTCACGTTCATGAACAGCAAGATGGTCAGTAAAAAGTTGTTTGTCCTGGAGCTTGACACGGCACAAAAACCAAATTTAATGAGCCATAATCATGAAATAGCTCCATAATATTTCGTACTCACAAAATAGATTAGAAGAGGAATAGCTCTCTAAATCCCTTTGCTCATTTCTTATAGTTTTTCCAAAAATTAACAGGACTTTACACAGGTATAGTTAAGTTGGGGTATTTTGGTTAGTCGGGACTGTGTCTAAATTAGGCATCAGGTTGTAACAACGAAAAGGTAGATAGAACTATCGAATGGAAAACCTCTTGAGATTGCTAGCAAACTGAAGGTACATGATGATGCTTTAGCTCCAAGACCTTATTCCATACCATGAGGAAAACAAGGAAAGCAATATTATAGATAGTGTGAGAAGGAAGAGAAATTGAGAGAGAACACTGCTTGAGTATTCCCTCAATCGATTGGGGTTTAACCAGCTATGTTTGCATTTCTAAGAAAGGAAAGAGAATTGAAATACATAATCACAGGAGAAATCAAGAATCGAGCTATAATATATTTACGAGATCCTAGGGTGTGGCCTACTGGTCAATTAAGTGGGTTAAGCACCTGAGATAATAGGTGCAAATCCCAGTAGAGGAAAAAAATATTAGGTAGCTTCTTCCCATTTTTGTAACACCCCGTACTTTCGATCTAGAATTAGACCGTCGTTCATACGAGTAAAGAGCCGAACTATGTGATTTCATGTTAATATATGTGTGGTGATCACTCCTATAGTGTGGGAATACCTTTGAATATGAATTGAGGTCACAAGAATCCCCTAAGTCTAAGAAAAGTTGAAAACATTTATATCGATTAAGTTTTAGTGGACGTTTCAACGTGGGTCAACTTCCATCGACTATTAATCCTATAATATGACGAGTTATAGGGCCTACTATATGTCAAATGAAAGTTCTTCGAGTCTTCTTTCCAATGATACTAATTTCGCCTCAATCCGATACCCAAGCGAAAAGTTATGACTTTGCAAAGTGGAGTGTGTCGCCTAGCAATCGCCTAAGGCTACTAGGTTATGCCACGGGAAATGTGCTGTCCAGCCTAGCTTAGGCGATGGAAAATATGATGCCCAGCCTATTTTAGGTGATGGGCCATGCACGACACAGACTAGCTTAGGCTATAGGCAATGCCCCGCATGCCCTATGGCCCAACGGCGTAAATACTTCGTTTTGAAGTCATTTTAAGGGCAACAAAGTCTTTTTACATTCCAAAACCATCCCTAATCATCCTTACATAAAATTAAGGTTATTAGTAATATTTTAACTCTCTTAAAATTCCTAATCCATCTTCCAAGAACACAAATATTCAAGCTCAAGGGATCAACTTTTCTCGAATTCTTCATCGATTAAGGTACGTGGGACTATCCTAAACCTCATGGTCATGGATTTAGTTGTTTTAAACAAGATTATATATATATATATATATATATATATATATATATATATATATATACATACATACATACATACATATATATATATATATACATACATACATATATATATATGCATCTGAAATTGGTTTTAAAGGTATTGATGAACAAGTATTGAAAATCCCTTATATTGATAAAATTTTGTAGAACTTGTGGTATGAAACCCTAAGGTTGAAACATTTTCGTGAGATCATGTAATACCAAAATTGTAAAGATAAATGAGAGCATGACCATGTAAACCCCTCTATTACTTTGAAATCCATTGTTTTCTCAAGTTGTGGCTTTGATTTTACAGATTGCTAAAAGCTTGAGTTGAAGGGTTACTAACACATGTACATAGTTCAGTTTTGATTGATTAAATGAGAGGGTGTTTTACTTGGTTTATAAGCAGTCATGTTTCCAATTGAATATTTGCAAATGCTTAATAAAAGAAGATGACCACTGCAGAGAAAATGTTCAAGAGAGAATGTTTTGTTTTCATATGCTTTCAAGTATGAATTTACGCATGATTTTTAAATATTTTGGGTGGTCAATGATACCTTTTGAAATAAGAAAAAGGGAAGTAGAGATGTTGTAACATGAATTGTAAGTCTGGGTATGATGATACCCTATTTTGATGTGCCTGAATGATATTAAGAAAGAAAGAACTTTTCAAAGAAGATATTGTTTAAAGAATCTAAAACTGAGCTTAAGAGAGTTAGATGGTTACCCCAAGAATGCACGAGTCAAATGACTCGTTGTCGAAAACCGTAATTTTTTGACATGGATTTATGATACTCGAAAGAGAAATTGTACGCTGGCGATGGCCCAATGGCGTAGTATAGAAGCAGAAACTCTAACCCTTGCGTCAAACTTGGGTAGGGGACTTACCCGCCGAGTCAATGGCGGATTCCATATAGACCGTGGAATATCAGACTTGTAGGGTGTACCACCTAGCTCAGAAGTAAGACAAAGAATAAGTTATGATTTCAAAGAATATCTGAGGCTCAGTCTCGAGGTCCCGCTAAGTGGTAGATCATTGTCAGATGATTGGAGTTGGTGAGCCTCCCTTAATTCGGAAGGCCTTGTCTTATGTGATAATTTTCATTATTTTTAGTTCATGTTCTGATTGGGGGCCTTGTCCTAATTTCAGACAGAAGTTGTTGTCATGTTGTTAGAGATTTCGTAGACTAGTGTCATGTATTTTGAATGTTATGAGTCTCAATTCATATTGTTCAGTTGAATTTTAAAAGTGACCATGTTTGAGTTTATTAATCTTCCACATTCTTTTTACATTGTGTATGATTGCCAGATAAAATAGGGGCGCTCGGGCCTTCATGGTTTAAGATGCCCATCATGGCCAGGGTCTCGGCTCGGGTCGTGACAATTTTTCCAACTTTGGCCAACACAGTTACCAGGAACCTGTGTTAGTGGGAGGAAGTATGTATGTTGTGGAATTAGTCGAGGTGCATACAAGCAATCCCGATGATTATTATTTAAAATAAAATTGTGCGGTATTCTAACAACTCACCCTCAATTTTTTATCAGGTAAACGTGTTTTCATTTAGAAACATGGCCAAAAAATTGGTTGTATACAGTGGGTATACCAAAAGGCAAGAATATATGATTCTATACAAACTCCACCCAATCTCCCATACAACTTGGAATCCTATGGGTGCACCAAAAAAAATACAAAACCAGAGGCTACTCCTCAACTGAGAAATTCTAGATTCTACCCCCTCAAAAGCTCTCCTATTTCTCTCTCTCTCCATACCACCCACATCAGTGTGAGTGGAACCACATTCCAAGCCTTGCGCCTTCTCCTTCTCCCGTTCTTCCAACTAACCATGAATTCTTTCACAGTTCTTGGCATTGGCTATGAAGTATCAAACCACCTACACATATCCCACCATAACCTTAATGGTTAAATCACAATAAAGAAGAAGATGGTTGTAACACCTCGAATTTGGTACCCAAAACGCTACATGATGCTCATGACCACGAAGGACCATAAGCTAACCCATGACTGATATCTGTACCTGAGACTGCATAATATACTGTATGAATGAGGAATAAAAGGTTGAAAGGCCATAAGGTTCAACCATATAATAAAACATAACATCTGAAAAATACAGTATTTCCATACCAAAACTGAAATAACTATCTAAACATGCTAGTCTGAAAGCCTCTAAACTGTCTGAATAAGGAGTTGATGGGACATTTCCCCAACTAACTCCATTTACTAAAATAAATTAAGTAATGAAAGAATAAAGTAATTATAATGTCTTCGAAGGATGAGGACTCATTACTAAATTTGGTTGACAAAATCTGGAATGCTATTGAGGCTCTGGAGCACGTGCTTCTGAACCTGTGGTATTAAACACCATAGTGAAAATGCATCAGTATGATTGAATGTACTGGTATGGAAGTGAGGTAGGCTGAATACAAGGGGTTTATATTCATGAAAAGTACTAACTGACTGAATATCATGAACGTGAAAATGCATTCATGAATACGTGAACTGTGACTGAGATCATGACATCACTGGATCTAAATACTGATAACATAAGTTTCGTATTTCTGATATCTATTATTTAAATGACTATGTCTAATAGTCCTGTTGTAGATGGAACTAGCTGAGTTTCATACTGAACTAGGTGACTGTATCTGACAGTCCTGAATTCTGTAGAACTATCTTAGTTTTATTACTGAGACTGAGACTGAGATTGTAACTGTAAGAAGTAGTCATCTAACAGAAATGCCCCAAATAAAGAAATATAGCTGAGTTGGGGTCCAATTTGTAACCCTAATTGGAAGGGTGTCAATACTGTGCCACTGGTAAGGACAAGCTGTGAGTAATCCCTCATCTAATAGGTTACTCTAAGGAGAATAGTGGGACCCTCATCTAACCGGTTAAGCCACCTCATCAACCCTCATCTAACATGTTAGATGTCTCAACCTACGCTAGTTACGTAGTTCTGGAGTACAAGGATTGCTTCTAAGAATCACACCCTCTACTCGCAGGTGAATTCCCATCCTTGGGCTCACTTAGTGTTGAATCCTACTCCCATCTGATTAGACACTAAATTAATTATACTGAACTGACTGGACTGAGTTTAATGAGTTTTCCTGAGTCATGAGACTGACTGAATTCTACTGAACATGAACTATCCATTGAACAATTTCAATACATAACAATAACATGAAAGTCATTTTGAACATAAGGGTAAAGCATAGGTTCATCAATTTGGTCATAATTGAGTCCTAAAGCATAATTCTTGTTATTTAGGCATTTTATCAAACACATTGCATGGATATACTTAGGCTTAGGCATAAATATTGAAATAATACATCATGGCAACATTTTATACTTCCAATGCAAGAACTTAAGCCACATGGTAACATACTTTCATGATAATCATGAAATACTTCAACTGGGAAATCAAACAACAACATAAACATGGATATATTTCAATTCATACCATGAAATCTAAAGTTTATATTTCAAATAGGGTTTCTTATGCTTCATGGGTTCCTACCTGGGTGGATGATTTCTTGAATATTGGTGGAGGAAAGCTTGAATTTTTCACTTGGTATTAAGCACCTAGGGTGATCTTTGAGAGAAACACTAATTGGATAATGTGAATGAATAATTGAGTTATGAGCTATGGTCTGGTATAATTAGGGGTTAAAACAGGTGGGAAAAGACCCAAATACCCCTTTAAAAATCGCTTAAAATTTTCTGAATGGGATCTGCAATGGCTCGTGCTACGATCTGTCGCTGGCTCGAAGGTCTGTCGCTGGCTCGATGGTCCGTCGGCCTGACCATTTCACTTGGATCAGAATAAAGACTTACTTCCTTAGTATCGATATCTTGGGCAATAGTCCATCCTAGGCTCGACGGTCCATTAACCCATCCATCGTACCTTTGCCAGAAGATTGACTTAGTACCTCGCCTGCGAAGGTTTGGGAGACGATCCATTGGCCTAACCGTCGTTTCTGAGGAGTTCCAATAGTTCTTTGTAAAACAGACATAACTTTTTACTCTGATACCGAATTTGGACAAAATTGGTATCGTTAGAAAGCTAATTCAATTTTTCACATGATAAAAAGTCAAAATTTTAGAAATTCTATCTGATTTAAATATTAATTATTTAGGAAGTCATCTCTAAATCTTTTTAGAAACTTGATTTGACTTAAAGAAAGTTTTGGGTATTACAATATCTTCCCCGTGGAAACATTCATTCTCGAATGAGACTGACTGAGAGAGGGAGGAAATGGTAGATTGAAGCACATCCTGAACATGAATGACTAAAACATGAATCCATGCCTAACATGACTGATAAGCTGAATATATATCATACTGAACATGCATATCTGATGCATGAGTAACTAATTCATGAATGAATGACTAAGTGTTCTGAGGAACTAAGTTTCTCACAATGAGAATGCATATCTGATGCATAATTACTTGACTGAACTGATACATAAATGCATAACTAAATATGCAATGGTATTTAATACCAAGTTTATAATGGAATTCTGAACATAAAATGGATACCAAGCTTGTAGCTGAAACCTTAACATGCAACTAAAAATCTTAAGGAGAACTATTACCTTGAGCTAGATCTAAGTTAGCGAAGAAAAGGTGAGGATACTTGGTACGCATGTCTGCTTTTGCTTCCTAAGTAGCTCCCTCAATGGACTGATTCTGCCAAAGAACTTTAACAAGAGAGACTTCTTTGTTCCTCAGTCTACGCATCTGTTAGTCAAGAATTTTGGCTGGAATCTCCTTATAAGAGAGGTTGTTCTAAACATCTATGCTCTAAATAGGGAATACAACTGTCGGGTCACCTATGCACTTTGTAACGCCTCAATTTTTCTGAGTTGAAATGCTACACGGTTCCCATGACCCCTAAGGACCACAAGCTAACCCATGAATGATATATGTACCTAACACTGCATAATATTCTGTATAAATGTGGAAACATATACTGAAAGGCCATAAGGTTCAAACTGGATAAATAGCTGATAAAACAATGTCTGAAAGTGGTATAACAATACCAAAAAAATTAAAATAATTGTCTAACATACTATAGTTTGAAAGCCTCTAAACTGTCTGAATAAGGAGTTGATGGGATATATCCCCAACTAACTTCGACTACTGAAATAATCTGAAAATTGAAATAATAATGTAATCATCATGTCCTTGAAGGATGAGGACTCACTGCTAACTCTGATCGCTGAACTGGGATGATACTGGTTCTCTGGAGATTGTGCTTCTATACCTATGGTATAAAAGACCATAGTGCAAATGTGTCTCTTTGAGTATACTGGTATGGAAGTGAGGTAGGCTGAATGCAAATGGTTCATATGCATGAACAATACTAACTGACTAACTAACATGAACGTGAAAATACATGCATGACTATAAAACTATAACTGAGATCGTGATAGGACTGAATACTGATTTTACTAATACTGACCCCTGAGTCACTGATAAATGAGAAAGAATGATACTGTATTACTGAATATTGAGGGACTGATACTATGTTACTGATACATGAATAATTATTTCTGACTGTTCTGATAATGAAGAACCGGTTTGGTTGACTATATCTGAAAGTCCTGAAGTTGAATACTAATAACATGAGTTTTGAGAACTGATATAACTGATAACATGAGTGACTATATCTGATAGTCCTAAATCTGATGGAACTAGCTGAGTTTCGTACTGTATCTAAATTTGACTGTATCAGACAGTCTTGCACTTTGAAGAACTATTTGAGTTCTTTTACTGAGACTGAGACTGAGACTGAGACTGTGATTGTGACTAAAACTGAGACTGTGACTGTGGGAGGTAATCATCTAACCGACATGCCCCAGAACTAAACTGGTGGGGTCCAACCTATAACCCCAGCTGGAAGGGTCTCAATACTGTGCCATGGGTAAAGACCTGTTGTGAGTATACCCTCGCTAATAGGGAGTTCTTCCGCCAACCCCTCCTAGTAGGTTACCCAAATGAGATGTGTATATATATATATATATCACTAAATACGTAGGGTGCATCTCAACCTACTTGGCTACGTAGTTTCGGAACCTAGGGATTTCTTCTACGGATCTCAGTCCTATCTAGTGGGTGAGTCCCCATCCCTAGGATCATTCGGTGATGAATATTACTCCCATTTGAAAGACACTGAACTAATTAACAGAGTTGAACTAATACTAGTGGTATTATTTAGCAAAGCTAAAGTAAACTGAATTTATTGAGTTCCGTTGACTGACGAAATGTACTGAGTTCTGAGTTCTGAAGACCCTTTTGGAATGCTTTCCAAAAATGAGAGGTGAACTAGGTACCTCTGTCTGATATAATAGATAATGAAATACCATGCAATCTAATCAACTCTTTAACATAGAGTTTGGCGTAATCCTCGGCTAAATAAAAGGTATGTACTAGAAGGAAATGAGATGATTTGGTCATCCTATCTATAATGACCAAAACTAAATCATGCTGGCGACGATTACGAGAAAAACCTATCACAAAGTCCATGTTCACTTCTTCCCACTTCCAAGTAGGAATACTAAACTCTTGCATGGACCCACTAGGCTTCTGATGCTCTATCTTAACCTGCTAACATGTAGAGCATTTAACCACGAACTCTGCAATATCTCTCTTCATCCCACTCCACCAATAGATCTCCCACAAATTATGGTACATCTTAGTGTTCCCTGGATGAATCGAGTAGCGCACACCATGCGCTTCTGCTAGAATTTGTTGCCTCAAGTAATCTAAACCTGGAATACATAGATGACCCTGATAATGCAAATAACCATCTCCCGCTTGGGAAAAAACCTCTACTTTCTGATCCTTGACTGACTCTTTCAACTTAACAAGACTGGGATCTCTATCCTGCTTTTCTTTTACCTCAGAAACTAGAGATGATTTTGAACTAGTCCGAACCCATATGTCACCCTCTTCTGTATCGACTAAGCGAATACCTAGAATGACAAGTTGATGAACTTCCTGAGCTAACTTCTTCTTAGTATCCTCAACATAAGCAACACTACCTATAGAAAGTCTACTGAGAGCATCGGCCACTATATTGGCCTTCATTGGATGATAAAGAACACTCATATCATAATCTTTCAAGACCTCTAACTACCTTCTCTGAAGAAGATTGAGATCTTTTTGAGAGAATACATACTAAAGCATTTTATGGTCTATGAACACATCTACATAAACTCCATATAAATAATGCCTCCATATCATCAAGGTAAAGATTATGGCTTCTAACTCAAGATCATGAGTAGGATAATTCTTCTCATGAGGTTTAAGCTATCTGGAGGGATAGGTTATGAACTTACTATGCTGTAGGAGGAAATAACCCAAACCTACTCTGGATGCATCATAATACACTACGAACCCCTCTAAACCATCTGGAAGAGACAAAACTAGAGCTGAGGTAAGTCGGATCATCAACTCCTGAAAACTCTTCTCATAAGGATCTAATCACTATCTGAGTCAATCTGGACATAGGGGATGCAATAGATGAAAATCCCTCAAAAAACCATCTGTAATAGCCAGCCAAAACTAAGAAACTCCTGATATCTAATAAAGATATAGGTCGAGGCCAGCTTCTTACTGCTTCGATCTTTTGATGATCAACCCTAATTCCATCACTGGAAATAATATGACCAAGGAATGTTACTAACCTTAGCCAAAACTCGCACTTATTGAGTTTGGTAAATAGTTGATGATCTCTAAGATTCTGCAACACTTTTTTGAGATGGTCTGCATGATCATGCTCACTGCGGAAATAGACAAGAACGTCATCTATGAAGACTATGACAAACATGTCCAAGTACTGCTTGAACACACTGTTCATCAAGTCCATGAAATCTTCTGGGGCATTGGTAAGACCAAAGGATATAACTAAGAATTCAAAGTAACCATACCAATTATGAAAGGTTGTTTTCAAAATATCACATTCTCTGGCCCTGAGCTGATGATAGCCTAATCTGAGGTCTATCTTAGAGAAATAGCTGGCACCCTGAAGTTGGTCAAACAAATTGATTCTGGGAAGTGGATATTTGTTCTTGACTATGAATTTATTAAGATGACGGTAGTCTATACATATTCTAAGAGAACCGTATTTCTTGCATATGAATAAGACTGGTGCACCCCATGGGGACACACTGGGTCTGATGAATCCCTTGTCTAAGATATCCTTCAACTGCTCTTTTAATTCTCTGAGTTTTGTTGGATCCATTCTGTATGGAGAAATAGATATAGGATCAGTATCTGGAAGAATATCAATGCCAAAATCTATTTCCCTTTCGAGAGAAATTCCTAGAAGATCTTCGGGAAAGACATCTGAATATTTATTCACGACTGGACTGATTCGAGACTGGGATTTTTAGAACTAGTGTCCTTAACTCGAACAAGATGATAGACACATCCTTTAGATATCATTTTTCTTGCTCGAAGGTAGGAAATAAGCTGACCTCTAAAAGCCAAAATGCTACCCCTCCACTCTAGGAAAGGTTCATTCAGAAACTAAAAATAGACTATTCCATTTCTGCGATCGACTATAGCATAGCAGGAATAAAGTCAATCCATGCTGAGAATGACATCAAAATCAGTCACCTTTAATTTCACTAAATCTGCTGAGGTGACTTTCTAAAATATCATAATCGGACAGTTCCTGTATACCCATCGGGCTATGATGATTTTACTCACTAGGGTAGATACTGAGAAGGGCTTTGCTAGAATTTTGGGACTAACTCCAAAATCGACTGCTATATAAGTAGTAACAAAAGACAAAAAAGCTCCTGGATCTAGCACAGCGTAGACATATAAATAAAAGATCTATAATGTACTACTAACCACATTAGGAGAATTTTCCTGATCCTGTCAGAACTGGAGAGCATAAAGTCTATTTGGGCATTGCCCACTAGTACACTGGAAGTGGCACCCTACTGATTTGAGCGACCGAACTGAGCTGAGGAACGGCTTTACTAAACCTAATAACCTGACTGGGGATAATATCTGACTCTGTGGCCTAGCTTGCCACATCAAAAATAGACATCGCTTCCAGCTCTGCACACACCCTTGTGGTTCTTACCACAAGTTTGACAAAGGAGATTAATTCGGTCATTGCTGACACTTTCTTAAAACTTAGATCCTGGCAACCTATCTCTATTACAATCCCTGAACTTAGTAGTTGGAGAACTGGATAAAGAAGGAGCTGGAACTGATGACTTAGGTTAAAACTAAGAACTACTTCCTCTCTTTGGCTTAGGCTAAGTAAAGTTGAAGCTACCTGTCCTTGCTCTCTTATTCTACTTCTTCCCCATCTTAATATTTTTCTCCTCTATCTGCTGAGCATGATTCATAAGTCTGGCTATGTTCATGTCACTATTCAATATTGCAAACCTGCACTCATTGATCACGCTATCATTCACCCCTAAAACAAACTTACTCATCTTGGCCCTGCTATCTGCAACCACATGAGGAGCATATCAGGCTAATTTAGTAAACATAAGAGAATACACTTTCACCATCATGTTGCCTTGCCTGAGGTTGATAAACTCTAACACCTTAGCTTCTCTCAGCTCTAGGGGAAAGAATCTATCCAAGAATGCGGTAACAAACTCCACCCACTCGATGGATCCTGCATCAACTTACCTCTCTGACTTAAACTATTTGAACCAAGTGTGAGCGACATCCTGCAACTGATATGCAACTAGCTCAACACTCTCAACTACTGACATCCCCATAATGTTTGCAACTTTTTGAACCTGGTCAAGGAATTCCTAAGAGTCCTCATATGACTTAGACCCAAAAAAGGATGGAGGATTCATTCGGGTGAAGTCCCAAATCTGGTTGCAGCTGCATTAGCCACTTGGTTGGATGGAACAAAAACTGGCCATTTATTTTGAGCAGCAACTGACTAAGCAAGAGTAGTGAATGCAGATTTGAACTCTATATGAGAAACATGTTCTCCCAAAGAATCTTTGGGATGAGGGGCTAACTGATTTCTAGTTCTCTTCTTGGGAGGTATGTTCTGTAAATGAAAGGGATAAATGGATTAGATTGAGAGATTTTCTTAGATTATGCTCAATGGCATGACATGAATACTTAAAGATGGGAAACTGTTCCTAAAACACCTCATAGCCTTTTGTACAAAAATGTGGCGCGCAACACACCCATACATAAGACTCTACTAGATTCGGCTTTCAGACTTCCTAGGAAACTATTGAACCTTAGTCTCTGATACCAAGTTTGTAACACCCTAAATCTGGTACCCGGAATGCTATACGGTGCTTAGGACCCTGAAGGACCACAAGCTAACCCATGACTGATATCTGTACCTAAGACTGCATAATTTACTGTATGAATATGGAATAAAAGTATAAAAGGCCATAAGGTTCAAATATCTGATAAAACATAACATCTGAAAAATACAGTATTTCTATACCAAAACTGAAATAACTATCTAAACATGCTAGTCTGAAAGCCTCTAAACTGTCTGAATAAGAAGTTGATGGGATATGTCCCCAATTAACTCCATCTACTAAAATAAATTAAGTAATGAAATAATAACGTAATGATTATGTCCTCGAAGGATGAGGACTCACTACTAAATTTGGTTCCCAAAATATGGAATGCTACTGAGATTGTGGAGCTCGTGATTCTGAACCTGTGGTATAAAACACCGTAGCACAAATGCATCAGTATGATTGAATGTACTGGTATGAAAGTGAGGTAGGCTGAATGCAAGGGGTTTATATGCATAAACAGTACTAACTGACTGAATAACATGAACGAGAGAATGCATGCGTAAATACGTGAACTGTGACTGAGATCATGACATCACTGGATCTAAATACTGATAACATAAGTTTGGTATGTCTAATATCTATTATTTGAATGACTATGTCTAACAGTCCAGTTGTTGATGCAACTTGCAGAGTTTCGTATAGAACTGGGTGACTGTATCTGACAGTCCTGAATTCTGTAGAACTATCTTAGTTTTATTACTGAGATTGTAACTGTAGGAAGTAGTCATCTAACAGACATACCCCAAATAAAGAAATATAGTTGAGTTGAGGTCCAATCTATAACCCTAATTGGAAGGGTGTCAATACTGTGCCACTGGTAAGGCAAGTTGTGAGTAATCCCTCATCTAACAGGTTACTCTTAGGAGAATGGTGGGACCCTCAACTAACCGGTTAAGCCACCTCATTAACCCTCATCTAACAGGTTAGATGTCTCAACCTATGCTGGCTACGTAGTTCTGGAGTACAAGTATTGCTTCTAAGAAACACACCCTCTACTCACAGGTGAGTTCCCATCCTTGGACTCACTCAGTGCTGAACCCTACTCCCATTTAATTAGACACTAAATTAATTATACTGAACTGACTAGACTGAGTTTACTGAGTTTTCTTGAGTCATGAGACTGACTGAATTCTACTAAACATGAGCTATCCATCGAACAATTTCAATGTATAACAATAACATAGAAGTCATTTTCAACATAAGGGTAAAGCATAGGTTCGTCAATTTGGTCATAATTGAGTCCTAAAGCATAATTCTTGTTCTTTAGGAAATTTATCAAACACATTGCATGCTTATACTTAGGCTTAGGCATGAATATTGAAATATTACATCATCGCAACATTTTATACTTTCAATGCAAGAACTTAAGCCGCATGCTAACATACTTTCATGATAATCATGAAATACTTCAACTGGGAAATCAAACAACAACATAAACATGGATATATTTCAATTCATACCATGAAATCCAAAGTTTATATTTCAAATAGGGTTTCTTATGCTTCATGAGTTCCTACCTGAGTGGATGATTTCTTGAATATTGGTGGAGGAAAGCTTGAATTTTTGACTTGGTATTAAGCACCTAGGGTTTTTTGTTCTTTGGGATTGATCTTTGAGAGAAACACTAATTGGATAATGTGAATGAATAATTGAGTTATGAGATATGGTCTGGTATAATTAGGGGTTAAAACAGGTGGGTAAAGACCCAAATACCGCTTTAAAAATTGCTTAAAAATTTCTGAATGGGATCTGCGATGGCTCGTGTTGCGGTCCATCGCTGAAATACTTCAACTGGAAAATTAAACAACAATATAAACATAGATATATTTCAATTCATACCATGAAATCCAAAGTTTATATTTCAAATAGGGTTTTTTGAGCTTGATGGGTGAAAGAAGCCCATGAATCAACACTTGTCATACCTGGGTGAATGATTTCTTGAAGATTGGTGGAGGAAAGCTTGAATTCTTTGCTTAGGATTCAATACCTAGGGTTGTTTGTTCTTGGGGATTGATCTTTGAGAGAAACCCTAATTGGATATGGTGAATAAATAATAGAGTTATGAGCTATGGTCTGGTATAATTAGGGGTTAAAACGGGTGGAAAAGGACCCAAATACCATTTTAAAAATGGCGTAAATATCGCTGAAAAAGATCTTCGATGGCTCATAAAATGGTCCGTCGGCCTGACCATCGCACTTGGACCAGAATAGGGACTTACTGCCTTAGTATCGATGTCTTGGGCGACGGTCCATTGCAAGCTCGATGGTTCGTCAACCCATCCATCGTACCTTATCCAGAAGACGGATTTGCTGCCTTACCTACAATGGTTTGGGCGACCTTCCTCCACTAGCTTGACGATCCGTCGGCCTGACCATCGCTTCTAAGCAGTTCCAACAGTACTCGGTAAATTGTCCACAACATTTTACTCCGATACTGGATTTGAATGAAATTGGTATCATTGGAAAGCTAATTCAATTTTTCACATGATAAAAAGTCGAAATTGGGGAAATTATATATGATTTAAATATTAATCATTTAGGAAGTCCTCACTAACTCTTCTGAAGACTAGATTCAACTTAACGAAAGTTCAGGGTATTAGAATGATACACATCCTCACTTGTTTTCTTGCACATATAACATTGGCTGATGCAACTAACCTTTTGATTTCTAAGATTTTTCTCCATCAAGATCACCCCTCGAGAAGTTAGCCAACTGAAAAAACACACCCTCTTGGTACTTTTGTTGTCCAAACAGTGTTACAATACATCCTCTTATAATCAGACTTGACTGAAAACATACAGTTCTTTCCCACATCCCACCATAAAGCATCGGGGTTATCTATTATTATAACTTATTTATGGAGTAAATCCAACAATTTTAAAACTCAGTCACCTCCCAGTCATGGTAGTCACCTCCTAAATCTCAAGTCTTAAAAATTCTCTCTACCTTGTGTCCCTCTAATTTGCTATTTTGTCAAGTCTCTTTGGCAAGAAATTCTGTGTAAGCTAGGAAAGTCATCTTTCAATAAATTTTTCTCCACACTACCTATGTCCCCAAAATCTCACTCTTCTTCCATCTCCTACCTTGAATGAGATGTTACTTTGAAATCATCCTATCTTTTTAAGATATTCCTCCACAAAACACACCCAAAAGGCATAGTCACGTCTCTAGTTCTCCCTTCCCCTTCCATAGCCCATATTTATCAACTATCACCTCTTTCCAGAAAGCATTCTCCTCCACCCAAAACCTCCAAAGCCACTTATCCAATAAAGTTTTTTTAAACACCTTTAAGTATTTAACGTCAAGCCCTCTTCATTTTTTAGGAGAAGTGAGAACCTCCTATCTTACCAAATGAAACTTCTTAGCCCCATCTGTTGCGTCCCAAAGAAAATCTCTTTGAATTTTTTCCAACTCTCCTGAAACCAAAGCTGGAGCGTAAAACAAAAACTTATAATAAGTAAGACTACTCGAAAGAGTACTGTTAATGAGCACCTCTTTTCCACCTTTGGAAAAATACCTCTTATACCACCCTGCTAATTTTTTTTCTACCCTTTGGATAACCGGATTCCATATTATAGCATTCTTGTTTAAAGCTAATGGTAAATCGAGATAGGCAAAAGGTAAGGCCCCAACCCTGTAATTCAAAACTTAAGTTACCCACCTCACTTACCAGAAGGATCATGAAGTTCCTTAAATTAATCTTAAGGCTTGACACCACCTAAAACCAAGTGAGGACTTGACATAAATAATCTAGTTCGGTCCTGTCTGCATCACAAAAAACAAAAGTATCATTTGCAAACAATAATTGGGAAACCAAAATTGTTCCAACGCACGTAACCGCAGTATTGAAACCCTTTATGAAACCTCCTATGACATTTCTATTCATCATCCTGATCAATTCTTCCAATATTAGGATGAACAACATGGGAGATGAAGGATCCTCGTCCCCTCAAGCACCCAAAAAACCACATGGATTGCTATTCACCAAAAAAAAAAATATCTCACTAAAGAGATGCAAAAATAAATTAATTTTCTCCATTCCTCCCCAAATTCCATTTGTAGCATAATGGTATCTAGGGAACTCAAATTCATATGATCATAGAATTTTTCAAGATTTAGCTTGCATAATACACTTATCACCTTACTTTATCCTTAAACCCACCACATCATTCACTACCAAAGTTGCATCCAAAATATGCCTACCCTCACAAATGCATTCTATGAAGTAGATATAGTCTCACCCAATACCTTTTTAAGCCCCTTGGAAAACATCTTAGAGATGATCTTATAGATGTTTCCCACTACATTAATAAGTTTAGTCTTGCATGCACGAGCTTCCCTCTTGCTTAGGGATGATGACGATGAACAAAATATTTGAACTATTTTAAAAACTATCTCTATCTTGAAACTCAAAAATAGTATCCATCACTTCATTTTTTACCGTGCTCCAACAATGCTGGAAAAAAGCCAAGACAGAGAAAAATCAAGGCCCAGATCTTTGTCTTCTGTGCAGCAATCTACTTCCTTGCTCATTTTTTCCTCGTCAATTCCCTATCTAACGACACACACCCCTCTCCATTGATGTGATTGAACTCTAACCCCCCTCCTCTCCACATATTAGTCTTTCAAATCACTTTGTCTTTGAACAAAATTTTGCAAAGCAATTGCTCCCTCTACTTTCTCCTCACCCACATACAACGCCCCATTTAACTTCACCAACTCAATGAAGTTGCTTCTCCAATTTGAGATTGCTACCCTATGAAAAAATTGAGTATTGGAGTCTCCTTTCTCCAACCATAATGTACTCAATTTTTGCCTATAACTAACCTCTTGAGCCAAAGCCAACACAGTTAGTTCCCTTTTTTCTTCTCTTTCTCCCTTCCCTCTAACTCACTCCCAACTTTTCTCCTCTCAATCTCTCCTAACTCATTTATAACCTTCCACATTTTTATTTACACTCTCCCAGACACCTCTTTATTCCATGCCCTTATGTTTTTAAGAAATTTCAATTTCTTAGCAAGCCTCTAAGAAGGTCTCCCCTCCACCATGAAACTCCTCCACCAACCAACCATTCTATCTCTAAAGTCTAGCACACTCAGCCACATGTTTTCAAATTTGAAAGGAGATATCATCCGTCTTTCACTACTTTCATCCATCATGATAGACGAATGGTCAGATAGCAATAACGAGAGAGAACTGGATTAAAGTGGAAATTAATTCCTCATAAGAAGTAGTTACAAGGAATATGTCCATTCTTGATCTAAAATAAGAATACTCTCGCCTGGACTAAGTGAAAGAGGCATCGCATAAAGGCAAATCAATAGGAAAGAAATTATCAATGAACTCCGATAACTCTTCCATGGACTTGACACCATGCTACACCCATCTAGAAATCTAATGGTATTAAAATCACCCCTAACATCCCAAGTAAATCCCAACTCCTAATCCCTCATGAAAATCCTCCTTAGACCCCTTCCCCATAGGTCCACAGATGCCCTCAAAACCTGACTTCATACCATTACTAATGTTTCTAAACCACACCCCAAGCATATGCTCCCCCACAATAACTTCCACACTCTTTATTTTCTATCGTTTCAAATAATGAGAATTCTTGCACATTTCCCCAACCTGGAATATGATCATACTTCACCCACACTTCTAGTAATGCTCTCTGATAGGATTTCCATTTGACTCTTAGATACATATCACATCAGCGCCTCATTTCCTAAAACCTACTTTAATAATGGACCTTTTATTTGGGTTATTCATCCCCCTTACATTACAACTAATTATTTTACAACTCATCCATAAGTAATCCCCTCCTGTCTCTCTCCTACCATCCTGACTCCCTCCAACCCACTAATATCTTTCCCACTTTGTTTCTTCTAGAATATACCACAATTTGTCGCACCATTTTTTTGTACCTTCACCATTGACTTCATTTTTATTAAGTCCTTATCTATCAACTCTACATCCCCTCCAGCCTCTAGATTAATGTTATTCAAGAGCTCATTAACTTTCTACTCCATTCCGACAAAGGACACACCCAAAAACTTTCTGAAATTAAGATAGTTTTCTTCAACTCATTTGGACACAACTTTCCCCTTCTGTGCAGGCCAAAGGTTTGGATCAACCATTGCTCCTTTTAAAATAGTACTTACCACTTTTTTACCCAACTCAAGGGTCAACACAAGAGGCAAAATGGAAGGGACAATAGAATTATAAATATTTCCCCAATAGGACCATCCCATTGGGAAACCTATTTCTAAATCCAACAAGCACATCGACCCATCTCTACCTCCCCCCCCCCTCCCCCGCCCAAGCAATTAGAATTTGTAAAGACCGTATTAAGAAGAATTTTGGAATTATCTAACGCTAAATAATTACCCTAAAGATCCAAAGCAGCACCAATGAAAATGAAGTTACCTCTATAACCCAAGGTCCTTAATCGCCTCTTTCTCTTCCTACCTCACTCTTTGGAACAATAGAAAATTTAGGCTAAGAGATCAAAATCGAGCCACCATCTATAGTTTCAAGTATTTGCAGTATTGGTGAGGTCACTTGAAGTACCTTGGAAGGTTGTTGCTCTCCTTTGCTCTCTTAAAATGTCTTGCATACTATTTTGGGCCCTTAAATAGATTATTTCGAGCCTAACTCGCCCTAAATCCACTCAAAGATAGGTCGCAGGAGGGACTATTCTGGCCAGAAGTTGCTGCCAAGGTGCTAGGCTTAGACGACACATGCCTTGCTGCCTCCCCCTACATAGATTTTGAGTAAATCTCCCCTTTGAGAGAATTACAACCCATAAGTAAAGATGCAAATGGTGTTTTCATCGATTTTTAGCCATTTTCCAACATCGACAAGGTTTTACCATGCATCTTTTGTTTAGAGTTTCTATCCTACCAATAAGATCTGGCAACCGGTCCAGACACTTTAGTGAACCAATTCAGCTTTTGCCTTCAGCCAAATTTATTTAACCATGGGTAATATTGTCTTTTTACCTTTACACCTTCAGCCCTAGATGGAAAATTCCTTCACCTCCTATTCTTCCCCCTTATGTTTCTATCTCACCTCTCCTCTGGTCTGAACTCTAGAAACACCATATCTGAAACTCCATAACTCTATCATCTACTACCACTAAAATTAGGAGATTTTAGCCTTTCTTCACTAAAATCCTCACTCTTGTTAGTTCATGCATACTAAAAGCAACATCTATAAAGCCTCCATAAAAATCTCTAACCTTCTCGAATATATCATAGCGCGACAAAGGTACCGATAACCCCACCATGTTTACAAAAGCACAGTTATTGGACAATAGAGGATCAACACACCTGACGTCTTCTGCCTAATTATGCAGTCTCACATAGTTCTCTCCTCACCATATCTTTTATCTAGAATACCTATAAAATCTTATTCCTTATTCACAAATTGAAAAGAGAATTATGAATATCCTACCTAAGAGATCTTTATGCCACTTTGTACACCTTCCTTCACTGCCCAATTTCTAATAGCCTTCGAAGAGCCCACTCATTTTGAGAATGTCCTTACCAAAAAAGATTTAAAAAAGACATTTCTTCCCTGTGTATGTTCATTTGAAATAGAGAAATAATGGTCTTTACCAAATTCCAGCTTCCGACATCTTTGCAACCCAATGGCTGGCCAAAAGAGTCTCGTTGTATGACTTGAGATCAGCTTTCTCAAATTCGAGAAAGAAGTAGGAGCTTCTTTCTCTAGCCATTTTTGAATTTTCTAAAAAGCAACCTCAAGTTAGTGCATATAAATGATATGTACAGAACTTGTTACAAATGTAGCTGATACAAAAATCAATGAAGGGGGACTTGGAGTAACTAGTAAAGTTTCTTCCATGTGACCAGGAGGTCACGGGTTCAAGCCTTAGAAATAGGCTCTGCCAGAAATACAAGGTAAGGCTGCGTATAATACACCTTTATGGGTGGGGCCCTTCCCCGTACCCTGTGCATAGTGGGAGCTTAAGTGCATTGGGCTGCCCCTTTTAATGAGGTATTTGATGAAAATATATGCAAGTTGACTATTTGACCTCATGAATCTTAACAATGCCCACCAAAGAGCTTTTTTTTTTCAAAAATGAAGTTAAAATCGATCTCAATGTGCTAAATTCAACCGTGAAACACCACATATATTAAGAGTAGCTTCGTTATCACACACATTTAATCTAACTGATTTCTCCAAATTTCAAATCTTTGAGTAAATGTTTAATCCAAATTAGTTTGTAAGTTTTCACAACCATTGCTCGGTATTCAGCTTTTGCACTAGATCAAGCAACCACATTTTGTTTTTTACTTTTACAAGGAACCAAATTACCTCCTATAGAAACCAATATCCATATGAAGAATTTCTTTTGGAATGTTATCCCACCCAATCAACTCTATATCCAACAATCTGTTCATGACCTAGATCCTTAAAAACTTTATTAACCTAGACTGGTTTTATGTATAGAATACCATTACTGTCAAAGGTACACATAAAGCGTGATTAAGACCTAAAATAAGGGTCAAAATGTATTTAGAGCTTCATATCACTTAATGAAAGTTTTTGTGTTGTCATTAAGGCGATAAAGGCATACTTTTCCTTGCCAATGAACCTTTTTTGAAGAGGGGGGCACTAAACAATTTGTATTTCACATTATAGTAATTTTTTCAATTTTCTTGACCATATATTTGTCATTCATACTTTTAATTATTAATCTTGGACTAAATATATATTTGTACTTTTTCTCCTTTTGTGCTTTGTTTCATTAAGTCCCACACTTAATTTGAGCTTAAAACCCTAACAAAATTATGATATTTAGTGTTGAATCTTAAGAATTACACCAATTGGCAAGGAAAAGTATGTTATTGTGAATATACATGATAGTTGAGATCTTAAAAATCCCTACAAAGTCATTATCATGTATTTCACTAGATATCTTTTACGTAAATATTTTTTTCTATTTTGATTTATATATATCTTATTCCTTTTTTGGTGGCATTCAGGAGTGCAATAATTATAAGGGTATCAAGTTGAAAAGCCACACTATGAAGGCTTGGGGGAGGCTGGTGAGCTGAGGTTATGAAGGATTGTTGCTATTTCTGAGAATTATTTCAAATTTATGTCAGGATGCTCAACTACAAAAGGCATCCATCTCGTTAGGAGACTAGTGAAGCAGTATAGGGAGAGGAATAACTTACACGTAGTGTTTATTGACTTAGAGAAGGCCTGTAGTAGAGTTTCTATGGGAGGTTTTATGGATGTGATTGGAGGCCAGAGGCTTACTTATGGTGTATGCTAGGGCGATTAAGGATATATATGATGGAGACAAGACTTGGGTTAGGAATATGGGAGGGGACTCAGAGCACTTTCCCATCTTGATGGGGTTACCCAATGATCTACTCTTAGCCGTATTTGCCTTGGTGATGGATGTTTTGCGTTGCAAATTCAAGGTGAGGTGCCTTGGTGTTTGCTTTTTACAGATGGCGTAGTCTTGATTGATGATACCTGTGGTGGAGTTAATGCAAAAACGGAGGTTTGTATGCATACCTTAGAGTCTATAGGTTTTAGGTTAACTGGGTCCAACATGGAATATTTGGAGTGTAAGTTCTGCAAGGTGTCGCATGAGTCTGATGTGGTTGTAAAACTTGATCCTTGGTCTATCCTGAAGAGACATAATTTTAAGTATCTGGGGTTTATGATTCAGGGGAATGGAAAAATAAACTCAGATGTCACTCATCGAATTGAGGTAGGGTGGATGAAATAAAGGCTCACTTTCAAAATCTTGTGTGACAAAAAGGTGCCTCCTAAACTCGAAGGAAAGTTCTATAGAACAGTGGTTAGACCGTCTATGTTGTATGGGTAGAGTGTTGTCAAGAAATCTCACATCCAAAAGATGAAAGTGGCAGAGAGGAGAATACTATGATAGATGTGTGTGTACTAGGAAAGATAGGATTAGTAATAAGGTTATTCGAGACAAGGTGGGAGTGGCTTCGGTGAAAGCCAAGATGCAGAAAACGAGGTTGAGATGGTTCGGGCATATGATTAGAAAGGGCACAGATGCCCTAGTGCGAAGGCGTGAGAGGTTGGGTAAGGATGGATTCAGGTGAGGTAGAGGTAGACCAAATCAATATTGGAGGGAGCTGATTCGACATGACATGGATCAGCTTCATCTTATCGAGGACATGACCCTAGATAGAAAGGTGTGGGAGGAAACTTAGGGTAGAAAATTTGTAGGAACGAGTGTGTCAATGCTAGTAGGTAGGAGGATTTTGTTGTCTGTGTTAGTAGCTATAGTATTAGTATTATTTAAGAGTATTGCATCGTTTACTGTATTACTTGGTGAGTTTTGTTTATTATAGTATTGGGTGTGGCAATTTATGTTGTATCTTATTCTTTTACTATTTCTTTTTTAGATTGTTTTATCTTGAGTCGATGGTCTATCAGAAACATCCTCTCTATCTCACCTCTAAGGTCGTTATGGACTATGTACACTTATCCTTCCCAGACCCACTTGGTGAGATATATTGGGTATGTTGTTGTTAATGATGCCTTATTCTTTTTTAAAAATAAAAATACATATTTTTACTTATTAGATAATTTCTAATTTCAATATTTTACCGAGTGATATATTTAAGATTAAAATGTTCAAATACCATTGCAATGTATTATACATGCATTTTATTTAATTTTGTAAGATTTAAAAGTCTCTTATTTTTTAGAATTTTTACGTAGCTTTAAGGAGCATATAAGATGACACGAACCTAATCCGAAAACAAGGATCAAATCGACGTGAAAACTAAATAACGAGATTTATTGTGTATGTGATTCATGATGTAATGTATATTCACAACAAAGGAATAGTATTGTATATATATTCACAAAATACATGTATATATATTAACAAAATACATGGATGTCATGTATATTCACAACAAAGATAGAGTATTTTCTCTATCTTGTTACATTTATTCCCCTTTAGACGTTTTAAACTTTGTCAGCTCTCTCAGTTGACGGAAAAAGTAAGGCGGATCATTGTTGCTGCCTCACAAGGCATGATAATGCTCCTACCTTACCTTTAACCATTTAACTCACCCGTACCCCCTTTGTCCCTTTGGCATATTTCAACCTTTCCATTGCCTCTTCGGAATTTTGGATGAAAAGAATTTCCCTTTAGGCTCCGGGCTCGCGTCTATTGAGTGAGGCAAAGCACTCAACATGTTTTGCACCTCGAGGCTTAATTGCGCTTTGAACACACCTTTGACAACATTGCCTCTTGCATTCAGTGTGGCGATGTGTGGCCGCTCTGATAAGGACATGAATTCTAGGGTTTTCCTCACAGGAGTTCCCGATACCGTCTGTGGTGTTGATTGTAGTGCAGTAGTCAAGAAAGGTAATGCAAGGATGGATAATTGTCGGAAAATTTAAAAACAAAGACAATTTCTCTTTTTCCTGAGGTCATTGGTAAAATTCACAGTGACGACCTCACAAATGTTCTAATACCATGTGAAAAGGAAGAGAAATTGAGATAGAACACAATCAATAATTCCCTCGAGCTTTACATATTCTCTTACCTTTCTTAGAATATGTACACTTAAAAAAAATACATATTTTTACTTATTAGCTATTTTCTAAATATCTATATTTACAACATCCTAAATATTCTAGCATCAAGGATAACGAAGCTTTACAAGTCTGCTAGGAAAAATCAACAACATAGCCGAAACCTCAAGATACCAGAAAATCTTTCAATCTGAATTTTGAAGAGTAAGAACATAAAACTAGAAGGACTACTGCAAGGTAAAAATTTATGCCCCATCCAGACTGAAGGAAGCACCAACTTTAGAACTTACTTTAATATTCCCGACTATACCAATCAGGTTCAGCCAGTGAATCGACAGTTGAACATTACTAATCCAAATATACCTTTGACGGTCAAAGCTTCTCCAATACGGAATTACGAGGAAAAGTTATCCAACTAGCACTGTGAATTACCAAATAACATTGGCATTTTGATTCAATTGTTAAGGAACAATATTAGAAGACATCTATAGTATCTCCACACTTCGGAATTCCTCTTAAGTTCACTAAGCTTATCTCATAATCATGGTAAGAAAAAAAGACACACAAATTGACTATTAGGAGACAAAGTAATTCCTGGAAAGTGTTTTTGAAATGTCAATAAATCGGTCATCTTTTTAATAATACCTTGGACGATGAGGAAGGACAACAGTGGTAGCAGATATATTTTCCACCGGGCACACAAGTAATTCTGAATTGAAACATTCATCACTTCTCTTGATGAAGAAATGATTTCCACGATGACTAGTCGATATGTCAATGCCAGTAATACGTGATGTTAGTACCAGCAATCCATTTTCAGGTTTAGAAGTGTCTAGATAAAAGACAAATCTTGTAATTTTACTCTCAGATGCATTAAATAAATATTTCTTGCTCTCGGATGCTTGAAGATCCAAAGAAAATGTTTCATCCTTTTCATGATAAAGGCAAGAGTCATCTAACTGGTTAGTTCCCAATTTTTGCAACCAAACCTGTCAAAACTTAGAAAAATCAAGAGAAAGAATACCTGGATAAACAAAAGTAAGATGAATTTCAACCAGATGAATCCATAAAACTAGTTATAAAACCAACAGAGATGATTTAGCGAGTACAACACACATGTAGGTAGAGGTACTTATTATTGGCAAACACAGAAAACATAAGTTCTATGTCTCACCACGATAAGCAAGTCAGAAAAACAATATACTCAATGATTTCGACAAGGCAACTACTTTATTAGATCTTTTCAATCAACTTTCTCTACTAAGAATCCCTTTTTGGATGGAGGATTACCTTCTATTTTAACACCACTTGACATTATTATTAGCCCAAGACATTTAACCAAACTGAATAACAATTATGGAGCATAAACAATATCATTATCAAAACCAGCCAAAAGTTGGACACTGGATGCTACAGAAGGAAAATAAATCACTTATATTCAATGGCTACATGAAATCCAAACCTTGTCTGGTCAAAGGATCTCATCCATTGTGACGTAAACCAATGCTTCATCACCTGCCCATTCAAGATGTGATGTAATGGCACCAACCAGAGGTTTCCCAACCAGCATTTTAGACTCTGAATCAATAACATAAACAGTGTATACTTCATCCCCTTTTTTATCCTCTGCATATGCAACTAACTTGTTATTTGGGCTGACCTGAAGAGGGGAGAATTACAATGAAATAAGATAAGCTACTATAACACCCCGTAAAAATAGTCCATGTGTTTGCTCGTGGTAATATGCTCTTAGAGTTAAATGACTAGAATTGTGTCAAAGAAACTTAGTCGCATTTTTTTATTTCCAAAGTGAGTAAAGTTTAAACCATATATAGTTTCCCTAATTTTGAATTTTTATCATGTGGGAAATTGAATGAGCTTTTCGTCAATATAAGATTCGCCCAAATCCGATACCCGGGTAAAAAATTATGGATAATTTAAGTTCTAGTCGTAAAACACTGTCACTTTGGTGCTTGGCGCGTTGCGGAGGAGGCCTATTTAGAAATTATCAAATTCCAGTAGCATTGCGCTATTGTGGCGCATCGCGCTGAAGTTTCATGTCCTAATCAGTGGGACAACGCGATGGCTCCGTGTCGTGGTGGCCTTAAGAATCTCACTCGTCAATTTCCAGTGAGCCACTACAATCGTGGCGCATCGCGGTGGCCTATGAAATCAGGCTCCCAGTTATATTTTTACTCTGTCTCATTAAGGATATATTGGGTATTTTCCACCCCCTTATCAGCCTAAACACGAGATTTAATCCCAAATGACCTCATTATTGATATTTTCATCAAAAACCATCAAGAACACTCCTTAGGTTTTCAAACAAGAAAACCAAAATAACTCAAGATTTAACCGTGGGTTTTCAAGAATTATTGAAGATGTAGAATCCTCAAATCGTAGGCTTCAAGAATCATCCATCAAATTTCTGTATTGAGGTATGTGGGGTTTATCCTAAAAACTACATGGGCTTGTAAACACTAGAACATGATTTAAAGATTATCAAGCATGAATTTAGAAAGGGGTTTTTGAAATACATGATTTATTATAAATGTTTAATTTTATTGTTGATTTGGTCTTTAGGTCTTTCCCCCTTAAATTGATTTACATGTATATGTATATGTATGAAAATTTAGATTTAAGATTGTTTGAGAGCACAACTTATGAAATCCCTCTCTTGTGATGACTTTAAGTTTATGATCTTACTGTGAAGGATTTGAAATGCATGATTGATGGCTTGAAACTTGTTTACTCAAATACCATAGTATTTTGAGCATGATTTAGAGATTTAAGAGAGGGAGTTTCTTGATGTAAATATATTTTCTTAAAAGAGAAAGATTTGCATAAGATTAAGAGATTGACATGACCACCTTGCATCATTGAAAGTATGCTAAAGAGAGTTGCATACATATGTTTACATGAGTTTTAGAGAAAAAGTTCTTTGAAATAATTTACTGATATGGTGGTCCTGAATTTATGTTTTGAAAACAGAGATTGTAATATGTTAATAATGGCTTAGAGATGTGATTTACAACTCAATGGTATGACGACACCATAAGTATGTATGCCATAACAGAGTATGTATTCAGAATATGTTTTCAGAGAATGCATGTTATAAAGAGTTAAAAATGGACTTAAAGAGGGTTAGGCGGTTACCCGAAAAAGGCTGAGTTCAAGTAACTCTTAGCCTAAAATCATGATTTTCCGATTTGAATATATTATTTTTACGCTGGCGACGACTGTGTGGCGTAGCAAAGTCAGAGACTCCAACCCTTGCAGCACACTTAGGTTGGAGGTTTCCCCGCCGAGTCAATGGCGAATTCCATATATCCCGAATTTCAGAGTTGTAAGGTATACCACCTAGCGCAGAAGTAAAACTAAGAGCGTCTCAAATTTCAGATGATTTTTTAGAGTCTTTCAAAAATGGCCATGAGATTTCTGTCACGACCCAAACCGGGGCCCTGGCCGTGATGGACGTCCCGAACCATGAAGGCCCGAGAGCCCTTCTAACTTATAATCATACACACCATTCATATAAAAATAGGAAGGGTGGAAAATAAATACTGAAATAGAATCATGGTCATAAGTCTGAACTCAATTTATAATGTGAAAGTAAAGTCCAACAACAACTATTCAATGTTTGAACCAGTCTACAAAATCTCTATTATATCTGAAAATAACAATTTTCTGAAACTGGGACAAGGCCCCCAGTGGACCTAAACCAAAATAAATAACATAATCTAAAAGACATAGACCTTCTGAAATAAAGAAGGCTCACCAATTTCACACGTCACTGTTGTCTGAAAACTCTACGACTTAGCAGGGCTTCTGAACTAAGCTTTAGACCCTGGAGGTAGGGGTTCAATATAATTTTACTGGTACATAGAGCAATCCAAAATAAAGCTTTTATATAAATAAAATAGTTGAGAGCTAGTCATAAACATCATGAAAGGTATAATTTCGTAACACATGGAAAATTTTGAAAACATAAAACATTTCTGTCAATGCAGTTTCTGATCTTTGTATTACTTCTGAGTTAGGTGGCACTCCCCTACAAGTCTGATATTCCACGGGCTATATGGAATCCGTCATTGACTCGGCAGGGAAGCCGCCAACCCAAGTATGCCACAAGGGTTGGAGTATCTGAGCCTGATATGCCACAGGGAACTAGGTCAAGTATAATAATATAACCGGATCGGCAAATCACGGTTTTGGGCAATGAGTTGTCTGAACTCGTGCCTTCTTCAGGGAATCACCAAAGCTCTCTTTATGCGCAATTTTAGTCTGTTCTGAAATAGGCATCATTCTAGTTTCAAAATCTGAAAATCTGATTTCAAACATACATTCTATTCTATTCTAAATTACTATGGCATTATCTGAGTTGGTGTCATCACATCAAGACTTGGAAGTCCTATTTCTGAGCCATAATGCATCATGCATGATTCTTTCATCAAAAACTCAGTTCAGACCACCCAAACATTCAAATAATGTAAGAGATTTCATGTTCTGAAAGCATAAGTCAAACTATGCAACGATTATCATTCTTTCAATAACAATGTGGTGTTCATATAATATTTGACAAACCACGCAACTCTTTTCATTATATGATTATGTTCAACATTCATCAACATAAACAACCCTCTCTTTTGAAATCAAAATCATAATCCAAATATAATATTACTCAAGACATTTCATATCATGCTTCTCAAGATGCATTCAAAATAATTCCTAGCATATCATAAGTAAAGGAAAATCATAACAAGAGAGGGATTTTTCATGAGTCATGCTCTCAATTCAATCATCAACCTTAAAACACATTCTTACATACATATATATATATATATATATATATATATATATATATATATAAAATTCAAATCAATTTGGGGGAAGGCCTAAAGGAAAAAAATCATCAAGGCTTCTAAAACATGTTTATAATCATGAATCCAAAACCCTTTTCTTAAAATCATGATTTCTAAACCCTTTTCATAATTAAAAGAAGATTTCTATGCCCATGAGATTTTAGGAAAACCTCACGTACCTTAAATTAGAAGTTTTTGAATGAAATCTAGCTTTTGGGATGCTATACGTATGATTGATGGGTGCTTCTTGTAGCCCTCATAATGGGGATTTCGAATCTTGAAGAATTAAGAAAAACCCATGGTTAAATCTTGAGATATATTGATCTTTGGGTTGAAACCCTAAGGAGTGTTCTTGGTGATTTTGAGAGAAAATAATGTTATTTTGGTGTTTGGAGGATTTAATCTTGTGTTACTGATCAATAGGGGGTGGAAAATACCACTTTTGCCCTTAAAAATGCAAAAACAGCACCTGGAAATTGGGTACGTGCGTCGCACGCTAATCGCGCGATGCTACTGTTTCAGTCACAAAAATGGCCATAACTTTTCGGTTGGGTATCGGATTTTGGCAAAATTGGCATCGTTGAAAAGATAATTAGAAGAGATTTTATTTAATATATAGAATTACCTCTAATTCATTATATACAAAGAGTTATGGTTAATTGAAGTTGATCCAAGTTTTGACGCTTACTAAAACTCGAATGATAGGAAAGATTTCAACTCGTCTTTGAGTTTGGGGACCTATATAATCTCAATTCATGCTCAAATAGGTTCCCATACTAAATAATTGATTAAAATGACAAATTTGTATAGGATTTATGGCTTTTGGATCATCTACACATAGAAATGATGATTTTTGTTCTAGCCCGAAATGTGGGGTGTTACATTATCTCCCTTCTGGGATCATTCGTCCTCGAATGATGGGTAGGAATGTTGAAATCTTAAAGGTATGTAATAATGTGGACATGATATGTCTTCTAAGAAGGTATATAGCCCAGCTAAAACATTTAAACTTCTATCATGAAACTGAATTCTGAGCTAACTTGACTTTACTTGCTTTAAGGAGCTGACTCATGCTGAGAGTTTAGGATTCCCTTGAAGTTTTCAAGATCAAATCATACATATTGAATTGAAAAGTGACAAATTATGCAATTATGAATCATGAGATAAATGGACTTAGATCGTATCAGGGTATTACATTGTCTAAGCTAAAATACTTAGAAAATTTGAGATTATGCCCTGAACTGTTATAAACTGAGTCACGACTAAATAGTTGAATCCGAAACATGATTCTTTGACTGAAATGAATTTGCAATTTATATGGATGGAATAGATTATCTCTTGGCATGGTCATACACCTGAGACTTCGGATATTAGGACTGGGTGAAAAGGTGGAAAACCACCGTAAGTTGTCTGCCTGACTGTTAAACTAAATTATACTGGACATTTATACTTAACTGGAGTATCTCTTCAACACTCATTCTAAAGAAGTACTAGTAGCATTAGGGAGCAAAAAATCTCTGACATGGGTTACACAAGACATCTAACTAAGGAATCATGACAATGTACTACTCTATAGCATGAAATATAGCTATGTAACTCATAAACTAGGATAGCATTACCAGGCGTTAGGCAATATAACTTCTTACTTTCAAGCTTAGCACACCTCTCGAATATCCCTTAACTATACTATTCTCCTTAAATACCATACTCACCTCTCGAATATCCCTTAACTATACTATTCTCCTTAAATATCATACTCATTTGATTCAACTTACTTTTCTCACATAGCCGCTGGTATTTCCATCTAGTAATGTCTAAACTACACTAGATCCCCTTACCATCTTCAATCCTAACTCAAAATCACAAAACGCACCACATAATACTATAGTACTAGTCTGAATAATGAATTCAGTACACCCTGCATTTCACAATTCCTCATCTCCTGTATAATTCTTACTGCCACTCCAGCAATCACCTTCAACTTCATATTAGATATTCACAAACACTCAAAGCATCCATCCGCATGTATAGAAACATAACATTCAAGCCTATCTTCATGCCCACGTATGCACTTCTAAACAAACACTCATAAAACGTCTTTCTCATATTCTCTAACACTTCTTTCCATAACAACTTCCCTGCACTATTCAGATGATACACATAAAATATTCTCAACTAACCAAGCCACACACGAAACTTCATCTCAAAATTCTTTCAACTTATAGACTTATATAAAACAAGCACACAACAATTTTTCCCAAATATAACACATAAAACTTCAACTAACCTTGACATGTATCAAATACTTGGCCTCAATCTTACTCCACAATTACTGCCTTAACTCAAATGAGCACACAACCATCTTTCATCAACAAGAAATGTTTAATCTTTCCCATCTAGATAACTGTTCGTCATCACTATCTCAACCTAAGGAAAAAGGTCACTGAAAAATTGGAATATTGGGATTCGGAACATGAGGGGAGTACTAAGCATAACTTGGTACCCTACTGAGTCATGAGGAATATGGCACTCACGATATGGACTCATTAAAGAGATCTAATCTGAGGACGCACCTGATATAAATATGAATTTCCACTGATCGTTAAGATATCACATGTGCACAAGAGTCATGAACTTCATGACCTGAATTTTTGGAATTCATAACTTACGGAAAGTGATTCTGACGTCTAAACAAACTGGGAACTCATCATACTAGAAACTAGGAGAGTACATGATTCCTTATCATATACATGAACACGAGCTATGATCATGAAGTTGAAACATAAAGCATGAGTATATATCGGAATAATTGAAGTAAGTTGCTGAAATAAGAATAGATTGAGCATCATTCTTTCTCACATCCAATTCCACAACAACACTGGCACATCTATTAGCATCTGAAAACTTGACTTTGTTACTCATTCTATCATCTCCCCCTTACTTTAAGCCATTACTCTAAGTCTATGAACCACTATATACACTCTGGTATAAACTGAAATCACTTTACTCTAGATTCGGGCATATAACAATACACATAAAACTAAACTTATCCTGTAAGAAGGTATCTTCATGTATAACAATCAATGCTAGTACGTCCTACTAAGAATCAACCCTTAGGTTTCTATTGCCCCAAAAGACATCATATAACAGCTTAAACACTCACCAACTTAGATTACAAGACTTTCAGTTTCAACAACACAATGATAACCAGATTACAAGAGATAGAAACTTGACACACAAAATTCAATGATCTAAGAATACACATCTTACTCTATATAAATAAAAAAATCTGAGTCAAACACTTCCACCACAAACTACCATACAATCCACACAGGCTACTAACTACCACATTAGACTATCACTATAAAATGGTAAATCATTTTCAAACATCAGTTATTCAACTAAACACATTTATCTACACAAAAGTAACCCTCACTCTGATTTCTAACCTTGTGACTTTACATCCCAACATTCTCCAATATCACTACCAATAGGTCATGACACTGTCACTTTAACTTATACTACTACTCGGGAGGAAATACAGTTCCAACATTCTGCTACATATCATTCCCCCTGAAGCATAACGTCTGCAACATAAATTTTTAAAAGGACTGAATACACTTAATACTGCAGCTGAAAAGCATAATTTCATCAGAATCAAAGCTCACACTAGAATCAATACACCTTAGAGTACTAACAGACTCTTCTCAAGTCCTTGCACAAATTTTAAACTCTTATATGGCTTGATCAGAAAGGACCATACCATTTAGACTCTAAACTTCTATACTTGAATCAGCCTAATAATAAGACATATCTGAGCACATCAAAGTAAGGAAAGAATTGGGATGACTTTAATCCCATATGGGCGACACCATAGCATAAATTAGAGTATGTAAGAGGAACGTTTTGACTCCATAGCACAAACTAGAACATGAAGAAAGAGAGACATTCATAAATGCCTAGTAGCCTCCAGCCTATAAGTGTGGTGCACTACATACCCATAAACAAGACTCTACCCAATGTGATTTCGCAGACATCCTGGGACCATGAACCGTGCTTTGATACCAAGTTTTTCATGACCCAAATCGGGGCCCTGACCATGATGGACATCCCGAACCATGAAGGCCCGAGAGCTCTTCTAATTTGTAATCATACACACCATTCATATACAAATAGGAAGTGCAGAAAATACATACTAAAATGGATTCATGGTCATAAGTCTAAACTCAATTTATAATGTGAAAGTAAAGCCCAACAGCAACTAGACAATGTCAGAACCAGTCTGTGAAATCTCTACTACATCTAAAAATGACAATTGTCTGAAACTGGGACAAGGCCCCCAGTGAACCTAAACCAAAGAAAATAATATAATCTAAAAGACATAAACCATAAGGCTCACCAATTGCACATATTACTGCTGTTTGAAAACTCTACAGCTTAGCAGGGCTTCTAAACTAAGCTTTAGACCCTGGAGGTAGGGGTCAATACAAATGTACTGGTATGTAGAGAAATACAAAATAAAGCTTTTATATAAATAAAATAGTTGGGAGCTAGTCATAAACATAATGAAAGATATAATTTCTAAACACATGGGCATTTTTGAAAACATAAAATCTTTCTGTCATTGCAATTTCTGATCTTTGTATTACTTTTGAGTTAGGAGGAACTCCCCTACAAGTCTGATATTCCACGGTCTATATGGAATCCTTCATTGACTCGGCGGGGAAGCCCCCAACACAAATGAGCCGCAAAGGTTGGAGTGTCTGAGTTTGATACGCTATAGGGCACTAAGCCAACATATAATAATATACCTAGATTGACAAATCATGATTTTGGACAATGAGTTATCTGAACTCGTGCCTTGTTTGGGGAATTACCTAAGTTCTCTTTGTGCCTAATTTTAGTCTATTCTAAAACATGCATCATTCTATTTTCAAAATCTAAAAATCTGATTTCAAATATGCATTCTATTTCGTTCTGAATTACCATGGCATTATCTGAGTTGGTTTCGTCACACCAAGACTTGCAAGTTCTATTTTTGAGCCATAATGCATCATGCATGATTCTTTCATCAAAAACTGAATTCAGACCACCCAAATATGCAAATAGTGTAAGAGATTTCATATTCCGAAAGCATAAGTCAAAACTATGCAAGGATTATCATTCTTCCAATAACAATGTGGTGGTCTTGTAATCTTTAACAAACCATGAAACTCTTTTCATTATATTATTATGTTCAACATTCATCAATATAAACAACCCTCTCTTTTGAAATCAAAATCATCATCCAAATATAACATTAATCGAGATATTTCATATCATGCTATTCAAGATGCATTTAAAACAATTCCTAGCATATCATAAGTAAAGAAAAATCATAACAAAAGAAGAATTTTTCATGAGTCATGCTCTCAATTCAATTATGAACCTTAAAACACATGCTTACATATATATATAATTTCAAATTAATTTGGAGAAGGCCTAAAGACCAAAACAAAATCATCGAGGATTCTAAAATATATTTATAACCATAAATCCAAAACTCTTTTCTTAAAATCATGATTTCTAAACCCTTTATTTATTTAAAAAAAGATTTCTATGCCCATGAGATTTTAGGAAAACCCCACGTACCTTAAATTAGAAACTTTTGAATGAACTCTAACTTTTAGGATGCTATACGTACGATTGACGGGTGCTTCTTGTAGCCCTCGAAATGGAAATTCTGAATCTTAAAGAATTAAGAAAAACCCATGGTTAAATCTTAAGATATATTGATATTTGAGTTGAAACCCTAAGGAGTGTTCTTGGTGATTTTGATAGAAAATAATGTTATTTTGGTGTTTGGAGGATTTAATCCCGTGTTATGGATGAATAGGGGGTGTAAAATATCACTTTTTTCCTTAAAAATGCAAAAACAACACCTGTAAATTTGGTGCATGCGTCACACGCTAATCGTGTGATGGTATTGTGTATTCACAAAAATGGCCATAACTTTTTGTTCGGTTATCAAATTTGGCAAAATTTGTATCGTTGTAAAGCTAATAAAAAGAACTTTCATTTCATATATATAAATCCCTCTTATTCATTATATACAAAGAGTTATGATTGATTGAAGTTTACCCAAATTTCGACGCTCACTCAAACTCGAACGGTAGGAAAGCTTTTAACTCATCCTTGAGTTTGGGGACCTCTATGATCTCAACTCATTCTCAAATAGGTTCCCACACTATATAATTGATTAAAGATCCAAATTTTCATAGAATTTATTGGTTTTGGATCATCTACGCATCAAAACGATGATTTTTATTCTAGCCCAAAATATGGAGTGTTACAATTTATTACTATCTGATATGTTTATGAACTGTTTTAAATTGTTCTCATATATGTTAAATATAAACTAGTATTTTGGATCTGCTCTGCGTATGAGTACATCTGTATTGACCACCTATCTCCCAGGTTCGAAGGCTCAGTCCAAGGGTCCAGCTAGTCAGTAGAGTATTCCAGAGAGAAGTGATCCATTTAGTGGTGAGCCTTCTTTATTACAGAAGGCCTGTTATTTGAGATTATGTTATTCATTTGGTTTGGTCTACTGGGTGCCTTGTCCTAGTTTTTAGAATATCTTTGAGATGTAGTAGAGATTTCTCAGAATGAGTCAGATCTTATTCAGATGTTTTGAATTGTAGTTTTCTTTCTTATGTCTTGAAACCCAAAGTTAATGTCCATCTTTTTGTATCAGCTTATATTTTTGTATTTTTTTATGATATGAATGTTGTTCATGATTATCAAATCAGATAGAGTAGGACGCTGGACCTTTATGGTTTGAGATGTCCATCACGGCCAGGCCCTAGTTTGGGTCGAGATAGCTACAAAGAAACAAAGGACATAGAATCGCAATAAGCATCCACACAAAAGATATGTTCTTACTTTCAAAGCACCACTGCTAGAGTATATATGTTCTAGAGCTTTTACATTCTCATCCAAGATAATATGCTCTCAAGGATCATGAGGTCCAGCTAGCATTGTATCATAAACAGATGTTGGACATACTCTTTACCCTCCAAGTTCTTGTTGTAGTAGTAGTATGATCCTCTCCGCGTGGGTGCAGATATATCATCCTCTTTAATTTTTCCTCTTATCTTGGTATAAATATGATCATCTAATTGTTTTGTCCCTAGTGAAGTGATCAGACAGTTTATAATTCTTCAGCCAAGAAATTGAGAATAATTGATGAAAGATTTTTCTTTAAACATTCAAATAATATCTAATCATCTTAACTTTGAAAAATAAGTTTTCATACAATGATCCACATTAATCCAACAACAACAACAACATGCCCCTAAGTATTCCCACAAAAGTAGATTTTGGGAGGGTAAAATTTGCGCAATCTGTATCTCTATTTTAAAGGTTGATACAGGTGTACCAAGCTGTCCAACAAGTTCTACAAGTTGTCCAACAAGTTCATGACCATTCACACGTATCCAAGCTCGGGAGTTACAAATACTCCAAGTTATGCTCATGCAAATAACCATGTGTGACTTGGTACTTGAGCCTTCCAATGGATAAAATGTTTTTAAGTGTGAAGAGAAGCCTTTAAGTGTAATAAACTTACACTCCAAGGCCACCCCTTGGCAATGGTAGGATGGTAATTTGTTATCTTCCTTTGTGGACTAATATAAATAGATAGTGTTAGGGTTATTTTTGAGTTAGTTCATTCATATTTTGGAAGACAACAAACACTTTGTAATATTTTGGAACTTCTCTATTCCATTGGAGAAGCCCCAATTCTGAAAACTCACTAGTAGAGTGATACTAGTGTTGTCTCATGGCTAAAAACTAGGGTCTTGAGTTCTTTGAGTTCCTTTTGGTCCAAGTAAGAGTTTGTTATTAATATTCATTAGCCTTAGGGTCCTTCCTCTTGTTAGGTCTCTTAGATCATTGAATATTGTGTGTCAAGTTACTATCCCTCTTGTAATCTTGTTAATCTTGTGTTGTTGGAATCTTGAAGTCTAGTGAATCCGTGTGAGGCTCTTTCGATTCATTAGAATTATTATTGACTTGCTTTTTCTTGTTGTTAATATCATATTCTTATTCTAAAAACTTGACTCTTGAAGACTAGTGAAGCCGTGTGTGGCCTATTTCAATTCACTGGCACTTGTTGTTCATCTTATTTTTCCTGTTGTTGTTTGTTTTTTGTGTTGTGAACTTGTTCTCATATCATTTGGTATCAAATATTGTTATTGATTTCTCTCCAACAAATCAATCTTGGGTTTGGTAGTTGAAAAATACCAAAAAAAATAAGAAATAAAAAGGTTGCTGAAATCTGAAAATTCAAAAAAAAAAAAAGAAATCTGTCCATCTCGTTCTTGGCCGAGAAAATTGTGTTGTGTTGTTGTCTTGGACAAGATTGGTGTTTGTGTTTTTATATATAGATGTTCTTTTGTTTGTATAGTTTGTTTCTTGAGTTTATTTCTTTCTCATCAACACAAAAGGTGTCCAAAGCTAAGTTGAGCTTAATATATTGACATTGCTATTGTGGACATGAAGTGGTAGTATGATGAACTTGAAGTAGGCTGTGTTTGTGTGTTTTTGCTTGACTTTAAAGTGGGCTATTTTTGGTGAATTGTGGTTGTGTTCTTGAATTATTGTTGTGGTGTTCATCTTGATCTTCTCATCATCTCATATCTTGACCACTATAAAGACTAAAATAGATCCAAAAGGGTTGTAAGACAAGGTTGTAAAGTTGTTTATGAAAAGACTTGTCAACATCACTTCCTTGACTTAACAACCACTTTTTTCCTTAAATCAAGGATCCTTGTCTTGTGGAACTAGTAAAGTCAAGCCTCATATTTTTGGGTTGGAAAAAGATGAAAACTTACACGACTTTCCTTTCCTTCCAAAAGCAAAGTCATCCATTACAAAATTGTGAAGACTAAGGCTTCAAGTTGTTGAACAAACTATATGGACCCGTGACCAATTTCATGATGCCACATCACCTTAATCACTATTCACATTATTAATTAAGCTCAATTTGGATATTCTAGTTTCTAATTATTGATTCTTAGTTTCTTCTAATTGACTCGAGAACTAATTAGCAAGCTAAGACATTTCTACTAGGTTGTCAATTAGTCTTTTGAAGCCTTGTATTCGTATCATCATTTGTTTGTGTGCTTTTGTCTTTTGAATACGTTGTAACTCCTTGACTCTAGTCTGATAAGAATTCTTTGAGTTTCAAAAAAGAATCTACTCCGGACAAGAGTATACCGAAACCTTAAGGATTCATGGGTTACTAGTAAATCTACAACACTTGTAGATCTCGAGTGTGATTGATCCGAGAGTGTGTGAGCGAGGAGAGGTTTTAAACTAACTTTTTTTTTCTTGTGTAGGTGATACCTTTACAATAGAGGGAACCACATCTCAAACCATGGAATTTAATGAAATGGAGAATATGAGGGTCACTCTTGAGGCTATGACCCGATCTCTTGAATGGTTGATTACGGAAGTGGGAGCCATAAGGGGAGAAGTGACGACTATTAGTGGGAGTTTAGAACAATTGGAGATTCAAAGGAACTCTCATCCTTCTATTCCTCGACATGTTTTTTCAAGTGGACATGATAGAAATTTGTCCTCCATCGTTACTCCCGAAACATGGCTACAATTGCCAAATCTTTCACTAGCTCCACTAAATGCCACAAGACAAACCACTCATAACCCCCTAAATTGAGACTCCAATAGACAAACCCATTCTTAAACTCTTCAAGTTCCGTAAGAGGTACTCAGACGTCAAATGCCTCCACAAAATTCGAACCCTTCCTTCCAAGCTCAACTAAACCATAGACCACCACCTCCATACAATCCAATCCCTCCAAATCAAGTTTCAAACGTCCAAAACCATACCGTCCACTTTGAGGAATATGGTAGAGATTATTATGAAGGGTATGGAGACTTTGACGATACTTATATAAGGCAATAAGAGATGAAAGAGGGATTGTGGATCTAATAAGATACCGAGGGTATGGAGAAAGGGGAAACCAACACCAAGAGAGAGACGTAGGTATCAATACCATCAAATTGAGCCTACCTATCTTTAAGGGTGGAAGTGACCCTGAGGTGTATCTTGCTTGGGAGTCGGCGTGTGATAAAGTGTTTCAAGTGAATGATATATCGGAGGAGAAAAAGAGTAGTTATGCGATAGCTCACTTTGAAGGATATGCTAACACATGGTAGGAATATGTCAAACAGTTTGGTAATTAGTTGATTGATGGACAACCACCACCATGGTTTTAGTTAAGTTATCTAATGAGGCAACGGTATCTTCCTGAAAGTTATCATCATGAGTTGCTTACTAGGTTGTACTATTTGTGATAGGGGAGTCAAAGTGTGATGGCATATTATGATGAGTTTTAACAACTCATGTTGAAGCTTGATCATCGTGGAGAACAAATTGGCCATGATATCATTTGGTTGAAGTGTGGGTTGAACAAAGTGATCTCCACTCATTTGATGCTTCACATGTTTGATACCGTAGAAGGAATTTTCCAAGTGTTTTTGAGATTGAAAGGGAGCTTAAAGAGAGGTCGTCGTCAAGGCAAAGGGACCATCAACCTTGGGTTGGCTGAGGAGCAAATATATGGTTCAACCATCTTTCGTTTGGCCCAAAAACAAGGACCAACCCACCCTATAAGGCTTCCCAAGCCTAAAATAGTCCACAAATTTCCTCCTCGACAAGAAGCTCACAAGTATCCTAATCCTAAAGAGTTCCAATGTTTCAAGTGCTAAGGTTGGGGACATAAAGCAAATGAATGTCCAAATCGACATATTGTGATCCTAAGGGAATGGATATTGTATTACCTCAGTAACGAAGTGGGTCTTGAAAAAAAAGAATAAGGCTGAGCCTCAATATAGAGAGGAACCCAAAAATGAGCCACATAATGATGATAATGATGATTGTGAGGATGCTTATCCATAAGAAGGGGAGTGCATGGTTCCAAAATTTGTAGTAAGGCGTGCCATGATTAGTAAGGTGACAGATGATCCTAGAAAATGGGAGAATCTATTCGATACTAAATGCCTTGTGAAGGGAAGTGTGAGCACTTTGGTGATAGATAGTGGTAGTTGTGCAAATGTTGTTAGTATTGCTATGGTTAACTTCTTAAAATTGCCAACTACAGTTCATACTAGCCCTTACAAGTTGCAATAATTGAATGAATATGGCAAATTGAAAGTTATAAGGCAATGTGTGATATGGTTTAAGGTAGGAAACTACCACGACGAAGTGCTTTGTGACGTAATACCAATACAAGTGTGTCACTTGTTGTTAGGTAGACCTTAATAATATGATAGGTCTACCAAACATGATGGGAGGTCTAATAAATATGCACTTGAGAAGGATGGACTAAAGTTCACACTTCAGCCACTTTTACTTTCACAAGTGAATGAGTTGCATCAAAGGATGACAGAATTGAAAGAAAAGGGGAAGAAATCAAAAAATGAAGAAAAAACGGGGAACCTGCAATACCCTAAAAAATCCAACTCAATATTAGCTCCATTTTTCAAGATAATACATAGTAAATTATGGTTCCTTGGTATTTTCATTATCAAGGTTGATGTGAATTAAGGTCTCAAATATGTCCAAGCTATTGTGTGAATCAAAACATTCCTTACCGATTGAATTCTTGAGAATGATATTGGTATCATCAACTTCAAATGATCATATATCTCATTATAATATGAATTTTTAATCTCATGAAATACAAAGGGATATAAAATTTAATAATCTTTCCATCGATACCAAATTCTCCTAAAACGGACACCCGGTGAAGAAGTTATGGCTATTTTAAGTTTCTACTGTAAGATGAATACCATTTCAGAGCATGGCGCGTCATGTCGGAGGCCAAAATGGAACTCGTCAATTTCTAGAAAGCCTCTGTGATAGCCCCTCTTCACTCCAAGCTTCAAGGTCACAATAATTGGTATTTTACCAAGCTCCGCGTCACGTCGGGGCCCTAATTAAAGATAAATTTTGCGTAGTTTTCAGTTTTCATTTTAAACTCCTTAAGGGCAACATGGTAACTTCCCAAAACCCTTTATATACTATTTAAACATGTTATTGAAGCCCCAAAGCATCCCTTTTCATGAATTTTATCAAAATTCACTCAAGAACAGTCAAGAACAAATCTAGGGTTTCCATTGGGGTTTCAAGCTTCTAGCAAATTCAATCGTAGATTCCACGAATTCTTAATCTAAGGTATACGTAGTGTTTATATATGGATCCAATCCATTCATATATCTCAATAATCATGTTTTTAAATGTTATTTTGTAAACTTTTTGTGGTGATATAAGCATGTACATGTTGATGATTGTCGTTTAAGTTTCAAAATGATATCTAAAGATATTTTCATGAAATATATGTGGTTGTTAGTTGAAAAACATGAACTTTAGGTGGTTTGATGTGATGTAAGTATGAAATCCACCTATGCTTTAAAGAATTCATGCAAGGTTTTTGATGAAATGCGTAGGATGCTAGAAACCCATAATTACATGATTCCATGATATCTAAATGACAAGTCCATATTAGCTATACACTTCCATATGAATTTCCATGATATTTATGTGTTGTTATTGTTGTGGAATGAAGCATCTATGATAATGAAAATATGAATTATGTACACGAAATGTATCCATGATCTCCCTACCATGTTGACATGTGAATAAATACATGAAGTATACTATCCCCTACTTATAATATTATGAATTGTGAACTCTAATCTTATGATCAAGTCATGTCCTGTGTGCTAGTCTCCTTCTATCGAGTCTTGGGGGTATTCGTAACCAAAAAATATAGCTTTGTTCCTAGAGCCATGTAATGTGCTATAATAAATCTCAGTCAAGCTATACTCTACAAAACTCAGTCAGTCATGTGACTCAGGAAACATCATAAATCTAATGATCTCAGTTAACTCTCAGATAATAGTACTACTCCATTAGTCAACAGATGTCAATTATTTAGTCCATGTATAGCCAGTTGAATCATGGTCAGTCCCTTCAGATGGGAGTAGAAGTTAGCACTGAGTAAACCCAAGGATGGGAACTCACCTTCCAGTTCAGGGTGTGATTCTTAGCAGTCATCCTTGTACTCCAAAACTACATAGCCAGCATAGGTTGAGACATCTTAACCTGTTAGATTAGGGTTGATGAGGTGGCTTAACCTGTCAGTTTAGGGTCCCACCGTTCTCACTTTTAGTACCTTCCAGATAAGGGACACTCACAACTGTCCTTACCAGTGGCGCAGTGTTGACACTCTTCCAGTCGGGGCAGAGATTGGACCCCAGCTTAGCCATAATGTTATACATGGGGCATATCGGTTAAACAACTACCTCCCACATTTTTAGTATCAGTTTTAGTAAAAGAACTCAGACAGTTCTTCAGATATCAGTATACCAGGACTGCTAGATACAATCAAATTCAGTTATAGCACGGGACTCAGAGAGTTCTACCAGATTTAAGACTGTCAAACACAGTCGCTCATGTACCAGAACTACAGTTCCATTCATGCATTAGCATACAGATTCAGCTACTATATAGTCACGATCTCAGTTACTATATATGTATGTTTGTACTCTTACATTCATATCAGTAAGTCAGTTTGCATTATTCATGCTTGTAAATCCATTACATTAGCCTACCTCACTCGTATGCTCAGTACTCCAGTTGTACTAACGCATTTGCGCTATGGCGCTTTCTTTTCATCTTACACCATAGGTCAAGAGCCACAAGTTCCAAACTAGCAGTAGCTTTCTATTCGCAGTGTTGAAGGGAGTCCTCATCCATTCAAGGATAATATGATTTGATTTATTCATTTATTACTTCAGTTTAGTTTTACAAAGTTAGTTGGATACATATTCCTTTAACTCCTTATTCAGACAGTACTTAGAGGCTTTCAGATTTAGTTAGATTGAGCTATCAGATTCATTATTCAGTTGTTTTGGGTATTCATTACCCATGGATGTTACTATATCTCTTCAGTTGAACCTTATGTCCTTCATGTTCAGGTTTTCCACGTATTATATGTATATTATATAGTGTACAGGTATAGATATCAGTCATGGGTTAGATTGTGGTCCCTCGAGGTCATAAGTATCGTGTAGCATTTCGATTTAAAAAATCGAGGCATTACAAACTTGGTATCAGAGCCTAAAGTTCAATAGAGTCCTAGGAATTCTAAAAGCTGCATCTAGTAGAGTCATGTGCATAGGTGTGTTACATGCCACATTTATGTATAATAGGATATAAGATCTTTTAGGAACAGTTTCCCTTCTTTAAGTATTCATGTCGTGCTAGTGAGCATAATCTCAAGTTAAACTCCCAGTCCAATCCGTTCTTCTCTTATTTCAGAATATGAACTTAGCTAGAGTCATGACCCATGCTCAGCAGATAAAGAAGCATAAGGTTACGACTAGAGTGAGGCAGAACAAGAGAGAAAAATTAGGCAGTTTCAATTTTTCTTATCCTAAATCAGAGGGTGGGAACCGTTCACAGTTTCATCCCAAGTCAGCAGCTCCATCTCTTTCCTCCGCTAATGCCCTAGTGCTGAAATTCAGATACGGTAGCAGAGACAAAGCTCCAGGCTCTAAATCTCAGGGTAGTGTTAGCACTGCCTGAACAAATACCCTTTCTCGGGCTTGTGGTAAGAACCACAAGGGTATTTGTAGCACCGGTAGTGATTTTTATTTGGGTTATGGCAAGCCAGGCCACAAGATTAGAGAGTGTCCGCAGTTAGGTCTTCAGGGTCAGCAAACTTGTTCCGCAGCTCAGTCCGATCACCAGAACCAGCAGGGTGCCACTTCTAGTGCTACTAGTGGACAACACCTAAATAGACTATATGCTCTTCAGACTCGGCAGGATCAAGAAAATTCTCCTGATGTCGTTACTGGTATGTTACAAATTTTCCATGTTCATGTTTATGCTTTACTCGACCCAGGTGCATCCTTGTCTTTTGTTACTCCATACATAGCAGGAAATTTCTGAATCAGTCTCGAGATTTTAGCAGAGCCCTTTTCAGTTTCTACCCCAGTGGGCAAAACCATCATAGCCTAATGGGTATATAAGAGCTTCCCAATTATGATATTTCAGAAATCCACGTCTGTAGATTCAGTCGAGTTAGAGATGATGGACTTTGATGTCATTCTCAGCATGGATTAGCTTCATTTATGCTATTCTATAGTCTACTACAAAAATAGAATAGTTCAGTTTCAGTTCCTGAATGAGCCCACCTTAGAGTAGAAGGTAGTGTTTCAGCGTTCAGGGGTCAGCTTGTTTCCTAGCTCCGAGCAAGGAAAATAATTTCTAAGGGGTGTATGTATCATCTCATGCATGTTAAAGATTCCATTTCTAAATCTCCCAGTCTTGAATCAGTCTCAGTGGTTAGTGAATATTCAGATGTCGTTCCCAAAGATCTTCCAGGCATTCTTCTTGAAAGGGAAATAGACTTCGGTATAGACTTTCTCCCAGATACTCAGCCTGTCTCTATCCCGCCATACAGAATGGCACTAGCAGAACTTAAGGAACTGAAAGATCAATTGAAGGATCTCTTATATAAGGGATTCATCAGGCCCAGTGTATCCCCACGACGCAAGAAAGATGGTTCTCTCAGGATGTGTATTGATTAATGTCAGCTCAACAAAGTTATAGTCAAGAATAGGTATCCACTTCCCAGAATAGATGATCTATTCGACCAACTTTAGGGTGCCAGTTATTTCTTCAAGATAGACCTTAGATCAGGCTAACATCATCTTAGATTTAGAGAATGTGACATCCTGAAGACAGTTTTTTGTACTCGGTATGGTCACTTCAAATTTCTAGTTATGTCATTTGGTCTAACCAATGCCTCTGCATCTTTTATGGACTTGATTAACCATCTGTTCAAGTAGAACTTGGACATGTTCATCATAGTCTTTATAGATGCTATTCTGGTCTATTCTTTCACTAATCGTGATCATTCAGACCATCTCAGAATTGTTCTTTAGACCCTTAGAAATTATAATTTATTTGCCAAGTTCAGTAAGTGCGAGTTTTGGCTAAGATCAGTAGAATTCCTTGGCCATGTTATTTCCTACGAGGGCATTAGAGTAGATCCTCAGAAAACTGAAAAGGTAAAAAACTGGCCCATACCCGTATCTCCAACAGATATCAAGAGCTTCTTGGGTTTGGCTGGCTATTACAGACAGTTTGTTAAGGGATTTTCTTCTATTGCGTCTCCTATATCCAGATTGACTTAGAAAAAGGTCAAGTTTCAATGGTCAGATTTATGCTAGAAGAGTTTTCAGGAATAGAAGACTCGACTAACTATAGCTCTAGTTATAGCTCTTCGAGATAGTTCAAATGGGTTTGTAGTATATTGTGATACATCTAGAGTGGGTTTAGGTTATGTCCTCACACAGCATGGTAAGGTCATATCCTACGTCTCCAGATAATTAAAGCCCCATAAGAAGAATTATTCTACTCATGATCTTGAGTTAGCAGCCGTAGTTTTTTCCTTGAAAATTTGGAGGCATTATCTTTACGGAGTTCATGTAGAAGTCTTCACAGATCATAAGAGTATCTAGTATGTCTTTTCTCAAAAAGATCTCAATCTTCATCAGAGAAGGTGGTTAGAGCTCTTGAAGGACTATGAAATGAGTGTCCTTTATCATCCGGGCAAGGCCAACGTTGTGGCCGATGCTCTTATTAGACTATCCATGGGCATTATTTCTCACGTTAAGGATAGCATGAAAAAGATAGCTTAGGAAATCCATCAGCTTGCCAGACTAGGCGTTCTCTTAGTTGACTCTTCAGAGAGTGGTGTATGTGTTCAGAGTAGTTCAGAGTCATCTCTAGTTTCCAAGGTGAAAGAAAAGCAAGACATAGATCCTAGCCTTGTCAAGAAAAAAGAGTTAGTTCAAAATTAGAAAGTTCAGGTTTTCTCCCAAGGGGGAGATGGTGCTCTTCATTGTCAGGGTCGTTTGTGCGTTTCGGGCGTAGATGACTTGAAGTAATAAATTCTTGCAGAAGTGCATGGTGCGTGACACATCATTCATCCAGGGGCCACTAAGATGTACCATGATTTGCGAGAAATCTATTAGTGGAGTGGGATGAAAAGTGATGTTGCAGAGTTTGTGGCTAAGTGCTCAACATGTTATCAGGTTAAGATAGAGCATCAGAAACCTAGTGGTTCCATGCAGGAGTTCACCATTCCTACTTGGAAGTGGGAAGAAGTGAACATGGACTTTGTGATGGGTTTTCCTAGAACTCGCCATCACCATGATTCATTTTGGGTCATTGTAGATAGAATGACCAAAGCCCATTTCCTTCCATTTCATACCTCCTATTCAGTCGAGGATTACACCAAACTCTACATCAAGGAGTTGGTCAGATTACACGGTGTTCCCTCATCTATTATCTCAGATAGAGGTACCCAATTCACCTCTCACTTCTAAAATGTATTCATAAAGGGTCTCGGTACCCAAGTTCATATTAGTACAGCATTTCATCCTCAGACATATGGTCAAGCAGAAAGGACCATTCAGACTCTTGAAGATATGCTAAGGGTGTGTGTAATTGATTTTAAGGAAAGTTGTGATGAACACTTGGCCTTGATTGAGTTTGCATACAACAATAACTATCATTTCAGTATTCAGATGGCTCCATTCGAAGCTCTCTATGGTAGGAGATGTAGATCTCCGATTGGTGGTTTCGAAGTTTATGAGGCCTCAGTCATAGGTCCTAACTTAGTATTCGATGCCTTAGAGAAAGTTCAGTTGATCAGAGAGAGACTTCAGCCTGGTCAGAGTAGATAGAAGTCTTATGCAGATGTTTGTAGGAAGTATCTCGAGTTTGAGGTCAATGACTATGTCTATCTTAAGATCACTCCTATGAAGGGACTGAAGAGGTTTGGTAAGAAGGGAAAACTTAGTCCCCAATATGTCGGTATCTTCAGGATTCTCTGTCGCTTCGGCAAGGTAGCTTATGAGCTAGAATTGCCTTCAGATATAGACTTAGTTCATCCAGTCTTCCATGTCTCTTTTCTCAAGAAGTGCATAGGTGACCCAGCAGTTGTAGTCCCTGTTCAGAGCATTGACATTCAGAACAGCCTCTCTTATGAAGAGATTCTAGTCAAAATGTTAGACTATTAGACTCGTCGATTGAGGAACAAAGAATTCCCTCTAGTTATGGTTCTTTAGCGAAATAAGTCTCATGAGGGAGCTACTTAGGAAATAGAAATAGATATGCGTACCAAGTATACTCACCTCTTCCACGCAAATTCCCTCCAGTTAAGGTTCTCCTTAAGCTTATTCAGTTTCATGTTTATGTCCCCAATTTAAACTTGGTATCTATTATCATTGCATACTTAGTCACGCATTAATGTATCAGTTCAATTATAAGGTCATGCATCAGATATGCATTCTCATCTTGAGAAGCTCATTTTATCAGATTGCTCAGTTACGCATCCATGTACCAGTTATCCATGCATCAGATATGCATGAGTTAAATATGTTTAGCACATCAGTCATGAGATCATGTTTCAATCCTTCATTTTAAGTTCATGTTCGTCCTGTCTTATTCTTCCCTCTCAGTTAAGTCTCATTCGATGACGAATGTTCCCATGGGGGAGATATTATAATACCCCAAAAAATACAAATCAATATTAGCTCCATGTTTCAAGATCATGCATAGTAAATCATGGTTCCTTGGTAGTTTCATGATCAAGGTTGATGTGAATTAAGGTCTCGAATATGTCCTAACTATTCTGCGAATCAAAACATTCCTTACAGATTGAATTCTTGAGAAGGATATTGGTATTATCAACTTCAAACGATCATATCTCTTATTATACTATGAATTTTTGATCCCATTACATACCAAGGGATATAGAATTTAATAATCTTTCCGTCGATACCAAATTCACCTAAAACGGACACCCGATGAAGAAGTTATGGCTATTTTAAGTTTCTGATGTAAGACTAATCCTATTTCACTGCATGGTACGTCACGCCAGAGGACAAAATGGAACTCATCAATTTACATAAAGCATCCTCAATAGCCCCTTCACTCCAAGCTTCCAGGTCGCAATTATTGGTATTTTACCAAGCTCCGCATCGCGCCGGTGCCCTAAATTGGGATAAATTTTGCATAGTTTTTAGTTTTCATTTTAAACTCCTCAAGGGAAATATGGTAACTTCCCAAAACCCTATATATACTATTTAAACATGGGATTGAATCCCCAAAGCATCCTTTTTCATTAATTTTATCAAAATTCACTCAAGAACAGTCGAACAAGTCTAGGGTTTTCATTGGGGTTTCAAGCTTCTAGCAAATTCAACCGTAGATTCCACGAATTCTTAATCTAAGGTATGCGTAGTGTTCATATATGGATCCAATCCATTCATAGAGCTCAAGAACCATGTTTTTAAATGTTATTTTGTAAACTTTTTGTGGTGATATAAGCATGTACATGTTGATGATTGTTGTTTAAGTTTCAAAATGATATCTAAAGATATTTTCATGAAATATATGTGGTTGTTAGTTGAAAAACATGAACTTTAGGTGGTTTGATGTGATGCAAGTATGAAATCCACCTATGCTTTAAAGAATGCATGCAAGGTGTTTGATGAAATGCCTAGGATGCTAGAAACCCATAATTACATGATTCCATGATATCTAAATGACAAGTCCATATTAGCTATACACTTCTATATGAATTTTCATGCTATTTATGTATTGTTGTTGTTGTGGAATGAAGCATGTGTGATAATGAAAATATGAATTATATACACGAAATGTATCCATGATCTCTCTACCATGTTGACATGTGAATAAATACATGAAGTATACTATCCCCTACTTATAATATTGTGAATTGTGAACTCTAATCTTATGATCAAGTCATATCATGTGTGCTAGTTTCCTTCTATCGAGTCCTGGGGTTATTCATACCCGAATAATATAGTTGTGTGCCTAGAGCCATGTTATTTACCACGATAAATATTAGTCAAGCGATACTCTATAGAACTTAGTCAGTCATATGACTCAGGAAACATCAGAAATCTCTTGATCTCACTTAACTCTCAGATAATAGTACTACTCCATCAGTCAATGGATGTCAGTTATTCAGTCCATGTATAGCCAGTTGAATCATGTTCAGTCCCTTCAGATGGGAGTAGAAGTTAGCACCGAGTGAACCCAAGAATGGGAACTCACTTGCCAGTTCAGGGTGTGATTCTTAGCAGTCATCCTTGTGTTCCAGAACTACATAGCTAGTGTAGGTTGAGACATCTTAACCTATCATATTAGGGTTGATGAGGTGGCTTAACCTGTCAGTTTAGGGTCCCACCATTCTCACTTTGAGTACCTGCTAGATAAGGGTCACTCATAACTGGCCTTACTAGTGGTGCGGTATTGACACCCCTCTATTTTGGGCAGAGATTGGACCCCATCTTGGCTGTAATGGTATATATAGGGCATGTCGATTAAACAACTACCTCCCACAGTTTTAGTATCAGTCTCAGTAAAAGAACTCATACAGTTCTTCAGATATCAGTATACCAGGACTGTTAGATACAGTTAAATTTAGTTTTAGCATGGGACTTAAAGAGTTCTACCAGATTCAAGACTGTCATACACAGTTGCTCATGTATCAGAACTACAGTTCAAGTCATGTATTAGTGTATAGATTTAGCTACCACGTACTCACGATATCAGTTACTATGTATGTATGTTTGTACTCTTACGTTCATATCATTCAGTCAATTAGGATTATTAATGCATGTAAACTCTTTGCATTAGCCTACCTCACTCGTATTCTCAGTACTCCAGTTATACTGATGCATTTTTGCTATGGTGCTTTCTTTTCATGTTACACCATAGGTCCAAAGCCACGAGTTCCAAACCAGAAGTAGCTTTCCAGTCACTGTGTTTCATGGAGTCCTCATCCATTCGAGGATAACAAGATTAGATTTATTCATTTATTAGTTCATCTTAGTTTTACGAATTTAGTTGGATACTTATTCCTTTAACTCCTTATTTAGACAGTACTTAGAGGCTTTCAGATTTAGTCATATTGAGCTATCAGATTCAGTATTAAGTTTTTTTGGGTATTCATTACCCCAAGGATGTTACTATATCTCTTCAGTTAAACCTTATGTCCTACATGTTCAGGTTTTCTGCGTATTATATGCATATTATACAGTGTACATGTACAGATATCAGTCATGGGTTAGCTTGTGGTCCCTCAGGGTCATGAGCATCGTGTAGCATTTTGATTCAAAAAATCGGGGCATTACAGAACCCGTAGGTAGGGTAGTGGGGATATCCGGGGCTGGCTCAATATCAGTGAAAATAAAACATGGTGATGTTTGTTAGAAAGAAGGATCTCTTTATGGATCATGATGAGAACACCCTCATGCTTCTTTTGGCACATTGTTTTAACACTAACCCCACTAATTATTCTATTTCTTCTTTGATTTCTTGTGTGTTACAGGATTATGAAGATGTTTTTCCCAAATAACTTAAACAAGGTATGCCCCCGCTTTGGGGAATTGAGCACCAAATATATTTTATACCGGGATCACAATTGCCTAATAAATTGGCTTATAGGAGGAACCCAACGAATACCAAGGAATTGCAACACCAAGTTGAGGAACTCCTCAACAAAGGCTATATCAAGGAGAGTATGAGCCCTTGCGGTTCCCGGTGCTACTAGTTCCCAAGAAAGACGAGACTTGGTGTATATGCATTGATTGCTGAGCCATCAATAAGATAAGGGTAAAATATAGTCACCCTATTCCTAGGATAGATGATATGCTTGATGAATTGAGTGGTTCATGTTTTTTTTCTAAAATTGATTTGAGGAGTGGCTGTCACCAAATCTGTAGGCAATCGGGTGATGAATGAAAAGCCGCCTTCAAGACCAAATTTGATCTCTATGAATGGATGTGTAAGCCATTCGGCCTAATAAATGGCATGTAAAAATGTAAAATATTTACAATGTATGTTTTTGTCTACATTGATGATGTGTTGGTGTATAGTAGGTACTTAGATGAGCGCGTAAAACATTTACAATGTATGTTTGATGACCTCCAAAAAGAGAAGTTATATGCTAATTTAGAAAAGTGTTCTTTTGGTGTCAAAGAAGTTGTATTTCTTCATTTTGTGGTGAGCTCAAGAGGGGTCGAAGTTGATGAATCTAAGATTGACGCTATCAAAAATTGGACAACTTCCAAAACCATAGGTGGAGTGAGAATCTTCCATGGGTTGGATAGTTTTTATAGATGTTTTGTTAAAGGATTTAGCACCATTTCCGCCCCCTTGACCGAAGTGATTAAAAAGGATCGGCCTTTTAAGAGGGGAGATGAACAAGCTAAGGCCTTCAAGGACTTGAAAGCTATGCTCATCTCAGTCCTTTTGTTATAATTGCCAAATTATGACAAGACTTTTGAGGTTGAATGTGATGCTAGCAAAGTTGGTATAGGCGCATTTTTAATGCAAGAATTGAAGCCTATTGCCTACTTTAGCAAAAATCTTAAAGGAGAAACTCTAAACTACTCTACGTATGATTTAGAGTTTTATTCCTTAATTAGAGCCTTGTCCACTTGGTAACATTATTTATGACCTAAAGAATTTGTGATCCGAACGGACCATGAGTCCTTAAAGCATCTTCGAGTACAAGATAAGCTTAACAAACGGTATGCCAAGTGGATTGAGTTTCTTGAAACTTTCACTTATGTTATTCATTACAAAAAGGGTAAGGACAATGTGGTTGCCGATGCTTTGTCTCAAAAACACGTTCTTGTGTCTACTTCATCTTCAAAATTGATGGGTTTTGAGATCTTAAAGGAATTGTATCCCGAGGACCCTTACTTTTCTCCTATCTATAGGGAATGCGAAGAATGGGGTAGGGACAAGTGGGATTCAATTAAGGGTTCAAATCCTTATTCCAAGTTTGACGGTTACTTGTTTAAAGATAGGCGATTGTGTGTACCCTCTAGCTCTTGGAGAGATTTATTTGTGAGAGAAGCACACAATGTCGGTCTAATGGGCCACTTTGGGGTCGAAAAGACCCTTGGAATATTGGAGGAGCAATTCTATTGGCAAAAAATGCACAAGGATGTATCTAGGATTTGCGGCTAATGTGTAAATTGCAAAGGAACCAAATCTTGGCTCCAACCTCATGGGTTGTACACCCCTCTACCCACCCCTTTACATCCTTGGCTTGACATATCTATGGATTTTGTGTTAGGATTTCCAAGGACTATAAGAGGTCAGGATAGTATCTTTGTTATGGTTGATCGGTTTTCTAAGATGGCACACTTTATCCCATGCTCTAAATGTGATGATACACCTAGTGTGGCCTCTTTGTTTATTGATAATGTTGTCAAGTTGCATGGTGTTTTAAGGACCATTGTGAGTGATAGGGACTCTAAGTTCCTAAGTCACTTTTGGAAGTCCATGTGGGGTAGTCTTGGTACCAAGTTGTTGTTCTCTACTTTTTGCCACCCACAAACCAATGGCTAAACGGAAGTAGTAAATAGAACTTTAGGTGTTGTGCTACATTCCATGATTAAGTGAAAATTGAATTCTTGGGAGGAACACCTACCATTAATTGAGTTTTCCTATAATCGTGTCATACACTCAAGTACGGTAATGACTCCCTTTGAGTGTGTATACGGCCTCAACCCCCTTACCCTTTTGGATTTAACTCCTTTGCCAAATGATCTTATGATTAGCCTAGATGGAATAAAGCGATCATATTTTATGAAAAAGTTGCATGAGAAGGTGCAGCTTTGACTTGAGAAGAAAAAACAAGAGATTACAAAGTGGCCAAACAAAGAAATAAAGAAACTCATTCTTGAATCGGGAGATTAGGTGTGGGTGTACCTTAGGAAGGATCGATTTCCACCTCAAAAGAAGATCAAATTGATTCCAAGGGGTGATGTTCCATTCCAAGTACTTGAAAGAATCAATGATAATGCCTACAAGATTAACCTTCCCTCGGAATACCAAGTGCACAACACTTTCAATGTGTGTGATCTTTCTCTAATGGATGTTGTTGAGGATGACCAAATGTAAAATTTGAGGTCAAATTCCTCTCAAGATAGAGAGAATGATACTGGTGTACCAAGCTATCCAACAAGTTCTACAAGCATTCCAGCAAGTTCACGACCATTTACACGTAGCCAAGCTCGGGAGTTACAAAAACTCCAACTTATGTTCATGCAAATGGCCATGTGTGAGTTGGTACTTAATCTTTCCAACGGATTAAATATTTTTAAGTGTGAAAAGGAGCCTTGAAGTGTAATAAACTTAAACTCCAAGGCCACCCCTTGGCAAGGGTAAGATGGTCATTTGTATCTCTCTTTGTGGACTAATATAAATAGATAGTGTTAAGGTTATTTTTGAGTTAGTTCATTCATATTTTGGAAGACAACAAACACTTTGTAATATTTTGGAACTTCTCTTTTTCATTGGAGAAGCCCCAATTGTGAAAACTCACTAGTAGAGTGATACTAGTGTTGTCTCTTGGCTAGAATCTAGGGTCTTAGGGTTTTTGAGTTCCTCTTGGTCTAAGTAAAAGCTTGGAATTAATATTCATTAATCTTAGGGTCCTTTCTCTTGTTAGGGTTCTTAGATCATTGAATATTGTGTGTCAAGTTACTATCCCTCTTGTAATCTTGTTAATCTTGTGTTGTTGGAATCTTGAAGTCTAGTAAAGCCATGTGAGGCTCTTTTGATTAAATAGAATTATTATTAACTTGCTTGTTCTTGTTGTTAATATCATCTTCTTATTCTAAAAACATGACTCTTGAAGACTAGTGAAGCCGTGTGTGGCCTATTTCGATTCACTGGCACTTGTTATTCATATTGTTGTTCTTGTTGTTGTTTGTTTCTTGTGTTGTGAACTTGGTCTCATATCAGAGGTGAGGTGGAGAGTTTATTTCCTATAAAACCCTGGCTCAGATGATCTACATTGATCTGTCATAGAAATATACTATATGTTATTCTTTCGTGCACAATTATTTAACTAAAGCTTTGTTTTAATAATACTAATACTATTTTACAAAATCATGTATAACGTAGTTGAGCATGCGTGTGCAACGCACGTGTCGAGTAACTGGTATCCAAAGAAGTGCAAAGCATTTAGTCCTATGAATTTGAAATACCAACACTAAGTCCGTCCATCCAAAGATATTTTAGTATATGGGAAGTGGAACTAAATTCCAATATGAAAAAATATTATGAATAATCAATCAAACAATAATTCAAAAAATAAAGTCAGAGAACGGTGTCAGCTACCATTCTGGCAGTTATTAACTAACAAAGTATACCTATACGAAATGAGTAACCAGTGTTTGGGAATGCACTCACATCATCGCATAATGCGATGATGCAAAGCAATGTAAGCCCTTCTTATTTTGTTTGGCTGATGCGAACCAACCTTACAGAAGCGGGCTGATCACATGGTTATGCAACATGCAAGCCAATGCAAGTGCATCATGTTTATTTTATTTTTAGGGTCAATTTTTAATAAAAAAGAGTTATTTCATGTTGATTTTATATTTAGGGTCAATTTTATATTGTATTAAAAAAGAGTCTACTACTGCGACTACCACTGTTGCAATTTTCTATAATTAACTTTGAAGTCCACTATTGTGACTTCCTCTTCTTCACTGTGATTACCACTGCTTGCGACTTCTTTTTCTTCACTACTTTAGAAGAACAAGAATTAAATGTTGAAACATTATTAATTTAGATTTGGTATTTCTTCTTTTTCCTAGTTTGTGTTACTATTTTGTTGAAGGATTTTATAATTATTGCTTGTGTTGTTGCAACAGGTATTTCGGTGATCAAACCTTTTATTCTGGTATTTAATTTAAACTTTGCTTGTATATATTATTTTTATTGTTGATTATATGGTTGTTTTGCCCTTTTCAGCTCTGTCTTACTGTTTCGATGCTCTATTAGTCTTTTTTTCTTTCAAATTACGCTTCATTAAATGATGCGCTCCCATCTCTTCATGCTTCGCATAATGCGTGATATGGAACTTTATCGCTTTTATCCGCAACACGCTTCCCTGAACAATTTGATTAACTTTAAAATTGATCTAAAGTCATATTGAAATATATAGAACCTATGTTTCACAAGCATCTCAATACCATGAGCTAAAATTAAAATACTCAAGAGCATTCTAATATAGACATTTCATGAACAAAAGTAATACTTCAGGGGCAATGTTTTTTTACTTCTTTTCTAATAAAGTAATAATTCAGTGGCAATTTTGCCTTGCCTCAAACAATGTCAAGGGACTTTGCTTCATTGAGTAACTGTAAAATATAGTTATTTATTTATTTAATTTAATACAATTTGAAAAACAAGGGTTAATATAATAAATTCATTAAGAAGGAAAAAAGTGTACTTGTATAAAAGAAGTATTCCAAAAGTTGAAAACCTAACAAAATGACATGATTTTCTACGGACGGCACCAACCTTGTATACAACTAGGAACCTCATGGTTCATGGGTGCACCAAAGGAAATGAGGGAAAAGTGACTAGTTCTTTTTTTATTACCCTAAGCACACCTCAACTAATTTCACGGGATACCTACCACCTCCACCAGCAACAGGTTAACTCGGTCCACAAGCCTAGAACAAAGGGAAAGAATCACCCAGTATTTGTCTCTATTTGGAACTGTTTGTCTGTACTAGGAACTGAACCTGACACTCATGGTACCCAACCCAACTTCATTGAAACACTAAGGGTGTGTTTGGTATGATGGAAAATATTTTTCATCGAAAATGTTTTCCTAGAAAATGTTTTCATAGAAAATAAGTTGGTGTTTTACTTATTTTCTTATGTTTGATTGCTGAGTAGAAAATATTTTCCAAAAAATATTTTATGTTGTTTGGTTGGTGAATAGAAAATATTTTTTTTTTACCTAAATTTTAACTTTACATGAGCTTGTGCCCCTCTAATTAAAAGTATAATATATTTTCTAAAACATAATATTTAACTACACATTTTTAATCATTCGGTCAGTTTGTATGAGATGTGACATCAACATCTGTACATTCATCTGACCAAATTTAGAAAATAATATAATTTTTTATTAATTATTATTAAATAAATTTATAGTTACATATTTGTTATTTTTTATTTATTAAAAAGTAACTTGGGCCTTTGGGCTGTAGGTGACAAAAGAGTTTTAAAATGAGGTGTAGGTGACACAAGTCTTAATAATTGAATGGAGGTGATAATTATTTCATTATCAATTAAGAAAGTTTGGTAAGTTTGAGAATAGCCCTCATGTTTTTAAATTTACACTTTGATCTAAATGTTTACTTAATATAGCGACAAACGGAGGGAAAAAAATATGTCTTTCTTTCTCTTCTCATCCATTATTGTTTTCTCGCTCTTAGCGATTTTTATTGTTCATTGTTACTTCAGATTTATTCATCATCTTTTGCTTTATTATCATCATCTTCTACTTTATTATCATCTTCATCTTCTTCTTGTTTAAAATTGTTGTTGTTGTTGTTACCGCTACTGTTGCCATCTGGGTAACTGCTATTGTGTTGTTTTTCCAACAATGGATAAAACCCGATCATGAATACAACATAAAAGCCATCTGTTTAAACAGATCAATTATCTGTAGCGACAGATGAGACATCTGTTTCAATGAAAGACTGATATGTTAGATTCTTATTTATGGTTCTATAGGCCATAACATGAATCGAACTGATGGGTCACCTATTGTAACAGATGATTTATCTATTTAAACAGATTAGTTATCTGTTGCAATGTGATAAATATCTATTCCAACAAATTATTAACCTGTTACAGCGGAACCTGAACTTAATTTCAACAAACGTGTTGTCTGTTACAACAAGATAAATATCTGTTGCGACAGATTATTAACCTGTCGTGACAGAACCTGAACTCGATTCCAACAGACGGTAAATATCTTTTGCAACATATTAGTAACCTATTGCGATAGAACCTGACCTCGATTCCAACAGATCATCATTTGTTGCAACAGGTAAGTCATATGTCGCAATACATTAATTATATGTTGCAATATCTCACTCATTAGTTGGAATCAACTTCAAAGGTGCCTCAGTACAGTAACATCAATCCAAATAGATATATAGTCTATTGCAACATATGATTCACCTATTACAACAGATGACTCTTCTGTTGAAATCAGCTTTAGGAGAGTAACATGAATCCCAATAGGTAAGTAATCCATTATGACTGATTACACATCTGTTGGGATTTATTTACGGCACTATGAAATCACTATTAACTTTTTTTAACAAATGACTATATTTAGGTACCACTAATGGAGGGATCAATAACAATAGGGGTGGATTGTCATGGTCAATGGATCGAGAAGAGCAATCGATATTTATGGCATTGGAACGAGGGTGAAATGCTAGAGACAATAACTATGACACTCCAAAGTGATATTTTGAATAATGATTTTGTGAACTTAATCATCAGTTATTATGGACTGAATTTTCAATCAGAAGAACTCGTTGTCAGCTACATGCACAACACTTTTCAAAATAAGAGAGTACTACTTATCAAGATAACCGATCAAGTTCGGTTGCGTGCTTATCTTAATGATTCATCTAGGCTTGTGTTAAGGGTGTACGTGGTTTAAAAGAAGAGAGAGAATGAGAAATAAAATGTAGAAGAAGATGAAAAATAAGATATCTTTAATGATCTAGACATGAATATTCCAGATGATGTCAAACACCTACACCCATTGATGCGACTAATACGATGGGTAGTTCTTCTCAATCGACACATTCTGAAAATCTTCAAGATGACGGGACCGGATTTTTAATTGAAATGTCATTCAAGGACAAGAATGAACTATCTACCACTTTTTTTATTTGTTTATTGAAAAAAGATTTTAGAATAAAGAAGGTAATTAATTCCAGTAGTGTCTTTTGCTTCAAATGTGCTAATTCGACTGCAGGTGGTAGTTGAGAGCGGTGAAGTATGCAAGTTCTAATAGATTCTTCATTCATAAACATAAAAAGCATCATACATATGGTTCAAAGCACATCTCGGGCCAAAATCCTCATACCACCACACAGGTCCTCGGTGAAAATTTCAAGAGTAGTTTCCCGATGGCAAAGACCCTTCAACAAGAGTTATAGCCAATCAAATCCTTACGGAATTGGGTATCCTGGTCAGTTATTGAAAGATATATATGGCCATGGGGATTGCCAAGGAATGGTTAAGGGGACACAAAAGCATGGGTATGAAGTCCTAGATGCCTACCATTACATGATTGAGTCCACAAATCCTGAAAGTAAGACGGCATTGCATCTTGATGAAATTGGAAGGTTAAAGTACGTTTTTGTATTTTATGGTGCTTGGATTAAAGGTTTTTGACATTTGAGAAAAGGCATAGTCATCGATGGTACCTTCTTGAGGAGCACGTATAATGGAGTTCTTGTAACACCCTGTATTTTCCTAGCACAATTTAAGTCCCAATACATGAGTATTAATATATAAAATTTTTGAAACACTCAGTATATTTTAGTTTAGAGCATGTCATTGCATAGGAAATTGAATTATCTTTCCAATCGTATAAAATTCATCTAAATCCGATAATCAAGTAAGAAGTTATGGCAATTTAAAGTTTCAGTCGTTAAACCCCATCATTTTAATCTTTAGCGCATCGAGGAGCCAGTTTAAATAGAAATTGTCAATTTCCAGTGTGACTCCGCGATCATGGCACATCACAGAGTAGGCCAATTTCCTGATTGGAAATTTTTAGTCGGCCTCTGCGATATTGGCACGTCGCGGAGGTAGCCAAATTGGCATTTCAAAGGCTTACCGCGATATATCCACATCGCGGTATTTTTCCAGGTCCCAATTGTCCCTTTTCCAGTAGCTTGGCACGATAGTGGAGTACCGCACTAACGCCAAAAATTGGGACAATCAGTTTCCAGCTTGCGTTTTTAAATTCGTTTAAGGGTATTTGGGTCTTTTTCCACGACCCTAATCAACCTAAAACACAAAATACAGTCCCAATTGACCTAAATAATCATTTATTATTCAATTTCTCTCAAATTAAAGATCCCATTTTTCAAGAAAAAGAAACCCTAGCTCTCAAATTTAAGGCCAATCCACAAGAACTCACCAAGAACTTCAAGAAATCCATCAATTAAGGTATGTTAGATGTTCATCCATGGATCCATTTCATCCATGGAGTCCAAGTAACCCTTTTAACTTATAAAAGTGTGATGTTTTCAAGTTATTTGATTTTAAATTATGATTTCATCCATAAATCTCCATGTACTATTGATTTTATACCATGTTACCATGAAATTATTGGTATCATTCAATCCTCTATGTTTTAATATTATTATTTATTGAATTAAATCATGATTTAATACAATTATGTAAAATTTATGATATTTCTATAAGTCCATTACCTTCATGTGATTGTTTTAAACCATGTACTACAAGTGTTTAATAAAATGCCTACAAGAGTGATTGATTTAACAAAAGCTTTCATGTTTTATCCCCCAAGCTTTAGTGTCATTTTACCATTGTTGTTTTTGAGTCCTAGGGTTATTGAATACTCGAAAACCATAGCTATTTACTTAGTCTAGTACCAGTACAATATAGAAAATTTTTCAGAACATACTATGAGCATTATCAGAATAGTCAGTTATCAGTCAGTTAAACTCAAAACGGTCTAGTATTTTAGTGTCTTTCAGTTGGGAGTAGGATTTAGCACCGATCGAGTATAGGGGTGGTGGCTTCCCCGTCAGATAGTTAGAGTCATTAGTAGCAGTCCCTATACACCAGAACTATGTAACCAGCATAGGATATGCGAAGTCACCCGTGAGGTTAGGCTTGGCTATCTCATAGGGGTCACTCATCAGTGCAAGCTTGACACCCTTAATCATTTGGACATTATATCATTTTAGTGGATCCATACATCCAGTGTTAATACCTATGGCACGGTATTGATACCCTTCCAACTGGGGTTACAGGTTAGACCCCGATTAACTCTAATTGGGGCATATCGGTTAGATGATACCTCCCACAGTCTCAAATACATCTCAGTTATAGTCCCAATTCAGTTATTTATTCTTAGTGTTGTTTGATCAAAGCAAACAGATTTCAGTTATTTCAGTACTTAAGTTTACAGATTTTAGTCAGTTCATGTTATATTCTTGGTCATGCATCCTTAGTATCTACAGATTTTCACGTATCTTCAGTATTTATAGATTTTTATGCATACTCAGTATTTATGGATTCTCCATATTTTCAATATCTATAAATTCCATGTTCTCCATTCAGTACTCCATGCTTTACATTTATATTCAATTAATTATTAGTTCTGTTCATGAAACCATGCATATCAGCCTACCTTATTTAGCATATCAGTGCATTCAAAGTACTGATCGCATACTTTTTCTTTTATGCTATGATGTATTATATCATAGGTGTTGATGTTCAGTTCTCGACTAGAAATTAAACCTATCATATCCTCAGTAGTAGTAGGGGTGAGTCCTCATACTTCAGGGACAGGCTTACTTTACTTCATGTCTTAGTTTAGTAGTTAGTTAGAGTTAGTTGGGGCCTGTCCCATCAACTCCCAGTCATTCAGTTTTAGAGGCTTTTCAAACATTAGAGTCCGTTATTCAGTATTCATATTCTCAGTTGACTTATCAGTTTATCAGTATTTTGTTAGATTTAGACAGTTTTTTTCTAGATTCATATTTCAATATTGATTCAATAATAAAACTTTATGGCAATATCAGTTGTTTTTCTACAATTATGATATTATTATTCAGTGCTCATAGTAGGTACTAGCTCATGGGTTAGCTTGTGGTCCCTCAGGACTTAAAGAACCATGTGTCGCCCAGGGTGTACTCTCGGGGAATTATAATTCTGCTAGCAGCAGTGGCGTAGGATGCGGACTATCACATCTTTCCTGTCACTTTTTGTGTAGCGGACAGGGAATGCGATGCCTCTTATGGATTTTTTTTTTTTTGAAAAACTATCAAAGATTTGTATTTTGTATTAGATAGGTATACAAGTATTCAAAAGATGAGGTTCACGTTTCTTCACTTCAGCTTACTTTGGTTGTTACATCAGGAATCTTGGAGAGAACATTCGAACCAACTATCATAATGAAAGGGTCATGACCCTTTTTTATAAAGAAGCTAAAGCATATAATAGAGAGAAATTTTTAGACCATTTCAATCAAATAACATATGTGAATCCCAAGGTAATAGAACTTCTCATACGTGTCAATTTTGAGAGATGGACCCGGGCATTCTGTCCGGTGGATAGGTATCTTAACAATTTAATGGCATATTTGAGTTACAAGTTTAGTATGAGGCCGTACAAAGTGATTCTTTTGTATAGGTACAATATTATGACATCAAACATAGCTGAATCGGTAAATTCATTGTTTGGTGATGAACGAGAATTTTCCATCAAGGCTATGTTTGAAAAACTAAATAAGAAGTATGGCTAATTTTTTAACGAAAGGCGTGTGCAGTTCAAGTGCCCAAAAAAAAGAATCCAATTTGTTCTCGAAATTGAAAAAATAATATCAATGAATGTCAGTTTGGGGAATAGGTTATTAGCTCATAAAATAGCATATTTAAAATACAGTATCACCGGTCGTGGTAATGTTGTCATGGTTGATCTTCAAACAGGATCTTGTACGTGCAGAGTTTTTAAGTTGGACAAAATACCCTGTCCATATGCTATGGAAGCACTTTGAGCTTAATACGATTATAAATATGGAGCTGAATTTTATGAGCACTCCTCTTAATATTATTTGGTGAAAAATATGAAATAGCATATAGTGGGCATATTACTCCAATGCCTCTCGAAGAATCTTGGGTTGTTCCTGCAGAGCTTATTGGGAAATTAATATCTCCTCTATATATTGACCCAAGCACTATCAAACTAGAAACAAATACATACAAGAGAGGGTGTGGAGTTGGAGAATTATTTTTATCAAGAAGAAACAAGTGCTCCGTATGTAAGCGCACTGGCCATAAAAGAACTACATGCCCGATCGTAATCCGCCATAATCGTTGTAATTGTAAAAACTTTTGTCGTTGTTTGTGGTGTAATTTTATATATTTGAATCATTGTTGTGAACGTAATGTTATCATTTATTATATATAAAATATCTTTTTTAATAACTTGTGCATCAATAAAAAAAAAGGCAAAACATGAACTAAATAATACAGCAAACCACAAGTATTTTCAACAGATTACCCATCTGTGACAACAGATGGACATTAGTTTGAAGAACACAACACAGTTCCATCAAACTGAAATATTTTCCTCCAACAGATGATAAATCTATTGCAACAGATGGATAATTTGTTGACTGAGACCCAACCGATGACCAATCTGTTCCAACACATTGTCCATCTATTAAAAGAACTCAAAAGCCAAAATTTCTACTGCTACTGGATTCAAAATTGTTCCTTACCTCCATCCGTCGACATGTTAACATGTACGTTTAGAAGAAGAAATAGACAGAATAAAAATTAAATAAGAATTAAAAAGCCAAAGTCGACTAAAAATAAATTTTATATTAAACAAAAAATAAAATACATTAGGTATAGATTCGATATAGAAAAATTAATACATAAGTTAAAAAAAACACATTCTAATTATTATTATCATCATCATCATCGTTAATGACAGTCGGTCAATTAACCCTCTTCAACCTCTGTGTCTCTTTGAACATCGTCGCTCTCACAGTGACCAACTTCCTCTGTAGGTCATTAACCTACCTCTAAATTTCCCGCACTATGTCACAAAGAATAGAAATGTCCTAAATAGGATCGCCATATCTAGAACACACATGATTTGACAAATGTAAAGAAAAGAGTCCAAATATTATATAACATATACTACACGCTGGTAGATTTACACCGGAAAAAAATTACCTCAACAATAAAGAAATATGCTCTTTGCAGAGAAATGGTTGAAGATGTCACACGTAAAGAAAAAATGCAAGAAATAAATAAAGTTTAGCAGAATAAAGATTAAGGAGGGACCTATTTATAGAGGATTGAATCTGGATGTGTAAGGACAAAAGGCACGTCTGTTAATCTCCATTGTATTAATTACATTCAAACTGGTGGTATTTTATTTTCGGTGAAAAGTCACGACTTTTTGTTTTACATTAATACTTCTCACCTTTTCAAAATGGTTTTAAGACTTGACAACAGTCGTTATTATTGAGTTGTTGCAACAGATCATCCATCTATCGCAACAAATTTACCATCTGTTGTAACAGATTGTCTGTATGTGAAATAGATGAGATATTTATTGCAACATATGTATTAACTGTTGCAATAGATAGAACATCTTTTGGAGATGTTTTGGTTTCTTCTGATAGCTGATTCATCAGTTGCAACAAATAAAGAATTTGATTCATCAGATGATTTAAATGTGTTAGATTCTACCTTTTTTTAATAGTCATCACATGCGTGCAGATGAATAAACATTGTCTAGTCTGTCACAACAGATGTACCATCTGTTGCAATATTTGTTGCAACATATAGATTATCTGTTGCGACGGATGGACCATATCTTGGAGGAGATGTTTTGATTTCTTCTAACAGCTTATTTATCAGTTGCAATAGATAGAGAATTTGGTTCATCAGCTATTTTGAAGTGTTAGATAAAAAGTCATGACTCTTTACCTCTTTTTTAATAGTCATCACATTCATGCTAAATAAACAATGTCTAGTCTGTCATAACAGATTTATAATCTGTTGCAATATATGGATTATATGTTGTGATAAATGGAGCATATGTTGGAAGAGATGTTTTAATTTCTTCCAACAGCTGATTCATCAGTTCTAACAGATGGAGATTTTTATTCATCAGCTATTTTCAATGTGTTAAGATAAAAATGTTACGACTCTTCACACCTCTTTTTTAATAGTCATCATATGGATCTACTTTCATGCGTAGGATTTATGTATTATTAATTAGGCTACTGTGACAAACACATATAAAGTGCAATAATTTTGTGAATGCAATTTTTTACCGATTAGACATTGATCCTTAAAACAAGATCCTACATTGTATAGTTTAGTTTGATACGTGCAAACTAATAAGGCCAAAGGTTTACAAGGCGGTGGTGTCAATACCCTGTTACATTTAAATAATGGTTTCTGCTCATGTTTTTACACCAAGTTTGGGGAAGGGTTCAAGGTTTTGGCGGCAGTATACATATCTAATAGTGATTGGACCTGTTTAAATAGTGCAATAGACTTATTAAAAAGCCTCCGAAGCCTCGCACTATAGCAAACAATGATGGAACCAATAGAAATTTCCCTGATCCAAATTTATTGATGGATTGTTGGAGGAGACTTTTATATAACAGAAGGTGCGTGGGAGAATACCAATGCAGGAATGGAGTGGTGGAGAAGGCCATATATCATCTCAGAGCTTATTTAAGAGGAAACATAGGGAATCAAGTAAGGAACTTCTAGCAAATCTAGCTAATGAAATTGACATGAGAAATGAAAAAACTGGATGAGCTTCAAATGTGAAAGTGTATCCAAATATAAAATTCCGTCAGTCGTTGAAGAAAAAAAAGAATGTTTAACAAGACTAGAGCTGGACACTTTGATCAAGAATGAAAATAGCGAGTGTGGCATGAATGAAGACTCTCAAAATGTGCAGGACCAAAACTCTAAGAAAAAAGCTTCGCGATCACAAGAAATTGGTAGATTATCGGTCAGAATTGAAACCTGAACCAACAACTCCTAAATTAAAAATAAGGAAAGCCAAGGCGTCAATTTATGAAGTCTAACTTGCATGCCATTCCTTCTGTTTGTGTCTATGATCAGGTCAATGGCAGTAGAAACAAAAAGGTCTAAAGTTTGGAAGAAATCCCATGCCTTGTTGCTTCCAATGCCTTTGACCTAACCAGAGCCATAAACAGGAGGCATGGGTTGCAATTTTAACTTAAGAAATTGCCACCTTAGCTTGATCCCATATTTTTAATTCAAGAGTAGGTGGTTCAGGTTTCAATTCTGAATGATAATCTTACCACCTTGCCTTCTCAGAAAGCAGCTTCCTTAGAGTTCTACATTTTTTGGGTCTTCATTAAGGCCACGCTCGTTAGTTGCAGTCTCAAGCAAAGTGACCAGCTCAAGTCCTCTTGATATTTCTTCTTTTTCTTCAACGACTGATGGATTTTCATTTATGGATACACTTTCACATTCGTTGCTAAGCCAGTTTTTTTCATTTTTCATGTTAATTTCATCTGCAAAATTTTCTATACTTTCCTTCCTACCTTGTGTTTCCTCTTACTTGGTCCCTACTTGGTCCCTCAACCTTACAAGTTCGAACCTAACAATCTTAACTGTAAAATGCCATATCTTGTTTGAAGGATTAACACCTAATAGGTAAAGAACAAACATTCATAAAATCTTTATACTAGATATCTGTTTTCATCATAGGTTGATCAATAATACATACCTCTCACATATGAAGTGGTTCCATATGCAAGCAACTTATTCCTCCAAACCCATTTTTACTCTAGCCTTTAATGCTGGTTAGGTAAAAGTGGATCCAGTTTCACTTTCTTTTATCTGTAAAATAGAGAAATACATTTGATGTCAAACAAGAGAAGAACAAAAATAATATTACAAAATGGTAACACAAAATTGAGTGAATCAATAGATAATCAATCTAATGCTATAGATTACCAATTTGTTCAATCGATTAAGCATCTATTGCAACAGATGGATGACATATTACAACATATGGTTCATCTTGGAATAAATCAAACCAGCCTTACTACTAGTTTAGTTTCTTTAAACTGTTGCTCCATCTGTACAAAAGGGTAACACAAAATTAAGTGAATCAACAAATGACCAATCTAATAACAGATTACCCATCTGTTTAACCTATGAGGAATTTTGCAATAGATGAATGACATGTTGCAATAGATGGATCATCTATTTAAATAAATCAAACCAGCCTTGCTACTAGTTTGATTTCTTCAAACATTTGGTCCATCTGTTCCAATAGTTGATTCATCAAACTATACTGATAACAAGGCTTTTTAAGTTCTCCCAATATATGACTTTTTTGCATATTTTAATGAAAACAATGGTTCATTCATTTAAGACTTAAAATTCACCTTTCCTTTAATTTTCTCAATAAATAGGAAACTGGCAATGGGTAAATCATTAATAGCAACAGATGTAAATATCTAATTTAAATGGCATACGAAGAAGAAGACGAGATAGAAAGAGTTATAGTGAACTATACCTGGAATGTAAAAAAATCAAGGGGATTAGGACATCCAGTTTTGACGAGAAAATATATTGATCGGTTGAAATCTAAAAGGATCCTCATCTAAAAGAAGAGATAAAATAGAGAAAAAAGGTAAAGAAAAAAAATTGAGAATAAAGAAGAGTGATAGATGAGTTGAGTCTTACTTTACGGATGAAGGAGAGAGTATTCTTCTAGATATGGGTTTTAAATATTCATTAATAACTTTTGATTTTTAAGGGTCATGAGGAGATGGTGACATTGAAAAGACCAGATAAGACTACACACTCGAAAGATTTTTGAGTTATCCAAGTATTATTTTTTACCGCCTTAGTATTTTAAATTTTTAATCTCTGATAGGAAATACCAAAAATACTTTAAAAAAGGGCCTTAAAATATCTATGTGCAACAGATAACAATTTCTATTTGAAAGTTTTTAAAGCTCACTCATCTGTCGCAACAGTTGCAGCACCTATTTGATAATTTACAACAAATGTGTAATATGTTGCAACTGGTGACTTAATCTGTTTGATTAAATCCAACAGAAAAGACATCTGTTGTAATAGGTTGAACATTTGTTTTTATACAATTTCAATTGATTTCATATGTTAAAGTAATACCTTACTTCATTAATCTAGGACCAGGGGTGAGTTCTCATAGGATCAACTACAACTTCAATTGAGTCTTTTGGCAATTGAATGGTGAGACAATATTGCGTTCCTCCCCACCCGAGTCATCCATCGATCACTCTAAGCTAAACCAATTCTTACTACCTCATACGTTCAACTAATACCTTAATTGATTAGTCTAGGAGTAGGGGTAAGTTCTCATAGTATAAACTACAACAGATGGCAGCGCCTATTTGATAATTTACAATAGATGGGTAATGTGTCGCAATAGATGACATGATCTATTTGATTATTTACAACAGATAAGTAATTTGTTGTAACAAATGACTTAATCTGCTTGATAACTTACAACAGATGGTTAATCTGTTCCAACAGGTTAAACATTTATTTTTATACAATTTCAATTGATTTAACATATTAGACTAATATCTTAACTGATTAATCTAGGACATGAGGTGAGTTCTCATAGGGTCAACTATAACGTTAATTGAGTTTTTGACAATTGAATGATGAGACGGTATTGTGTTCCTCCCAACTAGAGTCGTGGATCGATCACTATTACACCCTAAATCTAGTATCAGAATGCTACACGGTGCTCATAACCCTAAAGGACCACAAGCTAACCCATGACTGATATCTGTACCTGAATATTGCATGATAAATTATATAAATGCCAAAATAAAGGCTAAAAGGAAATAAGGTTCAAAACTGTAACATAACTGATAATACATAACATCTTGAGGTATGGTATATCAATACCAAAACAACTGAAATAACTATCTGAATATGCTAGTCTGAAAGCCTCTAACTGACTAAACTATATGAATAAAGAGTTGATGGGATATGTCCCCAACTAACACCAACTACTGAAATAAATTAATTAATGAGATAATAAAGAAATGGTTATGTCCTTGGAGGATGATGACTCACTGCTAACTCTGACTGATGAGACTAGAATGCTACTGATGCTCTAGAGCCCGTGCTTCTGAACCTATGGTATAAAACACCATAGCGCAAATACGTTAGTACGTTTGAATGTGATGGTATGCATGTGAGGTAGGCTGAATGCAAAGGGTTTACATGGATGAACTATACAAACTAACTAGACAATATGAACTTGAAAATACATATATGAATACATAATAACTGTAACTAATTTTGTGATAACATGATTATTGAATATGAGTGCTGAGAATATGAGATACTGATAATGTGTGATAGAGGATTATATGCATTGGATGTTATTGAAAGGTGATGGAAATAGGGTTATGGACTATTTTGCATGGTTTGGTTGTATCAAATTGTGGAAGGTGATATGGTAATTGAGTTATGGAAGGTGGATATGGTGATAGACTATTGAATTTATGTTTATTTATATCTATGGCTCAATTTGGTTTAATGGATTGGTTGGAAGGATAAATGAATCCAAACTTGATATTGGAGGATGTTGTATGAATATGAATGGCATGTGAATGTAATTGGAGTATAAGAGGGTTAAGGTGACACCCTTTATGTTCTAATTAAGGCTTACTACTTAACCACTAGTTTGGTGAATTCAAATAATTGAATTGTGACGTTTCATTGCTAATACTAAATTGCTATATATGTTCATTGTAGATAAGTAATCCAAAAAGACGGGAAGTCCATTTGGGACTAGTATTGAAGGTTGACAGTCAGGTATGTAAGGCATACTCTATACCATATCTTTGGCATAAAAGTGAACAATTGTTCTATTAAGAAAGTTTCCAAAGTTATTCAATAACATATGATCCATAATGGTTTTGTATGATGTCCTACGTTACCAATGAACTTGTTTCCACCCTACAAGATGTCAAAACATTCTAATACTTACTTGTTTTCCAAATCTTACATGTTTATTGCACTAATGAATGTTAGAAGTTATCCGGTTACTCAAACAAGATCCATGTGCTATTAATGACTCCAAAACGTTTCATTGATGTACCAATAAGTTCCTACTTCATTGTTATGGCATTGATGACTCCAAACCACTTCATTGATGTGCCAATGAGTTCTTACTTTATTGTTATTGCATTGATGGTATATTTATATGTCTCATTTTACCGGTATTTCAGAATTTGAACCTTATGGCTTTTCAGCCTATTTTTTGCATTTATTACTATATTATTATTCAGTGCTCATAGCAAATATCAGTCATGGGTTATCTTGTAGTCCTTCGCGGTCGTAAATACCATGTAGCATTCGGGGTACAAACTTGGGGCATTAAAACTATGCAGTGGGACTCAGACTCTTGTAGATAGGTGTTTTGTGGGAGAATTATAAGTTTAAAATATTGAAGTGTAATTTATTGTATAGAGCATAGTCGAGTAGTGTCACTAGATCCAAGGTCTATTGGTCATATCATGTAAGGTGGAGGATACCTCTATTCCTATGTCCCGTAAAATCTTATTTCATGTCAAATATCATATAAATCAAGACATATGATCACCAAATAAACTCATACCTTATGTTGTGATGATTATGATTCATAGAACTCATGTGCAAGGTCATCTTTATGTCAATTCTCATTATCTCTTGCTCTGTGCTTGCACTATTCACTTGGTGGTGTCATGAAGCTCTTCTTGAATGCGTATGTATGTTTCATTGATGAAAATTCCTAATGTAAGGTTACATCATTTATTTCATACTTCTATAGCTTCAACAAGCTCCTACTCATCTTTCAAGGACGAATGATCCTATGGGAGAGATAATGTAACACCCTACACTTTTTGGCTTAAGTTTGACCCATCTTTCCTAAGTATATAGACCCAAACCCGATGATTTATATTTATATGTAAGTGTGAAAAAATAATTATTTAGGGTGAGAACATTTCCAGATATGGATTGAAGTCATAAATATCTCCTAGCTTAAAGTTAAGTTGAGCACTTTCCTACCTATTGAATTTTAGTATACAATTTTTCTTGATTCAACTTCCAACGATCATAGCTCCTAGAATATATCGATTTATGTGGCCTATGACATATAAAATTAAAGCTCTTCGAGTCCTCTTTCCAACTTATTTTTCCACTTAAAATCAAGGAAAAATGGTCCTTTCACCCCCATAACTCCCCAAACCCGTCTTATAACCCTAAATTCATCCCAAAACTAATTGAAAGACCTCAAACCCTCATTATATTCCTCCTAATATCATCAAGAGGGATTCTCAATTCTAAATCTTGTAGATTCTAAACTCAAGGTTTTTCTTCAATTTTCCTCTGTCAAAAGGTAGGAAGAACTATCTTATCATTCATGGGCATATGTATAATATTTTAATAAACCCTATATGTTAAGTGTAATATCCTATACTTTTCCTAGCTAAATTTAGCACTTAAATGTGAAAGATTACATTCAAAAATGAAGAACTCTTAGTGCATGTAGAATTTTAAAGCTCTAGACCTACCAATGTGTATATCATTGACTCAACTTTCCAACAATATCAATTTTGCCTCAATCTGATACTCAGTTGAAAAGTTATGGCATTTTTAGTGGAGACAGTGTCTAAAAATGGGCAACACCGCATCGTAGTGACATGCCAAATGGCATTTATCAAAATTCAGTGGACCTCCGCGATTGGCCTACATCGCGGTGAAGTCTCATTTCCCAATTGTCAATTTTTAGTGGCTCACCGTGATAGTGGTGTATCGTGGTGATTACCTAAATTGAATTTCAGTAGCTTACCGTGATAGCTCTGCATCGCGTTAATTTTCCAATTCCCAATTGTCAATTTTCTATGAGCCACCATGATAGTGGCGCGTCACGCTGGGTGGCCAAATCGGGATTTTCAGCTTTCCAAAATTTATTTTAAAAGGGTAGTTTGGCCTTTTCCCAAGCCCCCAAATCGTGAATAACACTAGATTAAACCTATTCTAAGCATTCTATGCTCACTTTTCATCAATTTACTAACCAAGAAAACCCTAGAGCTCAAAACTTAATCTCTAAGAAATCCAATTTCCTCCATTATTTTTCTAATATAGCTCAAAATTAAGGATTTCTAATTCAAGAACTTCGAGCAGTCATCTTCAAAATCACAATTAGGAGTTCAAGATCAAGTTTTTTATTCAATTTCATCAATTAAGGTATGTGGGATTTTGAACAAGGATAAATCTTTCAGCCTTGTGCCCAAAACTAGTTTTTAATTATAAATTCACACGATTTTTCATGAATTTCAAGTTATGGTTCATACCCTTTTATTGTTAATTGAAGATTTTTGAGATTTCAAATGATTTGGATGAAGAATTATATGTCTACTTTCATAAATTTATGCATGTGACCGTATTTTAAGATTTTGAGTTGAATTACGAATATTTTCATTATCAACCAAGAACTTTATGATGATTTAACATGAAATTGTTGCATGGGTTATCAAGCCCTAGTTAAATATTGCTATTTCAAGAATGATAATGCTTTTAAGCATCTTATGATATATTGATAGACAACTTTGAATAAATATTTGATCTTTAGCTAAGATATGAAATCCACTTTACAGCTTAAATTCAGTTTTGAATGGACAGATACACAGCTAGCTTTCAATATAAAACATTATGACTTTTAAAAGTGAATTTCCTATAGAATGAGCATAAAGGGAGTAGTATTTAGCACAGAGCGGAAATTGTGGGTTTAACACATTCTACTTTCCTTGAACTATGAGCCAACGTAGGTACAGATTCAGTATTTCCATTTCTATATGGATGACAGTTACAGATGTGATCACTTAGCTCAGGTTATACTCCCTCACAAGAGTATGACACCTCTCCCCAACGTGAGATTTTTCCCTTAGGGGAACAAGATGTTGCACTCCATGATAGTTCACATGGTTTATGTTAGTTAGAAGAACCTCCCTTACAAATAAGCTTTTGAAAAGAAACCTCGCTGATAGTAAAAATAAATAAACAACTTTTGAGTAAATTTTCCTACTATTAATAATAATACAACAGCGTTTGAAAGAATTTCCCTACAATTTACAGAAAATAATGATCGATAACAATTCAGCTTTTAGACTTTAAATATGATAGCTCACTAGATTTACGCAGTATGTTTTATTAATCATGATTTATGATTTTTAGATAATAGTTATTCCATCCATGTGAGTCATTACATACAGCATGCATATTCTATGAATTTTAATAACATTGAGATATTACTTTTACTTATGCATTCACCCCATATACTCAGTACATCCTTAAAGTACTGATCCACATATACGTCTATGTGCTACATTATCTCATAATGTAGGTTCAGGTGCTCAGTCTCAGTGGCGTGAGTGATTTTGGGCATCTCTATCTATATCTTGACAGTTGGTGAGCCCTCATGGTTCGAGGGCCCATTTATCTAGATTTTTAGCTTTCTTAGTATTTGATTAGTTACTTTCAGTTTATTCCGAGTCAGTTGGAGGGTTTGTCCCAATGGCTCTCTAGTTTCTTAGTAGTAGAGGCTTGTTGGATTACTAGCTATTATATTCAGACCTTCAGTATTAGTTACCCAGGCAGTGTATTTAGTTGATCTCAGACAATTTTGATAATATTCAGTATTGCTAGCATTTCTATCTAATTAAATTACTTTAATATGAGTTATAGACTTAGCAGCAGGCTTACAAGGTTAGCTTGAGACTACTCGTAGTCTTGAGCATCGTGTGACGTCTTGGGACTAGGTTTTGGGGCATTACATTAAGTTATGGGATTTGAAATTGATTGAAAAGCATAAACTATGAAACCCCCTTGTTATGATGAAATCATGTATTTTCTATAGGGTTTCTACAAACTTTAGATTGTTGTATATGTGATTATATTATGGGTTTGAGGTAATTGAAGTGCTTGTATTATGAAACCCATTCTTATGATGAAATTATGTATTTACTATGGGATTTTCTACAAGTTTGAGATTTTAATCATGTGTAAATGTTATAGTTTTGAAACGTTTGAACTATGAACCTTAATTTTATGAAAAAATTATACGTTTTACATTTGTTGTGGGTTCTCAAATGAATATGAAAAGATTAATCTTTCTAATGCTCCTATATTACTTTATGGACTGATTTTGTATGTGATTTTCAGAGAGCATTTTAATGTATGTCAAAATACTCTTGGTTTCTGGTGAAACTTTTACAAGCTTTGAAAGAGACAACTACCTAAGAGGTATGTCTTGAAAGGAAATTGTTTTGCCTAAACTTGTACATTCTTTTTGCAAGAGAACTCTTTTTTTATTGGTGGTCAATAATAAGTTTTTGAATAAGAACAGCTATGGATATGATATGGTATGATATGATATGACTTGCAAGTCTAGGTATAATGATACCTTGATATGAAATGCCCGTAACATAGCAAGATTTGAAATTTTATGAGTATGAACATATGAATTTTAAGATTCTAAAACTAGGCTTAAAGAGAGTTAGTTGGTTACTCAAAGAAGGCACGAGTTTAGATAACTCAATGTCGAAAATTGTGTTTTGTCGATGCGGTTTTATTATGTCCTAAAATATGGATTGTATGTTTGCTATGTACTTTTGGTGTATTAGAGACTAGAGGACCCAAATCCTTGTGGAAAACTCATATTGGGGACTTTGCAACTGAGTCAGTAGAGGATTCCATATAGCCCATGGGCTTGTAAAGATGTAGGGCTTATCATCTAGCTCAAAATTAAATTAAAAAGTTGAGTCTGCGTTTGACACGATTGATTGAAATTTTTAACTATGCCCATGTGTTTTTATCTCTATTATGTTAAATTATTTTTACAATGCTCTTGATTATTTTATATGAATACTATATGTTATTTTTTTTGGATTGTTCTGCATATCAATATATTTCAAGTAGTGACCATCCTCATGGCAGCTGCATTATCTCATAATGTAGGTTCTGAGACACAGTCTCATAGTCCATCACATTAGTAGAATATTGTGATATGGCAGAGTTGGTGAGCCATCCATCTTTATGTTGACTTCTTTCAGTTTATGGTCCAACCGGGGGCCTTGTCCTGACCTAGAGAATTTGTATTCAGTAGAGGTTTCGTAGATGAGATTTAGCTATTTTATTGTCACAACTTTGTTGACACAGCTTGGTTATAATTTTCCCTTGAATTTCATTAAGTATTTTGTGCTTCTATTTTATATGAATTATACTTATGATGGCATGCTAAGAGGCCTCTCAGACCTTTGTAGTTTGGGATGCCCGTTATGGCTAAGGACTCGACTCGAGTCGTGACCAGATTGGTAACAGAGAATGGATTAGGGTCCCAAGATGTCTATGAATGCATGTCTAGTAGAGTCTTTCTTATGGGTATGTTGTGAACCATACTTATAATCAGAAGGCTGCTAGGTATTTAGGAGATGTCTCCTATTCTTTCATTTATAAATCGTGCGATAATGTTGTCCATATGAAAGTTATCCAATTCCTTTCTTGCACTAATTTTATTAGATATGTCTCATTGTCGAGATGATACAAGTGCAAAATCTTATAGTCTAAATAATGTGGTCCTTTCTGGTTGAGTCATCTATAAAGTTTATGAAATAACACGAGCACTTGAAAGGAATCCGTTAGTGCTTCAAAGTGTGTTGATTCAGGTGAATACCCCTATCTATATCAATCATGAGTTTGAGCATGAGGTAAGAAGTGTATTTAATCTCTTTTCAAAAGTTTTGCTACAGATGTCACAATTATTAGTAGAGATATATAGCAGAATATTGGAACAATATTTTTGCCAGAGAGTTCATCCGATGCATAGGATTTCATGCACGTATCAGTTGACATGTTTTGAGCTATTCAGATTATGCATATGTTGTTATTTCTAAGAATATTGCTATATTGATCATATATATATATATATATATATATATATATATACGTGTGTGTGTGTGTATGTTTGTAAGTATCGTTTAGTTGGGAGTGAATGCAGGGATGAAGGCTCACCCATCACTTTGGAATGAGATCTTTAGTAGAAATCAGTAAGTTTCAGAACTATGGTGCCACCATAGGTTATAAGGTCTCACCCACCAGTTAGGACTGACACCCTAGTCCTTCAGGACATAAGTTTAGTGGATCTGGATCCACGCCAGCCGCTATTGGTACCCTTGTTAAGGTACTGACACCTTTCCAGTTTGGGTTGATATTCAGTATTACATTACTACTATTTCTATCAGTTATTTAAGTTTATCTTCCACCTAGTATTTTGTTACATTTTTTTCCTAGTATTATTAGAGTTATGTCAGACCTTGAGTTAGCTTGGGATCACTTGTGACTCTAAGTATTGTGTTACTACTAGGGGGAAGTATCAGGTTGTGACAATATATGTTTTCAATTCACAAGATAATTATAACTGAGTTAGAGATACATCATGTTGTTTGTCGGGTTTATTAAAATCTGTATTTTACAATAAGAATTCAAACTCATGTTCAAACTAACATATGAACAGTCAAATGAAACTGTTACTCTACATTCACAAGTATGAACTTCAATAATAAGTTCAACCCAGCATATGACTATCAACAAAATGAAGTTCAAACTATTTTCTGAAAAATAGTCAAACCAAATGATTAGAAAACGATGAAGATTAAAAGATTCAAGTTCACGGAATTTATGGTGTGTCTTTAGGGAAATTATTCCCCTCAAGTATCCAAGATTATGAAATGTATCCTCCTAGGATAAAATGAATTACTTCGATAGAGTAGAGGTACCTCATACTCTGTCGAACTACGAACGCACTCAACGGTAGCAAATCACACTAAGTTTTTCAAGAAAGAGGAGTGTTTTTACTTCAAAAATTTCATGTCTCTGCCTAAGGAAAAAATTAGGTATTTATAGTCATCAAGCTATTGCCTCATAAGGAGAATTAATAGTTAAGAAAGGTGCACTCTTTCATAAAGGTGCAACTCTTCAAAAAAGTCACAACCTACAGGAAAGGTCATAACCATCCAAATTGAAAAGGTGTCTTTTCAAATTGCATCCTTTCTCTTGGTGTCTTTTCGAAAAAAACACTTATTCATTTTCCATTCACAAACCTCCCAAGGTATATGATACTAAGTCTTCCAATTCCTTAACTTGAAAACGATAATTCCAATTCAGTTTATACTCCACTGAAACTAGAATTACATCAAAATTACAACTCAAGAACAAACCCTAATCATATAAACTAAGACTCCATAACTTTCTAAATATTAAAACCAGGTCCAACTACTTGTTCCTTTGATATTCAAGCTGTGACTGCCACGTCAATTTGTCAATTGTCTTTTTTCTTTGTAAGTGCGCAAGTGATTACACAAGTCACTCCCTCTATTTAAACACAACTCTCCAAATATTTCTTCATCAGATTAGACTTCTTGCTTGTTTGAAACATTTATGTCTTTAGAATTTTAATTCAACTAAAACTCCTTCTTTAACTCAACCTCTCGTCTCTTCATGTATTGTATTCGAACTCAAATTCTTCAATTCCACACGTGATAGTTGCTTTGAGCTTATCAATTGCATTGGCTTATCCATTATAACAATTTAGTAATCCTGTCTTCTTAATTAGATCAGTGAACCTTTTCTGAGCTTGCAATTTGCTCATGTGTATCAGTGAACCAACTTGATCAACATATTTCATTCTCTGGAAAATCATCAAAACTTCATTTACCCTAACAAGTATGTACAAAATTTATGTTCATCTTAATGGTCAACATATATTGACAACGTTGTGTCGAGCAATTATAATTCATTTGATAAACGAAGTGGATCTATTTTGTTTTCTTTCTATTAATTGAGACCTAGTCACTCTCCTTTTGTTCGTAGCATTGGGTTATACAAAGGCAGAGGTTTTGCCCACTAGAAAAACTTGTCTTCTGTCGAAGGCGAATCAACATATTCGATAAATCAGCAATCTCAGGTTATTTATCAAATTATGTAAGTAACACCTTTAGTGCTCCGGGCTGCCCTTTTTTTATGTAAGTAACACCTTTATTAGAGGATACTATCATTTGCTTTCTACAAATACTGAAAATACCATCAAAGGTTTCTAACAATAAAGTGAGCCATCACTAATTGCTTGATCTTTCTTCGCTCAACATTACTGATATATATTTTCAATTCACAACATAATTATAACTGAGTTGGAGATACATCACAATTCATGAACGAAACATTGTCCTATGCCAGCTTTGGCTGCACATGCCTGATAGCTCATGGACATGGGCATAAAAACTGTCCAAAGGCACAATTCTGTTAAGACTAGTCAATTATGCTCAATTTCATGTGGGTACAAATGGGGGAGAATCAAGTTTGTTAAGGCAACCTAACTAATAATGACATGCACCTTACTGTGTGGAGCGGAAGCCAACGTCCTTATGTTGTTAGTGGGTTAAAGTTCTGCGTTGGTTAAGGAATGCATTGACAGCCTGCTCATATGGACTTCGACAAATCTCTTTTCATGAGCTAGCTTTAAAAGTTGAGTTAGGCTCCGGTTCCATATCTTTACGATTCATAGAAAGCCTGCACCTGCGCTAATATTGGTAGTTAATGTAATCTTTTAACCCATTATTTAGGTTTGGATTCGTCTACTATGTAAGATAAACCTTTCATTTATAATAGCAGATCCTTGGGTTCCAAATATTCCATTAGTTGATCTTACTTGTCCACTACACTAAAATTACATTTTATTGATCTGACTTAAACTGTTTCTCACCAAAAAATACTTTTTTGATAAACACATTTTTTTAGAAAACCACTTTTTAAAATACATAAGCTTATTTTAAGAGTCTGGCCAAACAAGGTTAGTACCTAAATCATCATTACCTCCACCTCTTCTAAAGCATTATAAATAGGATTGAGTACTCATCATGCTTCAATGTATTGGTAAGTTGAAGAAAACTGTAGTTTGCAATTTAGCAGTAGAGAAAAGATCATTTTATGGTATGCCCTATATATTTTTTTTAATCGAGATCACTTCATGTTTAATAAATAGTTTCATTTTGCAGAGCAGTAGCTTAAGCTTATGAAATTGTTGCTCCATGATTTTGGTGTAAGCGCACAACTCAAGATTTAATACGTATATATAAAAAGCATAATTTTCTCTGCAGAACATATAATCTACTGATGACGAGTGTTAAATTAACCACTCTTACTTTAGTGTATATAGCTCCACCCACTGATTTAAAGATGGAGTTGTGCACACAAACCGTTGGGGCTGATAAGGTTATAATTACACGCCGCTCTGGTAATCATCATCCTACCATTTGGGGAGACCATTTTCTAGCTTATGCTGATCTACCGGTATTTAAATGAATATTTTTATGCAGTCAATATGCATATTGAACAAATTCATGTGAGTAGCATTACATTCCCAAATAGGAAGCAAATGAGGGGGAAGAGAAACAGCATGAAGACGTAAAAGAAGAAGTGAGAAAGATGCTAGTGATGGCTCCTTCAAAATCTTTGCAAAAGCTTGATCTCATCAACACAATCCAACGTCTTGGTGTAGCATATCATTTTGAACATGAGATTGAGGAATCATTGAGTTATATGTACACTTGTTATGAAGAATGGATTGGTGAAGTTGATGGCAATGACCTTTATGCTATTGCACTATGTTTTCGATTACTTAGGCAACAAGGTTATTACGTCTCATGTGGTAAGTGTGGTTAAAATTAAAGGACGACAAAATTAGCTTATTAAAATATGATCTTTCTAATATGCTCAAAAATTTGAAGCAGATGCTTTTAGGAAGTTCACTGATGACCAAGGAAATTTCAAGAAAGAATTGGTTAACGACGTGCATGGAATGATGAGTTTATATGAGGCAGCACAATTTAGAGTACATGGCGAAGAAATTATGGATGAAGCACTAAATTTCACCGTCACGCAATTGAAACTGATTTTGCCTAAATTGAGCAACTCCCAGCTTGCAGAACAAGTCAGTAACGCACTAAAATTTTGAATTAAAGATGATATGGTGAGAGTGAATTTATTTGATTAATTTATTAATTATGACTTATCTGATAAAATTAGATTTAGATGAATAACGTATAAAAATTAACAAAATATAAGGAATTAAAGAAAATAATATCTAAAAAAAGGTAAAGAATTAAAAATAAGGATAGAAAGACTATAATATAATATAATTGCCGGAGTTTGTAAAAACTCAATAAATGCACAAAAAAAAAGAAATATCAAATTTAGAATCGACAATAAATAGTATAGAATATGCATACCAACATGATCTATTAACAATTAAATAAAGAATGAACAAAAAAAAATTTATAATAGATGAAAAAATATATGAAAACCATGAAGGATTAAAAATAAAAATAATATTTTCTAATCTAGGAAGAAGGTATAAGAAAATAGGTGAACATTTATATTTAATGTTAGAAAAAGAAGAATTAAAATTAGAAGATAAATTGACAGCTATGGTAAGAATAGAAAAATAAAATGAAGAAATAGATAGAAAAAAGGAAATATGAAAAATAAAACAACAAACTACAGAAGAAATACGAAAAATAAAAGAAACTAAAAATAGTAGGATTGCTGAATTAGAAAAAAAAAACTACAAATACTAAAAGATTTGTATGAAAAAAAGACAGAAAAAAAAAGAAGAAAAAGAAGAAAAGGATAAAGAACAAAAATTATTAAATGAGATAAATCAATTTAAAGAAAAATTAGAAATAAATACAATAAATGTTGAAGAAACAGATAATTATGATTCGAAACATAGTGAAACATATACAGAAATCTTAACAAATACAAAAAAATTAGAAATCAATGAAAAATAAGAAGTAATTAATGAAGAAAACTTAGAAAATAGAAACACAGAAATAAATACTCTTGGTAAAAAAGAAGATGAAAATATAATACTTAGAATATCAGAAATAAGAAAACCTACATATTATAAGAATAAATTTAAAAGATATAATCTAAAAGATGAATATGACAAATGGACACCAAAACAAATAGTTAATAAAAATTATAACTTTTTAGACTTAGATTGTGTAATAGACACAGAAAAAACAATACAATTATGGATAGAATATATGACAAAACAATTATTAGATAATAATATAAACGTAACAGATGCACCAGAATATATAGAAAGAACACTAATAATGAAATTATGCTTTTCAAATCTAACTGAAAATAGTAAAAGGGTATTAAGAACTAACAAACCTACGGAAGAAACATCATCAACAACTACAACTAAATTAACACCAATAGAATTATTAAAAAAATATGAAATAGCTATAAAAGACGAATTTAGCAGCATGACAACAACAGAAGAAGAATAAAATGAAGAGAAAGATACAAATAGGAATTTAATGTTAAAATTAGCAATATGTAATATGTGTTACACAGATAAATATACTTGCGCATTTAAAGAATATTATTATAAAGGAACATATAATACAGAAGAAAGTAAAGAAATAAGAAAATTATATTTTAATAAATTACCTGAACCATTTAGTTCAAAAATAATAAAAATTTAGGATGAAGCAAAAATAGTAGATACTATAGGAGCAAGAATAAATTTTTTACAACAATGGTATAGAAACCTATGTGAAAAATATAGAGAAGAAATAAAAATGAAAAAAACATTAATAAGAAATTTAGCATGTTGCAAAGATAAAATAGCACCTCAATTTGGATGCGAAGAAAGATATTATAAGAAAAGAAAAAGACATAAAAATATAAGAAATACAAAAATTCAAAATATAAATATAAGAAACTAAGAAAAAGATATTATGTAAAAAATTATAAACATAAAAGATCATATAGGAAAAAGAAATCTATAAAAGAATAAACTTGTTATAATTGTGGAAAATTAGGACATTTAGCTAGAGATTGTAAATTATCTAAAAACCCAAAAAATAAACAAATATCAGAAATAAAAATAGAAAATATAGAATATATGCAGATAGATTATATAGATTACGAATTAGAAAGTGGAGATAGTATATATGAAATTTCAGAGAATGAAACAGATAATGAAATAGATAGTGAATTAAATGAATTAAATGACTGAAGAACATATAAGAATAAACCAAATAACTGAAGAAGATATAAAAACAATAACCAAGGAAGAATATTTAAATGAAGAAGGAACAGATCAAAAAATAATATTTAGTAGTCATATATTTGATGAAATAAAAGGAAAAGAATTAGATTTAAGTGTAGAAAAAATATTTAAAATACCAACAATAAAAAATATATTTAGTAGAAGAAAAGAAGAATACTACGTAGTAAGTAAAAAAGAACATGTAATAGATTGTAGATATGTAAAAGGAAGAGCTAGTATACCACTAGTAACAAAAAGAATAATTAATAAAGAAATAAACGATATAAAAAGTAAAGACCCAATAAAATATGTACACCTTGGAGGAACAGAGATATTAATAAAAGCATGTTTTAGAGAATGAATAGATACACCAATAGCTTTATACCTAGCAAATGATAGAATTATAAAACCTATAGAAAAAAGTATAATAACTGCCATAAAAGGAAATTTAATATACAAAAAATTTAAATTTATAATAAGTGCGAATTATTCAGTAGTAATAACAGATAAAAATATAGATAAATCATTAGTATTATATTGGAAAATATCAGGAATAGAACTAACCCAGGAAATAAATATTTACAGCAAGATGTAAAAATCTATATGTATTAACAACAAAACATAAAATAACGAAAAAAAATAAAACTAATAAAAAAACAAATAGAAAGTCCTTTAGAACAATTTGTAAAAACAATTGATAATAATGATTATAGTTATAGAGACATAGATATAGAAGAAAATTTAGAAATAATAAATGATAGAATAAGTACAACAAAAAGAATAGCTTATGAAAAACCAGAATCATCAAGTTCATCAAAAAAAACAAGTTATGAAACAATTTCAACAATTAATTTAAACCAATATTACATAACAGGAACAATAAATGAAAAAGAATATTTAATACTCATAAATACAGGACAAGAAGAAAATTATATAGCAAGATATCTAATAAAAATGAGGAAATAAAATCTGACAATAATATATGCCAGATCTACCAAGAAGCTTAATAAACACTAAAAATATAGCAAAAAAATAACAATAGGAGTTAGAAAAATAAAAATAGAATTTGAAATAAAGGAAGAAATGCAAAAAGAAGACATAATATTAGGAATAAAATGGCATGAACAAGTAAAACCATACAATATAGAACATACACAATTATCCATAACATACACCAGAGAGAAATTATTCTTAAGAAGAGCTTTAACATGATATGAAAAATATATGTATTACTAAAGATAGTAGTAGAAGGTTATTACAGTAGATATTATACGCCTATGATAGATACAGGAGCAGAAGCTAATTTATGTAGATATAATTATTTACCAAAAAGTAAATGGGATAAATTAAAAACACCAATAATAGTTAAAGGATTTAATAACGAAGGAAACTTAATTACTTATAAAGATAAGAATGTAAAAACACAAGTATGGGATAAAATATTAACAATAGAAGAAATCTATAATTATGAGCTAACATCAAAAGATATGCTTTTAGAAATGCCGTTTTTAGATAAATTATACCCACATATAATAACTAGAACGGATTGATGGTTTAAAATACCATGTAAACAAAAAGTAAGAGCAAGAAGAGTTACTAATAAAATAAGAAAGAAAAGTGATTGGATAGAAGGAAGTGAAAAAATTACACAAAAGTTAGAAAATATAAAAAATACTGAAGATACAATAGAACTAGTCGTATTTTCGATAAATAAAAAAGAAATAACTATATTTTTAGTAAATAAGATAGAAATAATTAGGAAAAAATTAGAACAATTATATATAGGGAAGATCCATTAAAAGGATGGGAAAAACATAAAACTACTATAAAAATTGAATTAATAGATAAAATAGCATAATAACCCAAAAACCATTAACATACAATTTTGATGATTTAAAAGAATTTAAAATGCACATGAAAGAATTATTAGAAAAACAATATATACAAAGAAGTAATAATAAACATAATAACCCAGCATTTATAGTAAATAAACATAGTGAACAAAAAAGAGAAAAAAGTAGGATGGTTATTGATTATAGAAATTTAAATGCAAAAATTATGACATATAATTACCCAATACCAAATAAGTTATTAAAAATAAGACAAGTATAAGGATATAATTACTTTAGCAAATTTGATTGTAAATCAGGATTTTACCATTTAAAGTTAGAAGAAGAATCTAAGGAATTAACCGCAGTTATGGTACCACAAGGATTTTATGAATGAAATGTTGATGAGAGGCGATATTACGCGCCTATATCAATATATTTTGCCCATATTTGTGCCATGTTTTGAGAATAAATTATATATTTCATGCACTTTTAGTCCTTTTTCCTGTAAGTGAGCTAACGAACATGATTAGTAAAGTTTCAGGTATAAATGATGCAAAATTCAGCATTTTATGGCTTACTTGACGCAAAAGAAAGCTCACGAAGAAAGGAAAAGGAGTGTACACGCCTAAGGACCAAAACTGCTGCATGGAAAATCTGTCCCGGGCTAAAACAACATTTCTGAAGACTTTGGGGACTTACAGACACATAGCTGGATTTGGACAATGATACATTAACCTAGTACAATTGGGTTATGTATTTCACTAGTTTATTTGGATTAGGAGAATATTACATTAACCTAGTACAATTGGGTTAAGTATTTCATTTGTTTAATAGGATTTGGTTAAGTATTACATTAGCTTAGTAGGATTAGGATATGGGTATTATAAATACCCTATCATGCTAGAGATTTCTATTCATTCCTCCCTTAGTGGAGAGAAACATTCCTCCCTTAGTGGAGAGAAGCATTCCTCCCTTAGTGGAGAGATTCAACAATCTTCTATTCAACAATTAATCTTCTTCCATCCCTCTCTTCTTCCACCACAACAATTCTACAACTCTTCTAATCTTTCCATTAATTCTATTTTTCTTCTTCTATTCATCTATTCTTATTTACCGCAACAAGAGAATTGTTACTTTTGCCTTGGAATTCACGCCACACGCCTACCACCTAAGCTACACGAAAATTACTCAATATTGTGGTATAACAACAATGTCAATCGTGATCTCCTTCGCATTCATGGGTAACTAAACTTCTCTGTTGGGGTTATGGAATCCGTATGAGTTACTATCTATTGCTATAAGTTTGTGAGCTCGCGACACGTATACTGCTTATATCATTATTCTCTTCATCTTAATCTATATTCTTTGTGGTTGCAAACGCAAGAATACGCCAGTATAACATTTAACTTGTTCGAAAAAAAGGTTATTTGTCTGGAAAAGAGATAGTGTCAAGGTAGTAGGACACCCTTTCCTACTAAAAAGCTAGTACCGTAACTGGACTAACCTCTTGGAGAATTCGTACCGTTAGACACGCTTTAAGCTCGAAAGAGTTAAAGTGAAATAGTCCTTGTTGAGGTCGAAAGACGCTTGGATTTACCATCGACTACAATTCTCTATAAGTAGTTGCATGTCAAAACTCTACACACTCATAGCCAATAGAGACGTATACCTCAGAAGGTGGACATAACCCCAATGCTTCAATTCTCATTGTTTATAACTCACGTAACATTCTTTCTTTTTATTTTCAGCTTTTATTTTGATACTTTATTTAAATTACTTGCACGACAAGAATCCCCCCCTCTTACGAGACTTGCACCAAAAGTTTAGTAATTTTGCTTACTTGTTGGCCAAGTTATTCCCTGTGGGATCGATACCCAACCCAGGTTGGGTTATATATTTGCTAACGACCGCTTTACACTCCTACGAGAGCTGTAGATTGAGCGTTATCAAAAATTGGCGCCGTTGTCGGGGAATACGAGTGTCAATCAAGTTTGTGATAATTACTAGACCCTTTGGTCAAAGATTCTCGTACTTTTACTTTTAGTTGTTATTTTTGTTTTATTCAGGTTTGTTCAGTGCATCAATGGATGCACAACGTGAAATTGAAAGGATAACTGCTCAAGTGCATCAACAAAATATTGATAACCCTGGGCGAGCAACAAATCCTGACGATGAGGATTTAGGTGATGACGAGTTACTAAACCCTAGGAGTGATGCTGAAATTATAACACCTGCCAACCGAAGTGGTCGACAAGCTCGGTATAGGTATGATCGCCAACCTATGCAGCCAGCTTTCGACGATGATGATGATGATCTTGATGGTGCCGGAGCCACAGGAGCCATTATTCCTCCACCATTAGCGCCCGGAGCTAAGTTCAACATTACAAGCACCATGATTCAGTTATTACAACTCAAGGGATTATTTGGTGGACTAGCAGGCGATGATCCAAATATGCATCTCATCAACTTTATTTCTACATGAAAGTCGTTTGACAATCCTGGTGTTGGTCAGAATGCTATTCGATTACGTCTATTTCCATTGTCTCTGTCTGGGGAGGCAACACTATGGTTGAATGGGCTGACTCCTGATTCAATTACAAATTGGAGGCAATTGAGAGACGCTTTCCTAGAAAGATTCTTTCCGCCATCCAAAAGAGCACAATTGAGAGATGAAATCAGCAATTTCCGCCAGCTTCCCACTGAAGCTCTTCATGAAACATGGGAGAGGTTCAAGACAAAGCTAGCGAGATGCCCAAACCATCACATGACTAATGTTCACCTAATGGAGATCTTGTATAGAGCCTTGAATTCAATAACTAAACCAGTGGTGGATAATGCAGCTGGAGGTTCTTTCATGGACCTCACCTTTGGTCAAGAAAGCAATATGCTAGATCGTATGACGAAACAAAGTAGAGCTTGGCATACCAGGGATTCTGAGGTAGCAAGCCCCACTTTATCTATTGGCATGACTGCAGACCAAAGAAGAAAAGAAGAATAACGTGATCAAGATATGGCGCATTTGAAAACACAAATGGATCTTCTTACAAAGCATTTATTATCAGGGAAGACCGAAAAAGTGAAAGCTATTGCGTCGAAAGGAAGAGACGAATCTGATTCGGAAGATGAGGCCAACTACTTGAACAATCAGGGGGGTTTCCGCGGGAATGCCCAAGGAAACCAAGGTCGGAACTATTATGATAAATCTGGAAACAAGGACCAAGGTAGTTTGAAGAACAAGAATGAAAAGAGTGGTTTGTACGTTCCCCCTGGTAGATGTGACACCACCACATCTAATTCTGGAAGTATGGAAGACATGATGGATAATTATTGAAAGGAGTGGAAGCAACGATCGCGGGAGTAACAGAGGTAATCAATAATTTGTCCTCCATGAAACAATTAGTTGATTCACATTCCACTTCTATCAAGCAAATAGAGCAGCAATTGAGCCAACTTTCAGCAGCACTCAATCAAAGAAAGGCCGGCACTTTACCTAGCGATACTGTGCCAAACCCAAGGAATGATGGGTCATGCATGTCCATCACTACCAGAAGTGGTAAGGTGCTGGAAAATTCAGCAAAAGGCAAGCAAGTGATTGACGAAGTTGCGGACATGGATGACAACGCAAAAGGAAAAGATGCCGCAGCAACTACTCCTGACGTCAAGGACGCCACATCCAGCACTGTGCAGCCTGAAAAAGTGGAAAAATAGAAGCAAGAGGAGAAGAAAACCGTGGCGATAAAACTTTCATACCCACCACCACCTTTTCCCCAAAGATTGAAGAAGGTGGCGGATGACACAAAGTTTAGCAAATTCATGAATATGTTAAAGCAGCTCACCATTAATGTTCCATTGGTGGAGGCACTTGAACAAATGCCTGGGTATGCGAAGTTTATGAAAGATCTTTTGACAAAGAAGAGGGCACCAAGTTATGAGCTGAAGGATGATGTACATCATTGTAGTGCAATTGCTACCCGATTGATAGTTCAGAAGAAGGCCGACCCCGGAGCTTTCACTATTCCTTGCACCGTCGGATCTTTGAACTTTGTCAAAGCATTATGTGACTTAGGATCCAGCATCAACTTGATGCCATTATCGATCTACAAGAAGTTGGGGCTAGGGGATCCGACACCAACCAATATGAGGCTCGTGATGGCTGATAGGTCGGTAAAAAGACCTGTGGGTATCTTGAATGATATATTGGTGAAAGTTTCTTCATTCATCTTTCCTGCAGACTTCGTTATTCTGGATTGTAAGGAGGATTCTGAAGTTCCCATAATCCTGGGATGTCCTTTCCTTGCAACCGGAAGTGTGCTTATTGACATGAAAGATAATGAGCTTTTGTTTCGAATTAATGATGAAGTAGTACGGTTTGATATATACAAAGCCATGAATCAGCCCAGCGATATGAATGAGTTATCTGTAGCTGATGTTCATCAAGAGGATATGAAAGCATTATCTATAGAGAAACAGACTACTGTTGAGCCATTGTCTGCTGCGCCACTGAATGTTGAGCATGATGATAATGAAGATTATGAAGAACTTATGGGTGATATAATAGAAATAGAGTCTTATACTCCTAATCAACCGGACTGTGATCTCAAGAATCAACCAACAGCGAAGACTCCCATTGACGAGCCACCAATTCTAGAATCGCAAGAGCTCCCCGATTATCTAAGGTATGTGTTCTTGGAAAGTAGAAATATACTTCCAGAGAGTGCAGATGATTTAAGTGAACAGCACGTAGAGGCTCTCATCTCTGCTCTGAAGAGATACAAGAGAACTATGGGTTGGACTATTGATGATATAATTGGTGACTCTCTGGAGAAACGTATGAGCCATCTCAAAAAAGATCGCATGACCACAGGTAAGCCTCATTGTCGTCTAAATCCTTTCAGAAAATGATCCACCATTTATCTCGACGAAGTCTAAGTACTAGAGATTACTATGTCGAGCCACGACAATAACTAAGGCGCTAGATGGGAGGCAACCCATCGTTTTATTGTTTTATCGTTTATCGTTTTTCCTTTCATTCTAGTACTTGTTTTGTTTTGCTAAATGAAAAATCCAAAAATAAGAGTCGTGCCACGACCAAAACTAAGGCTCTTGGTGGGAGGCAACCCATCATACTAATCGTTTTCGTTTGGTTTTGAGCAAAAATAGGTGCAAGAAGTATTCAACGAGGAGATTGATTTCAATTGATGATTTGGACGCATTGTATGGTAAAGTTGGTAAGTTAGGAATAGTGATGCATAAGGCTATGGATTGAGCATCTCTCATGCCCAAATAGGCATCGAGGAAGGCTAGGCCTTGGAAAAACTAGGCCACGAACGATGCACAACCTATCCTATAGCCTAAGGTCTCGGAATCTAGTGTGCTATACACTATGCGTCGCCTATTACTAAGTGTGCTTTTGACTATGCGCCGCCTATTCTATGGCATTTAGTCTCAGTATCTCATGTGCCATAGACTATGCGGCGCATATGTTTACAAATGCCATAGACTATGCGGCGTATATGTCCCATTATGCTATAGACAATATGCCGCATATGTCATGTCTATGCCAAGAATTATGCGCCGCATATGTAGGATTTTTGTCTTCAAAACCGTTTGGAAATGGGTCAAAACCCGACCCATTCTCTTCCTATATAAAGGGGACTTAGTCTTGAAACATAACCACATTAGAAATTGACCTAAGGGCGCCGCATATACATCCAAATCCTCTCAAAAGTTTCTTCTTTTGCTCTTCCAATTCACAAAACCATCCCCACAAGCTTCAAGCAAGTAAGTGCTCTCTTATTCTTCATTTATTTCTCGTAAGTACTACGTTGCTATGTCTAGTATGAATTGCTAAATCGTATAAGATTTTTGGTGATGTTTATGTGTTTGGATAGTTGATACAAAATCATGTGAGTGAACATATACGTAGGAAAATCTTGACTTGTTTCCGACTTGAATTTGGTTTCAATAGCATTGTTATGGTATTTACGGAATTACTATGGCTATGAACATTGCTTAAGATTGTTGTTTGGATACTTACATGTTAGACTATCCCGGCCATCGGGATAAGACTTATAGTGCCTACCGGCATAAGAGGTTGTGATTGTTGTAAGAATAACTATTCCATGTGGTAACCCCTATGTAGTAGTGTTGTTATATCTACCATGAAAGTAATCCAATGGCTGCAAGTAAGTGATGTATTGCTGATTTTCTTGTCGGAATACAATCCTAAAACGCATGTCGACGAAATCTGAGTACTCGACCACTTTCACTTCACTGATTTGTGTTAACAAAACTAAGTGTGGGGTGGTACCCCTAATGCTTGTTTATAGATTGTATCGATTGAGATTGTGCTGCCACTAACACTATTTCTAGTCTCAGGTACAATGGCACCTAAAGAGAGGCAAGACAAGGAGAAGGCTACCACTTCCCAAAAGGGCAAAAAGAGAGGTCGCAAGGACCAAGGAGAATCATCCTCAGCACAACTACCCCGCAGAATGTTTGGAATAAAATGGGTTCTTGAGGAGGAAGCCAAAGAATGGTACAGGAACAACAAAGAACGAAAATATGTTCACGTCGACTTGATCAACAAGGACACCTTAGCAAAGAAGGAGCCGCGTATGTTGGAAAAAATAATGGCATTGAAGCTGGATTTCATCTTCCGCGACATGGGAGAATGCAACCTTGATTTAACAAGAGAGTTTTATGCCAACTGGTCGCCGAACACAACAGGCAATGAAGTCAAAATTCGGGGCCAAGTGTTACAGCTCACCGCGGATTGGATCAACTCTTTTCTTGGCTTACCTTCGGTCGACACAGCACCATTCAAAGAGCTGTACAGCAGGCCTCCTTATAGAGCAATACGACACACACTTTGTGGAAGCAGATCGATGGCAAGGTGGGGCAGACAGAAAGAAACTGGCCGACACAACACCTTTCCCTATGCTCCACTAAATAGGGAAGCAAGAATCTGGATGCACATTGTCAACTCATGCCTTATCCTGGGACTCAATACACCAAGATATCAAGAGATAGAGTCTGTTTGGTCTATGCTTTGATGACGAATGTCCCTATCAACTTTGGGGCAATAATTCGATCTACCATGAGGAAGGCCAGACTCCACAAAAGGTCCCACTTCATATTTGGAAATTTGTTGACAGCAATCTTGCAGAAGGAGGATATCGAAAAGAAACCAGCTGACCACAAACTCCCACATAACCCAAAGAAGGTTGACCTCACCAAGGTCAAAGATGCTGAAACCACTCATGGTGTCAACCTTACTACTGCGGAGAGACACGCTCGTGATGAGAGTTTCTTCCGTCATCTCTATGGCATGACACGATTCACTATGATGAGTGGTGGACGTGTTCCAACTGCTGAAGAGCTCCAACAGCTGGACCACGACTACCCAATGAACATGCATGCACGGGAGATGTGTGGAGTGGGCGTATACTTTGAGGAACCTCTAGAGGATGATGTGCCGACTGGTGACGATCGACACTTGCCTGATTCTGACGAGGAGGAGAACTCTGACGATGACTCTTATGATGATTCAGATGAAGGGGGTATGACCCCCGACATTGAGGAAGAGTCCGACTAACCAGGTTCTTCGTATTTATTTTCCACTGAGGGCAGTGTCCCGTTTAAGTGTGGGGTGGCGGTATCGCATGCTATACTTCTCTGTTTGCACCTATGTTTGTTTGTTTACTTAGTTTTTTATTTGAGTTCGTTTTTTTTTTGTTTGTTTTTTTAAGTTTTTTTAGGAGTAAATTTTTTCGAGCTTCGCATGAAATTATTTTGACAGGCAGCATGAGATTATAATAAGAGTATGTGTTACAATTGTGACTATTGAGACGTTTAGACTCTAGTTATGACTCATTATGTGATATTTTGTGGTTCAATTCCTTCACTTGTTGGGTCGAGAGTCTATATTACTTCCAATCAAGTCGACCATGTGCCTTGTGTGTGTGAGATTAATAGTATCTTCTATGTATGTGGTTGATGCTAGAGCTTATCTGGTATGTATGCAAAGCGAATTCGATCCAAATTCCTAAGTGCTTTAAAGTGAGAAAGTCATGTGATAACATAAGAGCAAATTGGGTAAGTATGATGCTTTAAATTGTAATGGTGCTTGAATGTGTTATGAAAAAAAAAAGTGCTAGTATAAGAGGTATGTTGTGAAAAGAAAAAGGAAAAGAAAGCTGAAAAGTGAGTTATGCTTAAAATTGAAAAACAAAAGAGGAGAACAAGGGTGGTAGAATAAAAGAAAGAAGAAAGGTTGAAAGAAAAAAATGTCAATGATACAATGTGATGTATTAAAATGCTTAGGAACTTAGTCACTATTTCTGGCCAAAATAGTCTTACCCGTCCCTTAGCCTACATTACAACCATCAGAAGACCTATTTGATCCTAATCTTAGCATTCTGACATTTAGTGGAGTATTACACTAAGGGCAAGCCTATGGTCATCAGTTGCTGCATACGAATTCTTTGTGAGAGCGAGAGCAAGGATATTTTGATACCCATGTTTGAAAAATATGCTATACGTGTGAGTGACTATGGGTAATATATTGTGAGACACACATGGTTGATGAGTTTTGGATAGTTGTGTATGATTCTTTGTGCCTTGACTTTTGAATATGAGTTAAACACCATCACGAGTCTATGCTAGAGGTTAAATGGTTTCTACTAATGATTGAAAAACTACTCTTTGTTGATAATTGTTGTGCTTGTCTTGACGAATGTTTTGTGTTGTTGCTGTGAAACCCTAAGTTGATGTTTAGAGGGACATGATATTTTGTTCGAGGACGAACAAAGCTGCAAGTGTGGGGTGTTGATGATAGGCGATATTACGCGCCTATATTAATATATTTTGCCCATATTTGTGCCATGTTTTGAGAACAAATTATATATTTCATGCACTTTTAGTCCTTTTTCCTGTAAGTGAGCTAACGAACATGATTAGTAAAGTTTCAGGTATAAATGATGCAAAATTCAGCATTTTATGGCTTACTTGACGCAAAAGAAAGCTCACAAAGAAAGGAAAAGGAGTGTACACGCCTAAGGACCAAAACTGCTGCATGGAAAATCTGTCCCGGGCTAAAACAGCATTTCTGAAGACTTTGGGGACTTATAGACACATAGCTGGATTTGGACAATGATACATTAACCTAGTACAATTGGGTTATGTATTTCACTAGTTTATTTGGATTAGGAGAATATTACATTAACCTAGTACAATTGGGTTAAGTATTTCATTTGTTTAATAGGATTTGGTTAAGTATTACATTAGCTTAGTAGGATTAGGATATGGGTATTATAAATACCCTATCATGCTAGAGATTTCTATTCATTCCTCCCTTAGTGGAGAGAAACATTCCTCCCTTAGTGGAGAGAAGCATTCCTCCCTTAGTGGAGAGATTCAACAATCTTCTATTCAACAATTAATCTTCTTCCATCCCTCTCTTCTTCCACCACAACAATTCTACAACTCTTCTAATCTTTCCATTAATTCTATTTTTCTTCTTCTATTCATCTATTCTTATTTACCGCAACAAGAGAATTGTTACTTTTGCCTTGGAATTCACGCCACACGCCTACCACCTAAGCTACACGAAAATTACTCAATCTTGTGGTATAACAACAATGTCAATCGTGATCTCCTTCGCATTCATGGGTAACTAAACTTCTCTGTTGGGGTTATGGAATCCGTATGAGTTACTATCTATTGCTGTGAGTTTGTGAGCTCGCGAAACGTATACTGCTTATATCATTATTCTCTTCATCTTAATCTACATTCTTTGTGGTTGCAAACGCAAGAATACTCCAGTATAACATTTAACTTGTTCGAAAAAAAGGTTATTTTTCTGGAAAAGAGATAGTGTCAAGGTAGTAGGACACCCTTTCCTACTAAAAAGCTAGTACCGTAACTGGACTAACCTCTTGGAGAATTCGTACCGTTAGATACGCTTTAAGCTCGAAAGAGTTAAAGTGAAATAGTCCTTGTTGAGGTCGAAAGACGCTTGGATTTACCATCGACTACAATTCTCTATAAGTAGTTGCATGTCAAAACTCTACACACTCATAGCCAATAAAAACGTATACCTCAGAAGGTGGACATAACCCCAACGCTTCAATTCTCATTGTTTACAACTCACGTAACATTCTTTCTTTTAATTTTAAGCTTTTATTTTGATACTTTATTTAAATTACTTGCACGACAAGAATCCCCCCCTCTTACGAGACTTGCACCAAAAGTTTAGTAATTTTGCTTACTTGTTGGCCAAGCTATTCCCTGTGGGATCGATACCCAACCCAGGTTGGGTTCTATATTTGCTAACGACCGCTTTACACTCCTACGAGAGCTGTAGATTGAGCGTTATCAAATGTACTACCATTCGGATATAAAAATGCACCGGGTAGATATCAACATTTTATGGATAGTTATTTTAAACAATTACCTAATTGTATAGTATACATAGATGATAAACTATTATATACAAAAACAAAAGAAGAACATTTAAAGTTACTAGAACAATTTACAGATATAATAGAAAATTCGGGAATAAGTTTAAGTGAGAAGAAAGCTGAAATTATGAAAAATCAAATAGAATTTTTAGGAATACAAATAGATAAAAGTGGAGTAAAAATGAAACAACATATAGTAAAAAAAAATAATAAATTCAAAAGAAGAATTAGATACAAAAAAGAAATTACAATCATTTTTGGGATTAGTAAACCAAGTAAGGGAATATGTACCAAAATTAGTAGAAAATCTAAAGCATTTACATAAAAAATTAAAAAAGGATGTAGAATATAATTATAACGAAGAAGATAAAAAATAAGTTCAGAAAATAAAAACACTTTGTAAAGAATTACCAAAATTACAATATCCAGACGAAAATAGAAAATTTATATATATAGTAGAAACAGATGCTAGTGAATATAGTTTTGGAGGAGTACTTAAATATAGATATGAAGAAGAAAAATTAGAACACCATTGTAGATACTGCTCAGGTACGTTTAATGAAACAAAAATAAAATGGGAAATAAATAGAAAAGAATTATGCTCATTATATAAATGTTTATTATCGTTTGAGCCATATATTGAATATAATAAGTTTATTGTACGAACAGATAATACACAGGTACGTTGGTGGCTAGAAAAGAAAATACAAAATTCAATTACAACAAAAGAGATTCGGAAACTAGTATTGAATATATTAAATTTTATATTTACAATTGAAGTAATTAGTACTAACAAAAATGTTATTGCAGATTACATATCAAGACAAAGCTACACAAACTAATATAATAGAAGATGATACTTTAGAAAAGATATTCAAAACCCTAACTACGCTTTCAATGAAAGTGGACAGCATGGGTAATGAAATAGAAAAGCTAAAGACTAATGAAGTTAAACTGAAGTTTGAAGCTACAAATCAGCTAACTCAGCAGTGAGCAGAGCTATGTCGGTCGAAAGACATTAAAATTCCAGAGCTATGTCGATCGGAAGACATTAAAATTCTAGAGCTAGAAGGAGACGTTGGGATACTCCATAAAACCCATAACGTTTATCAATCTACTTTTGCAGGTACAAGCAAAGGAGTTAGGAAAAACACAAATATGAGCCTAAACAAGCTATTTGATAAGCCACATATTCCAAATACACCAAAAGATCACATGTTCATACCCTCACAAATTACCACATACCGAGACAGTTTAAACTAAGATAAAAAGATCTACAACTATACAGCCCAAACATACATAGAAAATATTTACAAAATACAAACCTTCTTAAATACTAACTCCGGATCTATAAATATTCAAGAACCACATACAAATTACATAACCCAGAAGCTAACCAGATACAATAAGCTAATTGCTTTACCCAAAACCAATTCAAATCTAGTTAAAATCTGTTACGAATATGGACTACTTAGTACCATATATACCCAAGACGGAAATGAAATATCCAATATACCAGAAATGTATGATTTATTTAACATTTTTAAAAGAATAACCAAAGGTAACCTATTTTTTATAAAATTTTACACGGCACCAGCAGAAATATTGTATGATGAAGTTAAATCACCTATACAAGTTGTAAAGATAGGAATGACCCGAGAAATGATTATACCAGAAGATATTATTCCACAACTAGAAATACCTAGAATTGAGATACCAAATTTTTATGCAAATAAGAGTATTTTCGGACTATCTATAATTCTTCAAGAGTTTGCAAACACTTATCGCAACAGAAATCCCATATGGAGTTATTATTCAAGAGGTAATGTAATAGTATGCTCAAATTCAAAGGAACTACGAGAAGCAGCTATGGAAGACGTTAGGCAATGGATCTTGACGTTACTCAATCCAGAGAAAAAATCTATCGCCAGATCTATTAGAGAAAAATTTATTTCGGAAGAATTATTAACCAGATATTGCAAGTTAATTGGACATAAATATCCAAACCATCAATGTTCACAATGTAATGGAGAAGATAATATTGTCCCAGAAGTTCAATTGAAATAGAAGAAGATAAAAGCGACAGCTGAAAGATGCAAGATATGAAGCAATAATGGAGATATAGAGCAATAAAAAGAAGATAACTACGGATAAACAAAGAAGACAAAGAAAGTAATTCAAGTTATTAAAGGTGAAAAAGACATATGGAAGATTTAAAATAGCTAGATAGCTTTACGTAAATTATTATGTAAGTAGCCTTAGGCTTTTTGACTTTTCTTATCATTTACTAGTTTTTTTTTGACAAGTAGTGCCATTATTAGATTAGACATGTGTAAAAATTAGCTTTAGGACTTTACGGAGACATTTTTCTTTACTTTTGTAAAGTAGCTGACAGATGTAAAGAAAAATAGTGTACGCATTTTCATTTCTAAGAATATAAATAAACGAGCACTTGCTCAAATGAAGGCAAGCCTTCATGCATTGAAGCAAAAAACTCTCTCTTATCTACAACAAATAATTTGATTATTTAAAAAACAGGTATATATCAATGGAAAAATCTATAGAGGAACAAAGCTTAGAATTATCAAAACTACCAGAACAGGTATATTCATTTACTATTATGAATAGCTAAATTCATAAATTCCTAACAATCATGATATGATAAAATAAGTTCATGTTAGTTGCTTTATAGTAAAATTATTTGATAAATAGCATGTTAAGAAGTTTATTAGCAAAGTGGAAAAGGAGAAAAATCCCTAAGAACTATGTCATCCTAAAGGTGATACCGGTGAGGCAAGAAAGTCGTGATAAGGGAGTAACCAGAGTAGAGGTATTGTTTAAGGGAAAAGTATTTAGATTACCATGTTAATAGTGACCGAAAAATATGTTATTTAAAAATAATCTAGTATATAGTAAGCTAAAGTGATCATAATTTTTTATGTGCATGACAGAAGGGAATATTTTGAAAATAGCAATTTTATGAAAAATGGATAATTATTTATCTAACAAAATGGTAGATAAATTTAAAATACTCATTTTATATGTACTTAAGGATATAGAAATAGTAGATATAAGAAAAATCATATTGAAAAAAATATTTGATAGATATTTTATGACTAGAATTAATTACATACCACACCTACCGAACTACTCGTATAAATACTTACATACCAAACCCACGTACTAACTATGATAAATTATGTATATTTAGAATCTTGAAAAATAGATATAAATACGTACAATTTCTTAGTGAAAATATAGAAGAATTAATGAGATTAAAACAAACAACTAAAAAATATTATAATAAAGTATTTAACCAATTTTAAATGATAGATAATCTTAAAATATTAATCTTATATATACTTAGAGATATAGAAATTATATATATTAAGAGAATAATATTAGAAAAGGTATTAGACTATGAAATTGAAACTATAAATTGGATAGAACACTTATACCTGGATAATTACTCAGATGAATATTATTCAGATTAAGAAATGTTAGAATATATTAGAAAAACTAGAAAAAATCAAGATAATCTAAATAAAGAAATTAATTATAGAAATCGAATTAGAAAAATAATGGAGAATCTAAAAGAAAAATTAATATAGATAGAAGAAACCCTAGAAAATTTAGAAAAAAGTACATGTGATAGTTTATATTATTTAAAAAACTTGCTACAAAAAGAACAACACAAGCTAATAAATAGCATTGAAAATCTAGAATTAGATATACATTACAGTACAATTAGGACAAATTATTATACAGAAAATTATAAATCTACAGTTACTACAGGATAAAATGATAGACTATGAATATTTAAAATATTGGAGGAAAAATATGGAAGAAATAATATTATTAGAAAAACTTATGAAAGATAATCAAATTGGATATTTTGAAACAAAAGATATAGAATATTTAGAATACCTTCAAAATAATATAGAAGAATTACAAAAACTAAGGGATATGAACATAGGATCTTTTGGTGTATTTGGAATATATGGCTTATCAAATAGCTTGTTTAGGTTCATATTTGTGTTTTTCCTAACTCCTTTGCTTGTACCTGCAGAAGTAGATTGATAAACATTATGGGTTTTACGGAGTATCCCAACGTCTACTTCTAGCTCTGGAATTTTAATGTCTTCCGATCGACATAGCTCTGGAATTTTAATGTCTTCCAATCGACATAGCTCTGCACACTGCTGAGTTAGCTGATTTGTAGCTTCAAACTTCAGTTTAACTTCATTAGTCTTTAGCTTTTCTATTTCATTACTCATACTGTCCACTTTCATTGAAAGCGTAGTTAGGGTTTTGAATATCTTTTCTAAGTATCATCTTCTATTTTATCAGTCTATGTAGCTTTGTCTTGATATGTAATCTGCAATAACATTTTTGTCAGTACTAATTACTTCAATTGTAAATATAAAATTTAATATATTCAATACTAGTCTCCGAATCTCTTTTGTTGTAACTGAATTTTGTATTTTCTTTGTTATCCACCAACGTACCTGTGTATTATCCGTTCGCACAATAAACTTGTTATATACAATATATGGCTCAAATGCTAATAAACATTTATATAATGAGCATAATTCTTTTCTATTTATTTTTTATTTTATTTCTATTTCATTAAACGTACCTGAGTAGTATCTACAATGGTGTTCTAATTTTTCTTCTTCACATCTGTATTTAAGTACTCCTCCAAAACTACATTCACTAGCATCTGCTTCTACTATATATATAAATTTTCTATTTTCGTCCGAATATTGTAATTTTGGTAATTCTTTACAAAGTGTTTTTATTTTCTGGACTTGTTTTTTTATCTTCTTCATTATAATTATATTCTACATCCTCTTTAAATTTTTCTGCAAAGGCTTTAGATTTTCTGCTAATTTTGGTATATATTCCCTTACTTGGTTTGCTAATCCGAAAAATAATTGTAATTTCTTTTTTGGATCTAATTCTTATTTTGAATTAATTATTTTTTGTACTATATGTTGTTGCACTTTTACTCCACTTTTATCTATTTGTATTCCTAAAAATTCTATTTGATTTTTCATAATTTTAACTTTCTTCTCACTTAAACTTATTCCTGAATTTTCTATTATATCTGTAAATTGTTCTAATAACTTTAAATGTTCTTCTTTTGTTTTTGTATGTAATAGTATATCATCTATGTATACTATAAAATTAGGTAATTGTTTAAAATAACTATCCATAAAATGTTGATATCTACTTGGTGCATTTTTATATCCAAATGGTAGTACATTCCATTCATAAAATTCTTGTGGTACGGTAAATGCGGTTAATTCCTTAAATTCTTCTTCTAACTTTAAATGATAAAATCTCGATTTACAATCAAATTTACTAAAGTAATTATATCCTTGTATTTGTCTTATTTTTAATATCTTATTTGGTATTGGATAATTATATGTCATAGTTTTTACATTTAAATTTCTACAATCAATAAACATCCTATTTTTTCCTCTTTTTTGTTCACTATGTTTATTTACTATAAATGTTGGGCTATTATTTTACTATTATTTTTTTGTATATATTGTTTTTCTAATAATTCTTCTATGTGCGTTTTAAATTCTTTTAAATCATCAAAATTATATGTTAATGGTTTCTGGGTTATTATGCTATTTTTATCTATTAATTCAATTTTTATAGTAGTTTTATGTTTTTTCCATCCTTTTAATGGATCTTCACTATATAATTGTTCTAATTTTTTCCTAATTATTTCTATCTTATTTACTGAAAATATAGTTATTTCTTTTTTATTTATCAAAAATACGACTAGTTCTATTGTATCTTCTGTATTATATGTTCTTTTATAATAATATTCTTTAAATGCGCAAGTATATTCATCTGTGTAACACATATTACATATTGCTAATTTTAACATTAAATTCCTATTTGTATCTTTCTCTTCATTTTGTTCTTCTTCTGTTGTTGTCATGCTGCTAAATTCGTCTTTTATAGCTATTTCATATTTTTTTAATAATTCTATAGGTGTTGATTTAGTTGTAGTTGATGATGATGTTTCTTCTGTAGATTTGTTAGTTCTTAATACTTTTTTACTATTTTCAGTTAGATTTGAAAACCATAATTTCACTGTTCCTATTAGTGTTCTTTCTATATATCCTGGTGCATCTGTTACGTTTATATTATTATTTAATAATTGTTTTGTCATATATCTTATCCATAATTGTATTATTTTTTCTGTATCTATTACACAATCTAAGTCTAAAAAGTTATAATTTTTATTAACTATTTGTTTTGGTGTCTATTTGTCATATTCATCTTTTTGATTATATCTTTTAAATTTATTTTATAATATGTAGGTTTTCTTATTTCTGATGTTTTAGGTATTATATTTTCATCTTCTTTTTTATCAACAATATTTATTTCTGTGTTTCTATTTTCTGAGTTTTCTTCATTAAATACTTCTTGTTTTTCATTGATTTCTAAATTTTTTGTATTATTTAAGATTTCTGTATATGTTTCACTATCTTTAGAATCATAATTATCTGTTTCTTCAACATTTATTGTAATTATTTCTAATTCCTTGATTTCTATTTCTTTATTGTTTATTTCTAATTTTTCTTTAAATTGATTTATCTCATTTAATAATTTTTGTTCTTTATCATTTTCTTCTTTTTCTTTCTGTCTTTTTTCATACAAATCTTTTAACATTTGTAGTGTTTTTCTAATTCAGCAATCCTACTATTTTTAGTTTCTTCTATTTTTCGTATTTCTTCTGTAGTTTGTTTTTTTATTTTTTCTATTTCCTTTTTTCTATCTATTTCTTCATTTTTTTTTCTATTCTTACCATAGCTGTCAATTTATCTTCTAATTTTAATTCTTTTTTTTTCTAACATTAAATATAAATGTTCACCTATTTTCTTATACCTTCTTCCTAGATTAGAAAATATTATTTTTATTTTTAATCCTTCATGGTTTTCATATATTTTTTCATCTATTTAAAAAAATTTTGTTCATTTTTTATTTAATTGTTAATAGATCATGTTGGTATGTATATTCTAGACTATCTATTGTCGATTCTAAATTTGATATTTCTTCTTTTTGTGCATTTATTGAGTTTTTACTAACTCCGGCAATTGTGTTATATTGTAGTCTTTCTATCCTTATTTTTAATTCTTTATGTTTTTTAGATATTATTTTCTTTAATTCTTTATATTTTGGTAATTTTGGTACGTTATTCATCTAAATCTAGTTTTATCATATAAGTCATAATTAATAAATTAATCAAATAAATTCAAATATATACTACTTCTGTAACTTTAAACAGCATAAGATCTGATACCAATTGTATGGGTTGCAAAATAACTTGTGGTAAAATAGATCCATCAGGAAATACATATCCTTTTACCAAGAAAATCATGAATCATGCAATTGCCTGTTACTAAACTTTGCCAAATTGGACTTCAACACCCTGCAAAGGCTGCATAAAAAGGAGCTATGTGATATCACAAGGTAATTGGTTGTATTCACCTATACACCATAACCTTCGGTAAATGTTTAAAAAAGACTCGAGTAGTTTTTCAAGTAAAATAATATTTTTTACTCTGAAAATTTTTAGTTAATCTTCAATGTTTTTCCAAATAAAAATTATTTTGATCAAACACAATATTTTCTCCCAAATTTATATTATGTTCCAACTTCAAATTTAAGTATTCTTTATTATTATTATTATTATTATTATTATTATTATTATTATTATTATTATTATTATTATATCAGTTCAAACCAAATAGTTCATTCAAGCTTGCCTACTAAATAAACACATAATTTGTTGTAGGTGGTCGAAAGAATTGGAAATGGTGAATGCATTACCTTATGTAAGAGATAGGTTGGTAGAGCTTTATTTCTGGAGTTTAGGGGTTTATTTTGAGCCTCAGTATAGCGTTGCGAGGACAATTTTAACAAGAATTTCATACTTCATTTCTATTATTGATGACACATATGATATTTATGGGACGCTAGATGAACTTACTGTCCTCACAGAGGCAATTGAAAGGCAGCCTTCTTTTTGTAACTATACATCTATTGATAGACTACTACATTTTATCATTGTTCTTTTACCCAGTAGAATTTAATAATTTGAATGAATTTGATGTTTGTGATATATGTAGGTGGACTGTTGATGCTTCAGAAAAGCTACCATTATATATGAAAACTATTTACTGCGGTCTTCTAGATGTTTACAATGAAATTGAGAAAGAGTTGGCAAATGAAAACTAGTCATTTCTAATCAACTATTCCATAATAGAGGTACTTGTAGATAAAGTAGCAAACAATTACTTAAATTGATTAACAATAACAATGATAATTATGCCTAATCCTATGAAGATTTGATATATTTTGGCCTCAACTAAGAACAGACTGAAGCAAATTCAGTTTAACTGAAATCAGACCGGACTGGGTTAGGCTGGGCACAAGATCAGTTGGGACCGGTAATGTCACGTCAACAATGCATCGTGTACCCCGACCTACAGAGATCGGACTAGTCCGATCAGTGCAGAGCTACGATTTTAACTTAGGAGATTCAAAATATAAAAAAGTTAACACATAAATTAGTCAAACTACTATAAAATTAAAAAAATAATAATTTTATTCACATATAAATAGCATAATTATCCACTTGGGTTTAGATGAAACCCCGGCTACTAGCTGGTTTCACGTTGAGTGTTGATATAAGTTACATTTTTATTTAAGATATCATATTATTTTAATTAAATTTCAAAAAAAAAAAAATTATTGTATTGTGAGCCTGCCCGACACAACATGATATAGCTCGGTCCTAATGTTGAGAGAGAAATCGAGAGAGCGTCATGCGGAAGCTATTAGTTGCAAACTATCGTGGTGATAATTCAGATAACAAATAAAACATATATTAAAAAAATATATTATTGATATGATTCGGTCAAACGACCTACATATTAAGAACAATATTAAAAAAATAAAACCTATGAAAAAGCATAAACCTATGCGAGAAATCTCCCCCTATACCAGACTCTTTTGTTATGGTATCTCCCCATATACCCGACACTTTTGTTATGGTATGAGAAGGGGGTATTCTATTTATAGATGTCCAAAACCTTTCCTCCAAAAAAGAGGTTAGCCAAATATGGAAAAGAATTATATTTTTTCTTTCAGGAAAAGTAAAAGTAATTATGCTAACTTTTATTTTTCTTCTAAGAAAAAATAAAACTTAAATATAGTAAGAAAATCAGGACAAAAACCCTAACAAATCTTTCCTTTTTGGCTTGATTTTCTTCACTTGATCTGTCTACTCTTCATATCACGTGCATGAACTTCGTATATAATCTTCATAACTGCTGTTTGTCATGGTTAAAAATAAGGTTTAAAATATCATGGTTAAAAATTGATTTAAAAGTAATATTTTATTTTTATTATTAAAGATGCAGCAGCAGGAGTGTTGAAAATATGGTTGAAACTTGTTCTTCACATGTAGTTCAACAAAAATCTTCATTATCATCCAAATTGTTGCAGCTTGATTTTGAAACCACTTTGAACCTGTTTAATCTCGTCTGACCACATCATTGGACCATTGAACCGTAAGCTCTGATACCACTTATTGGGATCGAAATCAAGAGGGCGTCATGCGGAAGCTATTAGTTGCAAACTATCGTGGTGATAATTCAGATGACAAATAAAACATATATTAAAAAGACATATTATTAATATGATTCAATCAAACGACCTACATATTAAGAACTATATTAAAAAAATAAAACCTATGAAAAAACATAAACCTATGGGAGAAATCTCCCCCTAAATCTGATTCTTTTAACGACTACATTATGGATGCTACTATGTTATGGTATGAGAAATGGGTCTTCTATTTATAGATGTCCAAAATCTTTCCTCAAAAAAAGAGGTTAGCCAAATATGAAAAAGAATTATATTTTTTCTTTCAGAAAGAGTAAAAGTAATTATGATAACTTTTATTTTCCTTCTAAAAAAAATAAAACTTAAATATAGTAAGAAAATCAGGGCAAAAACCCTAACATCTAACTGGTTTGGCTAATTTCATACAAGTCAATTTATGTTTCACTAATATAATTATTTATTGATTTTTTTTCAGGTGAAAAAGCTGGTGAGAGCTTGCTTTCAAGAGGCAAAATGGTATCATGGGAAGAAAATACCAACAATGGAGCAGTCTATGAAGAATGGAATTGCATCAAGTGGTTACCTATTGCTAGCAACTACGTTTTGGTTAGGCATGGGAAAGCAGGCAACTAAAGATGCATTTGATTGGATAGCAACTGAACCTCCAATACTTGTTGCTTCCTGTATCATTACAAGATTAATCAATGATCTTTTATCACATGAGGTATACATTGTGTATATATGTTCTCTCTCCGTTAATTTTTGGTTGTCATGATTTTATTTTTTTAGAGTAAAATGATATAAATTTTAATCATTATTTTAAGACGTAGTTAAATTTACTCTTAAAAAATAAAACATAACAACTAAAAAAGAACTGGGGAATATATACTTAATGAGTCAATCATTTACACCGATATAATCATTATATTAACCTGTTACAATACGTTTCTTACTTTATTTTTGTCTTTTATTTTCTTTATTCACATTTGTGGATGCAGGAAGAACAAAAAAGAGGAGATGCACCTTCTGCTATGAATGTTATATGAATGAATACGATGTCACAAAAGAAGAACCACACATGAAAATAAGGGATATAATAGAGAATTATTGGAAGATTTTGAATGAAGAATACCTCAAACTCACTGGCGTTATGTCAAGGTATTTGCTCATGATTATGATTAATTTAATAAGAGTAATAGAGTTTATATACAAAGATGAAGATGCTAATACTTTTTCCAAAAATAACTTGAAGAAAGTAATTTTTATGATGCTAGTCGATCCTATTAGATAGACTGAGAACTTCAAAAGGAAGAGGTGGAACGAGAAAAGAAGAATCAGATTTAATTTCTCTAGATTGTGTTATTTGGCTAAGTTAATTAAGGGTTGTTTAATTACCCGTATTACTAGTATAATAAATAAATAATAAATTTCATGTCACATTAATAGACAGGTGTTTGGGTTCTATGTTAACAAGATCTACATCAATGATATGTTAATTCCCGTATTTACATTGTAATCAATTTATTGACGTATTAATTTTTGTATAAGCTATTTAACATTTGATAGCTAATTACATGAAAAATATGTTATTCATGTATGACATTAATATGACGTTTGGCTTGCAATTTTAAAACACTACGTAACTAATATATGTATAAATTATGAGGAATTGGTGTATTATCCTTATGTGATGTGAGGTACTGTAACATCCCGCACTTTCGGGCTAACATTGAACCGTCTTTCCTATATTTATAGATCCGAACCCAATGGTTTCTATTTAGATATGAGTGAATAACATTTACTTGGTGTGGGGATATTCTTGGAGATGAATATACGTCATAAAAATAAAAAGTTATGAGTGTTTGAATAAGGCACTGTTCAGGCTGTGCGATGGGCAATGCGTCGCATATTAGTTATCCCAGCTGTATATCCTCTGTATATCACTGTAAATCAGTCCCCTTTTTGGGGCTTCAGCATGGGATTTTGACTCGATGGTATTGGGGCTTGTTGGCTCAAGTGTGAAATGCAGGAGAAGGGAGTCCCGTGGACTCATGCCGATTTCACATGCATCATAAGGAGTAAAGGATTAGATATCGATCGACCATGAACCAATCCAACTAACAAAAACAATCATTGGTAACTACTACAACAACAACAACAAACCCAGTGTATTCCCACATAATGGGGTCTGGGGGGGGTAAGATGTACGCAGTCCATACGTCTACCTCTAAAGAAGTAGAAAGGTTGATTCCGATAGACCCCCGGCTCGAGACACGAGATACCATATAAATACATAGTAAAGCATAGAACAAGATTTCATCACATAAATACGACACCCATAAGTAATAAAAAACAGAGAAAAGCACACAGATTCGTAATAAAACATGGAACAAGGTATCATAACAAGAATAATACCCCCACCAAGTAATTCCCTACACTAGCGACCCAAACTGGCCCTAGCCTTCTGCCCTAATTCGCGTCCTCCAGATCTTCCTATCTAGGGTCATGTCCTCGGTGAGCTGTAACTGCTCCATGTACCGCCTAATCACCTCGCCCCAGTACTTCTTCGGCCTACCCCTACCCCGCCTAAAACCATCCAACGCTAGCCTCTCACACCTACGAACCGGGGCATCCATGCCCCTCCTCATCACGTGTCCGAACCATCTCAATCGGACTTCCCGCATCTTATACTCCACGGGAGTCACACCAACCTTCTCCCTGATAGTCTCATTCTGAACTCTATCCCCTCTAGTCAGCCCACACATCCAACGCAACATCCGCATTTCTGCCACATTCATTTTTTGGATGTGGGAGTTCTTAACTAGCCAACACTCCGCTCCATACAACATGGCTGGACGGACTACCACCCTGTAGAATTTGCCTTTAAGCTTGGGCGGTACCTTCTTATCACACAACACCCCCGACGCGAGCTTCCAATTCATCCATCCCGCCCCAATACGGTGCGAGACATCCTCGTCAATCTCACTGTTACCCTGGATCACGGACCCGAGATACTTGAAACTGTCCCTCTTACATACCTCCTGTGATTCCAACTTCACTACCACCTCATTCTCCAGCCTCACGTCATTAAACTTGCATTCCAAATACTCTGTCTTGCTTCTGCTCAACCTGAACCCTTTAGACTCAAGAGTTTGTCTCCACACCTCTAATTTGTCATTCACAACCCCTCGCGTCTCATCAATCAAAACTACATCATCTGCAAAAAGCATACACCAAGGCAAACAAAAAGGGACTAAGAGTAGATCCCTGATGCAATCCTGTCAAGACAGTGAAATGCTCTGAGTCTCCTCTCGCCGTCCTCACCTGAGTTTTTGCTCCATCATACATGTCCTTAATTGCTCTGATATATGCCAGCGGGACTCCACTCACCTCCAAGCATCTCTAAAGCACCTCCTTGGAGACTTTGTTGTATGCCTTCTCCAGGTAGATAAACACCATGTGCAGGTCCTTCTTCCTTTCCCTATACTGTTCCACCAGCCTCCGTACCAGGTGAATTACCTCCATCGTCGAGTGGCCAGGCATAAATCTAAACTGGTTTTCCGAAATAGACACTATCCGTCTTAGCCTCACCTCGACCACTCTCTCCCAAATCTTCATAGAGTGACTCAATAACTTAATCTCCCTATAGTTATTGCAACTCTGGATGTCACCCTTATTCTTATAGAGAGGGATCATGGTACTCCACCTCCAAGCCTCGGGCATTTTTGCCATCTTGAAGATCTCGTTAAACAATCCAGTCAACCACCTTACACCAGCCTCTCCAGCGAACTTCCAAAAATCCACCGGTATCTCATCCGGCCCCGTCGCCCTACCCCTTCGCATCCTGCGAACAGCCTCTCTAACCTCTTCTACCTTAAAACGTCTACAATAACTAAAATCCCGACACTCCTCTGAGTGCTCCAGCTCCCCTAACCCAATAGCTCTATCCCTTTCATCATTCAAGAGCCTATGAAAGTACGACTGCCATCTATTCTTAATGTGGCCGTCCTCCACCAACACTGCACCGTCCTCTCCCTTAATGCACCTCACCTGGTCGAGGTCACGACCCTTCCTCTCCCTAGCCTTAGCGAGTCTAAACAACTTTTTCTTCCCTCCTTTCCCCTGTAACCCTGCATACAAGCTCTCAAAAGCGGTCGTCTTAGCCGCCATAACTACTAACTTAGCCTCCTTCCTAGCTAGCTTGTACTCTTTCCTATTTACCCGCTTCTCTTCTTCGTCCTTACTCTCAACCAACTTAGAATACGCCCCTTTCTTGTCCCCACTTTCTTCTTAACCTCTTCATTCTACCACCAATCCCCCCGATGATGCCCGGCTCGGCCCCTAGAAACACCCAACACCTCACTTGCATTCTCTCTTATGCACCTAGCCACCCTATCCCACATACTATCCACGTCCCCCCTACACTCCCACACCCCTATTCCCGCCAACTTCTCCCCTATCTCCCACGCATTCACTGGCGTCAAGCCGCCCCACTTAATTCTAGGTCTACACTCCTCACCCCTCCTCTTTCTATTCTTCTTTATACCCAAATCCATAACCAAGAGCCTATGCTGGGTCGAAAGATTCTCACTCGGGATGACCTTGCAGTCCTTACACAACGCCCTATCCCCTTTCCTAAGCAACAAAAAGTCAATCTGGGTCTTGGCTATTGCGCTTCGAAAGGTGATCAGGTGATCGTCCTTCTTCGGGAAGCCCAAGTTCACCACCACCAGCCAAAAGGACCTCGCAAAATCCAATAGAGTAGCCCCCTCTTCATTTCTTTCCCCAAAACCAAAACCACCATGCATATTAGCAAAGCCTCCCGGTAACGCCCCGATATGTCCGTTGAAATCTCCTGCTACAACAATCTTCTCCAAGCTAGGCACGCCTCTCACCACCTTATCCAAAGCCTCCCGAAACCGCATCTTCTCCTCCCCCTCCAAGCCCACTTGCGGCGCATAAGCACTACACACGTTCAGGGTAAACCCCCGAATGACTAACTTAATAGTCATCAACCTATCGTTGATCCTCTTCACCTCTACTACTTGATCTCTAAGCTATTTATCTACTAAGATGCCAACTCCATTCTTACTCCTCTCACTCCCAGAGTACCACAGCTTGTAACCATCCACATCCCTAGCCTTAGACCCTACCCACTTGGTCTCTTAAACACACGCAATATTAATCCTCCTCTTTCTAAGAATCTTCACAAGCTCTATGGACTTACCCTGAAGGGTCCCTATATTCCAAGACCCAACCCTCAGCCTACCATCACTATCCACACGTCTTTCTTTGCCACCCCTGAGGCCAAACCTTGGCCTCCCTCCCACTCCCGCCCTTTCCTCATCCCCCGCCCCCACAACAGCCCCACGCCCCAACCCTCTCGGACATGACCCTATCCAACCATCACCACCCACAACCACTGCTACAAGAAAATATAAATAATGGTAGTAGCAAAGCAGCAGCAAAAAATTACAAGGCTCACACAAATTCGAAGAAATAATCAAGAAACAAAACTAAACTCAAATAGAGAGCAAACACCATTGGACTCAACACCCAAAGCCCCAAAAATAGAGCCCCAAGCCAATAACCCAATAAAAAGTAGTGCAAGAAACAACAACAGACAATATCAATAAATCAAACGCAAGTCAAGATACAGGAGATAATACTAGCATAATACGAAGAATGAAATAACAAAGGTTAGAAGTCACCGGGTTACGCTTGTAAACCAAGCCGGAAACCAAAACCCGATGTAGATCGGGCTCCGGGGAGTTTCGGTGACAGAGAGATGGCGCTGCTAGAGGCAGAAATTAGAGGGAGCAGCGGTTGCTGGAGACCGAGGGGGCTGGTCATCGTTTGGAGGAGGGGAGGACGAATAGAGGGAGCCAGCGGCGGCGCTGGCTGGTTCGTCGTGGTTGGAGATGGAGATGGATGGCAGCGATGGGGTCACCTGGTTGACGTTGTTTGTTCGCCAGAGGTGCTGAAACGGAGAGGGTCGCCGATCGCTTGGGTCTGACCGGAACTGAACGGCGGAGCGGTTGGGTAGGATCTCGCCAGATCCGGATCCAGAGTTGGGCTTTATGGCGGAGGTGGACGGCTGTTTCTATGGCAGAGGTGGCGGCGCTGTTTCGCCGATGGCAACGTCGGGAGGGTGCCGTTGAGGTATGAACGGAGGAAGGCGGATCAGAGTCGGAGGTCGGCAAAGGGGGGCGGCGGGGAGCGGCGACGGGGGTCGGCAACGAGGGCCGAAGGTCGGATCGGAGCCGGAGGTCGGCGACGGGGGCCGGGGATGCTACTACATTTTAAGAAAACTTCTCAATGTTCATTAGCACAACAAAAATAGAGAGAGGGATGTTTAATTGCAACTTCAACCAAAGCAAAAACGATAAACAAGACAACTTTAGCGCACGTCTATCAAATCCCCTTTAAACTTCAAATTCTTCTTAAAAAAAATGACGGAAATTCAACCTATAGAATCTCAAAGCTTGGACACAAAGCCTATCTATTTTTACCCATAATATGCATGGCAGTGTAAGACTTATTCATTATATTAATGTACCATATAGTGTTAGGAGTAATAAAAAATGCTGTTGAGAGGTAACTTTCTCAAAAGAGGAAGCTAAAAAATAACCTCGAAGAATCTCGACACTGTCCTTTTACAATTCCAAATGGGAAAGACAAATAAAACTTGCAAATTTCAGTTTTAAACAAATCCATCACTTGAATAGGAGAATTAGATACCAAATTAGCTTAACCAAACGCAAAACAAACTTAAAGAATAATGGAGATTGGCTATCAGATTTAATACAAACTGAGAGACACTTGATGGAAAACTTGACCACACCAGTTTACTTCAAATCAAATGAAATGAATTAGAGGTACAAAGGCTAATTATATACAGGAAATCTTCATGTATACCCAGTGGCGGATGTAGCATATATCCAGGGGTTCATCCGGCTCCCTTCGGCGAAAAATTATGCTATTTATACACCGTTAAAATTATTTTTTATTATATATAGTATATATGAGCATCTTGGCTCTGCCACTGTGTATACCTATAAACACAACAAACTCAATTTTGGTAGCGTAAGGTGATTAACTAAAAGATAGTATTTTTTAACCCATGTTAGATAAAAATCCGTGATTAACTGGTTAAAAAGCGCATAGCAGCAGTTTTTACCTCGTGATTAGCTCTCAGTAAGGGCGTAGTTTATATAAATAATGGAACCCATGCTAACATATTAGAGCTAACCAGAACGTGCTAAATCACATAATCCCTACAACAACACATACTCCTATAACAACAACTACCAGAACATTTCATTTTGAAAACACTTTCAAGCGTCCAACAGAAACAAACAACAAACAAAGGCTTCACACGATTCTACATTTTGAAACCTGCGATTTTCACCTTTGACACACAAACGCAAAAAAAAAATGCGAAGGAGATGAATTTTTCACCTCTTTTGGAGCAACGAACTTGGGACGACGAGCTTTTAGTCAAACAAAATTCCACCACCTCAAGTCGGTTCTAACCAATAGAATTTGAACGAGAACGTCGAATTCCAATATTTTGACGGTCTTTGAGAATTTTGGTTTCATGAGGTTAAAGGCGAGCACCTTCAGAACCCCTAACTTTTCCCTAAAATTCTCCTCTCCCCCACCCTCTTATCCCTAGCAACTATTTATAAGAGAGATTTGGGGGGAAATAGCTAGGGTTTTCTGGTTTCAAAAGGGGATTCGAGTTGAAATTTTGAGAGATTTTTCAAATCCACAATAAGACAGGTAGCCCGGTGCATTAAAACTACGTTATGTGCAGTGTCCGAAAAGGGCCCACCATTGTATCGTATGCAGTCTTATTTTGCATTTCTGCTAGTGGCTGTTTCCAAAGTATGAACTCCTGATGACATGGCAACAACTTTAATAATTATTCTAAGGTGACAAAACAATTAAAATCCTTGTGCTCCAGAATCCATAGAAAAAGAGGAAGAGAGCCGTTGCAGTTATTGCTTTGCCTGAAATAAAGAGTTCACAAACTGAAAGTGGCGAAAGCCCTCTGAATATTAACCAAAAACGAGTACATGAAGGGGTAAAACAGTAAATGGGAGTGATTTGAGGTCTTGCCATTGTTGACCGTTGGTGTGTTGCTGTTCGATGACATTGAAATGGGTTTTGGATGTTTGATGTCGTTGAAGTCGCTGTTTTGCCATTTAAAGAGGAGAAAGGTATGGGCCAGATTGGTTTGTTGATATTGGGCCGTTGTTGCTGGGCTGGGCTGATGGTGCGGCTGGTTGCTGACATTGTTTATTGCTGTTGAGGGCAAGGAGAAATAAGGGCATGGGCCGGTTCGGGTATTGGGCTGGTAGTTTATTGTTGTTGGGCCTGATGTTGGCTATTTAATAAGAAGAAGACTTGGGCTGGTTTAACGGGGAAGGGATTTAGGGATTTTGACTACCTTTGGGTATTTTAATTTGGTCAATTTAATTTAAAATCTCGCCAAATCAAAAATTAATTGTCAATTGTAATTAATTTCAATTGTGACAAAATTCAATTAATTGACTAAATTGAATAAAAATTTAAAATAAATTAACGATTAATTTAATCCCGAGTTTCTTGATTTGATGAGATAAAATAAATATTTTTATTTTATTTTCTGTTTTATTTTATTTTTTCAAAATATATTATTTTGAAGGTAAATTAAAATTAACATTCTAACCATTTGAATCAATTTTCAAGATAACCCTTGATTAAAATTCAATGTTTCATCAAATAGTTATTTAAATACCAAAAATATATAATTTTGTATAAGCGAATAAGAAATATATAAGTGTTACTAAAATTGATAATGCAACGCCTCGAATCTGGTACCCAGAATGCTACACAGTGCTCATGACCCCGAAGGACCACAAACTAATCCATGATTGATATCTGTACCTGTATACTGCATGATATACTGTATAAATGCGGAAATAAAAGTTGTAAGGCCATAAGTTTCAAAATGTAACATAATATCTGATAAAAATTATAACATCTGAATGGGGTGTGAAATACCCAAATAACTTAAATAACTAACTGAACATGATAGTCTGTAAAGCCTCTAACTGACTGAACTTTCTGAATAAGGAGTTGATGGGACATGTCCCCAACTAACTCTATCTATTGAAAGCTAGAACTAAATAAATAAAATAACTCATAATATCGTCCTTGAATGATGAGGACTCACCACTAAATCTGGCTGCTACTGCTGCTCTGGAGCTCATGCTTATGAACATATAGTATAAGACACCATATCGCAAATACGTCAGTAATTTGAATGTACTGGTATGCATGGAAGGTAGGCTGAATGCATGGAGTTCATATGCATGAACAATACTGGCTAACTGACTAATATGAACTTGAGAATACATGCATGCATACATAGTAACTATACCTGAGATCCTGAAAACATGAATTTACTGATAACTAACATGACTGGTAACTGAGTTCTGATGACTGATATAACTGATAACATAAGTGATTGTATCTGAAAGTCCTGAATCTAATGAAACTAGCTGAGTTTCATACTATTCTGAGTTCATTATATCTGACAGTCCTGAATTTTGTAAAACTATCTAAGTTCTATTACTGAAACTGAATGACTGTATCTGACAGTCCTGATTCTATAACTAAAATTGTGGGAAGTAGTTATCTAATTGACATGACCCAAATAACGCATTATAGCTAAGTTGGGGTCCAATCTGTAACCCCAATTGAAAGGGTATCAATACCGCACCACTGGTAAGGACAAGCTGTGAGTGACCCTCATCTGAAGTGTCCCAAAAAGAGAATGATGGGCCCCTCATTTGACAGTGCTTATCCACTTCATCAACCCTCATCTGATAGTATTGATGTCTCAACCTATGCAGGCTAAATAGTTCTGAAATGCAAGGATGACTTCTAAGAATCACATCCTCATCTGACAGTGTGTATTCTCATCCTTGGGTTCACTCGGTGCTAATTCCTACTCCCATCTGAATAGATACTGATCATGGATTACTGAACTGAACTGGACTGAATTAATTGAGTTTCGCTGACTGAAGGAATGTTACTGAGATCTGATAACTGACTTAGATTAATGAGTTTTTCCTGAGTTATGAGACTGATTGAATTCAACTGAACATGGCTTGACTAAGAGTATCTTGAAACATGACACTGATTCTAGGCAAACAACTATATTTTTTAGGTACAAGTACCCCCAGGACTCGATAGAAGAAAACTGACAAAGCATGACTTTTCTTGAGTACATGACCAACATCCACAATGCATAATCCATTGGCTAAGAAAGAATTGACCACTATGTGTTAAAGATTTGTAAAGAGAGTATGTTGTATGAGTTTACATATGCTTTTGAAAATCAGAACTATTGTGTGATTTGATAAAATCTTTTGGGTGGTCATATGCATATTTTCGAATAAGAAGGGTAGTAGAGTTGATGTGGTATGAAATAAAAGATTTCCAAGTCTGGGTATGTTGATACCCTGTTATGATGTGTCCTAAAAAAATAAGAAAAGAGTTGTTTATGAGAAGGAAGTATGTTTTTAAGAGGCTAAAATTGGGTTTAAAGAGAGTTAAATGGTTACCCGAAGGAGGCGTGAGCTCAAATAACTCATTATCTGAAACCGCATTTTGCCGACATGAGTTTTATTTTTTTGCCCTGAAATAGGGAATTGTACGCTGGCGACGGCCTTATGGCGTAGTAGAGAGCATAGACTCTAGACCTTGCGACAAACTTGGATTGGGGACTTGGCCGTCGAGTCAAGGGCGGATTTCATAGAGCCCATGGGATTGTAGAAATATAGGGTGTACCATCTAGCTCAGAAGTAAGACAAAGAATTGAGTCGTGATTTACAGAAATGTTTTGAAGCTTATCAAATTATGCCCATTTGTTTCATGCATATACTATGCTAAATTATTTTCTAAATGTTCTCGACTATTTTATATGGAATACATGTTTTGTTTGATTAATTTTGCGTACCAATACATTTCAAGTATTGACCATTCTTCGTGGCGGCTACATTGTCTCATAATGTAGGTTCTGGGTCAGATTTTCATGGTCCAGCTCAGTAGTAGATTACTTCCTGAACTCCAGAGTTCGTGATCCTTCCTTGCTTTGGAAGAAATTCTATTCTTATGTTAGTACAGTTGTCTTATGGTCCTGCCGGGGACCTTGTCCCGGTTTAGATTGACTAGTAATTCAATAGAGGCTTCGTAGACGGAAATTGGGTATTGTTTTGTCATATTTTGTTGACACAGTTTGTATTATAAATTCCTTTGAATTTCATTATATCTTCCGCATCATGATCTATGTATGGATTATGCTGATTATAGTATGCTAAGAGGTCTCTCGGGCCTTTGTGGTTCGGGATGCCCATCGCGGCCAGCGCCCAGGCTTGGATCGTGACAGGTACAAGATGAAATAACTAATATCTGCATAACTCATACCCGCATAACTAATATTTATATAATTCTACCAATCACCAAAAGACTACTAAATGTATTAGAAATGTCTCATTTTGATGCAGCCATTCATGTTCTAAAGTATGTCCATTTAGACCTAGGATTTGGGCTTTTCATGACTCATTCACTTTGGGCTTTTGGCTTTTAGTGGTGTGCTTTTGGCCCTTATGATTCACAAAACCAATTCACCACTATCATTATCGATCGTTAACACCATCAGTGTTTCATGGGGTGCTTCATATCATAAAATAATACATTTTATAATTTATCGAGTATTATTTTTTTGTTCATTAAAAAAAATGCATTTCGGTGCATTAAAGTTTTCGCTATGCGTTGGGTCCGGGAAAGGATCCACCACAAGGGTGTATTATATGCAATCTTACTTTACATTGCTTATTACTTTTATTTATTAAAATACATCTCAATGTTAAGTTGGACTTCACGCATCTATTGTCGATTGAAAACAAATATTTGACCTACTCAATATCGAGGTGTATTTTAATATGTACAAAGGGAGTGGTAGTTTAAGTAGATAATAAAACAATAGATCTAGTTGAAGTATAAAACTCATGAAAAAGTGATAGTTTAAGTATGCTTTTCACCATTAGCTCCAATTCAGGCACTATTCATATGTCTTTTGAATTTGTACAAAAGGAGTGGCGGTTTAAGTAGATAAGAAAACAATGAGTTAATTTCTTCAATTTTCATCAATTTAGTTTTCAAACCATAGATTCAGACAATTTAGGCTAGTTATGAACTGACTGTTAGGGTTTTTGGCGTGATTTTCTTACTATATTTAAGTTTAATTTTTTCTTAGAAGAAAAATAAAAGTTACCATAATTATTTTTACTTTTCTTGAAAGAAAAAAATATAATTTTTTTCCATATTTGACTAACCTCTTTCTTGGAGGAAAGGTTTTGGACATCTATAAATAGAAGACCCCCTTCTCATACCATAACACAATAGCACCCACAATTTAGTCTTTTAAGATTTTCGTTTAGGGGGAGATTTTCTCTCTTATTAATTTTATGTTTTTAATATTAGGTTTTACATGTAGGTCAATCGGGCCAAATCATATAATAAAATTATGTTTTTAGTATTGTTTTTCGTTGTCATCTTATTTATCGCCTCATAATTTGCAACTAATAGTTTCTGCATGATGCCCTCTTGATTTCGAACCCAACAAGTGGTATCAGAGCTTATGGTTCAATGGTCCAATGGTCCAATGGTATGGTGAGACGAGATTAAATAGGTTCAAAGTGGTTTCAAAATCAAGTTGCAACAATTTGGGCGATAATGAAGATTTTTGTCGAACTACATGTGGAAAATAAGTTTCAACCATTTTTTCAACACGCTTGCTGCTGCTGCATCTTTAAAAATGAAAATAAAATATTACTTTTAAACCAATTTTTAACCATGATATTTTAAACCTTATTTTTAACCATGGCAAACAACAATTATGAAGATTATATGGACTGCGTACATCTTACCCCCCCAGACCCCACCAGGTGGGAATACACTGGGTTTGTTGTTGTTGTTGTTGTTGATATGAAGAGAAGACGAATCAAGTGAAGAAAATCAAGCCAAAAAGGGGAGATTTGTTAGGGTTTTTGTCCTAATTTTCTTACTATATTTAAGTTTTATTTTTTGTTAGAAGGAAAATAAAAGTTACCATAATTACTTTTACTTTTCCTGAAAGAAAAAAATATAATTCTTTTTCATATTTGGCTAACCTCTTTTTTGGAGGAAAGATTTTGGATATCTATAAATAAAAGACCTCTTCTCATACCATAGCATCCACAAATTAGTCTTTTAAGATTTTCGTTTAGGGGGAGATTTTCTCTCTTATTAGTTTTATATTTTTAATATTAGGTTTTATATGTAGGCCAATTGGCCAAATCATAGAATAAAATTATGTTTTTAGTATTGTTTTTCATTATTTTATTTATCATCTCATAGTTTGCAACTAATAGCTTCCGTATGACGCCCCTCTCGATTTCGAACCTGATCACTGCAAGAACCTGGTAAACTGCAAATACACTAAACTTATAATACCAATACCAATTGAAAACAAAAACAAGTGACTTTGTTACGGTGCAAATTAGCCTAAACCATCAAACACCTTTGTCCACACTCAAATTTGAAATGCCTACAAATAATATTAATCATTCTTATTATTCTCATAAAACTCAAATAAATTCTTGCAAAATTAAGAGTTTTTGATACAGAAGTAAAATGGCCAAGAATGTGAGCTTGGCTTCAATGGATCAAAAACTAGCTATCGCTACTCATGGTATTTTCTCTTCCTTTGCTTGTACCTAAAAACAAAAAAGATTCCCACTAGGATTTTTTTTTTCATTAACTTGACAAATCTGATGATTTTCTTGAATTGATTGTATATATGCAGGAGCAAAAGCAGCAATTGTTGCATCTGTTGCTACTGCCATTCCAACTGCAAGTTTCAATATTCGTCAAGATTTAGTAAAGGTGTGCATCGGTTGGTTTGGTTTGATTTTGTATATGATCGATTTGGTTCATCGATTTTTGATTTGTAAAAATGCCAAATCGATAAATAAATCAATAAGATATTCATTATCGATTTTCGATTAATTATTTTTTGGTTATTATTGGTTCGATTATCTATTTAACCGATAAGAAAATACTTTCCTAATTTTTATTTTTTTTTGCTTTCTCTTATATTTATTTGTTCTACACTACCTTAATGCATAAAGTTTACACAAATTATAAGCACTAAAATAATAACTCTAAAATTCAAAAGACAATAAGAGATGTATTTAAATTCAAAGCCACTATTATATATAATTCTGAATAAAAATATAATTTTAATATAATCTTATTTGATTACCGATTTAACCATTAACTAAAACTTAAAACCAAAAATCGTATTGATAGTACAATAAGAAAATTTATAGAACTGTTTAAAAACCATTAATCCAATAATCTGATTCCAGTAAACTAATAATATTTTTATTATTTGGTTATCGATTAAACCATTAACTAAATCTTAAAATGAAAAACCGTTTGAAGTTTCTCTCACTCTCAATGGGTCAGGTTGTGGAGAGTGAGGCGCGGTTTTTTGTTTGGATCACTTCAACATTACATGGGACGGGTCACGCAGCGGGTTGTGTTGTGGGGTTTGATTTAGGGTAATTTAATTATTTGGTAAATGAAATTTTTAAAAAGGGTCAATCAGTAAGATCTTGCTACGTATCCCATAGTTAGGGCCGGGGCATATACAACCCAAATCATTAATGATAAGAGTTTAATTGTACCTAAAGTATAACGATGGGTTATATATATGTGTCATTCTCATAGTTCAGGTTATATTTATACCTTTTTCGTTTTTGAAAAGACTTCATATTTACCCTTAAATCGATGCAAATTTGATAATGTACTGTATATAAAAGCATGCGAATTGAGATATCCAGACAATAAAATTATTAATGCTAAATTATTTACTAGACGAGACTAAAATAACGAAAAGAAACAAATAAAATTAATGAAATGACAATATAGAAATAATTATTTAGATTTTGTCGATCCTCCAACATCACCATCCAACAACGTCACTAGGAAAACAAGAAACAATTGTGTTTAAGAGACATATATCTTCAAAATAATAGCCTGTGAATACAAATGAAGGATAACAATATATTGAATAATAATACATAAATTGTTACTACCCGAGCCGAGGTCCTGGTTGCGACGGACATCCCGAACTACGAAGGCCCGAGAGGCCCATTAGTCCAGCCCACTAGTGATATTGTCCGCTCTAGGTATACACTCGCACGACTTTAAAACACGTTTCTAGGGAGTAAGATAGCTTACTTATACACCCAACATCCCTCTCGTGTTTAATCGACGTGGGACTCCTTATCCTAAGTTGGGGTGTAACATAAACATGTTTTATTAACTTGATCTCAACAGACTTATATGTATGTGTGTAGAATTAATAGGTACATAAAGTTTTATAAAGTTAAATAAGCATACACACGTCCTATATGGACAAGTGACAACTGATTTGTATTATATCACGTAGGACACGTGTACCTACTTATTTAATTTTATACAAATTTACATATGAAAACTCAAAATTGAAATGAGTAAATAATAGCCTAAAATTCAAACTGAGTAACACGTTTCTATTATGCAAACATATTTAAACCAAACCCTAGAAAACGACTTCCATGTATGGCTGTCAAGTGGGTCGGGCCAATTCGGTCCTACCCGGCCCACTTAAAGGAACCAGCCCGGTTTGACTTGGCCCGGTAAGCCCTAGGACTTTAGGGTTCCGAGTCCCGGGCCAGTTATTTTTTTAATTTAGGTCCGGTTAACCCGGCCCGGGCCTAACCCGGTTCAGGCCCGCCGGTTAACCGGCACGGCCCGGAATCCTTTTTTTAAAAAAAAAAATTAGTTTTTTTTTTTTCTGTATAAATTATTATATAACTATACAAATATATATTGTAATGTATATATATTATAGTATATTTCATTTAAAGTATTACATATACATAGAATAGAGTGTATATATGTGAATAACTCTTCTATAGACGTGTATATTTAACGTATACATGTGAATATGTTTTATTAATTAGTATGTAACTATACAAATATATATTGTAATGTATAAATTTATAGTATATTTCATTTAAAGTATTACATATACATAGAATATAGTGTATATATGTGAATAGATCTTCTATAGACGTGTATATTTAATATATACATGTGTATATGATTTATAAATTAGTATATAACTATACAAATATATATTGTAATGTATATATATTATAGTATATTTCATTTAAAGTATTACATATACATAGAATAGAGTGTATATATGTGAATAGATCTTCTATAGACGTGTATATTTAACGTATACATGTGTATATATTTTATAAAATAGTATATAACTATACAAATATATATTGTAATGTATATATATTATAGTATATTTCATTTAAAGTATTACATATACATAGAATAGAGTGTATATATGTGAATAGATATTTTTTAGATGAGTATATTTAACGTATACATGTGTATATATATATATATATATATATATATATATATATATATATATATATATATATTGTAGTATATTTTATTTAAATTTTAATGTTTAAAGTAATACATATATATTTGGATGGTGTGTATATATGTGTAATTGTGTATATGTGTATATATTTTATAAATTTTAATGTAGTATATACTATATATATAGTGTATATATATTGTTTGACGTATTTATAATGTATATAGGTGGGTATATATAATGTATATTGAAGAAATTTTTTTCTTAATATTTTTGATCGGATTGGATAAAGTAAGCCGGGTTAGGGTGGTTTTTGATTTTTTTACTGTTGGGCCCAGCCCGAACCGGCCCACTTAGACCCCAACCAAGACCCAGCCCAACCCTCAACCCGATTAAATATACGGGCCGATTTTGGGTTGACCCGGCCCGTCCCACTTGACAGCCATACTTCCATGCATAAATCAGGCCTCATTACGTGTTGGACAGAGAAATATAACCTGTTTCTTTGTCATAGTAAAGTGGGTGTCTTAATATTTATTATTCCCACCCGAACTCATCTCATCCACAAACCTCTCAATCATTGTAATTTTAATTACGGTTTCAAATATGCTGGTTGAGTTGAAAATTGATGAGCCAAGATGATTTGAATTAATAATTTGTCTAAAAGGTACTTCTGCTGAAATTCTTCTCTAATCCTATCTTATACTACTCGCAGTAAATAGTAAGTTAATGGAATTTCTAATGAAATTTTGCTCCGTGGTTTTGGTGTAAACATAACTTATGATGTGCGAATGATATGTACTATGCGGATTCAAATTATGCCGCGGACAAAATTTTGATATTATTTAAATAAGAGAAAGGTAGATTAATATTAACTTGTTGCATATTCGAAATGAAATTAGGCGTTAACAATTGGCTTAAACTATTAAATAATAATTATTTCGTTAACTAATCAAATTTCAAAACACCTCAAGATATATATTTTCAATTCCCAAGATAATTATAACTGAGTTGGACATGTTGGCTTCTAAATCGAGAAGGGCGTCATGCGGAAGCTAATATTTCGCAAATCATATATTTTACAAATCATAGGGATGATTATTGACTCAATAGATAAAACAATACTAAGAAGACATATTATTGATATGATTTTGGTGTCGAACGACCTACATATTATAAATAATACTGACCCCCCATGCTATTGTGTTATTGTATGAGAAGAGAGGTCTTCTTCTATTTATAGAGGTCCATAACCTTTGCTCTTAGAACGGGATTAGCCAAATATGAAAGAGTTTTATATTTTTCTTTTTTAAAAAATAAAGGTAATTATGATACTATTTTTATTTTCCAATTAATACTTAAATTTGATGAAAAAATCAGGCCAATACGTCACAATTCATGGACAAAAAATTGTTCCATGATAGCTCTGCCTTCACGTGCCTGATAGCTCATGGACATGGCAAAAAGATACAATGAAGATGAAAATGAAATGCATGGTTGCAAGCACCCCATATTATTAGTGGACATTCCTTCCTGTTTTTAGTAGTACAACCATAAAACTCACTACAAAAAAACACCTTTTTTGTGGAGGTTTTTTAGTCAATTTGTGATAGTTCCGACCCCAACAAAAAATATGATGACGGCTTTTGAAAATGTTATAATTAACAATGTCACGAGCATTATTACAGCGATTTTCTCAAACCTCCACGATGACCATCACAAAATGAAATTTAACTTTGTGGTGGTTTTTAAAGATAATTAGGAACGGTTTATAACCTCCTAAAACATGATCTTAATATTTCAAAAAAACAATATCTGTGGAACTTGATAGACCCCAACAGTATTTTGTTGTTGGAAAGTATTTATTTTATTTGAGAAGTATTATGACCCGACCCGATCTGGGGCCTTGTCGTAATGGGCATCCCAAGTCCGACCAGGACCGGAGACCACCCCCGTTACCCAACCCATCCTCTAGCCGCCTGCCCTGCATTGGCTAAATTCTAAACATTTAACAAGATAGCATAATTGTCCAAATCTAGACTCTGAGATAGGTCTATGACCGAGACCGACCCAACCGAGTCCAACCATCCAAACCCATCCGATAAACAAGCCAAACCATAAACCCAATAACCAAATAATAACCAAGTTCCCGCCCATAACATAATATAAGAGGATGGAACAATCATAAATACCGTCCAAATGTGTCAGCCCCAATACCAATGCCAATACTAAGACTGACACCAAGAAAGATCCGTCCCATTCCAACCTATATATAGTAGTTCCACAAAAGCCTCTAACCGAAAGAAAACCAATAGCCAGTTAGGACATGCCCCCAGCCATAATCAAATCCAATATCCATAAAATAATCAAAGTATGTATATACATCCATGAAAGAAATGGAGCCTTTTGGAATATGAAAGCTCATCACTTTAATCCAATAGCCGATCCCGAAGTCGACCACTAAGTAGGAGGAGGATAATGGTTGGATCCTGCATCGCATGGGGATACAGCTGCCCGATGACGGGTTAGTGGGTGAACGCTAGCAAGAAACTCAGGATAAGGATAAAATAATGCCATCCAGTAAAACCAAGTAAACCAACCATAAGCATACAAACCATACATATATGTATAATCATGTCAGGAAAGTGAACCATATTTAGTATGTATTTAAAACCATTAACATGGGTATGTGTAGCTTAACCATCCTAAAACCACCCACGGGCTATATGGGTCCAATGTAACCCCCCGAACGAGCTCCGATGTGTGTAGCCGCACGAACCAGAGATACCATAAGAGTAGGGGATTCCCAAGTACCCTTCGCTCTCTATGATATATATGTACAGTGTACTTAGACGATTCCTATGTACCTCATCGTATTATATATGGTTGTCATAACCTCCTCTTATATCGACAAACATGAGTTTTCAGTGCTCGTCTATTGGACTTGCACCTTCACGATTAGCTATCACACCCCGCCATTATTGTCCAATTAAAACCATTTCCATCCAAACAAACTATTTGACCATTATTATTAATCAAGGCTATAAGTAGTGGTATCCTCATATCGACTATAGCCTGCAAACAATGTCCTCAGCTAACCTTTGTATATATGTAGAGGGTTCCCATGTACCCATAGTCTACATTATCAAGTTAACTTGGGGGAATTCTGTGTACCCCATAATTGTTTCATTATTAAGTTTTCTTGGAGGAATTCTATGTGCTCCACAAGTGTTTAATTACCATGTTTACTTGGGGGATTCCCTTGTATCCTATAAGGAAGTTTAATTAACCATAACAATGACCACAAAACCTTGTCATTTTAACCATTCCAAATCATTTAAACCGTTTATACCATTTAGGGTTCCATTACCAAATCATACCATAAAGTAGTTCCATTAAAAGTCCAATAATATAGTAAAAATATTCTCAAATACATTTTATCAAACATGTTGGGAGCATAGTGATTCCAAAACTAAATTCAATTATCAATTAACCATTTTCATTCAACCAATTATCCAAACCACCATTAAAGTATATAATTACATAATTAAAACACAGGAAAACCATAACCAAAGATTGAATACCAAAACCCCAACACATATTTGAAAACTCAAAAACCATATAATAATCATGTCATGAAAACATTGTTTAAAACATGACTTTAGTTGGAACTAACAATGAGGGAGGAGTAACTTGCCTTAGATTATGAGATGATGGAGAAAAATCACCCAAACAAGCCCCAAATTACGTACCTTGCCTTAGATTATGAGATGATGGAGAAAAATCACCCAAACAAGCCCCAAATTGCTCCTCTAGATGAGACTTAGCCTTTCTTTACCCAAGAGCCCTAGAGATAATTAGAGAGTTTTTCTAAGTGTTTAGAAATAGAATAATACAACAAATAATGTCCCAAGTGAGTTTTAAGTCGTGGGGTCCTAAGGAGTTATAAGGAGAGATATCCAAATTACCTTAACTTAAACTGTATAAAATTCCATTAGAGGATATAACTTCACCATACCAGTCGTACCCTCTAATACGAGTGGTACCCACCACTCATATGCTAGACCTCTTCCTTAGACCCAACACTGTCGACCATATGACTTACCCAAATCAAGTCGTATCCAACCATATTATTAGTACCTTTAAACTGTATCATTGACAGAATAGAGTCAAAAAAAGTTTAAACATTATCTATCATACGAGTTGAGGGTATGGCTCGAGATTATGACCCACGTTGAGCCACTCATACTCAGATCCAAATTATCTTACTATGTCTCAAACTAAGTGAAGAGAAAACCCAAACCATATGACCCGTCAACCACCATACGACTCATACCTACCAAGTCGTACCTATTCCAGAGACTAATCCAACACACCTACCATCATTGGTCAGCATACGACTAGGGAAATACCACTCGTATCCCATCATACAGTTGGTAGGTACCAGTCGTATGTTGTCCAAAAACCAGTAATCCAAGAAATTTTCTAGGGGTCAAAACCCAAGGTGTTTCAGTCTTCCCCACTAGGATCATTCATCCCTGAATGACGGACAAGGTTGTACATATATGACTTACACCCCTTAGATGCCTCTACTCTTACCTTTAATACATACAATAAAGATGTAAGAAAATCAACCTTTCCTTTATCAAACTCAGAAAATAAAGATGTGATCAAGAACTGTAATGACCCATCAGATCATTTTTTATATTTATGCTTATCTTCACCGTCTGAACTTTTCCATAGCTTTCTTAAGGCATTTATGACTTGATGGGACTGCCGATTTGGTTATCGGAAAGTTTTTTTAGATTTTAGAGTCAATTCCCTATTTTGAAGTCTTCATTAGTTTCAAATATCCACCGAGCAAAAACTTTAGTGAAACAATCTCGGATGCGAATTTTGACTGTACCAGCAGATTCAAAATATTAAATTTAATCTATATAAAACTTTGGTTTGGGTTCCAATGCAATGGAGCTCCTTTCAACCTATTGGTTAGAAAGTTGAAAAATTAAAATATGGGTGTGGGACCCACATTTGATCAAAACGACCTCAGATTAAATATTTAACTTCTCTATTGTATCTGAAACATCAATTTTAGGATGGTGTACCCTTGGTTCAGGTCCCAAGACTTCTGAACTTATTTTGGGCTATTGAGCAGATTTTATGAAAAATGAAAATATACGTATGGGCCCCACCTTTTGCTAAAACAATTTTGGATGAAATTTTTAATGATTCCAATGAATTTAAAATGTATCTTACACTCAAATTTCACTATTGGATCATATATTTTATATTCCAAATGAGTTTTGAGGATCAAAAATTAGGTTTTAACATTGCTGGTGGCCCAGACAGCGACTGCGACATCTCCAAAGTTGGTGCGGTATTTAAGCACCCTATAAGCCACATTTTTTTTACCATTTTTACTCATTTTTGACAGCCTGAGGCTCCATTTGTTTTTTTAAGATTCAGACGTCTGAATCTGAATACACATTTGAATGATTAAGATGTTGTCTCTAGATCTGAAAATTGAATGATTAAGACTGTTTGTTTTACAACATCTGAATGTGTAAAATTTTTTTATTTGTATACACAATAAAAATTAATTATATATTAAAAAATTATGTAATTTAATACAACAAAATTATTAGTATCTGATTGAGAAAAAATAATTATGTTTGTTAGTGATAGTTGAGTTAGCTTATAATGGTGGTTGTGATGACGATGATCGATGTTAGTGATTAATAATGTTGGTGGTGATAATTATGATGGTTGGTATTGTAGTGACTTTTATGATGGTGGCGATTGATGGTGGTGGTTGTTGTTGTGATGTGACGTTGCTTGATATTAGTAGTTTAAGGTGTTGATTATGTTGGTTGAAACATGAATGCATGATGATTGATGATGGGTTGGTGCTAGTTGAAGATGTTATTTATTGTGATAGTGGAAATGATTGTTAGTAGAGATAAATTATAGTGATGGTACTGGTTGAAGTGGTGGTAGCGGTGGCGTTACTAGTGACAATGGTTGTGGCGGCCAAAGAATGTGTAGAGCTTGTGATGTATTAGTGGTAGTTAGTGGTGGTGCTAGTTGTGATAGATGAGTTGGTTGGTAGTAGGGATTGACCGATAGTGGTTTCTGATTGTGGTGTTTTTGACGACAGTGGTGGCGGTGAATTTAATAAGAATAAAAGGGGTAGTAGATGTGGTTATGGTTGATAATTGTGGTTGGTAGTGGTATTTTTTTATTAATGATGGTTATGATGGTGAAGCTGGTTGGTGGTTGTGGGTGGTGGTTGACAGTGGTAGGGTGATTAGTGGTGGTGACTGCTGCATATGAATAGAGTGGTGAATATTATCCAACACCAGAATATCCCTTCAGACCTATTAAGACTTGGTTATAGATCTGAATGATTAATACCTATTCATACCTATTAAGAGTTAAAACCTTAATAAAAAATAAATGCACTTAATGGTCTGAAGTTTGAACCATTCAGATTCAGACCTCCATTAAGTGCTAACAAATGAGGCCTAAAACCCTAAATGGGTATGACAACTCAAAATTGAATCTTGTGTGTGTCTAGGGAGATTGGTAAACATCTTTTATCATGATTATCATTTAGATTAAGGTAAGATTTTATCACTTTATTGGTGAATTTCTTAGTTCTTGACCAAAAACTCCAATTTAGCTTAGGGCTTGATTTAGCCATAAATTTGGTTTGTTTTGATTACTTGGTGATGTATGAGAATTTAGTTGACCTCAAAAATGCAATTTTCGTACGTAAGACCCACTTGGGGTTTTTGATGCCATTTTTTGATCCAAAGCATAATAGTGCAATATGGGTAACGTTAGACTCGTATTGATGAGTAGATTATATTTTTGATAGTGTGATAGAAATTTGGGGATTATGAAGTGATGAAGAGCATGTGGTGCTTGAAGTGTGATTTTGTGGTTTAGCCTTCATAGAGGATGTATAATATGTAATGCATGTGAATATGAATGTTAGGATTGATTATGAGTAATATAGATTAGCCTTGGTGATGTTTTGAGAAATTAGATGATGGTCTTGGACTCGTAAGATAGAAAGTTTATGACCTTATGGATAGTAAGTTTATAACCTTGTGGACTCCTATTTCCTTCTCCCTAGTTTATATTGAATTGTAGCATGGATTTGATACATTGCTAGATTATGGATATGTAATACCTCGTACTTTTTTCTAGCTTAAAATTTATCCCAAGAATGTTAGATGTTTTCTTTCAAAGATGAATACTCTTTTGTGCATGTAGTAATTTTAATATTTTCACTTTTAGTTTTGTGGGAAATTGAATTCGCTTTCCAACGATACCAATTTCATCAAAATCTGACATTGGAGGAGAAAGTTATGGCCAAAATACAAAAGGTAGTAAAATCGCCCAAGTGCGACGGTGAGGCCGACGGACCGTTGGACTAGCAACGGACCATCGCTCAGGCCATCGCAAGGGAAACAGTGATGCCACCTTCTGGATAAGGTGCGACGTACAGGTTGATGAACCGTTGAACTTGCGATGGACCGTCGCCCAGGCTATCTCTATTTAGTCAGTAAACCCTTTTCTTGGTCCACGTACGACGGTCGAAACAACGGACCATCCAGGTCCCGATTCAGCAAATTAAAGCCATTTTAAAAGGGGCTTTTTGGTCTTTTACCACCCGTTTATATACCCAATTATATTTGACCAAAGCTCAGAAATTCATTATTATTCTACCACAACAAAACTAAGGTTTTCTCTCTAACATTAATCTCCAAGAACAAAATCCAAATCTTCTTCAAGAACTATGAGATTCAAATTCTTCAAGTTTAGGAACTTCAAGAAACTCAACCCAGGTATGCATGGTGTTCATTCATGGACTCCTTTCGTCTATGAAGCCCAAGAATTTCTTTTCAAAGTTTAAGTTTATGGATTCATGGCTGCTCTTGTTCATGTTAATAATGAGTAATTGAATTCTATTCTATGTTGGGGGATAAATTTTATGTGGATTTGATTAGTATAGATGTAGATTCATGTAAACCTATGAATAAACCCTTGAATGATGAAATTAGAATTGAATCATGATGTTTAATTATTGCATAATGTTGTTTACACATACTATGCCTACCATGTGTTTGAGTAAATGCCTAGATGAAGGAAAATTCCCAATTACAATGATATCTTGAAATCCCCATGTATGTACAAGTTTATGAAGATCACATGTTTGATGAAATGCTTCAATAAATGTATTATGGATTATGATATTAGTGATGTGTTCAAGTAGGTCATGCTTTGTCAGTTTACTTCCATCGTGTCCTGGGGGTACTTGTACCCGAAATATTAGCTATGTGCCTAGAGCTATGTTATATTTACATGATACTCTCAGTCAAGCTATGATCCTTAGACATCAAACAATATTGTGACTCAGGAAATCTCCATGGTATCATGAACTTAGTCAGTTGTCAGATATTAGTAGTATTCCGCCAGTTAACGGAAGTCACTAACTCTATCCATGTTTAGTTCAATAAATCATGTTCAGTGTTTTTTCAGATGGGAGTATAAATTATCACCGAGCGAACCCAAGGATGGGAACTCTCCTATTATATGAGGGTGTGATTCTTAGAAGCAATCCTTGCGTTCCAGAACTATGTAGCCAGTGTAGGTTGAGACATCATAGCCTGCTATGTGAGGGTAGATGAGGTGGCTTAACCTGTTATATGAGGGTTCCCACCATTCTTACTAAAGTTACCTGTTATATTAGGGTCACTCACATATTGTCTTTACTAGTGGCGCGGTATTGACACCCTTCCAATCAGGGCAAAGATTGGACCCTAATTCAGCTATAATGTGTTATTTGGGGCATGTCGGTTAGATGACTACCTCCCATAGTCTTAGTAAAAGAAATCAGATAGTTCTTTAGAATTTAGGACTGTCAGATACAGTCAACTCAGATACAGTATAGAACTCAACTAGTTCCATCAGATTTAGGACTATCAGATACAGTCACTCATGTTATCAGTTATCAGAATTTATTCATTAGTTATGTTAGTCATCAGCATACTCATGTTATCACGATTTCAAATATAGTTACTATGTACGCATGCATGTATTCTCAAATATTGATGTTGTGGCATCTTTAGTAGAGATAGTGTCCATGGTTCCTCAGTCGATGATTCAGTCAGTTGGTCTGAGTTGGACCTGTTTAGATTCATTTTCCCTGTGCCCATTAGTGATGTGTGACCAAATGCTAACACATTTTATGCTTTTAGCTATGAATAATTGTGAAGTCTTAAGAAACTTTTGTTGTATTTGATTGGCTTTACTTTAATTTTGCAGTAAAAGATAAGATGCAGGGAACCAATAATAATGAAAGCAAAAAGGTTGAATTCTGAAGCAAATAAAGGACAATTGTGGCTGACAACATTCATGATAAGTCGTCAGCCTGGTGACAAGATATCAAGGCCACCGTCAGACTTAACCAGAGAATGGGAGTTGAAGAGAAGTTGTTGTTGACATCTAATTTTTGCCCTCCATAACTCAGTTGAATTCGGAGTTCCTACTATTCTCAAATAAAATTACAACATTTATCTTATCCGAAATAAAGGATTTTCAAAACATTTCCTGGACGTAATTTTGTCATTTTTAAGTAGCGAATGTATATTGTCGTATTGAATTATACGAAATTATATACTTTTGAGGCTTGAATATTGGTTTTACAAATAGCGGATTATGATCAAAGCTTGTATTGAAGTAAGCTTATAATGATTAAAATCTTAATTTAATTATAATTTATTCGCAAAAATAATTTATTTGGATAAACAGTAGTTCGATTTTATTGGATCAAGAAACTTCAGAATTGAATTGGTTATTAATTCATTTCAAATGACGGTTTGATTTAGTCAATATATTAAATTAGACCTTTATTGAAATTAATTTGACCATAATTGTAATATAATTGGTCAATTTAATTTGAATTAGGCTAAGATTTAAATATGATTGTCTAAACTCTTCATTCGTTGGCTATTTGATAAATAGCCTAAATCCCTATATGACCAAATCCCTAATCTACCCACTATAACCCAACAACATATCAATTTTGGCCCAACAACTAGATGCCCAGCAACCCATTTCTTATTTTAAAAATCATCAGCCCAAAACCAATCCAATATCTGCCCAACCAAAACCCCTAACCTGGCCCACATCAATAATCCCATTTATCCCCTTATCTTCACAAAAACACTTGATATTCAACATCAAATACAACAACCAGTGAATCCAAAATCTGAACCCTTTTCGACCAGCCCCGAGTCGACCCACAACTAGCTTACCTTTATCCTCTTCGCGCGTCCTACACAATGTTGTTCCATGGACAATCTAAGAAGCTTCTTGAAAAGCATGAGTTGGCTCGTCTAACGTCTATATTCTAAATATTTTAGGATAATGGTATGGATTAGGTACATATTTGGCGATTTTTCATTGGGTCTGGGAAAGAATTCGTTTCTCCCATTTCTATTGGTCCGCCAAACCAAATTTCGGGTGAATTGAGGACAAAAATAGAGCTGGAGTGGGGGAATTTGAAATTCAAATAGGATATTTTTGGAAATCCCTGGAATGCCCTCAATCCCTTCTATAAAAGAGCTCACAAAGATCCGAGAAAGGGATTGGAGATTGGAGGGTTAGGTTTCTTTCGAAGAAATTTTGGGGAATTTGTCTTCTTTTTTCTGGGGCTCTCTTCTCTTTTGAGGGGGGAAGGGGTCGAAGCTTTGAGGTGAAAGATAGGAGTCGTAAGATATGAGTTTCTTTTTTTTTTGAAATTTGAGTTGGAAACTCCGAAATCAAAGAGTGTATTTTGCGAAAATTTCTCGTCCATTCTTTCTGAGAAGCTAGTCGATCAACTGGAAGTTCCCGAGTCGACAACATCAGCTCCCAGTGGTGAAATTTTGATGATAGCTCGAGTCCCATTTGCTGCATCAAAACTGGGGGTCCAAAAGTTCCTAGGTTCGAAAACTTGAGAGGAGAATTCTTCTAAGAAAGAGGTAAACATATTTTGCCCTTTTAATTTTATGTATTATTTTCTTGTTCGTCTTTCCCTTCATACTAATCATTTCTTGCTTTAATAATATTTTAACAATAATGTTGCTTAGGTTGTTTTGCGGTAGAGAGCTTCAGAGGTTACAGGAATATGTAATCGTTATATTACTGTCACTGAGATAATACCCTTGCATAGTTGTTCGGATTTCTGTTTAGTCTCTAGTTATTGATTTAACCCTTTTTGTTCATATGTGATCTCAATATTCATGGTAACGCATTATACTCATGATTGTTTGGTTATATTTCAACTTGTAAATAGGGGACGAGGGTTCATGCTTGGATTAGGTTCATACATGTTCCATGAGTTTTCTTGAGTTTGGTAAATAGAAGTTTGGTGATTATGTTTAAATGGGATTCAAATTTTCCCCATAAGAGAATTTGCATTCTCAGTTGGTCAAATAGAGAATGGGTATTTCTAGTTCATCAACCTCCGTCCCTAGAATCATGTTTTGCTTTGGAGTGTAGATCTATAAAGATGAATTTCAATCCATTTCCCTTTTGAAAAATTATTTTCTCCTTTATATTAATCTTCTCTTGGTAAGAATTTATGTAAAAAGGGTTATTATATTTTTTTGTGTCTTAACTAAATTCATAATTAGTCAACACTTTAGTGATACTTTGATAGGAAAGTTGTTCGCGCAATTCATACCTGCTAAGTCCTAAGAGTTCATGTTATTTTCTTAGTATACCTTCTAATTGCAAAAAGTTCTTGATGACTTTATTAGTATCTCAATACATGTATTAGGATCTTTATCACCCTTTTCATGAACCTCAATATTAAAACCAGATTATTCGAATTGATTTTTCTCATGGAACTGCAGTCAATCTCTATCAAAGGTGCGTTAGTTTTGTTTGGTTCAATTTTTCTTGAATAAAAGTATTGGACTTAGCTTTTACATATAATAATCGATGCCACTATCTCAGAAACTAGTACCTGGAAGCTTATCCAAAATTTATGCAAGTTCATAATTTTTCCTTCATGTGTATTTGTCTTTGATCCCATACCAATTGATCATGATTTCCCTTTGCTCCTATACCTGTATGTATTAGCATTTGTCTCAGGATGGTTAGAAATATGCAATTTTCTTCATCTTTACTCTAAATCTGCCTTTATTCTCGAAGACATCATTTGTCTCTTAGTTAAGAGAATCTTTTTTTAGCTTCTCAAATTGCATACATATTCTCTTTGTAAAAAATAATTATATCTTGTTGCACTCCGAGTGTCATCTATGAGTTCTTCTGTAGCTTTGATTGCATTAATATGTTAAAAGAGCTTGAAACAATTGCATCTTATTTTTTAGCAATTATAGTCTTATGGTTTCTTTGTGTTGAATAGGGATTGTATTTTTCCGGATTATCGCTGACCTTTAGTATATTCTGTTTTGATAACTGGGTGCATAAGCTTGACTGTTAAATAATTATCATCCATTTGAGCAGATTCTAATCTTTCTCCTTTTGCCTTCTTATGTTGACATGCAAAAATGCCGAGTCCCAAAAGGGACTCTTCCCATGTGCATTTCTATGATGGTTTGTCATGGTTCTCTTCGCATTTGAGTCACCCCCTCGAGTCCTTCTAGTGAGATTGATTTTGGAGAAAGAAGTTGTTGATGGAAGGATGTAAGCTGATATCCATTATCGTTGTAACTAGGAGATTCGACAAAATCTCTCTTTTATTGCTTTATTTATCGTCATTCATTTTATTCATTTGGGCCTCGAAGCCAAATTTGTATCTAATACAGGTGGAGTAAGATTCAAGATAAAGACTCGAGAGCTAGATTAGGATAGGTGAAATGGGTTAAAGGCCCTATTAGACTAGGAGAGGTCTCATCGATTTGGGCCCAATGACCTGAATCCCTTCTCCCCTTTCCTTTTTCCTTTTTGCTTACATGTTTACATATTTCTTGCGAACCTAGTTAATCCCCTAGTCAAGTCATTAAAAACTAGTTTTGCATAAACGTCAAAATATTTCTAAAATTTTCTTTCTTTTCAAAAAATAAAACTTTTTTTTTCAAAGTTAATCAAAGATGATTTTCAAACAGTCCGGATAATCGCAAGTTAGCAGACGTTTTAGGTGCCTAACACCTTCCTAAAACGTTAATAGGAATCTCTTAACTTAAATGATTTTTCTGTTTTAGATCGTTTAAAGTGTTTTATAAAGTTTTCGTAATTCCTTTCCAAAATTAAGTGGCGACTCTCTTTCAAAACTCAAAATTTCTCTGCAAAACAGAAATGACGACTCTTCTGGGGATCTTCAACTAGGTTCTAACCAACTATTTGATTTTGTCTTTTGATTAACTATTTATGTGTTTATATGTTTCGGTTCTGTAAATATTAACTATCGCATATCATGGCATATCCCTACATTATTTAAACTGTTTTGGGGTTTCATGGATGTCCCAACCCCTGTTGTTCAATTCCAAAATGTGTTGGAAATATGAACGACTTATTAGCACGTGAGTCGTCTGTCCGCTCTTTCAAACTCAAGTTGTCCGCTTAAGAACCAGTGTTTAAACCCACTCTAGACACCGAGGATAGAACAAAACCAAAATCCTATTTTAGGCATGAGCCTAGGACGACCCAATACTCGAGCGGGGTATTGGGGCCATTAGAAAACCTGCCCTACGTCTATTGAACCCAAGTCAATTATAGAAGAACCATATTTATGTGTTGAAGAAAATGTAGGCCTGTCTAATTCAATCTATTATCCTTTGGGGGTAGAGAAAAAACTTGATTTGCTTACTTTCATAAGAATAATGGAAGCAACTTAAGAAAGAATTTGATCTATTTGGGAGGTTTCATATAAGGCACAGTGTGAACGTCAATGGATGTCACCAATATTAGAATTGGACAAATTTAAGAAGGAGCACTCAGGAATTAGTATTTTCTATCGCCTTGTGAGGGAACGTGTCTTTTTCATGTTATTTCCCTTTCCCTAAAGTTTGTATTCTTTTTTTTTATTATTATCTTTTGTAGGCATTTATGCCTTTTTAGTGTTTATAAAAGTTGGGGGATAATGGATTGACTTTAATCCAGCATATATTTTTCTTCAAAAATAGTTAGGCCCAAACCCTTGGCTCAAAAGGGTCACCCCAGTTAGGATACACAGTATTATAATGTTCTTATGTGATATAATTGTCTTATATGTTTATGTGCATTTGTTTGGATCAAAGGAAAGTTTATCCGCTATGCTCCTATGGATGAATTTGGCTATAACTCAAAGAACTCTACGTGGTTATTTACTGTCAAATATTTTTTATTACTTATCACATACGAAAACTAACACATCTGCCTTCGAGTTGTTTTACTTTACAGATAATAGAAACTACTCCGTGTTGATATAAGCTGGCTAAACATCCCTACTTCAAACTGTCAAAAGTGCATAGTATCCCATCCTCTGAGTATCATTCAATAATGACTGAAAATGATGAAGAAAATACATTGACCATCAGGGACAATGTAATAGCGGAACAGAGTGAGATGATTGCAAAACTCGCAAGAAAATTAGAAATGCTTCAGGAGGAAATAAATCGCACTCAAGATTTGGCTAACCTGGCCAGCACTTTCAATGCCCCCGCTCCAGGAGGAAATGAGACTCTACTCCAAATTCCTTCCCTCAGTACAGCTATTCTCGAAAATCATCCAAATAACATATCGTCCTTCTCCACTCTTCCATTGTCCAAAACACCAATCGCGAAAATAAACCAGATGCCTACCATCCAGAAAATCCATCTCTAACCCCACAAAAACCATCTTCGAATCCATTCCCAAATCCCTAGAACACATTTTCAAATCAATAAAATTCATTCCCAAATCCACAAGATTCACTCCCAAACCTGCAAAATCCATCAAATCTATTCCCGAATCCACCAAATTTGTTTCCAAATCCGCAGAATTATTCTCCGATTCCACCAAACCATTCTCAAATTCCACAAAACCTTTCTAATTTTCATAACGTCCGCCCCATCTACCAACCCGCTTCATTTCATCCGCAAAATCAAGAATCCCTTCCAAATTTTCTCCATGCCATTATATCCTCTGATATCTATAATCCCCTTCCTAATCCCAAGATGGACCATTACGAGGAGAAGGAGAAAGAGTGGAGGACCGAGCATTAAATGAAGTTGCTAGCTATGAATGAAGAGATCATGAGGATCAAAGAATCTCATGGATTGAGGGACCACGATGGTTTAGGTTATGATGATTTATGTGTTCACCCTAGAATAGATCTACCAGAAGGGTATAAGGTCCCTAAATTTGAAGTGTTCGATGGCACCAGAAATCCAATGGCCCATCAGAGAAGGTATTGTGACCAAATGGTGGGGGTAGGTAAAAATGAGGCGTTATTGATGGGTCTGTTCAGTCGAAGTTTAAGTGGCAAAGCCTTAGAGTGGTTCATGTCTCAGGAACTGAAAAGATGTACTGGTTGGAAAGCATTGGCCAAGGGTTTCCTTGACAGGTTCGCATTTAACATTAAGATAGTCCCTGACTGATACTCACTAGATCAGATCAAACAGAAGAATAATGAGTGTTTTTGAGACTACGCCTTTCATTGGATAAAAGAGGCTGCTAAAGTACAACCTCCCATGTCTGAGGAAGAAATGGTATCGATTTTCTCTCGTGCACAGAAAGGAGAATTTTATACCAGGATGGTATCCATGGTCCGAGAAACTTTCGCAGATTTAGTAAAGATTGGGGAATCGTTAGAGGAAGGCATCTTAACCGGAAAAATTGCCAAAACCCCAACATCATCTGAATCTTCTGCATTCCCAAAGAAGAAAAGAGAGGTTGCGACTGCAGTCTCTACTAATTCTGTTGATAAGTTAAAGAGGAAATTCAAGCCTAGGAATATTCTTTCCTCATCATCGTCATCAAGTTTTCAGCCTGTATTCTATGCTCAACCCCAATGTCAAGCTCCGATTCCAAATATTTTACCCCAGTGCCAAGTGCCATTGCCAAATTATCAGCCTCATACTCAAGCTACTTTTCCAAATAACCAAATAAACTTCCAAACATTTCCAAATTATTATCAAGTACCTCCTCCTGTAAATCAGAACCATTATAACCTTCCACATCCAAAATTTTAAAAGAAACCTCCCCAAAACTTCTCGCCGCTAGCTAAAAGTCATACCCAGCTCTTCGAAAGATTGATGAAAGCTGGTTATTTGAAACCGATCCAGCCAAAGCCTATCAATCCCAACTCTCAGTTTTATCATCCCGATCAAATTGTGCCTATCATTCAGGTGCAGCAGGGCACAGTACCGAGGATTGTATTAACTTGAAACATAGGATCCAAGATTTGATCGATCAGAAGGTCATCACACTTCAGTCGTTGACACCAAATATTAACAGTAATCCATTGCCTAACCATGGGGGACCTATAGTTTACATGATTGAAATAGAAGGTGAATGGGTGTCTAGCAAGGTCATCACTAAGATAAATTCAGAAGAACTCAAAAGAACAAAAGAGATTGAGAAGATAGAGAAAGTTTTGTTCGCCTTAAGTAAGGATTTGGAAGGAATTATTAAGCCTATTATGGTTCTAGAAAAAACATTTAGGCATGGAATAGAGCACCAGCCAAGAAAAGAAGATGAGATCGAAGATAATTCAAAGGAGAGTCCATCTAAACTATCTTCACTCCTGTACCAATCATTTCCCGTACATGAGATGTCAAATGATGATGGTTTTGGGGATGGGATAGGAAATCTGTTTGAGGGATGCAATGCTGTACCAGAAGATTTTTTAAAGCCCAGTGGGGTAAAGAAGGTTGCACCAGGAGAGGCTTTACAAAATTAGACTTCTATTCCGCTCCTAATTTGTCGCCCATCACGGTAGATGAAAGGGAGATTACTAATAGTTTAAAATCAGTGATTATCCAGAGGAGGCCCAATGATCCACCCTTTTATGTCTTAAATTTTTGTCTCGTATTTTACAACTTTCAAAAAGTCATGGGCCCACATTTGTGTGGGTCATAAGCCATAGTTTTTATTTATTTTCCAAAAGGCCTCCCTTTATTTAAGAAGTTATTTTTTAAATATGATTATCTAGCATGGTTTATTTTGGTAGAAATAATTTAAAATCCTGCCAATGTCATGACATGTCAAGGATTAGACGAACAGGGCAAAGAAAATAATGATGAACAGAAAAGATGATGAGGAGCAGTCAGTAGTAGATTTAGAGGAATGTAAAAATCAAAACAATCCCAACCTGGAGGAGCCCTAATCCCACCTGAGATGGATGGTCAAGAGTGGACCAAACCAATCAATTTTGATGCGGTAAAGATATTGTGCTTGAAAGATGTTATAGTTTTTGTTTCTTAGTTTATTTGTAATCACCTTTATAATAGTATAAATTTCATGATGTGTAATTTCCTAGAACCCTTTCTCTTTATGTACAAACTACGTTTGACCTGAATTCCTAAGAAAGGGATACGTAGGCGGCCTATGTCTCGGTCAACCCCTTAGGATAATCTATCCTTTCCCATTATATATGAACTACGTTATGACTTGAATTCCCAATAAAAGGGATACGTAGGCAGCCCATGTTGTCTTCGGTCAACCCATTAATTTCTTTTGTATATCCCTAGCGTTGTTCTGAACTACGTTTGACCTGAATCCTGCTTCAATGGGATACATAGGCGCCCCAACGGCTCGGTCATATAACCTTAGGAAATAGAAATTGGGGCAGAATTTTCGAGAAGGAATCTCAAAAATTCACAAGAGAAGATCGACGTCCAACGAAGAGAATGAAGATCAGCAACGACTTCAGATCCACTCGAGTTGGTATCATCTCAAACAACTCTAAACTGGGGAAGAAATTTTGAGGGAAGACCTCAAAATTTCCACCAGATGTTGGAACATATTTCAAATTCCCCCAAGCAGCAGAGATTAAGGCCAAGCTTTTAAAGTAGTCAACTGCGACAAATTCTAGGCAAGCTCAATTTCTTTCTATGATAGAACTACCTAAAGAAAACCTCCAATAATGATCATGAGCTTTGGAAATCATCCGTCGAATATAGTCAAAACCATGAGGAAGACGTTCATTGAGCTAGTACATGACATGACTGGCAGAGATTTTCTAACGTTTTACAAAAGCTTTCAAAATTATTTTCTAAAAATTAAGACTATTTTCAAAAAAAATCTTACAACTCACTTATTTAGTACTTGCCTAGACATCACTTAGGATGGAGTGTCAGGATAGAAGTACCAACATGGCGTAATATCCAAGAGATGGCAAGCAACAAATCAAGTATCAAAGAAGGTCTACACGGAGTAATTTCATTCAAATTAATCATCTTTCTGTGGATGCATGGATCAATACACGAAAGTGAGGGTCTCTTTCAAAAATCCCCGAGCAAATTGGGAGCCACAACAGAGCATTAATGCCTAAGAACGATATTTTAGGGTAGCCCTAAAAATAGGTTTAATACCCATTTTTTGAGGACCTTCTAATTTTTCCATCTTATTTCTTGAGACCATGGGCGACAAACAAAAGTGCCTTGTCTTCTTGACAAACATTGTATTTAGAAGTTTCCTAAAAATAGTCGCTAGTAAAAGTGACTTTGTATCTACTAATCGTCTACCTTGAGTACAGGTACATGTAGAAATCAAGGCACTGACAAATGAAGTAAGGTAAAATTACTTTAAAATTTTTCAAGAAGGCCATTACATATCATTGCCACAAGGGCCATTGCATATTATTGCCGCAAGGGCAGTTGCATATCATTACCGCAAGGGTCATTGCATATCATTGCCGTAAGGGCCATTGCATATCATTACCGCAAGGACCATTGCATATCATTATCACAAGGGCCATTGCATATCATTGCCGTAATGGCCATTGCATATCATTGCCGAAAGGGCCATTGCATATCATTGCCGCAAGGGTCATTACATATCATTGCCGCAAGGGCCATTGTACATCATTACCGCAAGGGCCATCACATATCATTGCCGCAAAGGTCATTGCATATCATTGCCAAAAGGATCATCTCATACCATCACCCAAGAGGATATTCATACATCTATGGACACGTGAGATACAACGTTGGCATTGAGGATATCAGCAACATTCTTATATCTATTGACACGTGAGACACAACGCTGGCATTGAAGATATCATCAACATTCATATATCTGTTGACATATGAGACACAACACTGGTATTGAGGATACCATCAGCAATATATCTGTTGATACACAAGACACAATGTTGGCATCGAGGATATCATCATTATTCAATATCTGTTGATGCGCTAGACATAACGCTGGGATTGAGGATATCATTAACATTCAATATATCTGTTGACATGAAAGACACAACGCTGGCGTTGAGGATATCATCATCATTTTATATCTGTTGACACACAAGACATAAATGTTGGCATCGAGGATATCGCATCATTTTATGAATTAGCATCTAAATGCATCAAGAGCACACCATTTTAAGGGACACTTTAAGTCGCTATCCAAGGATGAATGATATATAAGATTTCCTAGAAATTAACAATTTGAGGATCATCTATAAGTCATATTATTTGAAATAAGATAGTTTTCAAGATCACCTATGAGTTTATAGACTGTAGATCATCCGTAAGACACAACAACATCCAAACCGGATAGTGTGCAAGATCGGCCAAAAATTGATAGTTCAAAGGTTATCCGTAAGTTGTAACTAAATCCTTACCGGAGAATATGCAATATTAACAAATTGATACGTCCAAGGGTTCTCTATAATCTACATCATATCCAAGATTGATTATGTGAAGGATTACCCAAAGACTAACAATTTGAGAGATTATCTATAAGTCATATTGTATCCAGGGTTTGATGATGTGCAGGAATACCTAAAAGCTAGCGATTGGAGGGATATCTGTAAGACATCTCTTATCCAAAGTTGGATAATGTGCAGGATTACCTAAAAGCTAATAATTCAAAGGATATCTATAAGTCGCCTTGTATCCAACGTCAAATAGTACGTAAGATTATCCAAAGATTAACAATTTAAGGAAAATTTATAAATCAATCACCGGATATAACTGGAGAGGTTATCATTCCACATACAACAAGTGATATAGGTAACCAAAAGGGTTGCCACACCATCCCAAGATTACACGGTTGTAGGAACCGTTCTGCATAAAGTATCACCGGTGTCCAAAAGGGCCACCCCACTTTAAAGATATATTCAACCAACAAATGTCATAATTATACAAAAACCAAGTGGTTTGTTGTGTTTTTTATCGCCAGTTATTTCATTCCAAATAGGTACAGGAAGAGATGACTCCGCTTTTCAAGCCACAACTCACATGGAGATATGGTAAAAGACTACATACCTCTTTCGTGAATTATGTTTAGCACTAACACTTTTTTCTTGAAGCATTGTCGAGAGCATCCAAGAGGATGAAAATCTCAAATCAAAACCACAGGTGTGGACAACTTCAAATAGGACACAGTACAACATGGAACTCTTTCTTAGCAGCAAAACGGGACATAGTCTAGAGAGGGATATCAAACTCTCTAGATGCAAGCTAAATGATGATCACCACCACCATCTAACCATGCCTATAATAGAAGGAATATGGGTATTTTTGGATATTCTGGTCTCAGCTTCACCTTCGAGATATTTCTAAACTCATACCGAGGGTAACCTTCTCTTTCTTTCAAATTCAAGTGATAAGACTCCTAGAGTTTTGGAAATTATACCCAGGTAAATTCTTAACTATGGATGTGAAGAGCTCCACATTCATGGTTTATTGGTTACAAGATTCTTTTCCGCAACTCAATCAACTTGTCACTCATCTTGAGCCAAAGATCGTATGAAATAAAGAACTATCTTTTCTACCGATTGAGTTGAACTACAAGCAGTCTGATTCCCTGAGTCCTAGGGATATGTAGGTTGGGCTCTATGTATAAAACTCGATTGCATTCCAACCTATCCTAAATCCCTTTATTACCCAGCTTCTCGGTTTAACCAAAAACTCTAAAACCGTGATAGTTGGTGAATTTTCTTGAAAATCATGCTTAAAATCAAGCTTCATGAACTACAAGTAGCCTGAATTCTCATGTAACCTGAGATATATAGAAAGCCTGATACCGAGGTCCAGCCATAAATCCATAAACTCATGCAAAAGCAAACCCCATTTCTGATATGAATTTGTGGTCAGACAAAAATTAAGAGCGTCAACCTCCCTTTGCCCAGGGTTACTTGCATCTACCCTACCCAAAGGGAGGGAGCAGTTGTTGACATCTAATTTTTGATCTCCATAACTCATTTTAATTTGGAGTTTCTTCAATTCTCAAATAAAATTACAACATTTATCTTATCTGAAATAAAGGATTTTGAAAACATTTCCTGGACGTAATTTTGTCATTTTTAAGTAGCGACTGTATATTGTCGTATTGAATGATACAAAATTATACAATTTTAAGGCTTGAATATTGGTTTTACAAATAATGGATTATGATCAAAGCTTGTGTTGAAGTAAGCTTATAATGATTAAAATCTTAATTTAATAATAATTTATTCGCAAAAATAATTTATTTGGATGAACTGGTGTTTGATTTCATCGGATTAAGAAACTTCAGAATGGAATTGGTTGTTAATTCATTTCAAATGATGTTTTGATTTAGTCAATTTATTAAATTAGGCCTTTATTGAAATTAATTTGACCACAATTATAATATTATTGGTCAATTTAATTTGAATTAGGCTAAGATTTAAATATGATTGTCTAAACTCTTGATTTGCTCGCTATTTGATAAATAGCCTAAATCCCGATATGACCAAATCCCTAATCTACCTACTATAACCCAACAACATATCAATTTCGGCCCAACAGCTAGATGACCAGCAACCCATTTCTTATTTTAAAAACCCTCAGCCCAAAACTAATCCAATATTAGCCCAACCAAAACCCCTAACCTGGCCCATATTAATAATCCTCTTTATCCCCTATTCTTAAAAAAAACACCCGATATTCAACATCAACAAGAGCAACCAGTCAATCCAAAATTCGATCCCTTTTCGACCAGCCCCAAGTTGACCCGCAACTAGCTCTACTTTATCCTCTTCGCGTTTCCTACATGATGTTGTACCATGGACGATCCGAGAAGCTTCTAGAAAAGAGTGAGTTGGATCTTTTAATGTCTATATTCTATATATTTTGGGATAATGGTACGAATTAGGTACGTATTTGGTGATTTTTCATATATTTTGGAAAAAAATTCATTTCTCCTATTTCTATTGGTCCACCAAACCCAATTTTGGGCTGATTGAGGACAAAAATAGAGATAGAGGAAGGGGGGGGGGTGGAATTTAAAATTTAAATGGGCTATTTTTAAAAATCCCTGGAATGACCTCAATCCCTTCTATAAAAGAGCTCACATAGAGCCGAGAAAGGGATTGAAGATTAGGGGGTTAGGTTTCTTTCATCAAAATTTAGGGGAATTTGTCTTCTTTATTTCTGGGGATCTCTTCTCTTTTGAGGGGGGAAGGGGTCGAATCTTTGATGTGGAAGATAGGATTCGTAAGAGATGAGGTTTTTTTTTTTTGAAAGTTGGGTTGGGAACTCCAAAATCAAAGAGTGTATTTTGCAAAAATTTTCTCGTCCATTCTTTCGGGGAAGCTAGTCGATCAACTGGAAGTTCCCGAGTCGACAACATTATCTCCTAGTGGTGAAATTTTACTAATAGCTCGATTCCCATTTGCTACATCAAAACAGGGGGTCCGAAAGTTCCTAGGTTTGAAAATTTCAGAGGAGATTTCTTCTAAGAAAGAGTTAAATATATTTTGCCCTTTTAATCTATCTATCGTTTTATCGTTCGTCTTGCCCTTCATACTAGTCGTTTCTTTCTTTAATAATATTTTAGCAATAATGTTCTTGGGTTGTTTTGCTGTAGAGAGATTCAGAGGTTACAAGATTATGTAATTGTTATATTACTTTCCCTGAGATAAAACCCTTGCATAGTTGTCCGGATTACTATTTAGTCTTTGTAGTCATTGATTTAACCCTTTTTGTTCATCTATGATGTCACTATTCATGGTAACGCATTATACTCATGATTGTTTGGTTAAATTTCAACTTGTAAATAGGGGACGACTGTTCATGCTTGGATTAGGTTCATACATATTCCATGAGTTTTCTTGAGTTTGGTAAAGAGATGTTCGGTGATTACGTTTAAATGGGGTTCAAATTTTCCTCATAAGAGAATTAGCATTCTCAGTTGGTCAAATATAGAATGGGTATTTCTAGTTCGTCAACCTCCGTCCCTAGAATCATGTTTTGCTTTGGAGTGTAAATCTGTAAAGATGAATTTCAATCCATTTCCCTTTTGAAAAATTATTTTTATCCTTTATATTAATCTTCTCCTGGTAAGAATTTATGTAAAAAAGGTTATTATATTTTGTCAATTCTTAACTAAATTCATAATTAGTCAACACTTCAGTGATGCTTTGATAGGAAAGTTGTTCGCGCAATTCATACCTGCTAAGTCCTAAGAGTTCATGTTATTTTCTTAGTATACCTTGTAATTGCAAAAAGTTCTTGATGACTTTATTAGTGTCTCAATACATGTATTAGGAGCTTTATAACCTTGTCATGAACCTCAATATTTGAACCAGATTATTCGAATTGATTTTTCTCATGGTACTGCAGTCAATCTCTGTCAAAGGTGCATTAGTTTTTTTTTGTTCAATGTTTTTTGAATAAAAGTATTGGACTTAGTTTTTACATATAATAATGGATGCCACTATCTCAGAAACTAGTACATGGAAGCTTATCCAAAATTTATGCAAGTTCATAATTTTGCCTTCCTGTGTATTTGTCTTTGATCCCGTACCAATCGATCATGATTTCTCTTTACTCCCATACCTGTATGTATTAGCATTTGTCTCAGGATGGTTTGAAATATGCAATTTTCTTCATCTTTACTCTGAATCTGCCTTTATTCTCGAAGACATCATTTATCTCTTAGTTATGAGAATCTTTTTTGGTTTCTCAAATTGCATACATATTCTCTTTGTAAAAAATAATTACATCTTGTTGCACTCCGAGTGTCATCTATGAGTTTGTCTGTAGCTTCGATTGCCTTAATATGTTAAAAGAGCTTGAAACAACCGCATCTCAATTTTTAGCAATTATAGTCTTATGGTTTCTTTGTGGTTAATAGGGATTGTATTTTTTTGAATTATCACTGACCTTAAGTATGTTCTGTTTTGATAACAGGGTGCATAAGCTTTACTTTTAAATAATTATTGTCCATTTGAATAGATTCTAATCTTTTTCCTTTTCCTTCTTATGTTGACATGCAAAAATACCGAGTCCCAAAAGAGACTCTTCCCATGTGCATTTTAATGATGGTTTGTCATGGTTCACTTTGCATTTGAGTCACCCCCTCAATTACTTCTAGTGAGATTGATTTTGGAGAAAGAAGTTGTCGATTGAAGGAAGGAAGCTCATATCCATTATTGTTGTAGCTAGGAGATTCGAGAAAATCTCACTTTTATTGATTTATTTGTCATCATTCATTTTATTCATTTCTTTTAAATATTCATTTAGGCCTTGAAGCCAAATTTGTATCTAATACAGGTGGTGTAAGAATCGAGCTAAAGACTCGAGAGCTAGATTAGGACAGGTGAAATGGGTCAAAGGCCCTATTAGACTAGGACAGGTCTCATCGATTTAGGCCTAATGTCCTGAATGCCTTCCCCCCTTTCCTCTTTCCTTTTTGCTTACTTGTTTACATATTTCTTGTGAACCTAGTTAATCCCCTAGTCAAGTCGTTAAAAACTAGTTTTGCATAAACGTCAAAATATTTCTAAAATTTTCTTTTTTTTCAAAAAATAGACCATTTTTTCATTTTCAAAGTTAATAAAAGATGATTTTCAATCATTCCAGATAACCACAAGTTAGCGAACGTTTTAGGTGCCTAACACCTTCCTAAAACGTCAATAGAAACCTCTTATCTAGAATTTCTTAACTTAAACAATTTTTCTGTTTTAGATTATTTAAAGTGTTTCATAAATGTTTCTTAATTCCTTTTCAAAATTAAGTGGCGACTCGCTTTCAAAAGTCAAAATTTCTCCACAAAACAGTTGTGACGACATTTTATGACAAGGTGTTAGAGTTGTGATAAGGCGTCAGGATCATCGTCAGCCTTAGGTAGAAATTATAATAAGGGAAGAGGAGCTTATGGCATCCATGATATGTCGTCAGACTCCTAACATATCATCATTCACATCGTCAGCCTTAGGCGAAACTTGTCAACATTGAAGGAAATCTGATGCCATTCCTGATAAGGTGTTAATTAATGGAGTCACCTGTCCGAGAAATTTACTTATATTGTTATTTTATTTCCTTAATTAGACTCAAGTATAAATAGGAGCTTTTAGGGTTTTCTAATTATCATTGACATATCCTGCAATATACGTGTGCACGATTTTTCTCTCTCTCTCTCTCTCTCCAGTTCCAATACGGTCTAGAACATTATTGTTAAGAGAAGATTGTTGTCAATATTTTGGGAGTTTTGTATTAAGATTCAGTTCAAGTTATACTTCTTAATTTTCATCATCGTTGTAAGTTAATTTGCCCAACTGTGAATTCAACTTGTGTACTTGTTTATTGCATCACGAGCGGCTAAACTCCATTAACCTGAATTATGGGATCTAGGGTTAGGTCTTGATAAGGTTCTAAGTATTCAAGATTAAATAGGTGGTAGGATTTCTTGATAATTCTGAAACTTTAATTAATGTCTGTTGGTTGCAAACAATACACACACCCGCTTTGATTTACTTGAGAAAGAAATCAAATATAGTAGGAAGTGAATTATCCACAGGGACTTGAAAATACTTCGTTTCATAATCAACGCTGTAACAAAGTTTGTCAACCTGAGGTAAAATCTGGGCAATGAATAGAAATTTCCTAAGTCGGAGAGGATTAAGAAATTAAACGCTTAAGTAGGTCAGTAACTTTTGAGCATAACATTGATAAATATAGCTTGTTATCCTACCTACCATGAGAATCTTGAATAACCTTTAGCACCTGTCATGTACCGTAAGCCCTAGTGAACATAATTTTGGTTATTTCATAAACTCTTGATTACAAACATCAAAATTAAAGTGACAAACAATTATCCGTGAAACTTAAACCCCCCATTTCAGGAAACATTAAACTATCAGTGAATTAAATCACAAATAACTTGTCTTTTCACCTTATTCCCTGTGGGATTCGACCCTAACCTATTTGATTTTTATATTGACAATGATCGCTTACACCCATTCAAGAGTGTAATTTGAGAGTTATCAAAAATGACTCCATTTCCAGGGAATACAATTGTAAACTAAAAGTTTGTGAGGGCTAATTGACTATTAGTTAAGTTTTCTAGATTTATGTTAGTCTGTTGTTTTTGTTAAATTGCATGTTCCTTGTTGTTTATGCCAAAAACGAGAAGTTCCAGAGAACTGTTATTACCAATTAATCTAGAACCGTAGTTGATCGAAAGAATGATAGAACAACAAGAGGCTGACAGACTGGCAGCCTTGGCCAGGGCTCAGGTAAACGTACAGAACAAGGGTCAACAAGTAGATCATCCAAACCTTGGTGATAAAGACTTGGATGGTGAGGAATTGCTGAATCCTCAAAACCCAAGGCGAGCAGAGCAAATTACTCCACCAGTGCAGCAAAATTTCAATTGAAACCATCCAGTTAGAGGAAGGTATGGTCAACAGCCTGTCCAATATGAGGTTGATAACGACGATGAAGGAATGGATGGAGTAGGTGCAACGGGTACGATCATTGATCCACTGTTGGCACCTAGTGCAAAATTTAGCATAATAAGTACTATGATTCAGCTCCTGAATCTTAAGGGATTGTTCGGTGGCCTGCCTGGTGATGATCCGAACATACACTTGGGGAACTTTATCACCATCTGCAAATCTTTTGATATTCTGGGAGTGATCCAGAATGTGATCCGATTGAGGTTGTTTCCATTTTCTCTGTCTAGAAAGGTAATGATGTGGTTAAATGAGCTTACGCATGATTCCATCACTCACTAGAGGGAGTTGAAAGAAGCATTCCTAGAATGGTTTTTTCCACCCTCCAAGAAGGTACAGTTGAGAGACAAGATCAGTAAATTTAGACAGCTCCCTATCAAAGCTTTGAATGAGACATGGGAGAGGTTCAAGAAAAAGCTGACACAGTGTCCGAACCATAATATGACAGACCTACACTTGATGGAGACTTTGTACAGGGATCTCAACTCTATAACAAAGCCAATTGTAGATAATGCTACTAGTGGTTCATTTGTTGATCTGTCTTTTCAAGATGCCTCAAATATGCTGAATAGGATGACCAAAAAAAGTCGGGCTTGGCATACCAGGGATTCTGTGGTAGCTAGCCTGACTATTTCTATTGGTATGATTGTCGAGCAGTGCAGAAGAGATGAGGAGCAAGACCAAGACATGGCCAACCTAAAGACATAGATGAACTTGCTAGCCAAGCACTTCCTATCAGGCAAGACTGAAAAGATCAAAGCTATGGAATCTCAGTGCACTGTGGCTACTAATGCAGATATGGAGGAAAACTATGTGAGTAGTCAGGGGGTTTCCGAGGAAGTAGCCAAGGGAATTAAGGTCGGAAATTTTATGACAAGTCTGATTATAAAGATAGAGAGCAAGGAAAATGGAGAAGCAATAATTATAGGAGTGGTTTATATGTTCTTCCTGGAAAGAAGGAAGCTACTGCAACTAGCTCTGGCAAGATGTACATGGAGGACGTGATGGAAAAATTGTTGAAGGGAGTAGAGGCTACCAACTCGGGGGTAACTACTATGAAGAGTGAATTCTCTACCATGAGTCAATTGGTTAGTTCACACTCCACTTCTATCAAACAATTGGAGCAGTAGTTGAGTCAACTTTCCATAACACTGAACCAGAGAAAAAGTGGTACTTTACCTAGTGATACAGTTCAAAATCCGCAGAATGATGGCTCATGTATGGCGATTACCACTAGGATTGGCAAGATGTTACTTGGCCCATCTGTGAGCAAATCTGTAGATGTTGAAGTAGTTGTTGAGGAATCCAAAGAAAGTAGTCCAGTGGAGTCTTAGAAGCTAGATAATTTTGTTGATAATTTGGATAAGGAAAAAGAGAAGGAGGAGGAAGTGGTGTTGAAGACTATTCCAAGACCACAACCTCCCTTTCCTCAATGATTGAATAAAAAATTTGATGATGCAAAATTCAAAAAATTCATAGCAATACTCAAGCAACTGACAATAAACGTGCCTCTGGTTGAAGCACTTGAGCAAATGTCAAGATATGCGAAGTTCATAAAAGACCTTGTAACCAATTTCTGTTAAGGTTGACGACATCAGTGATAAGCTATCACACTTGTGATAAGCCGTTAAAAGATGTTGTCAAGAAGACCTTGAACACATTGCTAAACCATTTTGGACCCAGTACAGAAAATCTGACCCGACCTCCTCATGTTCCCGCCTATGTTATTTTCTTTCCTTCTCTAGTTGTTTTCTTTATTTACTTACCTATTCCAAATAATTTCCCCAAGTTAATTAAGAAGAACAAGCTCCCTTGTTTGTGGGTTTGAAATTCAAAATCAAGAATTTCTTCCTACTTCCTCTTGTGCGTGTAATTATATTAATGGCTCCCATCAGCTATGTCCAAAATTTAACTCTTCTTTTCTTGTGGTAAGTTATAGATAGATGACAACCCAAGTTCCCAAGATGCTTGAACCAAATTCAACTTGAAAAGGGTCTAAAAATTGTACCTAGGGTTTGCTGTGCATGCCCAAAGTTTAAAAGTCAGTTTACAAATTGGAACTCGAGTGGATTTTGAGGAATAATGGGACCAAAAATTGAGTTAAAGTCAAAAGTGGGGTTCTGATAATAGCAAATGATATTCATGATAAGCTATCGCAATTGTGATGGCTTACCAGGAATGTCATCAAAGGCTACTAAGAGTGAAGTAGATTTTGTTTAGAGTTGATGACATTCGTGATAGGCTATCACAATTGTGATGGCTTATCAAAAATGTCGTCAGAAGTTAATAAAGTTTTGTGGGTTCTGTCTGAGGTTGATGACAATTGTGATAAGCTATCACAGTCGTGACGGCTTATCAAGAAATATCGTCACACCTGGAACCTCAAGCATGAATGAGCCTTCTCAAAGGATGTGAAGCTTAAATGATTAATGTGTTTGTGTTTATCCTCTTGCAGATTCACTAATGTTTTATATTGCTATAGAAACCTTATAGTGGAAACCAAAGGAAAGAGTCCACAACTTACGAAAAAGAACAACAAAAAATTATATGCCAAAAACTCATTGATGAGAAGTCTGATTATAAAGAGGAAAAACCTCTACTCTGGAAGTGAAAGAAGGAGCAAAGCCCTAAAAAACCTCCACTACCCCTACCAGTTGAGGTGGAGGATAGTGAGGACACTGAAATAACAACAAATTTTGAGCAGGAGGCATCTGAATATTCTGAACATGATCAACATAAGTCTGAACATGCTGAATTTGAAGAAGAGAAACATGAAGGGTATGAGGAGTCTGAGTCTGAGGGAACAACATACGGATCCCTGTCCACTGAAAAACAAGATAATAAAGAGTCTCCATCTCGAGGAACACTTATCAAATATAAGTACCCTGAAGTTCAAGATAATGCTAGATGGCAAATTCCTAAAGCAGAGGGCATCTTTACCGCTGGGCTTCGCAGAACTGATAGAAGAAGAGATAAAAGTACAATTTAGAAAGAAAAATAGATTATCACCAAAGGGTTGAGAAGGTACCCTAAAGTGGAACAGAAGTACCTAGAGTACGGCTTGGGATGGACCAAAAAAGAGGGAGGCTCATTTTGCCCTGCACTGGTCTGGGAGTTTTATGCAAACTACCAAGCTTAGTTAGAAAACAAGTGTAGACCAGGAGAAAGAGTTATAGACCATCCCCTAGTGGAAATAATTATAGACCATCCCCTAGTGGATAGAGTTTAGGTAGGGGCGTAAGGGTTGCTGTCTCAATCAGAACCATCAACAGGTTCTTGCATGGCCCCAACTTTACTCCTTAGGACACTGCACCATTAGTATATGCTCAGATTAAGAATCAAGCAGAACAAAATTTGTGGTTGGCCAACATCATAGCCGAAGAAGAACCAGCATGGGTGACCAACCCAAATAAGAGAATCTGCAAGTCCTTTTTGACTTAAGAGGGAAAGTTTAGGTGGGGTATAGTGTGTATCTGGTTGATGTTCACTGATGGAGACAACATTTTGGGTGATGATCAAGTTATCCTAGTAGCAAGAATGGTACAGAAGCTCCCCCTAAATTTTGGGGAAATCATTGCTGATGTGATGAAGATTAGAATGTCGAGAACCGACACTGCTTATCCTTTTCCTTGTCTTATCACAGAGTTGTGCCGAGCTGCTAATATGCCAAAGATTGCAGGGATTGATGATGACATTCCTGCTCGAAAGACTCACAACCCCATATGATATGATAAAAATCAGCCAGGACTGAGACTTGATAGAGGTGCAGGGGTAGCAGCAGACCCTACAGTTATAGATGCTAGTTCAGCACCTAATGTGGAGGTGCAAGATTCTGAGACTGCACACCTAACTTCTTCAGCACATAGAGGTTTAGTGCCAGAGAATGAATCCAACCCTTCAGCTCCTACAGCAGCAGCAGGATTTGCAGTTTATCCAATTGATATCATAAAAGTGGCTAAACAAGACAAATGGTGCGAGGCAAAGCTACATACCTTTTCCAAATAGTTTGCTGCCGTAGTAGACAAGAGAATCAAGTATGCCCTTAAGCCTTTTGTGAAATTTCCTGAACGAGTTATAGATTTGGAGAACTGATTTAATGCACGGGCAAAAGAAATGTCAGGGGATAATCTTGCTAAATTTCAGAGTGGTATTGGACAAGGTAAAGACAGATGTTAGGGTGTTGTAGAAGCACCAATTTATGGTGATGATAGGTTCGGCTGTTAATAAATTTGAGGAAGAAATTCCAATACTTCACCTTATAAAAGATTCACCAAAGAAAAAGAAGAAAAAAAGGGAGAAGAAGGGCAAAGATAAGAGAGAAGAACCAGACAACGAGAAAGAAAGAAAAGTGAAAAAGAAGGCAAAAAGGAAGGTCAAAAAGGAGGAATTGAAGAAAGTAAGAATGGAGTCCCTAGCAGACAACGAGAAATGAGAGGCAACCATCTGAGCTAGGGCTGCAGGTGCCTCATCTAGCAAGGCTCCAATCACTGCAAGGACAAGTGCTCTCAATGGAGAGAAAACAACAGATGATGTAGCAACAGGGTTGGAGAACTATAAGACTCGCACTTGATTCACTCCACGTATGCCTTAAACCTTAAGTTCATTTTATTTTCAATTTTAAGTTGAGGGTGTAGGGCAGAATGTTATTGTAAAAATTTATGGTAGATAATTAGGAGTAATACGGGTATTTCAGGAAGTTAGCTTGTTTTGTGATTATTGAGCACCTCTCCATTGGTCTGATATATTACTGTGTGAATTACATCCATTTGTGACCACAGTGTATCTTTTTTGGCATTAGTATGACAACTGAATAACCTTTGTTAAACAAGTGCATGAATTGGATAAGTAGTGATATGCGAGATACTTGTATGCTATGTGTGTGCAAGGTCTTACTCAGTTCCCGTTGTGTGTTAAATCTAGAACTTACACTGTTAGTTTTGCCATGGTCATAGGAAAGGAGTTAGGAAAGAATCATAGGCCTTTTTATTTTAGCCCATTTTAGCCCAAATGACCTTCCCTATGTGTATAATATCTCTTGATCCCTGTTTTAAGCCTAATTAGCCTGTTTCTTTCTATGACACCTCTCACCTTCCCGTTTACATCACAATGAACCTATGTTGGCCCTGGTTCTCCTTGGGCATTGTGCACCTTGACTTCAGCAAACAACCTAAGCTGAGAGTGGCTATCATAGGGATACATGATGCAAAATGAGTATGAAGAGAGAAAGAATAAAAGAAAAGAATAAAAAGTTAGGTGTAGTGAAAAAGGAATAAGAAAAAAAAAGCTGCGTAAAAGATGATAAAAAGATAATATGATAATTGAAAAGACCGCATCCATCTTGAGCATGTGTGATCAATAAAAGAGCGGAAGAAAATAAGGTTGGGAGTTGAAACCCCAAGAGTTTAGTGTAGTTTCAAGGAGGCATAGTCACTCTAAATATCCATGAATATCATACCAGCCCCTGACCTATGTTACAAGCTTAAGAAAATCCCTATAGTGATCTTAACTGACCTGTCTAAAGTCTTAGGCACCGACTATAAGGGCAAGCCTATGGCATTTTACATGCAATGTTTGGAACTTCATTATGAGAGTGAGTCTTGTGATTATCCCTATGTTATGTATGTGAATTCTGATATGAGTGAAAAGGGGATTTCTTTATTGCGAGGGCACACCGGGTATGTTACTATTCACTAACTTGTTCGGATAGTGTAATCTGGGTATATTCTTGGTTGTTATTGCTAAATTTTTACCATATCTCGATCCTTGTGAGTTCCATGGTTTTTTTCAATAATAGACACAATTGCTTTTAATTTAACTGACCTTGGAGATGGTCAATATATTTTGAGCTTAAGTGAATAACTGATTGCTGAAAGTGCTCTGTATTGTCTTGGGTGTGTTTAGTTGCTTGAGGATAAGTAATTGTTCTAATTTTGATTGGTTTTACTTTAATTTTGTAGTAAAAAGATAAGGTGCAGGGGAACCAATAATAATGGAAGAAAAAAAGGTTGAATTCTGAAGCAAATAAAGGACATGTATGGCTGATGACATTTATGATAAGTCGTCAGCCTGGTGGTAAGCTATCAAGGCCACCATCAGACTTAAGCAGAGAATGGGAGTTGAAGAGAAGTTGTGATGACATTTTGTGACAAGGCATCAAAGTAATGTTAAGGCGTCAGGATCATCGTTAGCCTTAGGCAGAAATTATAAAAAGGGAAGAGGAGCTGGTGACATCCATGATACATCATTAGCCTCCTAACACATCATCATTCACATCATCAGCCTTAGGTAGATCTTGTCAACATTGAAGAAAATCTAACGCCATTCCTGATAAGGTGTCAGACCCTTGATAAGGTGTCACCTAATGATGTCACCTGTCCAAGAAATTTACTTAAGTTGTTATTTTATTTCCTTAATTAGACTCAAGTATAAATAAGAGCTTTTAGGGTTTTCTAATTATCATTGACATATCCTACAATATATGTATGCATGATTTTTCTCTCTCTCTCTCTCTCGTTCCAATATGCTTTAGAATATTATTGTTGAGAGAAAATTATCATCAATATTTTGGGTGTTTTGTATTAAGATTCAATTCAAGTTATACTTCTTGATTTTCATCACCGTTGTAAGTTAATCTGCCCAACTATGAATTCAACTTGTGTACTTGTTTATTGCATCATGAGTGGCTAAACTCCATTAACTTGAATTATGGGATCTAGGGTTAGGTCTTGATAAGGTGCTAAGTATTTTAAGATTCAATAGGTCGTAGGATTTCTTGATAATTCTAAAGCTTTAATTAACATCTGTTGGTTGCAAATAGTAGACAGACCTGCTTTGATTTGCTTGAGAAAGAAATCAAATATAGTAGGAAGTGAATTATCAATAGGGACTCGAAAATACTTCGTTTCATAATTAGCGCTGTACCAAGGTTGGTTAACTCGAGGTGAAATCTGGGCAATGAATAGAAATTTCCTAAGTCTGTGAGGATTAGGAATTAAATGCTAAAGTAGGTCGAGAGACATTTGAGCATAACATCGATAAATATAGCTTGTTATCCTACCCCCATGAGAATCTTGAATCACCTTTAGCATCTGTCATGTACCATAAGCCCTAGTGAACATAATTCTGGTTATTTCATAAACTCTTGAGTACAAACATCGAAATTAAATTGACAAACAATTATCCATGAAACTTAAACCCCACATTTCAGGAAACATTAAACTATCAGTGAATTAAATTGCAAACAACTTGGGTTCACACCTTATTCCCTGTAGGATTCGACCCCAACCTCATTGGGTTTTATATTGACAACGATCGCTTACACCCATTCAAGAGTGTAATTTGAGCTTTATCAGTTAGGAAGGTGATTGCGGATGCACCATGATTGGTGTGCTTTTAATTCTCATATTTATATTTTATTATGTGTATTGGGGTTTTTTCATACCCATTGATGATTATATGCCTTGATGAGTTCATATTGATTATTATGTGCCTTGTTATTGAATTCATGATTATATGACTACTCTCGTGGTTTATTTTTTATAGTAGTGGATGGAGTAGATCTGTACTGATATTTTTTATTACGAGTATATCATTTTGGTTTGAGTCCCCTTTATCTTGGCATATTAGCCATTATGGCCTTTGAGTAGTACATGATATTGATGTTCATTTTGGTATCACCTATTCAGTATGTTGATATTGATATTTTTGTTGCTATTGGTACCACTATGTGAGATAATTGATATTATCTGATATTATTGCTTGATGTAATTGATCCTCGCTGGGTATCTGTTTAGACTAGTGTTATCTAGTTAGAATTTTATTTGTGATCTTATTTGGTGGCTTGAGCAGATATAACCTGATTTGATGATTTATTTCCATAGCACGGTGAGGTTGATTTTTTCCTCTTCATTAGCCGTGCTAGATTGATTTAGGAGTATATTGTGGTATCAAAGGAAAGTTGACCTTTCATGGTTCTATATGGTTTTTAAGTTGGCAATTTAGTTATATTGCTTGTTATTGTGTTTAAGATTCTTAGATTTGTTTCATGGATTGTAAAGGCTTTTATTTTGGCTATCCCTTATGATATAAACCATTTGTGAGATTGATTAGTTTGAGGTTCATTCTTTGATTGTGACTATTTTATCGCCCGAAAGTGGTTTTGACATCGATATTGATGTGTCGTGGATTCATCTCTTAGATTTGATGGGTTTGTTGCTTTGTGATGATTTTCCCTTTTACATGATTTCGGTATTATGACATGGTATGATTTATCTCAGATATGTTAGATTTGGATACAAAAGTCAATTTGAATGCTTAGTAATGATATAGGTTTATTGGTTCAGTTTTGACTTGATGCTTTGGAATGGGGATTTGAAAATATGATAAATTTGGATCATTCCTACCCATTCTTAGTTTTTGTTTAGATATTTGAGACCGAGCGATTCAGCCTTGGTATTAAGATTTCAGCTTTGGTATTAAGATTTCAGCTTGGTATTGTAGAGCTTGCGTGTAGCTCATGTTTCTCATATGGAATTTCAGCGAATCAATTTCAGTTCTTTGAGTTCTCCGTAATGAAACTGTGTGGATGAGACTCATGTGGTTTTTCTCCTGGCTTAGAGTAGATAGCATGTGCAAAATGGTAAAAAAAGGTTATTTTTGGGATCTGGAGTCAGTTTTATTACTCATGTCTTGTTTTGCTTTTGTCTTGGATGAGTCTTTGTTGATTTATGCGGGTATAGAGATGGTATCAGCGTGTTGTGATTTAGATGTACGTGCATCAGCCTTCTTGGTTTAGTTTGAGGCTAGTTAGCGATTAAGTTGAGTTTTGGCTATTTTGGAAATAGAATGAGAGTGTTTGTTGAAAAAGGGATACTTGTGAAAAAATTCCTTAGAAGTGTCTTCTGCCTGCAGAGGTTATCTAGGAAGTCATGCTTGGAGCATGCGGGCCTAGTAACTCATCTTTTTGAGATTTTGAAATTCTTTCTATCTATTGAATTTTGATGACGAAAGTCCTTTTAGTAGTGAATATTGTATTGACTCTTCAGGTCATTTTTTATATTTATGCTTATCTTCACCGTTTGATCTTCTTTATAGTTGCCCCAAGTCATTTATGACTTGCTGGGACCGACGGTTTGGTTATCGGATAGTTTGTTAGTTTTTAGAGCCAATTCCCTGTTTTTAAGTCTTCGCTAGTTCCAAATGTCCACCGAGTGAAAACTTTAGTTAAACGATCTCAGATGTGAATTTTGACTGTTCCAGCAGATTTAAAATATTAAATTTAATCTAGATAGACCTTTGGTTTGGGTTCCAATGCACTCAAGCTCTTTTCGACCTATTGGTCAGAAAGTTGGAAAATCAAAATAGGGGTGTGGGACCCACATTTGATGAAAACAACCTCAGATTAAAAATTCAACTTTTCCATTGCATCCGGAACATCAATTTTATAATGGTGGACCTTTGATTTTATGAAAAATGAAACTATAGGTATTGGCCCCACTTTTTGCCTAAACTATCTCGGATGAAGTTTTTGATGATTCCAATGAATTTGAAATGTGTCTTACACTCAAATTTCACTATTGGATCATATATTTTGGATTTTGAATAAGTTTTGAGGTTCAAAAATATGGTTTTGACTTTGCTGGTGGCCCAGACAGCGACTGCGGCATCTCCAAAGCTGGTGGGGTATTTAAGAACCCTATAGGCTGTATTTTTTTTACCATTTTGAATTATTTTTTAGATCCTAAAACCCTAAATGGGTATGATAAATCAAAATTAAGTCTTGTGGGTGTCTAGGGAGCTTGGTAAACATCTTTTATCATGATTATCATCTGGATTAAGGTAGAATTTTATCACTATATTGGTGAATTTCTTAGTTCTTGACCCAAAACCCCAATTTATCTTTGGGCTTGATTTAGGCCTAAATTTTCTTTGTTTTTCCCCATTAATTGAGGGTTATGATTCCTTGGTGATGAATAAGCATTGAGTTGGCCTAGAAAATGTAATTTTCATACGTGGGACCCATATGGGGATTTTGGTATCATTTTTGGACGTATTGACACAACATATTCGAGGGGAGGTGTCGTGGTGTATGTTTTTTGTGGAGGATATAGTGTTTATTGATGAGACGCGGAGGAGGGGAGGGGGTGGTGAATAAAAAATTAGAGGTTTGGAGGTAAACCCTGGAATTAAGGGGTTCAGGTTGAGTAGGTCCAAGATAGAGTATATGGAATGCAAGTTTAGTGAATTGAGGCAGGAGGACGATGCAGTGGTGAGGTTGGATTCCCAGGATGTTTGTAAGAGGGACAGTTTTAAGTATCTTGGGTCTATGATTCAAGGGAATGGTGAGATTGATGAGGAAGTTTCTAACTGTATTGGAGTAGGTTGGATGAAGTGGAGGCTTGCCTCGGGAGTGTTGTGTGATAAAAAGGTGCTACTCAAGCTTAAAGGAAAATTCTACTTTATGGCAGTCCGTCCAGCTATGCTATATGGAGTAGAGTGTTGGCCAATCGATAACTCCCGCATTCAAAAGATAAAAGAGGCGGAAATGAGAATACTGCATTGGATGTGTGGACTTACTAGAGGGGATAAAGTTAGGAATGAGTCAGTCCGGGAGAAGGTGGGAGTGGCTTTGGTGGAGGATACGATGCGGGAAGGAAGGCTGAGATGGTTTGGGCTTGTGATGAGGAGGGGCACGGATGCCCCAATTAGTAGGTATAAGAGGGTAGCATTGGATGGCTTCAAGAGGAGGAGAGGTAGGCCAAAGAAGTACTGGAGGGAAGTGATTGGACATGATATGAAGCATCTTCAGCTTACTGAGGACATGACCTTAGATAGGAAGGTATGGAGGTCGCAGATAGGGGTAGAAGGCTAGGACGCGTGCGTGGGTTGCAACAAGTAGTTAGAAAAGTTCATGTATAGCCAGGTTAGTAATCCTAGGACTGTGTCCATAGGTAGGAGCCCCAAGTCAACAGGGTTTGGGTGTGGCGGGTGCCTCTGGTCTGTGAGTGTATGTTACTACTAGGTGGATGTCATTTTATGAATGCCCTATTTCTTATCTCTTATTTAATATGGCACTTATTTATCTTATTTCGTATTGATCTGATTTCTATTAAATTTTAGTATGTCTTATACCTTTTTAGGTTATGCCATCTATCATGCTACATGATTCATTACACTCTTATTTACTATTCCCTATCTTGAGCTGGGGGACTGTCGGAAACAACCTCTCTACTTCTTTGGAGGTAGCGGTATGGACTGCATACATTTTACCCCCCAGACCCCACTTTATGGGAATACACAGGGTTTGTTGTTGTTGTTGTTTTGGACCCGAAGCATAATAGTGCAATATGGGTATCGTTAGACTCGTATTGATGAGTAGATTATATTTTTGATAGTGTGATGGCATTTTGGAGATTATGAAGTGAAGACGAGCATATGGTTCTTAAAGTGTGATTTTGTGGTTTATCCTTGAGGTAGGCTCCTTTCCACTTTTCTTCATAGATGATATATGATATGTATTGCATGTGGATATGAATGTTAGGATTGATTATGAGTAAGATAGCGTAGCCTTGATTATTGATGTTTTGGGAAATTAGATAATGGTATTGGACTCGTAAGATAGTATGTTTTTAACCTTGTGGACTCCTATTGCCTTCTCCCTAGTTTAGATTAAATTATAGTATGTATTTAGTACATTGCTAGATTATGGATGTATTTTTAGTGTTGGAAGAATGATTAGTATATCTGATCTTATTGGTCTAGTGTGCTATTCTTGGAATCATAATTTGGATTGAATTGATTTTAGTGCCCCTATTTCTAGTTGAAGTTTCTATCTTAGGCTTGTATGTGGCATACTTAACATCTAGAAGTTGAACTAGATGTCTTAGCCTAGTTTGGGGAATAGTGTACCTAATTAAGGAAATTGAGGTTTAGAAGTGGGATTGTCCAGTCCACTTAGGCCTAGACATGTCTTAGTCATTATGGAATTAGCTGCAGATGTTAGACATAGTTGAGACTAGTAAATCATAGTATAAGGTTACTTTTTGACTAGGTATATTGTAATGATGTTTCTTGGATTGTGACTTATGAGTTATAACTATGTTGTTTCTTATAGAATAATGTGATAAAATGGGCCCATAGAGATATTATTTTCTCTTAGACTTGGTACTTCGCCCATAGAGATGTAATTTCTTCTAAAACTTGATACTTGGCCCATAGATATGCCATTTCCTCTTAGACTTGATATTTGGCCCAAAGAGATGTTTCCTCTTAGACATAACATTGGGTACTTAGAGATGATTTTTCTCTTAGTTAAGATATTGGGCCTATAGAGATGCTACCTATGTTAAGATATGATAGTTTGCCTAGAGAGGTGATAATTCTCACCATTATGGTAATGACCTTTATATATGAAATAACTTATAGTCGCATCATTCTTATTGATATTATGCCCCCTATGTGAGGGATGATTATATGCTTATTGATATTATACCTCATATATGCGAGATGCCTTCTAGATGTGAGATGATTAGAGATATGCTATGACTGATAAATATGAATATAGAGATGAGATCTAGATATGTATGTGGGCCAAAGGCCGGGATGATGATATTGTGATTATTTCAGACATATTATTGTTGCGAAGGTTTATTGATAATATCGATTGGACATCCGAAAAGTGTTGATGCTTTTTGAGGATCCGACTATAATTCATGAATATATATATGTTTATGTCAGTATACACATCTCTCCAGTATAGGATGGAGGAAGATGTTGTATGACGATTATGATTTCACTGATTGAATACTGGTGCTGGCATGCATAGATTTGATACATTTATGATTATTATATCGGTTATTGATGTGATTCTAGCCGAATGCGATCTTATGACTATTCTTCCTAATTATGGTATAAGCTACGTGGTAACTAGTTGTCTATTAGGTGACTATAATACTTCATGCTTAGAATTCTAAATACATTAGTTAATGAGCCTTGCTTAGTAATATGGTAGCTAACGACTAGGGTTGATACGTTGCGATGAAGTTGGGTTTATCGATGGTAGTGATATGTGGCTATTGATAATAGGTTATAAGGTCAATTAGTTGTTAAGTTAGGATACTATGGTCAACATTGCTATGTGTTAAGGGATTCTAGTGATAATAATGATGCCTAGTTACTGATGCTGACTAGCTAATAATGAGGACTAGTTAATAATGAGGATTAGTTGGTAAATAATATTATACATTGATTGGTGTTAGTTAATAAAAAATGTTTAGTTGATAAATGATGAATAGTGAATAGATGGCGATTATGGTTTAATGGTGAACCTTGACTAGACATAAGGTTTGGCTAATTATTGATTAATGGTTAGTTCATATTCTATGATTAATGATTATGTGAAGAATCAGTTAGATTGATTACTCGAGATCATGTGATGACTTGTAAACTAGCGGTATAATAATGAGTATTGGCTAGTTAATAGTGAGAAGATAGAATATAATGATAAGATAGTTATCTTTGCCATATTATGATTATGGTTGTGAGTTTATTGGCTTGAGTCTATGCACCAATTATATACCTATATTTATGCATCGATGACTAGGATGATATATTGATGTCCGTAATATATTAATACCCGGCAAGGCCGGAGGATACTGTTGTTGTGATATTGATACCCGACAAAGCCAGAGGATACTGTTGTGATGATGTCGATACTCGGCAAGGCCGGAGAATACTATTATGATAATATTAGTACCTGGCAAGGCTGGAGGTACTGTTGATGATGTGTTGATACCCGACAAGGACGGAGGTACTTTTGATGATGTGTTGATACCCGACAAGGCCGTAGGTTGATTACGATGATGATGGTCTTAATGAGGACCGTTAAGATGAGTTGCGATATTGATTATGTACTTTGCATTCATTCCTGCATGTGCATCGCCTATCACCAGTATGCATCTATATTTATCAGCTGTTATGGGATGGTTGCATATATATGGGTGAAGAATATGTCTTGTGTTGTTGTATGCTGATTGAACCTTCCGAGTATGGGGCGGTGGGGGTACGCATAGGCTCGGCCTGGTATTTGGTTATCTGGAGTAGCCGGCTATTTGTGATGTTAATGATATTGTTTTTATCATTGTTATGGCTAGCCTATGAAAGATTGGTCATTGATCCAGTATTGGGATTGAGGTATGTCTTCGGCCTTTGCTATCTTATGATTGCATTACTATGCATGATTATTTTATGTCTAGCCATATGGATTAGAAATCCTGAGTATTCTAGTATTGAATCCTGATAGTATTATAATGAGGTATTAGAATGAGAACATGATGATCTAGGTTATGTTTGAGATGACCTCCTGTTTATATGTATTATATATATATCTATATCTATATATCTATATGAAGCCATGGTACTATCAGATATCCCTTCCTTTGTTGTTCATATTGTATAGTCATTCCTTCGGCTTGTATATTACAATATATCTTTCTTTCGCTCTTTATTTATATATCGACCTAGGTGTAATACCCCAAACTTTCATAGCTTAAATTTGTTCCTAGAATGTTACGAGATAGCTTCAAAAATGAATAATATTTATTCTATCTGGAATTTTTCAGATTTTGACTTCCCATAATGTGGGAAATTGAATAAGCTTTCCATTGATATAAAATTCGCCCAAATCTGACACTCGGTGAAGGATTTATGACATTTTTAAGTTGACAGGGTGCCACTTGGACACTTGGCGCATTGCAGGAAAGGAAAAATTCGTAATTGTCAAATTCTAGTGGACCTTCGCGATGTTGACTCTTTGTGGAGAGGGCTAATTTCCCATTTGTCAATTTCCAGTGAGCCTTTGCGATACTGGCGCATCGCGCCAGTGGCCTAAATGGTAAACTAAAGGGCACCACAATTGTGGCACGTCGCGTTGAAAGCCCAGTTCCCATTCGTTCACTTTCCAGTGAGCCACCGAGATATTGGCGCGTCGCGGTGGCTACCTAGTTCGGAAAATGTTGCATTTTTCAGTTCCATTTAAAAGCTTAAAGGGGTTATTTTTGTCAATTCCCAAGCCCTCAATCCTTCCAAAACACAAGATTTAACATATTCCAAAGCTCTTTATGCTTATTTCATCAGTTTCTCTCAAAAGAAAACCTTAGATCATCAAAGCTCCTTCTCTAAGAAACCCAATTTCTCCATTAATTCTCCAAGGTAATTCAAGATTTAGAATCCCCAATTCAAGAACTCTAAGAATTCATGTCCAAAGCATCAATTGAGATCCAAGACTCAAGTTTTAGCATCTAAGATCATGAATTGAGGTATGTGGGATTTTCAACAAGGATAATTCTTTCATCCTTGTGCCCAAAACTTATTTTAATATAAGTTTACTGAATTTTATGCGATTTCCCAAAATTATTTTACTAAATTTTATGTGATTTTTCATGAAATTGAAGTTAGGGTTTATACCCAATGTTGCTATTTATAAGATTATGAGATTTCAAGTGATTTAAGAGTTGAGTTGCATGTTTATGCTTATATTTTCATGCATATTGCAGAAATTTCCAAATTTTAAGTTGATTTGTAATGTTTACATTACCAAGCATGAATATTATGATGTTTTAACATGAAATTTATGCATGGGTCATTAAGCCCTAACTAAAGATTACTATTTCAAGATTGTTTGTGCCATGAGCAACCTATGATAAGATTTTTCTCAGATTTTTGATAAAGATTTGACCTTCTGGTCCTATGCTAAGATAAAGAATCCACATTGTTCATATGACTTAAGATTTAAAGAAAGAAAAGCATAATTGGTTTTCATGTTAACCCTTGTGCTATTTTTTGAAGTGGATTTCTTAAGATTCCGAGCATAAGAATGGGAGTAGTATTTAGCACCAAGAAGAGTATGTTACCAAGGTTTCATGGCCCAACACTACGTGCCACCATAGGATTAAGATTATTCCCACTTCTGCATGGATGACTAACATTGTGATCACTTAAGATAAGAAGTTCTATTCCGATGGCAAGGGTAGAACAACTCTCTCCAATGTGGGTAAGACGTTGGACTCCATGAATCCTCACATGGATTATGTCGGTTCGAATGACCTCCCAAAAGAAGTCCCCTACTCTTAAAAATAATCTATTGGTTGAAAGCCTTAAGATAAACATATATTTTTGAAAGATATGGATTTTAAAATTCTTAAAATCTTGAGATAAAGTATTTCCCTTACAGTTGACGAGATAATGTGGCAGTTTTAAGAAAGAACAAATTTTAGAACTGAATGTAATGGCTCACAAGATTTATATTTTATGCTTTATTGTTCATGATTTATGATCTTCAGATTTCAGATTACTCAAGCCTATGTGAGTTATTTACATTTAGCATGCATGATTTTATAAATTGTGATGATATTGTTTACACATTGCATTCACTCCCATATACTAAGTACATCATCAAAGTACTAATCCACATATATTTCTATGTGCTACATTGTCTCATAATGTAGGTTCAGGTGCTCAGTCTCAGTAGCATGAGTGATTTTTGAGCATCTTATCTATATCTCTACAATTGGTGAGACCTTATACTTGGAGGACTTAGCTATTCAGATTTTTGAGCCCTCATCTATTCATTTTAGATAGTTGAGTTAGCTGGGGCCTGTTCCAGTGACTCTCTAGATTCAGTCAGTAGAGGCTTGTTGGACTACTTGATTCAGTTTAGACTTTTGATTTTGTATCCAGATTTTTCAGTATTTTTTACCAAGACTTGTGAGATTAGTATGCTTTAGATAAGATTTCCGCATTTATTATGTTTTCCTGTTCATTTTCTCCTATTTTGAGATTCAAATTTAGTAGAAAGCAGCCAGGGTTAGCTCAGGACTACTTGTAGTTTGGAGCACTGTGTGGCATCTGGGGAATTAAATTTTGGAGCATTACACTAGTATATACGGTATAGGATTGACATATATTGAATGTAGCTGGAATAGGATAGTTCACCTTGATACTTCTTTAGTCTTATTATGTTAGACTCTTGGACATGAATAGGATAGTTGTCCCTTGTTATTCTCATTGACTTATTACATGATTTATGGACTCTTGGTTGTAGTTTCCATTCTATTTATATGCTATATATATATACTTTATATTTGGAGATCAGTTGGTAGTTTCCTATTGAGTACCAGTCATTCGGACTCATACTATACCTCTGCAGCCTGCAGATCATAGTACGGGTTATCACCATTGATGTGTGGATTATGCAGAGTATCCCAGATTCGAAGTCTTAGAGTGAGATCCTAATGTTTGGAGTATTACTTATCTCTCTCCTATGTATTAGACTAGACTCTAAGTTGAATTGAATCAGTGAATTTCTCCTTGATATATCACTTTTGTATTTTATTATGTATAGAAACTCTTGTACTAATACCGCCAGGTTTTGGGATTCGTCTATGTATTGATCTTTATTTCATATATTCCGCATTCTTTTCCTTATGTTATTGAGTTGTCCGTTACTAGCCGTTCCAGACTATAGGTTGGATTGGCTACTGGTGGGTTATGGTAGGCACAATCATGACCTGAAAAGTTGGGTCGTGACAAGAACACATACGTTCCACCCAAATATCCGGAGTAGAAAACAAATGCGGATATTTGGACTTCATGTCTGCTTTTGCTTCCCATGTATCCTCTTCCACCTTGTGGTTCCTCCATAGAACCTTAACCGAGGCCATATCCTTGGTTTTCAACTGACCAACCTGCTGATCCAAAATCATAACTAGGACCTCTTCATAAGACAGAGAATCTGATATACCCAATCCTTCCAAATGAACAACTGAAGAAGAATCACCAAGACACTTCCTCAACATGGAGACATGAAATACCAAATGAATGGAGCTCAAACTAGCAGGAAACTCCGATTCATACTCCACGTTGCCAACCCTTCAAAAATCACAAAAGGACCAATATATCGGGGACTGAGCTTCCTCTTTTTTCTGAACCGCATTACTCTTTTATGGGAGACACCTTGAGGAACACCTTATCCCTAACCTCAAATTCCAAGTCTCTATGTATTAAAATCTACATAGGACTTTTGGCGACTTTGGGAAGCCTTAAGCCTATCCCGAATCACTTTTACCTTTTCCATAGCCTGATAAACCAAATCCAAACAAAACATATCCTCCTCACAAAAATCGTACCACCTAATAGGAGATCTACACCTCCTGCTATACTATACCTCAAAAGGAGCCATTCCAATACTAGAATTATAGCTATCATTGTAAGAAAACTCTACCAAAGGTAGATGCTCAACCCAATTTCCACCATAATCAATGATACATACCCGAAGCATATACTACAATGTATCAAAAGTCCGTTTTAATTGTTCATCCATCTGTGGATGAAATAAAGTACTCAGACTAACCTTAGTATCCAATCCCTTGTGAAAAGACCGCCAGAAGTGAGATGAAAAATGCGTACCATGATAAGATAAAATCAAAATAGGCACCCTATACATCTACACAATCCCATGAATATACAACCTTGCATAATCCTCAGCTGAAAAGTTAGTACTCACTGGCAAAAAGTTAGCCGACTTTGTCATCATATCCATAATGACACAAAATGAATTAAATTAATTTTGAGATCGAGTAAGACTAATAACGAAATCCATATTGATTACCTCCCTTTTCTATTCAAGAAAATCAATTTCCTGATACAAACCAACACGCCTCATGTGCTTAACTTTCATATATTAGAACACCATACACTTGGCTACAAAATAAGCCATATCCCTCTTCATACCATTCCACCAATACATCTCCTTTAGATCATGATACATTTTTGTTGAACCGAGATGAACAATATAGATCGATCTATGTGCCTTAATGAAAATGCTTTGTCCCAAACCATCAAATTTAGAAACATATAACCTCCCTTGGTACTTGATCTCGAATACTATTACCTTTTTACCACCTACACCCCTTTGATCTTCATCAAAATAGGATCTAAAATTTGCTTTTCCTTGATTTTTGTGCTAAGAAATCACCTTTTATGACCTGAACGGAGGCCCTGGACACAACGGGTATCCTGAACCATGAAGGCTCGAGAGACCCCTTATCATGTAATCATAAGCATAACTCACATGATATAACTATGCAGAAGATAAACTAAAAATTCAAGGGAAATTTATAATGCAAACCATATTAAAAAAATATGATAATACAATACTCAAATTCCATCTACGATGCCTCTATTGATCAATAACTATCTAGGACAAGACAAGACCCTCGACTGAACCATAAATTGATTGAGCTTACATATAAATAGAATGCCTTCCGGTGTAAGGGAGTCTTACTACTCTGAACTCTTGGAACAATATACTACTACTGAATTGGATCGTGATACTAGGCCTTAGATCCTACATTATAAGACAATGTAGCTGTGAATAAGGACAATCAATACCTGGAATATATCGGTATGCAGAACTAACCTGTAAGAACCCACAAAATCCTAAGCTTAATTCAATCCTTTAGGCTTGTCAAGGGGTCGCCGACTTAGAATATTTTAGCTAAGTACTTAGAATTAGTGTCATTTTAACCTACAAAGGTTGGAAGTCATATTTCATGACCTTTATGTCCATTAAATATTAATGCTTAGGTTGATTCATGATCAGAAATGTTCACAGGTGTTTTCAGACAACTTTTGGATTTTTCGGACTCTTGTTGAAGCTCCTTTGGAATCCCAAAATAGGGAATCAATGCTATATTGGTGCACCGCATCGACTATTGCATTGATTAGTATTCTCCCCAGCTACCAACATCCAATTCTAGTGAATCGACTCTAACATAGAGCGATGCATTCTCTATTGCATTGATGCCATCAACACGCTGCGTCGACCTGTGCTTCGGTAACCAATTTTCAATCATTAAAAGACCCCATTCTTGGGGGTATTTAGATCCTTTTCCCTCAACTCTCATCCCAAAAAACACGAAATTAAACTCCCTATAGATAAAATATAGTCATTTTTTCTCAAATTTGCTCAAGAACAAAATCCTAGAAGATCCAATTTCAAATCATGAACTCAAGATTCAACCAAAAGCTTTCAGAAATTCTTCAAAAAAGGTATGTGAAGTGTTCATCCAAGGGTTCCCTCCGCCCTTGGAGTCCAAGAATCTCTTTTGAACTTCAAATAATTGATTTTATGATTTCCATGGTTGGAATTAAAGTATATCCATGATTTCTATTTGGATTAAGTTCCTAATTCATGATTAATATATATATATATATATATATATATATACATATATTCTGTAAAATTGATCATTGCGTGTGTAGATTCATGTGAATCCATGATAAACCCTTGACTTATGAAATTAGAGATGAATTATGATGATCACTTATTGTTCAATACTATGTGCATATACTATGCTCACGAAGTGCTTGATAAATTGTCAATGTGAACTATTAAGAGAATGAAATCATGTATTGTTAGCTTATTTGCAAGTTATATCATGCAAGTGTTTGTCAAAATGCCCCAACAAATGAATGATGATCAAGTTCATAGTTTACATATTTCATGTTATGCCATGTCTCTTAATTTATGCTATCGAGTCCTGGGGGTACTTGTACCCAACAGTTTAGATGATTACTTAGAACCATGGTCAGTCATAGAATAGTATCAGTCATGACACAATCAGTAGTACTCTCATTCAGTTACAGAACTCAGGAAAACTCAGTAGAATCCATAATAATCCAGTCTAATTTCGTATCGAGTTTAGACCTTAGTAAACTCAGTTAGCTAACAGAATTTAGTAGTATTCCATAAATCAACAAAACTCAGTGAACTCAGTTTAATTTAGCAAAATAGTAATCTCAGTAACAGTTCAGTCCAACCTATTACAGACTAAAAATCAGTTCAACGTATATTCAGTTAGGAGTAGAATTCAACACTGAGTTAACCAAGGGATGGGGGCATTCCTATCAGTAGAGGGTTTAACTCTTAGCAGCAATCCCTGCATTACAGAACTACATAGCTAGTGTAGGTTAAGGTATCTTCCTACTATATATTATGAGGGTCGATACCTCTCATTCGAGTTATCCTACTAGCGAGGGTTAATGAAAGAGCTTCCTGTTAGAGAAGGTTAACTCACAGCTTGTCTTTACCCATGGCACAGTATTGACACCCTTCTAATTAGGGTTATAGGTTGGACCCTAAATTAGTTAGAGAAGGGGAATGTCTATTAGATGATTACCTCCCATAGTCTCAAGTCCAGTATCAGTCCTAGAATAGAACTTAGTTCAGTTCTCCAGATTTAGGACTATTAGACATAGTCACTCAGCTCAGTACGGAACTCAGTATCGTTCCACATTATTTAGAATAGTCAGATACAGTTATTCAGATAATCGGTAATATAGTATTTATAAACTCAGATATCAGTTATCAAATTTTTGATTCAATATTCAATATTAGAATGATCTCAGTTACAGTCTATGTATTTATGCATGTACTCTTACTCAGTCATACTCATGTTATTCAGTTATTATTGTGCATGCATATGAACCCATGCATTTCATCCTACCTCACTGAGCATACCAGTGTATTCAAAGTACTAATGCATGGTTTTGGCACTATGATATCTTATATCATAGGTTCAAATGCACAAGCTCCAGAGCACCCTCAGCAGTTCAGATTCTCAGCTTTTAGAGTGTGAGTCCTCATAGTTTGATGACATGCTTATTATTTACAGTTCTTCAGTTTTATTTTAGGAGATGGAGTTAGTTGGGGTGTTTTCCCATCAAATCCATAGTTCAGATAGTTAGAGGCTTTTTTAGACTAGAGTATTTTCAGACAGTTGTTCAGTTTTTCAGTACTTATAATTTGTTTTGGTATTTTGATACCACATTCAGATTTATTTATAGATTTGATCCTTATGGCATATGTTTCTGCCTATTTCTATAACCATTATAGTATTTATTACATAGTTGTTGTAGCAGGTACCAGTCATTGGTTAACTTGTGGTCCTTCGAGATTGTGAACATCGTGTAGCATCCAGGGTACAGACTCGGGGTGTTACAAACTTGGTATCAGAGCCTAAGGTTCAATATAGTCCTAGGAAGTCTGAAATCCACATCTAGTAGAGTCTTGTGCATGGGTATGTTGTGCATCACACTTATGGACAAGAGGCTACAAGATGTTCTTGGAAACATTTCACTTCTTTCAGTATTCATGTCATTCGAGTGATAATGAGCTCCAGTTACACTCTCTTTCTAATCCTAGAGGAATGGGAGATCAGTCATCCTCTCAGCCCATCTATCCAGATTCTTTAGGCGAGCATGTCTCCCACGTGGAGTTTAGAGAAACCTTCACCACTCTAGCTCATTCTGTGGCAGCTCAGAATGAACGTCCAACTATGGTTTTGGCAAACCCAGTGGCCAGTACTACTGCTACCAGGATTCAGGACTTCACTCGAATGAACCCTCATTATTTATCGAGTCTAAGTCAGATGAGGACCCTTTATAATTTCTTGATCAGGTGTCGAAGGTTACCGATATCATAGGGGTGACTACTGTTGAGAGCACTGAGTTTACCGTATATTAGTCACAGAATATGGCTCACTCATGGTTCAAATAGTAGAAGGCAGAGAGGGCCACAGATGCAGGGTCCATAGAATGGGATGAGTTTGCAGTTGCTTTTATAGATAGGTTCTTCCCACTAGAGTTGAGGGAAGTGAATATTTTAGATTTTATAAACCTGAAGTAGGGAAATATGACAGTGCAGGAGTACTTTCTTAAGTTTACTCAGTTAGCCAGATATACCCCATATATTATAGCAGATAGCAGAGCAAAGATGAGTAAGTTCATGTCAGGAGTATCTAACAACATGGTGAAGAAGTATAGGACCACAATGCTTATTAAGGATATGGATATAGCCAGGCTTATGGTCCATGCTCAGCAGATAGAGGAGGCCAAGAATAAAGAGAATAAAAGAGAGAATAAGAGGGCGAGAACAAGTAGTTTTAATTTTTCTTAGCTTAAATCAGAGGGTGGGAATCATTCTTAGTTCCACCTAAAATCCCAGTTCTATCTCCTTCCCCAGCCAGTTCTCCGGTGCCAAAATTTAGAGATGGCAACTAAGACAGGGCATCAGGCCTTAAACCCCAGGGCTGTGTTAGTAGTGCCCAAACCAATCCCCTTTGCCAGAAGTATGGCAGAAACCACCAGGGTATCTGCAGAGATCTAGTAGCGATGTGTGTTTTGTATGTGGAAAGCCAGGCCATAGATTCAGACAGTGTCCTCAAGTGGGTTCCTAGAGTCAGCATAACCATCCCCAGCTCAATCTAGTTGCCCGAATCAGCATGGTGCCTCTTCAAGTGCCACCAGTGGGCAACACCTAAATAGATTCTATGCTCTTCAATCCTGATAAGATCAAGAAAGTTCTACTGATGTGGTCATTGGTACATTACAAATTTTTCATTTGCATGTTTACGCTTTGCTAGATCTAGGAGCTTCTTTGTCTTTTGTTACTCCATATATAGTAGTTGATTTCAGAGTCAGTCCTGAAATTCTAGCAGAGCCCTTATCAGTTTCTACCTTAGTGGGTAAATTTATCATATCTCAACGGGTATACAAGAACTTTTTGATTATGATATCTCAGAAAGTCACTTTAACAGATTTAGTTGAATTAGAGATAACTGATTTCGATGTCATTCTTGGTATGGATTGATTTTATTTATACTATGCCTTAGTCAACTGCAGAAATAGAATTGTCTAGTTTTAGTTCTCGAATGAACCCGTCCTAGAATGGAAGGGTGGTACTTCAGCACTTAGGGGTTAATTTATTTCTTACCTTCAGGATAGAAAAATGATATCTAAGGGATGTGTCTACCATCTCGTTCAAGTGCAGGACTCTAGTTTAGAAAACCCTACTCTTGAATCAGTATTATTAGTATGTGAATTCCCAGGTGTGTTTCTTGAAGATCTTTCTGGAGTTTCTCCCGAAAGGGAAATTGATTTCAGAATTGATCTTCTTCCAGATACTCAGCCCATCTCTATCTTGCCATACAGTATGGCACATGTAGAACTCAGATAATTAAAGAAAAAGTTAAAGGATCTCTTAGGTAAGGGATCTATCAGACCCAGTGTGTCCCCATAGGTCACACCATTTTTATTCGTGCATAAAAAAGATGGTTCTCTCAGAATGTGCATAGATTACCACTAGTTAAATAAAGTTATAGTAACAACAAGTATCCACTCCCCATAATCAATGACTTATTTGACCAACTTCAGGGTGCCAGTTATTTCTCTAAGATAGACCTCAAATCAGGCTATCATCAGCTTAGAGTCAGGGAAAGTAACATCCTAAAAATAGCTTTCCAAACTTGGTACGGCTACTTTAAATTCTTATTCATGTCCTTTGGTCTTACCAATTCCCCAACAACCTTCATAGACTTGATGAACCACGTGTTCAAGCAGTACTTAGATATGTTTGTCATAGTCTTCATAGTATTGCAGACCATCTCAGAATAGTATTACAGACTCTCAGAAATAATTACTTATTTGCCAAATTTAGTAAGTGAGAATTTTGTCAAAGGTAAGTAGCATTCCCTGGCCATATAATTTCTGGTGATGGCATTAGAGTTGATCCATAAAAGAGCAAAGCATTGAGAAACTGGCCTAGGCCCATCTCTCAGTTAGATATCAGGAGTTTCTTGGGTTTGGATAGGTATTACCAATGGTTTGTTAAGGGATTTTCATCTATTGCATCCCTTATGTCTAGATTGACTCAGAAGAAAGTCAAGTTCCAGCGGTCAAATTCTTCTGAGAAGAGTTTTCAAGAGTTGAAGACTCGACTCACCACATCTTCAGTGTTGACCCTACCAGATGGTTCCAACGGTTTTGTTGTGTACTGTGACACTTCTAGAGTAGGATTGGGTTGTGTTTTGATGCAAAGAGGTAAGATCATAGCCTATGCCTCTAGATATCTTAAGCCCCATGAGAAAAACTATCTTACTCATGATATTGAGTTAGCAACAGTAGTTTTGCCTTAAAGATTTGGAGGCATTACTTGTATGGCGTGAACGTTGATATGTTCACTGATCATAATAGACTATAGGATATGTTCTCTCAGTAAGACCTCAACCTCCGTCAGAGAAGGTAGTTGGAGTTGTTGAAAGACTATGACATGAGTGTTCTGTATCTTCGGGAAAGGACAATGTAGTGGCTGACGTTCTCAATAGAATGTCCATGGGTAGTATTGCCCCTGTTGAGAAAAGTAAGAAGAAGTTAGACCAGGAAGTTCATCAGCTAGCCTGACTAGGTGTTCGCTTAGTTGATTCAGCAGAAGGTAGTGTGTGGGTACAGAGTAGCCCAAAACATCCCTAGTTTTCGAAGTGAAGGAAAAGCAGGATAGGGATCCTAGTCTAGTCCAGTTGAAGAAATTAGTTAACAATTAGAAGGTAAAGGTTTTATCCCAAGTGGGAGATGGTGTTTTTCATTGTAAGGGTCATCTGTGTATGCCAGGTGTAGATGGATTGAGGAAGAGAATTCTCGCAGAGGCATATGCTGCATGTTAACCAATTCACCCATGGTCTACGAAGATGTATCGCAATTTACAAGAGATCTATTAGTGGAGTGGGATGAAATAAGACATTGCAAAATTTATGGCTAAGTGCTCAATATGTTATCAGGTTAAGATTAAGAATCAAAAGCCTAGTGGGTCCATGCAGGAATTTAGTATTCCCACCTAGAAATGGGAAAAAGTGAACATGGACTTTGTGATAGGTTTGCTTCGTACTCGTCGTCAGCATGATTCAGTTTGGTTCATTGTAGATAGGATGACCAAATCATCTCATTTCCTTCCAATTCATACCTCCTATTCAGCCGAGGATTATGCCAAACTCTATATTAGGGAGTTGGTCAGATTATGCGGTGTTTCATTGTCCATTATCTGATATAGAGTTATCCCATTCACCTTTCATTTCTAGAAAGAATTCTGAAAGGGTCTTGGTACCCGATATTATCTCAGTACAGCCTTTCATCTTTAGACAGATGGACAAGCAGAAAGGACCATTCAGAAGATATGCTATGAGCATATGCGATAGACTTTAAAGGTAGTTGGGATGACCACTTTCCTTTGATTGAGTTCACATATAACAACAGTTATCACTCTAGTATTCAGATGGCTCCATTTGAGGCACTTTATGAGAGGAGGTGTAGATTTCCCATTAGTTGGTTTGAAGCGGGTGAGGCTACAGTGGCAGGGTCTGACTTGGTGTTTGATACCTTAGAGAAGGTCCAGTTGATCAGGGAAAGACTTAATACAACTCAAAGCCGATAGAAATCGTACGTAGATGTGCATAGAAAGGATCTCAAGTTTGATATTGGTGACTATGTGTACTTGAATATATCTCATATGAAAGGAGTGAAGAATTTTGGAAAGAAAGGGAAATTCAGTCCGCGATATGTTGGTCCTTACTGAATTCTTAGCCATTTTAGAAAGGTAGCTTACGAGCTTGAGTTACCTTCAGATTTATCTTCTGTTCATCCAGTGTTTCAGGTCTCTTTGCTAAATAAATATATAGGTGACCCATCAGTCGTAGTCCCTATTGAGGGCATAGATATTTAGAACAACCCCTCTTATGAAGAGATCCTAGTCGAAATCCTTGATTATCAGATTCACAGACTGAGGAACAAAGAAGTTCCTTTTGTTAAAGTTCTTTGGTGGAATTAGTCCATTGAGGGAGCTACTTAGGAAGAAGAAGTAAAAATGTGAACCAAGTATCCTTATCTATTCTCCAGTAATCCAGAATCAACTCAAGGTAATAGATTCCTTAAGCTTAATCAATTTCCTGTTCAGATTTTAGTTACAAACTTGGTATCAGTTACCATTGCATGTTCAATTATACGTTTATGAGCCAGTTCAGTCATGTATCCATGCATCAAATATGCATGTTCAGTATATATATTCATTTTATCAGTAATCCCAGTCATGCATTCATGAATCATGTTCAACTATATCGATGCATCAGATATGTATATTTAGTATGATAATTCAGAATATCAAGAATATTAGTCATATAGTCATGTTCCAGATGTTCATGTCCACTAAGTAAGTCAGCCTCTCAGTATTCTCAATCTCAGCAGTCTCATTCGAGGACGAATATTCCCAAGAGGGAGATAATGTAAGACCCTGCAATATCCTAAGCTTAATTCAGTCCTTTAGGCTTGTCAGGGGGTCCCAAACTTATAATATTTTAGCTAAGTACCCATACTTAGTGTCATTATAACATACAAGTATTGGAATTCTTATTTTGCGACCTTTACATCCATTAAATATTGATGTTTAGGTTAATTCATGATTAGGAATGTCCGTAGGTGTTTTCGGACAAGTTTTGGATTTTTTAGGCTTTATTTGAAGCTCCTTTGGAATCCCAAAATAGTTAATCAATGAGATCTTGGCATGCCGCATCGACTACCATGTTTATTACTATTATCCCCAGCTACCAGCATCCAATTCCAGTGAATCGATGCTAACATGGAGCAATGCATTGGATATCACATCGATGCCATCGACGCGCCGTGTTAACCTGCTGTCGGTAACCCAATTTTTAGTCATTAAAAGATCATATTCTTGGGGTATTTAGGTCTTTTCCCCTCAAACCTCAGCCCCCAAAACAAAAAATTAAAATCCCTATAGATCAAATATAGTCATTCTTTCTCAAATTTCCTCAAGAACAAAACCCTAGAAGATCCAATTTCAAATCATGAACTAAAGATTCAACCATAAGCTTTCAGAAATTCTTCAACAAAGGTATGTGAAGTTTTTGTCCAAGGGTTCCTTCCACCCTTGGAGTCCCAGAATCTCTTTTGAACTTCAAGTAATTGATTTTATGATTTCCATGGTTAGAATTAAAGTGTATCCATGATTGCTATTTGGATTATGTTCCTAATTCATGATTATATATATATATATATATATATATATATATATATATATATATATATATCATATGAAATTGATCATTATGTGTGTAGATTCATGTGAATCCGTGATAAACCCTTGACTTATGGAATTAGAGATGAATTATGATGCTCACACGTTGCTCAATAATATGTGCCTATACTATGCTCACCAAGTACTTGATAAATTGTCCATGTGAACTATTAAGAGAATGAAATCATGTCAAGTTAGCATATTTGCAAGTTATATCATCAAGTGTTTGTCAAAATGCTCCAATGAATGAATGATGATCAAGTTCATAGTTTACTATTTCATTTTATGCCATGTCTCTTAATTAATGTTATCGAGTCCTGGGGTTACTTGTATCTGACAATTTTACTGAGTACCTAGAGCCATGGTCAGTCATAGAATAGTATCAGTCACAACACAATCAGTAGTACCCTCAGTCAGTTATAGAACTCTGATCCATATTAATCCAGTCTCAGTATCCAGTTCAGACCTCAGTAAACTCAGTCAGCTAAAAAATTCAGTAATATTTCGTTAGTCAACGGAACTCAGTGAACTCAATTCAGTTTAGTAATAATCTTAGTAACCATTTTGTCTAGCCTAGTACAGACTAGAAATTAGTTCAGTGTCTATTCAGGTGGGAGTAGGATTCAACACCGAGTTAACCTAGCGAGGAGGGAATTCTTGTCAGCAGAGAGTTTGACCCTTAGCAGCAATCCCTTCATTACAGAACTATATTTCCAGTTTAGGTTGAGGTATCTTCCTACCAGACATTATGAGGGTTAATACTTCTCATCTAAGTTATCCTACCAGCAAGGGTTGACGAAATAACTTTTTGTTAGAGAGGGTTAACTCATAGCTTGTTCGTGCCCGTGGCACGGTATTGATACCCTTCCAACTAGGGTTACAGGTTGGACCCCAAATCTACTAGAGAAGGGGCATGTCAATTAGATGATTACTTCCCATAGTCTTAGTTCCAGTCTCAGTCTCAAAATAGAACCCAGTTCAGTTCTACAAATTCAGGACTATCATACATAGTCACTTAACTTAGTACGGAACTCAGTATGGTTCCAAAATATTCAAAACTATTAGATACAATCATTCATATAATCAGTAATACAGTATTTGTAAACTCATATATCAGTTATCAACTTTTCAATTTTGTATTCAGTATTAGCACGATCTCAGTTACATCTATGTATTCATGCATGTACTCTTACTCACTCACACTCATATTATTCAGTTATTATTGTGCATGCATATGAACCCATGCATTTTACCCTACCTCACTGAGCATACTAGTACATTCAAATTACTGATGCATGCTTTTTGCGCTATGATGTCATATATCATAGGGCCAGACACACAGACTCTAGAGCACCCTTAGCAATTCAGATTCGTAGTTTTCAGAGTAGTGGGGAGTCCTCATAGTTCGAAGACATGCTTATTATTTATAGTACTTCAGTTTTATTTTAGTAGATAGAGTTAGTTGGGGTTTGTCCTATCCACTCCATAGTTCATAGAGCTAGAGGCTTTTTCAGACTAGAGTATTTTCAGACAGTTCAGTTTTTCAGTACTTATATTCAGTTTTGGTATGTTGATTCCGCATTCAGATTTATTTACAAATTTAAACCTTATGGGATATGTTTCCACCTATTTCCGCAATCATTACAGTATTTATTACACAGTTATTGTAGTAGATACCAGTCATGGGTTAATTTGTGGTCCTTTGGATTATGAGCATCATGTAGCATCTAGGGTACAGAATCAGGGTGTTACATAACCAAAAACATAATATATATTATATAAAATTATCGAGAGAATTAAGAAAATAATTATCATAATATATATCAAAACATATGGGCATAAATCAGTGAGCTTCAAAACACTTTCTTGTAATCATGAATCAACTCTTTGGTTTACTTATGAGCTATATGGTACACCCTAAAAGTCAAAAATACCACGGGCTATATGGAATCCTTCCTCGACGGAGTGGCCAATCCCCCAATCCAAGTTTGTCGCAATAATTGGAGTATCAGTAAGAGAGACACGCAAGATCACAGAACAGGGTGCCATAATCCCTAATCAAATCAACATGCTATGGTAGTACACAAGATCACAAAGCATGGCTCCTAACCATAGTCCCAAATTAGGATGACATGAATCATTGTACAAAAGATCACAAAGCAGGGTACCATAATCCTGCATCGACAAATCAAGGCATTGAGTCTTTCAACTCGTGCTTTCTTCGGGTAGCCATCTTGCTCTCTTTAAGACCAATTTTAGCCTATTAAAAATATACTTCATGCTTTTAAACAAATCTTTCTCATTATGTTAAGGTCATATAACAACAGGGTATCGTCATACCCAGACTTGCATGTCATTCATATCATATCAAATCTATAACCATTCTTATTCAAAATATGTAAATGACCACCAAAAGATTTATCGAATCATACATGAGTTCTTATAACCAAAAACATATGAAACTTATGCAAACACACTCTCTTTACAAGACTTTAATACATGGTGGTCAATTCTTTCATTAATCACTTGCAATTTCTTCATTAGGAAATCATAGCATATAGAAAAGAAATCACCTCTTTCAAAACATGTAAAACAGCCATGTATAATAATCAAGAGGCATTTAAAACCCCAAGAACTATCATCAATCATAAAACAACCCTAACATTAGTCTTACATAAATCTCATGATAAAAAAGGGGACTTATACTTCATGCTCTCAAACCAATTGACAATTCATAGCATGTTAAGATCATAATTTCATCATGGGGAAAGATAATTTTGCAAATCATACTCATAAAATACTTTTCAAAACTCATACCATATATGCACATGATTACAACTCAAGTTTATGGTCACTTTCATCAAAATAGGTTATTGATGCATGCTCTTCAAATAATTTCTAAAACCCATCTCATGTATGAAATTATATACCTTAAAAGCTTTTTAAAATGATAATTTTTGACAATTAAATTTAGGATAGTCCCACATACCTTTTAGATTAACAAGAATTCAAAACAACTTAAAATCTAATCTTGGAAGTGTGAGTCTTGGAAGATACACTAATTTTTCTTGCTCTTGAGAGTAGATTGGATTATAAGTGTTTTAAACTAATTAAACATGGATAATAACGCTTATTGGATGATTTAAGTCATGTAGGTAGGGTTTGAGGTAAAGAAAATACCAAAATACCTCTTTAAAAATGTTATAACAGTGCATAACGGTCCCTACTGACAGTTTCGGTGATGGACCATCACTCTCGTGACTGGTCGTCACTCCAACCATTATAAAATGACCAATTTTTGGTCTTTCTGATTAAGGATGATGGTCTGGTGTGATGGGCCATCACTGGTGCGATGAGCCATAACCCTGGCCATCGCGCCTTGGTAGGCAAACACCTTTTTGGTAAAACAGACGTAACTTTTTTCTCTGATATCGGATTAAGACAAAAATGGTTGCGTCTGAAAGAAGACTTAAAGATATTTCATTTAGCATATAGTAGGAGTAATTGTTGTTTGAAGTTGACCTAAGTTGAAACATTCACTAAAACTTAATCGATAGAGAAGTTCTTAACTCGTCTTTTAGTTACGAGATTTTTGTGACCTCAATTCATATTCGAAGGTATTTCCATACTATAGAATTGTTCATCACATATATATTAGTAAGGAATCATTGGGTTCAAGTCTCTATGCATAGAAACAACGGTTTGAATTCTAGCCAAAAAATGCGGAGTGTTACATTATCTCCCCCTTGGAATCATTCGTTATCAAATGATGATGAGGATTTTGTTGAAGATATAGAAGTATGGTATAAAGGACATAAACTCAGATTAGGAAATTTATTTTCCTCAATGAAACATATGTAGGCATTCATGAAGAGCTTCATGGTATCACCAAGTAAATTGTTGAAGCACAAATCTTGAGATAATGAGACTTGACATAAACATGATCCAGGAAAGTGTTCTATGGCACATGATCATAACTTTGTAAGGCATGAATTTTCCTAAGAATCCTCATCCTAATTAAGATTGGTACAAGACATGAGCTGAGATTCTCGTGGGAAAGAAGAATTGAATAGAAACAAACTCTACCTCAAATGATACGTCTAATAGACCTTAATTATTTTGAGATGCACCTCCACTATGCTTTTAGCTAAGATTACCACATTTCAACATCTAAATATTATAATTCCCTCGCTGAATACCTAACTGCAAGATCTTGAGTCTAACTTCATTGTACTTCTCTCATTACGTACCACTTAGCTTGAGAAACCACACCAAAATTTTTAACATTCAAGAACATCTACTCCTTGTTTAAAACATTACTACGCTCCCATAACCACTAACATACTAACATAAGGAGGTTCATTGAGGGACTAGAGCACAAACATCAAGAATGAAAGTAACACTATTCAATTATAACATGTACTTGTTGATATACTCAAGATGGGGCATGAGATGCCAAATATAAAAAATAGGCACGAACTCCATACATAAGATGTCTAGATCATAAATAGAGAGACATTTGGGTATAAATATAGTACAAAATAAGTTCTTAGGACTGGTCACGGTGAGAAACATGTGAGAATATATCATGAGCTATGTAGCATAAAGGCAAAATTCATGTAGTCAATGATTGAGACAAGGATAGCTACTTAAATCTATTGCTCTTTATTTTAAGAACTAAAAATGGCCATTAGTTTTCAAAAACCTTATCGTTATGGCTAGACCCGACATAAAATGAATCAATAATATATAGGTAGCACAGTTTATTAGAACTAAGCATAATATGAGACATGGATTTTATAGATCATAACATAGAGCTTGAATAATTGAAAGGTAGATTATTGAGACACTATTGCTTCTAGTTTGGAGGTCAGAACATAGACATAAGCTGTAGAGAGAAATTAAACCTTAGATATAGGCATGACTTGAATACATAAGACAATGGTAAATATCCCTTTAAATTAAAGTAGGAGGAGGTTGTCTGATTATGAATAGATTTATCATGACTCTTCTCTTAAACTTGCCACCAGGAGAAATTTAGGATCGACTTTAATTCATCATCTCTCTGTTAGATCAAAGTTACCATACTAGACTTGTGAATCTATCCTTTCATCAAATATATAACCACAATTCTCACCATAAAAGGGGGGTTATCACTGTTCACACTAATGATAAACCCCTCGATAAACCATACTTTGAAGGCATTACTTTCTGAGAATGTTACTCTTAACTTTTCCCAGCCTTGATAGCCGTAACCCTACAACTCACACTCTCATGAGAATATACATTTACACTCCTTATCACATAACAATCCATTCTCCACTACATAATGTACTAGCATTAAACCTCTAATATCAAAACCTCATAGCTTAGTAAAATTTTAAGACTATACAAAGGGTTCACATAGTCTATCTATTTCTCCCTTAATTCAGCTCTACATAACACCAGATAACAACTCCCTAGTCTTCTCCATACTATGAAACTTGTAAACATAGATTAGAGGTACATGACACCCATAACTCTAAACCAATCACACTTCATTCTTATAACTTAAGGCTCTTATCCATCTAATGATTTATCTACCATTTCTACTTTAGCACTAGAACTCATGCATATATCACAATTACACATTTCAATATTTTATAAGTCATCAACCGAAGCTCTTTCACTCATTGCATCAATCTACAAATTCACTCCTACAATTCTTGCATTGCCAGTCTTAAGTTACTATTCTTACCAGCACAATCCATATCTAAAGTTCAGATCTATAGTCTAGCATCAATTATGTACAACCAATGAAACATGTAACACACTATACTAGTCCATTAAACAGGGAAATCAACCCAAATTCCTTATTTCACCTAACTACGAACCATATGTCCATTCTCTCCACAACATTACTATCATACCTTAGAATCTACCACACACCTCCTCACATGTTGTACTAGTTTACAACTACTAGAGAAAATAAAATCAAGGGGGTAAAGTCACATAATAGGGATACTCGATTTTAATCTTATAATATAACCCATTACGATCTTATCAACATGTTCTACTTTCTCACATCATATTTACTTACCTATGCATAAATTTAGACTACTTTCAAAATTCCTTAAATATCACTAAGTTTTCCCCAAGTTAGTCTATACTTATAACTTATTAGATAACCTACCCCTTTCCGTTTACCATCTATAAATGATTTCTACAAAAACCATAACTATCTAATTTGAGATCCTTTCCCATTACGATCTTATCAACATGTTCTACTTTCTCACATCATATTTACTTACCTATGCATAAATTTAGACTACTTTCAAAATTCCTTAAATATCACTAAGTTTTCCCCAAGTTAGTCTATACTTATAACTTATTAGATAACCTACCCCTTTCCGTTTACCATCTATAAATGATTTCTACAAAAACCATAACTATCTAATTTGAGATCCTTTCCCATTACGATCTTATCAACATGTTCTACTTTCTCACATCATATTTACTTACCTATGCATAAATTTAGACTACTTTCAAAATTCCTTAAATATCACTAAGTTTTCCCCAAGTTAGTCTATACTTATAACTTATTAGATAACCTACCCCTTTCCGTTTACCATCTATAAATGATTTCTACAAAAACCATAACTATCTAATTTGAGATCCTTTCCTAATTTGAATAAATAACAATCGTAGCCAATCAATTCCTTCATAAACTACGATACAATCTACAAATCTTGTTATAAAATTAACCAATCACCATAAAAGAGAAAACCACCCCTCAGTCAAGTGTTATACAACTAAAGCTAGCTTATTTATTCAAAAGTCACCCTCATTCTGACTTCTAAACTTGTGACTTCATATCACTAACTTCTAGACCATCTTACTACCAATAGGTCACGACACCTTAACATGTACTACTACTAGGGTGGAAATACTGTTCCAATATTCTTACACATATCATTACCCTTAAGCATAACATATGCAACAAGGATTCTGGAAGGATTTGAATATACTTCATACCTCAGGCTGAAAAGCATAATTTCATTAGGATAGAGGTATACACTTGAATCAATAACTTTGAAGCACTAATGGACTCCTCCCAAGTACTTGTGCTATCTCATAACTTCATGGATAACTCAATTAGAAAGGGCCACAATGTTAGGAAATCTAAACTCTTGAACTATATCACCTCGACAATGACGCATGGCCCATAAAATTAAAGCAGGGAAAGTATTTGGGTAACTTCCATATTGATGTCACTATAGCATGAATTAGAGTATAAAAGAATGAGAAACAACTCCTAAATGCCTAGTAGCCTCCTGATTATAAGTGTGGTGCATAACTCACCCATAAGCAAGACACTACTAGACGCGACTTTGTAGACATCCTGGGACCATGAACTATGCTATGATACCAAGCTTGTCACAACTCGAATTGAGGCCCTAGCCACGACGGGCATCACAAACCATAAAAGCCCGAGAGACCCCTTAGTATGTAATATAAGCATACTTCACATGATATAAGTGTGTGGAAGATAAATTGAAAATTCAAGGGAAATTTATAATGCAAACTGTGTCAACAAAATATGACAACACAATACTCAACTTCCATCTACGAAGCCTCTAATGACCATAAACTATCTAGGATGGGACATGACCCCAGGCGGAACCATAAACTGAATGAGATTACATATAGATAAAATTCCTTTCAGTGTAAGGGAGGGTAACCACTCTGAAATCCTAGAATAATCTACTACTGCTAAATTGGACCGTAGGACTAGGCCTCAGATCCTACATTATAAGATAATGTAGCCGCCACGAAGGACGGTCAATACCTATAATATATTGGTATGCAAAACAAACCAAATACAACATATATTTTATATAAAATTTTTGAGAGCATTAAGAAAACAATTTATCAGAATAGATACCAAAACATATGGGCATAAATTGGTGAGCTTCAAAACACTTTCTGGTAATCATGGCTCAACCCTTTGTTTTACTTCAAAGCTAGATGGTACACCCTACAAGTCTACAATCCCATAGGCGTCCAAGCCCCTAATCCACATTTTCCATAAGGATTTGAATATCAGTAAGGGAGATATGCAGGATCACAGAGCAGGGTGCCATAATCCCCAATTAAATCAACATGCCATAGAAGTGCACAAGATAAAAAAATAGGGCTCCTAACCATAGTCCTAAATTGGGATAACATGAATCAAGGTATATAAGATCACAAAGTCAGGTATCATAATCCTGCATCAGCAAATCATATTATTGAATCTTTCAACTCGTGCTTTCTTCGAGTAGCTATCTAGCTCTCTTTAAGCCCATTTTTAGCCTCTTAAAAATATACTTCATGCTTATAAACAAGTCTTTCTCATTATGTTAAGGGCATATCACAGCAGGGTATCATCATACCCAGACTTGCAAGTCATTCATATCATATCAAATCCATAACCCTTCTCATTCAAATCATGCAAATGATCACTAAAAGATTTATAAAATCACACGAGAGTTCTAATTATCGAAAGTATATGAAACTTATGCAAACACACTCTCTTTACATGACTTTAATACATTGTGGTCATTTCTTCATTAATACTTGCAGTTTTTCCATTAGGAAACCATAGCATTTAAAATAGAAATCACCTCTTTGAAAAAATATAAAACAACCATGTATAATAATCAAGAGGCATTTAAAACCCAAGAACTATCATCAATCATAAAACAACACCAACATTAGACACACATAAACCTCATGATCAAAAAGAGGACTTATAGTTCACGCTCTCAAACCAATTCATTATTCATAACATGTTAAGATCATAATTCCATCATGGGGAAAGAGAATTTCACAAACCGTACTCACAAAACACTTTTCAAAACTCATATCATTTATGCACATGTTTACAACTCAAGTTTATGGTAAAAACCCTTGATAAATGCACACTTTCATCAAAATGGGTTCATGATGCATGCTATTCAAACAATTTCAAAAACCATCTCATATACTAAATTATATACCTTAAAAGCTCATTTAAATGATATTTTATTCCCATGGAATTTAGGATAGTTCCACATACCTTTTAGATGAAAATGAATTCAAAACAGCTTGAAATCTAATCTTGGAAGTGTGACCCTTGGAAGAAACCCTAATTTTTCTTGCTCTTGAGAGTGGAGAGGGTTATGAGTGTTTAAAACTGATCTGAGATGGATAATAATTCTTATTGGATGATTTAAGTTATAGAGGTAGGGATTGAGGTGAGGAAAATAAAAAAAATACCCCTTTAAAAATGTTATAACTGTGCAGAACGGTCCCTACTAACGATTTGGGTCACGGACCATCACTCTCGTGAATGATTGTCACTCCAACCATCACAAAATGACCAATTTTTAGTTTTTATGCTTAAGGGTGATGGTCAGGTGTGACGGTCCATCACCCTGGCCGTCATGCCTTTGCAGACAAACACCTTTTTGGTAAAATGGGCGTAACTTTTTATTTCGATATCGGATTAAGGCAAAATTGTTGCGTTGGAAAGAAGACTCAAAGATATTTCATTTGGTATATAGTAGGACATGTATCTAATTATATACTAGGAGTAATGGTCATTGGAAGTTAACCCAAGTTGAAACGTTCACTAAAACTTAATCGATACAGAATTTCTCAGCTCGTCTTTGAGTTAGGAGATTTTTGTGACCTCAGTTAATATTCAAAGGTATTTCTACACTATAGGATTGATTATCACACATATTAATAATGAATCAATCGGTTTGGGTCTATACGCGTATATTCGACAGTTTGAATTCTAGCCCAAAAATGCGACGTATTACACGATCCAACCACTTCCCATACCAACACACCACCATCCATGGAGTCTAGAAGATGGACCCCAAGATTGGCCAAACTATAAATATCCTTCACCAATTCTCGCTTCTCCTTATCCACATAAGCTAAAATCCCCATGGATAACCTGCTAACAGCATCAACAACAACATTAGTGTTACCTAGATGATAGTGAAGACTCTTATCAAAATCCTTGAGAAGCTCCAACCATATCCCCTTCCTGAGATTTAGCTCCTTCTGAGTGAACATATACTGTAGACTCTTATGATCAGAAAAGATGTCCACGTACACTCCACATATATAATGCCACCAGATTTTGAAAGCAAAATCCACCATTAAAAGCATCAAATCATGAGTATAGTAATTCCTCTCATGCACCTTCAACTATCTGGAAGCATAGGTAATCACCTTCCCATGCTCAATCAAAACATAGCTAAGTCCCACACAGGACATATCATAATAAACCACAAACCCCTCATTACCTTCAGTCAATGTCAAAATCGAAGCCAAAGTTAGCTTGTCCTTTAGCTTCTCAAAACTCCCCTCACAAGCATCCGACCAAGAAAACTCTAAATTCTTCTGAGTTAACTTAGTCAATAGGGCAGCTATCATCAAGAAACCTTTCCCAAATTGCCTATAATACCCATCCAAATCCAAGAAGCTCCGAATATCGATTAGAGTCATGGGTCTAGGATACCTCTTCATCACCGCAACCTTTTTTTAGATCCACCATGATCCCCTGACTAGAGATAATGTGACCCAGAAAAGTTACAGCGTTTAACCAAAACTCACACTTAGAGAATTTGGCATTCAACTGCTTCTCCTTCAAGGTTTGCAACAAAACTTGAAGATGATTAGCATGATCCACCTCACTGTTAAAATACACCAGAATGTCATCAATTAATACAATGACAAACATATCCAGAAACTACTTAAAACCCTGTTCATCAAATCCATAAATGCCGCTGGGCATTAGACAAACTGAATGACATCACCAGGAATTCAAAGTACCCATACTGAATTTGAAAAATGATCTTTTGGATATCCACCTCCCTATTCCTAAGTTGATGATACCCAGACAAATGATCTATTTTAGGAAAGTATTTGTCACCATGCAAATGATCAAACAAGTTATCTATCCTTGGAAGAGGATACTTGTTCTTAACTGTTACCTTATTCAATTACCATTAGTCAATGCACATCCTAAGGGAACCATCCTTCTTGCACACAAATAAAATTGGTGCACCCCACGAGGATACACTAGAACAGATGAAACCTTTATCTAGAAGATCCTTAAGTTGCTCCTTGAGTAGTTGCTCCTTGAGTTCCCTCAACTCATCCAGAGCTATCTTATAAGGAGGAATTTATATTGGACGAGTGTTCGAAACTAAATTAATAACAAACTCAATCTCCCCATTTGGAGCAACACTAGTCAGATCATTTCAAAAGACCTCAGGAAATTCATTTACCACCAAAATTGAATAAAAAAAAGGATCTTCCGAGTTAGAATCTTTAACCTAGACCAAGTGATTGAGATACCCTTTGGAGATTAATCTTTGAGCATTATGATAGGAAATAAACCTCCCCATAGGATCTAGGAAACCATCCTCCCACTCTATAACCAGTTCACCAGGAAACCTAAAGAAATCCTTACGGGTTAGATAATCCAAGGATGCATAACAAAAGTGTAACCAATCCATCCTTGGAATGACGTCAATATCCACCATATCAAGTTCAAACAAATTGACCAAGGTTTTTCTACTACTAATAGATACCACACACCCCCTATAGACCCCTTTACCAATCACATAGTCGCAACAGAAAAAAGATCCAAAATAACCTAGGGATCAAAGCCAAAACACACAGCCACATTGGGGTCACATAAGAAAGAGTGGATTTGTAACGCCTTAAAAATGGGTCCCAAGGCGTCACACGGTGCTTGAGACCACAAGTAGCCCCAAGCTAACCCTTTGAGACATCTAACACTATCACAAGCTTATTTCATGTTCAACATAGTTAAAACATCTAAGCGTCATCATTCAAGTCTCAAAACACTAAAATAGATAAATACAGAGAGTAACAAAATACGATATATCATGACAAATCTAACCATATAGTCTAGTTTGACAAGCCTCTAAAAATCAACAAAATTAAAGAGCCATTAGGATATTCCCCAACTGACTCATACTCAGTGCCAAAAATAAGTAACTCGAATGAAATAAGAGTCTGAATATCACGTTTTCAGATCATAAAGAGTCACCACTATAGAGGATGTAGATCAGCATGCCCAGAAAATCATTGTCGAGCCTGGGACTGAGCACCTGAACCTACATTCTAAGAAAATGTAGCCCACATCCGAAGATGTGGGTCAGTACCACAGAAATGTACCGAGCATATGGGGGTGTATGCAATTTAAATGATCAATATCATAAGCATTTATAGGAAACATGCATGATATAATAAAAGACTCACCTAGCTCGAATAAAATCATCATAATCATGATAGAATAAGATATCTCAAGTAAAACATATGAGTCATCATAGTAAGTTCTCAATTCATTTCATCACAGTTTCAAGCTATCAAGGTAACCAAATCTCATAACAGTTCTTCTTAGAATATAGTATTGCACTTATTTCAAAAATAATAACTTTAGGAAAACCATCCTGTCAAACTTATATAATTATCTTAGATAGAAAGAAGACACACACACACAGTGGGAGATCTCATAACCGACATAAACCATGTGAGCCACATGGAGTCCAATGTACAACCCACGTTGGGGAGAGCCATCCTATCCTTGCCAACGGAGTAGGACTACAAGTATCAAATCAAAAAACTAGTGATCACTATATATAATCAGCCTCAATTCTAACTCCTATGGGGGCATGTAGTTCTAGGAAAGTACCAACACAACTATACCTTCTTCTCGGTGCTAAATACTACTTTTGGACTTAGCTCAGATCTTTTCAAAAAAAAATCCACCATAAAATAATTCAGCAATTCACAACGGGAGCCATCATGCTACCCCTTATTTCATACTAAATCAAAAAGTGGTTTTCTTTTCTCATTCGAGTTTAAAAATAACTCTTTCAAGACCAAAAGGTAAAATCATTCAAATCTCAAGGTTTGCATAACAGATTATTTTCACAAAGATCATAATTCTCAAATAGGGTTCAAAACCCATATATCAATACTTGAGCAAAATATTTCAAGATTCACACTTTATGTAGTAAACGTGTATAATTCATATGAAAATCTGGAGATTCAACTTCAAACATGATATTAACATCAAAGCTCAAGGAATTTATCTTCAAGACATCATAAAAATATAATAGTCTTTTGAACAAGAACGTAGTATAATAGTTTCTATCTCAAATTCATATCAAAGCATATAAAATCATATATCTTTATAAAATAATACAAATTTTGGGCACAAGAACGAAAGGATGTTCTTGTTGAAAACCCCACATACCTTCATGATAACGGATTCGTTGAAAGATTGGACCCTTAATGTTGATTGTGCAACCCTAACTATTTTTCTCCTTTAGTGCTCTTGGATGATGAACTTAGGCTGATAATAGGGTTATGATGTGTTTAGAATCTATTAAATTTGTAAGGTTAAGTTTAGGGGTGTGTAAGGAGTGCCAAAAGACTTAATTGCCCTCAAAATAACTCAAAAAGAAGTATTTTTACTACTTGAAATACTAAGTATGCGCTGCATTGCTTATCACACATATTTAAGTAAGCATCGTATTGCTTATAGCACATATTTAAGTATGTGCCGCATTTCTTATCGCACACATTTAAGTATGCACCGCATTGCTTATCACACATATTTAAGTACGTGCCGCATTGCTTATCGCACACCTATTCCATTAGCCATGTGCAATTGGTTAGGCGACGGACTCTACTTCGCAATGCCATAACTCCTTGCTCGGGTGTTGGATTTTGATAAAATTGGTATCGTTGGATAGCTAATTTTATTCTCTATAATTTGGTAGGTAGAAATATGAAAAAATACCACATATTTATCAAATTAGGCTCATTCAAAGATGACCCTTGCAAATTCAAACACTAAAACTTGATGGATTTTGAAACTCTTAGCTTGTACTACCTTAAGTGACCCATATAACCACACTTAACACATCATAAGCTCTCTTATAACCAAGGTACTCTTGGTAATCCATGTGCCCAAATATGACTTACAGAATTGGGGGTTCACATGTACGAACAACGGTTCTCTTTCTAGCTTAAGAAAGTACAGGATATTACAATATCTCCCCCTTGGGGACATTCTTCCTCGAATGAGGCTAGGTATACTAAGAGTAAAGACAAAATAAAGGGTACACAGCTGAAGCAACTTGGTAATCTTGCCTCTACCTCATTCTACATTTTGGACACAACAAGGAGAGTATAACTTATGAAATCACAGCTGAATAGTATAAAATAACTGCTGAACTACTACAATTCTGCATAGCAAATAAATGATTTAGAGCAAAATGGTACCTTTATCTTGATCGGGGCTTGCAGAAAATAGGTGCGGATACTTTGATTTCTTATCCGTCTCTGTTTCCTAAGCTGCACCTTCAACAGATTGGTTTCACCACAACATTGTGACCAAGGGAACATCTTTGTTCCTTAGTCTTCAGACTTGGAAATCAAGGATCTCGACAGGGGTCTCATCAAAGGAGAGACCAGTCACACTCAAATAGAGTATTCCTTCAATACTCCTCCTAAGAAATTCTAATAATACTAGGGAGCAAATACACTATAACATAGATACAACCCTATCATTTAAAATAAAGACCCAGATGGCATAAATTAGGATAGAATTACTAGACCTCAGGAAATAGGACTCCTTACTTCAAACTTAGCAACACTGCTCAAATACTCTCTCAACTATACTGTTTTCCTTAAATACCATAGTATCTGGTTTAACTCATTATTCTCATATGGCGTTCACAAATACCTCTATTAATGTCTGAACTGAACGAAATTCTCTTACCATGTTCAAGCCTAACTTAAGGAATTCATAAGATACGCCATACAACATTGTAATACTAGTCTGAATCATGAATCCATCACACTCCACAGTTCACAACTCTTCATCTCATGCATAATTCTCATAACCACTCTAACAACCACATTCAACCTCATACTAGACATCTAATAACTCACAGTGCATTCATTTAGATACATAAACATAACGTTCAAGCCTATATTTATAGCCACATATGCACTTCCAAGCAAACACTCTTAATGCATGTTTCTCATAACTTTAAATCATCCCATCAATAACACTAGCACACATACTACTCAATTCTTCAGAAAACACATGAAACTTTCTCTACCAACCCTGTCATAAACAAAACTCCTTCTCATTCTCCCGATATTTGTAGACCCACATAAAACAAGACACTACAAAAATTCCCAAACATAACATATAAAACTTAAACCAACCATGACATGTACCAAAGGCTTGGCCTCCATCCTAACTTCTCACTTATAGTCTTAGCTAAAATAAGCATACAATAATCATCATCAATAAGGACCGCTCACTCTCTTCCCATCACAATTGTTCATCCCTACTATCTTGACTAAGGAAAGGTAGCTAAACATTAGGACATGAGGACCTCAAAATAAACAAATACTATGTACGACTTTACACTCAACTGAGGCTTGAGGAATCGAGTATTTAATATCATAGTCTCATCAAAGAGGTCTAGTCTGGGGACACACACGATGAAAATCCAAATTCCCTTGATTATAAAGGTATTGCTTGAGTACTTGGACTTAACATACCGGAAAACTTAACTGCGGAATGAACTGGAATTCCACATCTTGAGAACTAGGAGAGTACACGATTCTTTATGTTATGCGCGAACATGAATTACGATCACAGATCTGAAACATAAGGCATGAGTAGGTATTGGGATTACTGACAATACTGAAATAAGGACAGGTCAAACATCACAACTATTCTACAACTTACTGGTACATCTATTAAAGTCTACAATCTTGACTTGGTTATTCATTCTATCATCTCAACCTTAGGTTCAAGCCATCACTCTAAGGCCATGAGCCAATATCTAAGCTCTTAGTAAAACTACAACCACTTGCTCTAGAGTCCTGGATATAATGACACTTATGCATAATAGAACTTATCCCGAATGACTATACTTAAAGGCATAAAACAAAATCTCAATAGGCCACATCAGCCCATTACTAGCTCAGTCACACCCATGAAGACTCGATTGTACATACATTCCGTAAATCACTCTTACAACCTTTATTGACACTATACCTCTAAACCCAAACTTTCTACCATCACAAGAAAATAAGAAAAATCAATAAGATAAATAATAAGTTGCTAGTGAATCGAAATAGGCCTCACATAGCTTCACCAGACTTTGATTTTGCGTCTTAAAAAAGGAATTGAGACAAATAACAAGGCAACTATGCTAGTGAATCGAAAGAGCCCCACACGGCTTCACTAGGCTTTAAGTTTTCATCAACATGATGAAAAAAATATTTTTCCAAAGATAGACACTTATACTCAATAATCGATGATCTGAGAATACGCATTTTACTCTATGAGGGACCATAACAGGATATTTTACTTTCTTGGTAACAATTGATTCGCCCGCTGGGGGTAGAAACTAAGACAAGCTCAGGAATATTTTCAGGACTCTATTCAAAATTTATCGCAACCAGAGGTTTAACATATGAAAAAAAATCTGGATCAGGGTCCAACAATGCATAAACATCAAACTGAAATATACGGAGCATACTAGTAACAACATCGGGAGAGTCCCCTTGCTCCTAGGAAGATGGAAAAGCATAGAACCTATCCTGGCACTGACCGCCAGTAGTTCTAGAAGAAGCACCCTGAGTAGAGGTTGGATGTTCTGTGGAAGCCAGGGCACTAGTAATCTAAGGTGAATGAAGCTTGTCCTGACGCTGATCACTATTGGTACTGGATGTGACACCCTGCCGGTGCAAATCCTTACCCTTCCGAGATTTGATTCTACAATCCCACAATAGGTGTCCTGGATTACCACATCCAAAACATACATCACTACCGACTCTAGACACTCCCTTATGACTCTTGTCATATTCTTCGCAACGTGGATAAGTGAGAACACCCTTCTTACGATTTTTCGACTTAGAGATTGATGCTCTACCTCGACTGACATTTTTATACTTAGCCATTAGGGACTTCTTTGATAGAGTAATAGGTGCTAAAGATATCAGATGGAGCTGGGAGAGGTTATTACCCCTTGATCTTAACATAGAGTGATTGATTCTAGCTTTCTGATTCATCCTGCGCTCCTTTCCCTCATTCTGCTGTGTGTGAGCCAAAAACCTAGATAGGACGACATTCTGCAAGTTGATCTGAGTAGTTATTGCATTAGCTAAGGTAGTAAAAGCAGTTTTGAACTCTGCGTGAGAGACATATCCGCCGAAGGGATCTGCTTGAATGGGCTGAGTGGCTGATTAATTTTCATTACTTCGCTCACTAGCTTCACCGGATAAAATGTTTTGAAAATGAAAGGAGGATACAGATTAGGCTGAGATTTGAACTTGAGCTTTTGTTCACTGGCATGATATAAGTATTGAAAGAAGGGATAACATTTTCCTAAAATGTCTTGTAGCCTCTTTCTCATAGATGCGGCGTGCTACACACCAATGATCAAGACTCTACTTAACGCGGCTTGTCATACTCCCTAGGACTCCAATAACCTTAGGCGTTGATACCAAGTTTGTAACGCCCCCAAAAATGGGTTCCGAGGCATCACACGGTGCTTGAGACCACAAGTAGCCCCAAACTACCCCTTTGAGCCATCTAACACTATCACAAGCTTATTTCATGTTCAACATAGTCAAAACATCTAAGCATCATCATTCAAGTCTCAAAAACACTAGAATAGATAAATGCAGTAAGTAACAAAATACGATATCTCATGACAACTCCAACCATCTAGTCTAGTCTGATAAGACTCTAAAAATAAATAAAATCAGAGAGCCAATGGGATATGATCCAATTGACTCATTCTCAGTGCCAAAAATAAACAACTCGAATGAAACATGAGTCTGAATATCATGTCCTCGGATCATGAGGACTCACCATGGCAGAGGATATAGATCAGCATGCCCAAGAAATCACTATCGAGCCTAGGACTGAGCACCTGAACCTATATTCTGAGAGAATGTATCCCACATACGAAGATGTGGGTCAGTACCATGGAAATGTACTGAGCATATGGGGGTGTATGAAATTTAAATGATCAATATCATAAGCATTTATAGGAAACAACCATGATATAATAAAAAACTCACCTAGCTCAAAATAAAATCATCATAATCATGATACAATAAGATATCTCAAGTAAAACATGTGAGTCATCATAGTAAGTTCTCAATTAATTTAATCACGATTTCAAGCCATCAAGGTAACCAAATCTCATAACAGTTCTCCTTAGAATATAGTATTGCACTTATTTCAAAAATAATAAATTTAGGAAAACCATCCTTTCAAACTTATATCATTATCTTAGATAGAAAGAAGACACACATACACAGTGGGAGATCTCATAATCGACATAAACCATGTGATACACATGGAGTCCAACATACAACCCATGTTGGGGAGAGCCGTCCTATCCTTGCCATCAGTAGGACTATAAGTATCAAATCAAAAAACCAGTGATCACTATATATAATCAGCCTCAATTCTGGCTCCTACGGGGGCACGTAGTTCTAGGAAAGTACCAACACAGCTATACCTCCCACTCGGTCCTAAAGACTAATTCCGAACTTAGCTCAGATCTTTTCAAAGAAAATCCACCATAAAATAATTCAGCAATTCACAACGGGAGCCATCATTCTACCATTTTTTCATAATAAATCAAAATGTGGATTTCTTTTCTCATTCGAGTTCAAAAATAAATCTTTCAAGACCAAAATGTCAAATCATTCTAATCTCAAGGTGTGCATAACAGATTACTTTCACAAAAATCATAATTCTCAAATAGGGTTCAAAACTCATATATCAATACTTGAGCAAAATATTTCAAGATTCACACTTTATTTAGCAAACATGTATAATTCATATGAAAATTTGGAGATTCAACTTCAAACATTATATTAACATCAAAACTCAAGGAATTTATCTTCAAGACATCATAAAAATATAATCGTCTTTTGAACAAGAATGTAGGATAATAGTTTCTATCTCAAATTCATATCAAAGCATGTAAAATCATATGTCTTTGTAAAATAATACAAATTTTGGGCCCAAGAACGAAAGGATATTCTTGTTGAAAACCCCACATACCTTTATGGTGACGGATTCGTTGAAAGATTGGACCCTCAATGTTGATTTTGCAACCCTAACTGTTTTTCTCCTTTAGTGCTCTTGGATGATGAACTTAGACTGATAATAGGGTTATGGTGTGTTAAGAATCTATTAAATTCATAAGGTTAAGTTTAGGGGTGTGTAAGGAGTGCCAAAATACTTAATTGCCCTCAAAATAACTCAAAACGGAGTATTTTTACTACATAAAACACTAAGTATGCGCCACATTGCTTATCACACAAATTTAAGTATGCGCTGCATTGCTTATCGCACACATTTAAGTATGCACCACATTGCTTATCGCACACATTTAAGTGTGTGCCGCATTTCTTATCGCACACCTATTCCAGTAGCCATGTGCGATTGGTTAGGTGACGGACTCTACTTTGCAAAGCCATAAGTCCTTGCTCGGGTGTCGGATTTTGATAAACTTGGTATCGTTGGAAAGATAATTCAATTCTCTATAATTTGGTAGGTATAAATATGCAGAAATACCACTTATTTATCAAGTTATAGACATTCAAAGACGACCCTTATGAATTCAATCACTAAAACTTGATGGATTTTGCAACTCTTAGCTTGTACTACCTTAAGTGACCCATATAACCACACTTAAAACATCATAAGCTCTCTTATAAATAAGGTACTCTTGGTAATTAATGTACCCAAATATGTCTTACAGAATTGCGGTTTTCATATGTTCGAACAACGGTTCGTTTTCTAGATTAGGAAAGTGCAGGGCATTATAGGATCTCAGATCAAGAAAATAATACACGTCTTGAGAAAAGAGTTTTAACGTACCAGTCACAATATCAGGTGATGCCTCAGATTCTTGCCGAGTTGCAAGTGTATGTAACCTATTCCATCCCGCACTGATACCAAGAGTAGAAACTGATGTAGAAGCAACACTCTTTGGGGCAGGAGCAGAAGATGAAGCACTCTTTGCAACCTACCATAGAACCAAAAGAAGGGCATGATAAGGTCGACAGAGCCCCACTCATTTAAGATTAGACACTCTGTGCTAAAAAATTATCAATACCCCACTGACTCCTATCACCCGACTATTTTGGGTAATGAGCACTAGCTATAAAAAAGAAACCAGAACTCCCCCACTTTTTTTTGGCCACTTACCACCATTCCAACTACCTTGCTATTGTGCACCACTCTTTTCAAAGAACCTGAGCTTCTTAAGCTGCCTTTTCCTAAACTCAACATGCTTCCGCTTTTCTTCCTCCATCGATTACATATGAAAAACCAACCAAGAAATAGCCATATCCTTGATCACCAATGCAGTATTTCTTTCAAGGATCAAATCCCAAGACAACCCTAAAGCAAAATTTCTCATCCTACTCTGATGTTAGCCACCAATTCTGGAGCATACCTAGATAGATGGTGAAATTTAAAGGTATATCCCTTGACAAATATTCTTGCCTATTTCAGATTAACAAATTCCTCTGCCTTCGCATCCCTAAACTCTTAAGGAAAGAAGTGGTCCAAAAAAGAATTAGTGAAAGTCTCCCATAAGAATAACTTTTCAACTTCATCACCCCTTACCTGATCCTATTCCTCGTACCATTGGTATGCCATATCCTTTAGCTGGTAAGTAGTAAAATTCACCTTTTCCACATTCATGGCCTTCATTACCCTAAAGATGTTCTCCATTTCATCCATGAAATATTAAGGAACCTCCTCCACCTTCAAACTAGTAAAAGTAAAAGGATTCATTTCAAAAACTAGCCAACTCTTGTGGCCTCAGTAGACGACACCAGATGCACCCTGCTTAGCCTGAGCAGTAACCAACTAAGCAATAACATGAATTGATTAACAAAATTCTGCATTAGTCACCTCACTACGAGGAGGACGACTAGTAGTAACCGATGGAACTTTAGAAACATCAGGGACTGGGCCCCTAGACCGAGTATAGATCCCTTGAGTAGAGCGTGTCCTATCAATATTATCCCCAGTTGGGATAGAAGAGTTACCTTGCATCTTAGATCATCGTACCTTGATCTGAAAAGTGAGCAAACAAGAATTAGAAAGGACCTTAGACCTTGCATCTTGAAACAAAAGACCAAGAAAAAGAAACATTCCTAAATGCCTTGTATCCTATCCCTTATGAGTGTGGCACACTATACATCTCTCAAAGAGACTTTACTACACACGACTTTGTGGAATCCCTAATTGACCATGAACCTAAAGCTATGATACCAACTTGACACAAACCTACCCGGGGCCTTATCATAATGGGTATCCCAAGTCCGAATAAGACCAGAGACTACCCCATTACCCAATTCAACCTCTTTTCGTCTTCCTTGAGTTGGCTGAATTTCAAATATTTACTAAGATAGCATAATTGTCCATATATAGAATCTGGGATAGGTTTATGACCGAGACTGACCCAACTGAGGGTGTCATCTTTAAAACCAATGCCAATACTAAGACTGACACCAATATTGATCCTGCTGAGTCCAACCCATAGTAGTTCCATAAAAACCTCTAACCGAAAGAAAACCAATATATGGTTGGTACATGACCCCAACCATAACCAAAACCAATATTCATAATATAACCAAATTATAATAAACATCCATGAAAGAAATCAAGCCTTTTAAAATTTGAAAGCTCACTACTTCAATCCAATAGACGATCCCTAAGCCGAACACTAAGCAGGAGGTGTAGAATGGCCAGTTCCTGCATTACGTGGGAATACAACCACCCAATGATAGGTTAGCGAAGGAACACTAGTAAGAAGATTAGGATAAGGATAAAATAATGTCATCCAGTAAAATCAAGTAAGCCATCCATATTCTTAGAAACCATACACACATATATATAACCATTCCGAAAAGAAAATTGGGATTAGCATGTATTTAAAATTATTAACCTGGGTATGTGTAGCTTAACCATCCTAAAAACACCTGTCACACCCCCTTTTTAACTTAAAAAAGATTCGATTTTAAGTTTAAAATGATTTTTAATGATCAAAGTGACAAAAGATAAAATTTATTTAGAAAAAGAATTATTTACATTTTTTATTCAGAGTCACCAGTTGACATAAATTCAATGTGCCAAGTCACCATTGGAAATCCTTTTCAAAACCGTTTGACTATATAAAACTGGTTTGCAAACATAGATTCCGGCTAAGAAATTCTGTTGATCTAGGGGACGGTGTTAGGCAACCCTCAATCTCGTGGTTTGACCACAGTCTCTTGGTGGAGCATATCGGTTAATTTGACGCTAGAAAATGTATAAACCACACAAAACACACCAAAACAATCAATCAAACACACAAAACAAAACAAATCCAAAATATAGTGTCCGGTCCAATTATTACAACCGAAATGAAAAAGGTACTGAAAAATAAAACTACGCTAACCTACACTAATCCTAAACTACGATCCAATGCCTTACCCGATGCTTCGGTCCTTCATCACAGATGTTCTCTGAGTACAAGATACGTCGGGGCATTCACCAATGAATTGATACAACTGTGAGCTCAGGGCATTCCCCGGCGAATGAATACAATTGATCTATAAAATAAAACCATTCAACAAATATTTTTCAACATTCAACAATCCACAAATTCTACATTTGCCTACCCGAACCTACTATTTGCCTACCCGGCTTGACCTATCATAATTCTATCACATTCAACCTCAATGAATCAAAATTTATACAAATTCAACTACATTAATATCCACTTCAAATCAAACAATCAATTCCATTAACTTTCGATTCCCATCCCCAAATTCATGCTTAACCAATGATTAACACATGCTTTGATGATCAATTCACTTTTCAAAATCCAAAACGAACCTCAACCAACACACAATCAAGATTCAAACATAACAAATACACAAATCATTCACGATTATACAAAAATTAAATGGAGAGAAGATAGAATTGGACCTCAATGTTGCTTTCAAAATTGATGTATTATTCTAATTAAACCTTGTAGAATCCATGTCCAATAACCTCGAAGGGTACTAAAATGATGGTTACCAAAATCTCGACTCCCTAAATCAGGTATAAACCAATCCAAAATGCGATATTTAAAACTGAATTCAACCTCAAAAATCACAAAGAAGAAAACAAACACCCTAACCTTGATTCATACCACAAATAAACATGATTTATTAGATTGGAATCGAGTTTATGGTACTATTTCTGGTGGATTTTCTAGAATAATAGCCAAACACAACTTTTGATGTTCCTGATGGCTGTTTTAGTAGCTTTCATGTGGGAATTTGCCAAAGTTAGCACAGCGGGGTAAATTTATTTTTGGTGATGGTTCAATCAAAAAATGTGGGGAAGGGGGATGGTTGTATTTCTTAATGGCGAAAGAGCCCTTTTTCGGTGAGCTTCAGGCGAGGATTCACCAATCTTCGATCTCTCTTCCTGTCTCTAATCTCTCACAATATACTCCTAAATATCTACCCATTATTTATCTCTTCCTAACACTACCAGCGTGTGCGTATCTGGAATAAAGAGGTAGCTCCTCTTTTTGGTGTTCTTTTTTCCCTTTTTATGGTCTGTATGCAAAATGGTGTATTCTATCTGTTTGTGCATATTTAGTGTTTTATTAAATTGAAAATGGAGTGTTGTCATCTATCATTTTTTTGTGAGATCTGTGTGTGTACAGTGTTTCAATTGAAAATAAAAATGAAGCGGGCATGTATATTTTTCTATATTTTAGAATTTGTTGGTGAGTGTGGTATGAAGATGCAAATTAGAGTGTGTTGTGTGTATATGGGTATATTTTTCTATGAATCCAAAAATGGAAGAATATGTGTCTCAGTTGGTGGTGGGTATTGTGTGTGGGTTCCTCCTCCTTTTGTTGTTAGATCTTTCTGTGTGTTGCCCACAAAAAAAAGAAAAATGGAGAGTATGGTGTCTTTCTTTGTGAGTTGTCTGCTCCTTTGTTCTGAGAATTATGTGTGTATATATTGTTCTATGTGTGGGAGTGATGTTCAGTAAGGGTGAGTATTTTTTTGATTCTCGTAGGCCCCCTTCCTTTTGTTTTTAATTAAAAACCCAAAAATGGAATTCCTTTTCTTGTTTATTTGTTCCAAGGTACCAAAAGTGTGAAGGGGGGGTTGGTAGGGGTAGTAGGGTGGGGTGAGGGGGGTTTGATAATATGAAGTAAAAATGGATGAATTAGGCTTTTGGGAGGGATAAAATCAGGTGTCTACATCATGCCCCTTTTTGGATGTAAACACAAAGTGTTTTCAGGCAAAAAAGTAGACAACGAGACCAAATTTTGACCCAACCATTTTTCAAGGAAAGAAATCGAAGGAAGAAAGGCAACCAGGTCTTGGCTAAGGACATCTTACCTACCTAAGTTATGAGGGAATCAAGTCATAGGTATCTTAAAGGGTTGGAGAAAGAAATACTATACCGAGTTGCAGAGTCGAGTGAGGCCCTGTCGAGGTTCTGGCCCGCGACCCTGTTATTACATCAAAACAAAAATTACAAGGTAAAACATAAATGAAATTACAAAAGTTCTAATCTATGAAGCCTCTTTTGGACTCTTGACTTGAGTTTTTGATGCTTTCAAAATTGACAAAAAATCTAATGTTCGTTGGGTTTGAACTTGATAATAGATTCTTTCTCCATACAAAATTTGATGTTAGAGATGAACTCACAAATCAACCATGTTTTTTCATTGGTACTTCTGAACCTTGATCTTGAATTCAAAAATTTTCAACCTATTTTTCATGTAGACTCTTGACTTACAACTTCTTCACCTTCTTGCTTGACTTCCAATTTCATCACCCTATTCTCCAGGCGGGCTCCTGACTTGCTAATTTTTGATCTTTTGATTTTCAAATTTGCCGACATATTCTTCAGGCGACCTCTCAACTTTAAATTCTTTCACTCTGTTCTTTGGGCGAGCTCCTAACTTTTAATTTCATCACCCTGTTGTTCAGGTTGGCTCCTGACTTGCAATTTTCTCACTCTATTCTTTAGGTGAGGTCCTGACTTTTAATTTTCTCACTCTATTCTGCAGGCGAGCTCTCGACTTTCAATTTCATCACCCTGTTCTTCAGGTGGGCTTATGACCTTTAATTTTATCATCCTGTTCTTTAGGCAGGCTCTTGACTTATAATTTCTTCACTTTGTTCACTAGGCGAGCTCCCGACTTTTAATTTCATTACTTGTTCTTTAGGCGGACCCCTGACATGTAATTTTTCTCACTCTATTCTTTGGGTGAGCTCCCTACTTTTAATTTCATCACTCTATTCTTCAGGCGGGCTCCTAACTTGTAATTTTTCTAACTTTGTACTCCGAGCGAACTCCCGACTTTCAATTTCTTCACCTTATGCTTTACGTGGGCTCCTCACTTGGTATTTCATCACCCTATTCTTCTGGTGGGCTGCTGACTTGGTATTTCATCACCCTATTATTCAGGCGGGCTCCTGACTTGTAATTTCTTCACCTTGTTCTTCAGGCAGGCTCCTAACTTGCAATTTCTCACCATATTCTTTAGGCAGGCTCCTAACTTTTAATTTTATCACCCTGTTCTTCAGGAGGGCTCCTGACTTTCAATTTTTTTCACCCTATTCTTTAGGCGGGCTCCTTACTTTTAATTTTTTTCACCCTATTCTTCAGGTGGTCTCCTGACTTTTAATTTTATCACCCAGTTCTTCAAGTGGGCTCCTAACTTGCTATTTCATCACCTTGTTCCTTAGGTGGGCTCCTGACTTGCACTTTCTTTACCTAGTTCTCCAGGCGAGCTCATGACTTTTAATTTTTTTCACCCCGTTCTTCAGGTGGGCTCCTGATTTTTAATTTCATTACCCTATTCTTTAGACGGGCTCCTGATTTGCAATTTCATTACCCTGTTCTCCAGGTGAGCTCTTGAAATCAGAATCAAAACTGGAATAAAATTATCCCACACAAAGATTATGATAAAAAAGGATTTCATTTTGCAGAAACATAAAGTCTCATTTTTCTAGGAGGGTCTTAAAGTGAAGTTCCTAATAACAGAAATTAAATCTTCTTTTTTTCTCCAGTTTATAATCAAAAGCTTTTGTGAATGTCAAACCCAATCACAACTACTTGCAATAATGCATAATGCAAAAATAAATCAAGACTCTGATCAAGAAATGCACCTTTTTAGGGTAAAGTTGAATGACTGAGACCAACAAGTCCCTCTCTTCTGAAAGTGAAAGGTTCATACTAATGTGCATCTTTTAGAATTAATTGTTCAAATTAGGAAGTGAACCTCCTAGCCATAAAACATGAAAGACCCAAATAAGAGAATGTCTTTTAGGGGTACAAGATGATGAGTTTCACCATAATTCTGATTACCAATCCTGTATAGCAACACTGATCTTGCATTTGTAAAAATGAGAAATTGTATCTTTGGATATTTGCACTTTGAAGCCTTTGATTTGAAGGTAGCAATTATTCTTGTTTCATACAAAGAAAGTTTTGTGAGTTTAAAACAGGGTTGCTGGCTTGTGGCTTTGGCTTTTGGGCAATTTGTCTTGGACTTGTCCCATTAACCTTGATTCCAACCATTAACATATGTCATTAACTTGTGCATTATAGACCCCAAACTCAGATTATTAAGAGTGACTCTGAAACAAACACAGTATCTCTGCTTTGATGTGCTTATTAGATAAACCCTTTGAACCTTGGTATTTTCATGATTTCCCAGACTTGTCTATTGAAAAAAATTCCAGCATTCCTTATTTCAGGTCATAATCATGTCTTTTTTATGTGTTGGCCTTTTGTCTTGATTTCTGCCATTGAAGAAGCTGGTAGCTACTTTTAAAATCTTTTTTCACTTGTTTTGACATGGACTTGACTAAAAAACAAGAGAAAAATGACAATGATTTTTTATTTGGATAACTGACTCATGAAAATAAAATAAAAATAAAGAGAAGAAAGAAAAAATAATGAATGTCCCCAAAGAAACGAAAAATTTATCTAAAAATGACAGTCAACTCTAATGATTATGCCATGCATTTTGGATTAATCTGCCTTCTCATTCCATCCAAAATCTCACAATTGTTCTTGAGTTAATGACCTTGACACTAAGTTACTTCTTTGGGCCAATTGCATTTGGAGACCTTATTCGGCTAGTGGCGCCTTGAAGGGTTTGTGCCAATAAGTCTCTTTCAGTTTTTTTCTCTGCTCACCATTGGCTTATGGTATCCATGAAGGGTTTTCACCAATGAGTCTCTCTTATTTTCATTTCTCTCAACTCAAAGTCATCTTACATTTCTCATGATGGTTTTCACTGATAAAATCTCTCATTTTTATCTCTCTCAATTTGCTATCGCCTTACGGTGCTCGTGAATGTTTTCACCAATAATACTTTCTCATTTTTATTTCTATCCTAACTCTTTATGTTGAGGAAGATGAGTAGTTCCAAAAATGTGTCATCATATCCATTACATGCTTATCCTTAACATTCTCAAAGATTGATCTGAAGGTCTTTCTTTGGTTATAACTTTGTTTTGGGATAAGCTTAGAAAGAAAAGATTGCGTGAGGCCCAAACAACACTTCAAGTGGGGTGGGTCTTTTAACTTTTGAAATTTACTCAAATAATAAAAATTAACTCATGCCCCAGTTCCTGTTGATTGGGTAATCCTAAATTTTTTATTTGGTTGGACCGAGCTAAAAGTAGGGCAACCTACATATCTCACTCCTGAGAGAAGAGAATCAGGTAAGACGTAGTTCCGCCAGCTTGTTATTTTGCTTGATTCTGATTTTGTTTTTTTCCTCTGTTGACTCTTTTTATCTTTGGGATTTTTTTGAATTTATTTTTCTTGACACTTATCTCTTTTCTTTCTTTTGGACACATTTTTTCTCTTCTTTTTTTGAAACTTTTCTGACTTTATTCTTTTTTTTTTGGAATTTTTTCTTATGCTATTGTTTTGCTTGACACTTTTCTTTTGAGCTTTGCTGACTCTATCTTGATTCCAAAAGAGGGGTATGAAATAAAATCAACTAAGGCTCAAATCAAGGGATGACACAATGTTTATATAGCAGAATGAAATGCCTTCGTCATGTCAATCCTTGACAATGCAAGTACACATCATGCAATATGAAGTGAAAGATGAAGATCATTTGTGACACTTTAGCAACGCTGACTTTAATTAAAAATGTGTGCCACTTCTTTTTCTATACTTGTCAAACATACAACTCCATATTTTGTACATCACACACATTGAATGACTCATGCTTTCATGGAATTGATTATTTTTTTATTTCTCTTATTGTAGGATCGCATATTTTGATCTAATTGAGGCATGTCTTTCAATTGATGGCCAAGTTATTCGTGTATTTATAAAAATAATTGCCTTAATTTTGAAAGATGGATTCAACATGGTCACCAAATGTGTCAACAATTCATCAATTTCTTGAATGACCTTTTTTTGTAATTTTAGCCCTCTGATTCAAAGTTAATGCACAAATTGGATTTTCTAAGATCTAACTGAAAATTCCTCAAGCACGTCATATCACTAGAGCCAATATAAAATTTACTATATAAAGAAAACAAACAAATAATACATATTTAAAACACAATGGGAAAAAGGGATATTCTATTTAATTTAAATTAAATATAGAATAGTTTGAACATAAACGACAAAGGAATGAAACAAGATAGATCGCGAACTACAATCCTAAAATAATTTAGATGACAGAAAAGAAAATAAAACAAACTACTAGACTCCTTCCTAGTAAGGAGAGGAGTGACTTTCTAATTGTCGATCTTGACATTTTAGCCACTGGTTTGCATATCAGGATGAATAAAGATTTCCTCACGGTTAATGTTCTGCACCCTAATTGATTTATCTTGAATCATCTTTTATATTTATCTTTTCAAAGCACGATAATATTCAATACTGTGACCTTGAACATCAGAATGATATCCACATCGTACATTAAGATCAAAACTTCTTGAATGTAGGTCAAAACTATACCCAAGGAGAGAAGTGATCATGCCCTGATAACGCTCAAATTACACTCTTGAATGGGTGTAAGCGATCATTGTCAATATAAAACCCAACTAGGTTAGGGTCGAATCCCACAGGAAATAGGGTTTGAACTTCGATTTGTTTATAAAAGACTTTACTGGCAGTTTACTATTTCCAAAAGATAGGGGTTTAAGTTCACAGTGTTAAATTTTACTTTCAATACTTCAGTGTTTGTAATCTAGATTAATGGGAAACTAGAGCTATATTCACCAAGGGTTTTAGGAATTGACAGATACTAGGTAATGCTAGAGATTCTCGGAATGAGTAGAACAACAGAATATCTCTAACAATTATACTATCTGACTTATCTCTCGACCTCACCAAAAAATTTATTATCTAATTCTCTTGAACTTAGATAACTTATCTATTTCCAATAGGATGTTATCTCAGGTAGATTAATCCAGTTACGACATTAATCATCAAACGGAAGGTTGGTAGCTTTCGAGTCCCTGTTGATAATTCACGTCCCCTAGTCTATTTCTCCATTAGAAGCAAATAAAACCTAAGGCATAATCTAATGTTTGCAACCACTAGATTTCAGTTCAAACAACAGAATTTCAAGATGTTCTACTACTCTATGAATATGTTAATCACCTAGCATCATATCAAACCCTAATCCATGGATCCCACAACCCCGTCTAATGGAATTAGCCTCTCATGATTTGATGAACAAACTCACAAGTTGAATTCATAATGATAAGGATAACTTATGATTATATGGAAAACAACAAGTAGTTTCTTCGATTGAATCACCAGGTAGAAACCTAAAAATAGTTGATAAAAACAAGAAGAATAATTGATGTAAGAGAGAAATGTTACGTGCCTCTTTTCCATAGGTTAATGTCTGATAGATAACAATAAATACTCCCTAATAAAACCCCAAAATAAGTCTTTAAATAGTAAATCCTAAATAAGGAAATAAAATTAAAGTTTAAGTTTTCACTTCGATTTAGATGACGATGGTTTTGATGGCATGTCAGATTCCTGACGACGTGTGCGAGATGTCATTAAAGGTTCCAGTGAATTTTTATTTTCTACCTCTTCAGAAGGCAATCCTGATGGCGTATCAAAATCCTAACGGCACATGAAAATTGTTGTCATATCTTCATTGGGAATCAACACACTCTATCTCTAGTTGACGACGATTTTGATGCCAAGTCCCATATTTGATGGCCCTTCCAAATCACCGTCACATTTCCTCTCAACTCTTCAAGTTCTGTCTAAGCTTGACGGCAACTTTGAAGGCCTGTCCCATGTATGACGGCGCTTCAGAATTGACATCAGCTACACTTCAGCTTATTTATATTATATGTCATCCGATTTATTCTTTCCTTTGGTTTCCTCCCCGATCACTTATGTATGCATTAACACTCTAAAAGCAATAAAAATAACTAAAGTTGCTTAAGACTTTGCAATTATTCAAAGTTAAAAGCTTTAAATATGTTAGCATCGGGTCACACATCAACACCCTCAACTTAAATAATTGTTTGTCCTCAAGAAACCAAAACATAACTAGGAGTAAACAAAGTACAATTCGGCAGTTAACTATTCTTATCAGTTCAAAATACATGCACCATCTCCATGATCAATCAAAATAAACTCAACTATGTCTAATATTTGAAAACAACCATGTAACTCAGAAGCATCTAGATATGGCAAAAATTTCAGCAATAACAACCTAGCACACACCCAAATTACATTCTTTGAAAAAAGCAGTCAATAGCAACATACCTAGTGTGCCCTCACAATAAAGAAATCCTTTTTTCACTCAGATTCACATGTATTAACATAGGGATGAACATAAGACTCACTCTCAGAATGAAGTTCCAACATTGCGCATCAAATACCATAGGCTTGCCCTTCTAGTCAGTACCAAAGTCTTCAGATAAGTCAGTTAGGATCACTAAAGCGCTTTTCTGAGCTTGTAACATAAGCTAGTGGGTGGTATGATATTCAAGGGTATTTCATAGTGACTATACCTCATTGGCATTACATCAACTCACGGGGTTTAAACTTTTGGCCTTCTTTTCTGCCCTCTTTTATTTGACAGGTATTCTCAATATGGGTGTTGTGTTCAAGCATTAGATTAACTTTTTCAGTTTTCTCTTTTCCTATTTTACTTTTCACTACACCCAACTTGTTATTCATTTTTCTTCTTTTACCTCTCTTCATACTCATAATGTATCACTCACCCCTATAGTATCCACCCTCAACTTAGGCTATTTGCCTAAGTTAAGGTGCACAGTATCCAAGGAGGACCAGGGCCAAAACAAGTTCATTATGATATGATGGGAAGTTGAAAGGTGTAAAAGAAAGAACTGGACTATTTAGGCTAAAAAATGGATCAAGGGATATTATTCACATTTGGATGGTCATTTAAGCTAAACTGGATTAACATACAAAACGGCCTATGATCCTTTCCTAATGCTTATCCTATGACTATGGTACAACTAACTGGGCAAGTTCTAGATTCAACGCACAATGGGAACTGAGGAAGACCTTACATGCACATGACACACAATTATATAGCACATCACTACTCATCCCTTTCATGCATTTATTTTCCATAGGTTACTTATTTGCCATACTATTGCCACAAATAGATACACAGTGGTCACATCAGATGCACTTTACACTATTCACAACATATCAGACCATTGGAGAGGTACTCAAAAAGTCATAAAATGAGCTAACTGCCTCAAGTAATTGTACTACTCCTAATCATCTACAAAATATGTTACACAACAGTTTTCCTATACCCTCAACTTAAAATCAAAAACAAAATGTACCAAAGGTTAGGATGTACCTAAAGACAGTCAAGTCTGTGGATCCTGGGTCTTCGACCCTGCTAGTGCATCATCAGCTGTCTTCTTCCCACTCATGTCGTCTACTTTTGCAGTGGCTGGAGCCTGGCTTGATGAAGCACCTGCTGCCCTATCTATGATGGCTGCTTCCCATTTTTCTGTGTTATCTAGAGACTCCAGTCTTGCCCTTTTCAAGTCTTCCTTCTCTACCTTCTTCTTTGCTTTCTTTTTAGCCTTTCCATCTTCTTCACCATCAGACTCATCTCTTTTATTCTTGCCTTTCTTTTCTTCTTTTTTCTTCTTTTTCTTGGGGGAATCTATAGCAAGATTAAGTATAGGAATTTCTTTCTCAAAATCATGCATGGTTGATCCTGTTGGCATCATAATTTGGTACTGCTGCAACATTCCAACCTCAACCTTAACTTTGTCCAATGCAGCCTTGAAAGTGGCAAGATCAGTTCCTGTAATCTCTCTCACCCGAGCATCGAACCTATTCTCTAGATCTGCTACCTGTGTAGGCAAGGTCATGAAAGGTTCTAGTGCAGCTTTTACTCTTTTGTCTACAGTAGCAGCAAATTGTCTGGTGAAGGCCTGAAGTTGCACCTCACACCAATTCACTTGTCGAGCTACTTTCATGTTATCAATTGACTGAAATGCCGACCCTGTTGCTGCTGGAGGGACTGAAGCAGTCGGCTCACTTTGAGGCACTAACTCTGACTTGACTAAATGTGATGGTGGTGGTGGTCCAGCTTTAGAGCTTTGAATCCCCACATCACGTGCTGGAACAGTCTCAGCGATCGGCTACACCATCTGCATCTCAATCAAGTCGTAAGCCCGATAAAATTTCATTTTTGATGACAGGGTTGTGAATCTTCTTGGCATGTATCTCATCATCAATACCTAAAATCACAGGTACATTAGCTGCTTCACACAACCTAGTAATCAAACATGGGAATGGATATGCAGCGTTCAATTTTGCGAGCTGAATCTTGATCTTCTCTGCTATGATTTCTCTGAAATCCAAGGGAGTCCTATATATCAAGCTTGCAACCAATATATCTCGATCATCCCCTAATACATTGTCTCCCTTGGTGGGTATTAGATGAATCCGTACTAAACCCCACCAAAATCTTGCTTCTAAATTCAGATATGCTTTGGTCATCTTTTTTGCCAGATTAATCAACCACTCTGGCTCCCTATCTGTTATAAGACTTGCTAGCCACTTGCGCTGATTTTCCCGATGCTTCAATCGGGCATAGAATATAGGTGAGGTAGATCATGGGACGAATGCTGGCCCATGAAGAAATCTATTTATGGTGGCATCTAATACATCCACCCTTAATCCACGTACTGCAACTTTGGTCAGAAAAGGCTTATCGGAAGTTCTATCCCCTTCTTTGCACATATTTTCCACCATATCTTGGTAGTTTGCATAGAAATCCTGAACAAACAAAGGACAGTAAACACCGCTTCCCCTAGTAGTCCACTCTAGGCCATACTCCTTGAGTTTTTGTATCACCTCAGGGTATTTGATCAACCCAATAGTGATAATCTTCTCCTCCTCTAGAATTGACCTTCTGGCATTTCGTTGATCTGTTCAACGAAGTCCATCCAAGTAGATCATTTCAGCCCCAGGGATTTGCCATCTCGTATTATTCCTAACCTCGGGGTTTTTGCATTTCACCAAAGTTCCCCATACTGGAGAATCCTTATCACCTTTCTTCTCTAAAGATGGTGATTCAGACTCAGTTTCTTCAGTTGCAGGCCTCTTAGAATCTTCAATTTTATCTTCTTGTTCAGTGTCCTCAAACCCCTACTCAGTGTGTTCTAATCCTTTTTCCTCAGAAGCTTGCTCAGATGAGGTTGTCACCTCAGTATCAACAGTATTATCCACCTCAATAGGCTTAGGTAGAGGTGGAGTCTTTGGAGTAGTCCTTTTTTTTTCACCTGAGCAAAGGCTCCTCGTCTTCATAATCAGATTTCTCGTTGACAAGTTGTCGAGGTACCCTCTCTTTAGCTACTTTCTTTGGTGTGGTTGGATTCTTCTTTTTGGGTGCCATGATTAGTTCTATACAATCATAAAATTTCTCAATTAGTTCCCATAATCAAACTATAGAAGAAAAAGGATCACCTCAGTTTAATCATTATTACTATTTTTAGTGTACGGGTTTGACGGCCTTTCTGATTTTCCGTCACAGGTGAGACAGTGCTTCAAAAATGTCATCAACCTTTTCCAGAATCTACAAACTTTCTCAGTCTCTGACAGTAATTTTGACCGGCCGTCACACAGGTGCAAGGCCGTGAATTTTGCCGTTAGACAACATTAAACTTCTAACTTTTTTTTAATCTTCTTCTACCATTGTTATCGATTTCGCACAGGTGCAATGGCATGTTCATTGGTTCAGCTCACTCCTTTGAAACCAAGGTTTCTTATAGGTCACAATTGATCCAAATAAAGATGAAGTTGAAGTTTTCTCATACCTGGATGTCGACACTTAGTTGATGAATCTTTGAGCACCTAGACTTGTGAGTGAGAGAAGGATGAGATGAGAGAGAAAGAAGATTTCTTGACTTAACTCTCAGGATTCAGCAAGGAAAGTCTTAAGATTTTGCCTTAGAAAGAATTAAGTTTGAAAAATGAAGGGAAATAATTCTTTGTGAAAATGTGAACAGTTGTTGCTAGGCCGAGTTAGCCCAAAAATTTGAAGCTGGGGCTGACTCATTTGACGGCATTTTTGATGGCCTGTCAGAAATCGAACGGAGCTTCAAAATTCTCATCAGCCTTTACAGAATGATGTTTTAGTTTGATTGTTTTGACGCCATTTCTCACGGCTTCTCATACTTGTGACAGCCCGTCAAAATTAGCGTCGACTTTCTCAGGCTGATTGCAACCAGTTCAACTCCTTTGTATGCTCTTAGCTATAAAAATTAAAAACCTAGTGCAATAAAATTAAAACATTGGGTTGCCTCCCAAACAACTCCTGATTTAATGTTGTGGCACGTCTAGGTATCTTGAATACTCAAACTTTGTAAAGATACCGCATCACTACCTCATTACCATCTTCCTGGAATACATCGACAACCGAGAAGATATTCATTTTTTCCAACTGCTTCATAGGAGGATACATTTTGAAGGCCTCCCTTTTTCCATACCTAAAATTTAGCTCATTGAGCTCCGTATCAACCAATACTCTTCCTGTGGTTAATAGTGGTCTACCCAAGATGATAGGTACCTCAAAACCAATATCACAATCCAATATCTTAAAGTCTACCGGCAGAATAAAGTCATCCACCTTTACCGGCACATCATGCAATATACCAACTGGTAGTTTCACCAATCTGTCTTCCATCACAAAACACATCGTTGTAGGGGTAGGTTCCCCCAATCCAAGCTTCTAGTAGATATCAAGAGGCATCAGATTAATACTTGCTCCTAAGTCACATAAAGATTTGGTAAACTTCATGGATCCAAATATGCACGGTATGGTAAATGCTCCAGGGTCAGGATTTTTCTACACTAAGGATTGTGAAGAAACAACACTACAGTAGTGGATGTTGTCCACTGTCTCACAGCTTACCTTCCTCTTCTTTGTCAACAATTCCTTCATAAATTTAGCATAGTTCGGCATTTGCTCAAGTACTTTCATCAATGACACATTCACTGTCAGTTGTTTCATTATTGCCATGAACTTGCTAAATTTTTTGTTATCTACTTTCTTCATCAATCTCTGAGGAAAGGGAGGTGGTGGTCTTGACATTTCTTCTAATACCACTTCCCCTTTCTCTTCAACTACTTTTTCTGAAATATCAACTAACCCATCCATCTTCTCAGACTCTACTAGATTTCTTTCTTTTGGTTCATCAATATTTACCTCATTTTCCACAGCTTTGCCTATAGAAGGGCCAGGTAACATCCTACCACTCCGGGTGGTAATCTCCAAACAAGAGCTATCAGTCCGCTGGTTCTGAACCATATTACTAGGTAAAGTTCTAGCTTTTCTTTGGTTCAAAGTAGCCAAAAACTGACTCATCTGTTGTTCCAATTGCTTCATAGAAGTAGAGTGTGAGCTAACCAACTGACTGAGGGTAGAGAATTCGCTTTTCATATTAGTTACTCCCGAGTTGGTCGCTTAATTCCCTTCAACAGCTTTTCCATCATATCCTCCATGGTCATCTTGCCAGAACTAGTAGTTACAGCATCCCTACTTCCAGGAGGAAAATACAAACCACTCCTGTCATTATTGTTTCGCCAATGTCCTTGCTCCCTATCTGTATAATCAGGCTTGTCATAGAAAGTCTGACTTTGGTTCCCGTGACTATTGCCTCGAAACCCCCCTGATTACTCACATAGTTTGTCTCTGTATCTACACCTGTAGAAGTAGTACCTTGAGATTCCATAGCTTTTACCATTTCAGTCTTGCTGAATAGAAAGTGATTGTATAGCAAGTCCATCTGCGTCTTCAAATGGGCCATGTCCTAATCTCGCTTCTCTTTCCTTCTATGTTGCTCCGTAGTAATACTACCAGCAATAGTCGGGCTAGCCACCACAGAATCCATAGTGTGCCAAGTTCGACTCTGCTTGGTCATTCTATTCAACATGTCAACAATATCTAGAAAAGAGAGGTCAATGGACAAACCACCTACAGCATTGTTAACAATAGGCTTTGTCACAGTGTTAAAGGCTCTGTATAAAGTCTCCATCAAGTGAAAGTCTGTCATATTGTGGTTTGGACATTGTTCAAGCTTCTTCTTAAATCTTTCCCAGGTCTCATGCAATACTTTAGTCGGAAGCTGTCTGAAGTTGCTAATTTTGTCCATCAATTGTACCCTTCTGGAGGGTGGAAAGAACCATTCTAAGAATGTATGTTTCAGCTGTCTACAGTTGATTATAGAATTGGGCTCTAACTTATTCAACCACATTGTTGCCTTCCTAGACAGAGACAAAGGAAACAATCTCAACCTGATTGCATTTTGGCTTACTCCCGGATTGTCAAAAGATTTGCAGATAGTGATGAAGTTCACCAAGTGCATGTATGGATTGTCTCCGGGTAAGCCTCCTAATAACCCTTTCAGATTCAGGAGTTGGATCATCGTACTTGTTATGCTGAATTTTGCTCCTGGTGCCAATGGTGGAGGAATGATAGCACCTGTTGCACCAGCTCCATCCATTCCTTCATCATCTTCATCAGCCTCATATTGCATAGGCTATTGCCCATATTTCCCTTGAACTGGACAATTTCTGTCGATGTTTCGCTGCACTCGTGCAGCAGCTTGCTCAGCTCGCCTTGGGTTTTGAGGATTCAATAGTTCCTCATTACTTAAGTCTTCATTACCAGGGTTTTGGTGATGTGTTTGTTGACCCAAATTTTGCACATTCACCTGAGCCCTGGCCATAGCAGCTAGTCTTTCTGCTTCCTGTTATTCAGCCATTCTACCTATCAGTTAAGGTTCTGGATTGATTGGTACTAGTGGTTCTCCGAAACTTCTTGTGTTTGGCATAAATAACACATTGCCAGTAATAAACAAAGACAACAAATAAATGTAAATTAAGGAAACTTAACTATCAGCAAATTTTCGCACATAAACTTTTAGTCTACAACTGTATTCCCCGCCAACAGTGCCATTTTCGATAACGCTCAAATTACACTCTTAAATGGGTGTAAGCGATCATTGTCAATATAAAACCAAACTAGGTTAGGGTCAAATCCCACAGGAAATAGGGTGTGAACTTCGATTTGTTTACAAAAGACTTTACTGGTAGTTTACTATTTCCAAAAGATAGGGGTTTAAGTTCACAGTGTTAAATTTTACTTTCAATACTTCAGTGTTTATAATCTAGATAAATGGGAATCCAGAGCTATATTCACCAAGGGTTTTGGGAATTGATAGATACTAGGTAATGCTAGAGATTATCGGAATGAGTAGAACAACAAAATATCTCTGACGATTATACTATCTGACTTATCTCTCGACCTCACCAAAAAATTTATTATCTAATTCTCTTGAACTTGGATAACGTATCTATTTCCAATAGGATGTTATCTCGGGTAGATTAATCCAGTTACGACATTAATCATCAAACGGAACGTTGGTAGCTTTCGAGTCCCTGTTGATAATTCACGTTCCCTAGTCTATTTCTCCATTAGAAGCAAATAAAACCTAAGGCATAATCTAATATTTGCAACCACTAGATTACAGTTCAAACAACAGAATTTCAAGATGTTCTACTACGATTGAATCCGTTAATCACCTAGCATCATATCAAACCCTAATCCATGGATCCCACAACACTGGCTAATAGAATTAGCCTCTCATGATTTGATGAATGATCACAAGTTGAATTCACACTGATAAGGATAACTTACAATTAGATGGAAAACAGCACGTAGTTTCTTCTATTGAATCACCAGGTAGAAACCCAAAAATAGTTGATAAAAACAAGAAGAATAATTGATGTAAGAGAGCAATGTTACGTGTCTCTCTTCCCTAGGTTAATGTCTGATAGCTAACAACAAATCATCCCTAATAAAACCCTAAAACAAGTCTTTAAATAGTAAATCCTAAATAAGGAAATAAAGTTAAAGTTTTAGTTTTCTCTTTGGTTTAGATGACAATGATTTCGATGGCGTGTTAGATTCTTGACGGTGTGTGCGAGATGTCGTCAAAGGTTTCAGTGAATTTTTATCTTCTGCCTCTTCAGACGGAAATCCTAACGGTGTGTCAAAATCCTGACGGCACGTGAAAACTATCATCCCATCTTCACTAGGAATTAGCATACTCTGTCTCTAGTTGATGGAGATTTTGACCCCATGTCTCATATTTGATGGCCTTCCAAATCACCATCACATTTCCTCTCAACTCTTCAGGTTCTGTCCAAGCTTGACGGTAACTTTGACGGCTGTCCCATGTATGACGGCGCTTTAGAATTGATGTCAGCTACACTTCAACTTATTTATATCATATATCATCTAATTTATTATTCTTTTCTTTGGTTTCCTCCTCGATCACTTATGTCTGCATTAACACACTAAAAGCAATCAAAAACAACAAAATTTGCTTAAGACTTTGCAATTATTTAGAGTTAAAAGCTTCAAATATGTAAGCATCTACTCACACATCATGCCCTACTTTACCAATCTTGGGAATAAGCTGGCATATGACTCTCCAATTGGTGTGAAACTATCACTCGACTTCTGCCTCATTTCATTATTTGGCTTGGATAAAAAATTGGGCGTAGAAGGGATTTCGTATATTTGTGGAGTTGGAGGGTAACTCTGAGGAGTTGGTGTTCACTATTGTGAATAAGAAGGGAGTTGAACATATGGATGTATGTAGTATACTAGATATAAAGGTAGGGAAATGGAGTATCATAGATTTTGAGAAGGATTATAGAGAGCTTGAATATAAACTTGGGATTGAGACTGATGGAAATGATGATGTTGTCTTGTTAGATGTGCCTGTTCTCCAACTACAATAGCAGCTGCATCTTTCTCATTTTTTGTCCCTCTAGTTTCCCTTAATTGATTGCAATATTGCCCCAAATATTTCATAGATTCCTCCTGCCAATGTTGCTCCTCAAATTTTAATATATTAAGGCTTGGAGGAGGGTTAACACTTGAAGACATGCCCCAATTTTTTTATGTTGCATCTTTACCTGCATGTCCTAGGGAACCTTTCCAAGCATTTTCTGCGCTCTTCATTTTTCAAACCATTTTCTCTGGATCTTCTGGAAAGCTAGACTTCTTGTTAAAAAATTTTGGTGGTCCAATTAAAATTATTGTGGGCTTGGGAGTATAGCAGTGATCATAAATATTATTGAACATGGGTCCACAAGCAGATTGGGGCAGCATAATGTAATACCCCTAAAAAAATTTTACTGATATTTTGTGTGTAAATGTGTTGGGTTCTATCTTCTAGAGTGAATTATAAATTTTCGGTAAGGAATTTCTTAGATTATGACCCACCATTGTGTAGAGTATCGAATAATATATTCAACGATATGTGGATCATCCAAAATGGACACCCAAGCGATGAGTTATGAACATTCCGATCGAATCATAAATAGTAGTGAACATTAAAACATGCAGGAAAAAGTACTGAGGCCTGGCGTATTTTTGCTCCAACTTTAAATGATCATAACTCCTTGTGCATAATGATCTGGGTGATAAACTATATATGAACAGAAATCTCTACGAGTTCTCTTTCCAATGAAATTGGTTTCATCCAATTTTTCTATAGGAGCAAAAAGTTATGGTCGATCTACTTCAGCCTATCAAAAGTGAAGTTTTGGGTCAACTTGAAACGATCATAACTCCTCATACACAATGGTATGGGTGAGATACTATATATTAACAGAAAGATATGAGAGTTCTCTTTCTAATGAAATTTGTTTCATCCAATTTGGATATTGGAGTAAAACGTTATGGTTGATCTACTTCAAACTATCAAAATAGTCCACCAAAGGAAAGGTTCGAGAATTATTTGATTTTTAGGGGCGTTTTGGCCAATCCTCCTCACCCAAAATTCGTCCAAACCCTATATTAAAGCCTATTAGAAGCATTATATGTTATATTTCATCAAATTCCCTCAAAAAGAAAACCCTAAGCTCCTACATCCAACTTCAATAACATCCAAAGTTCACCATTAATTCTGCAAATTTACTCAAGATTCCAAGTTCCTAGTTTAAGAACTCCAAAAACCATCATTCAAAGGCACGATTAACATCTCAAAAATGAGTATCGATCTAAATTTCATCATTCAAGGTATGTGGGGTTTTTCAACAACAACTCGTTTTTGTTCTTGTGCCCAAAAGTAATTTTCTTTACAAAGGCACGATTTTTATTTGATTTTTACGAATTTGAAGCATGAACCCATATCTTATGATGATTATTATGAAATTTTGATGTTTATGATTTTGAAAGATGAATTTACATGTGTGGAGATATAAAGCATGAATCTTGAATGATATTTATCATGATTTTGATAATTGGGTTGCGAATCCCCATTGGAAATTGTGTTTTTTGAGAAAGTGTGTGTTATAAGCACGTTGATGTTGAATATTTGAGATATTTTGAATTATTTTACCTTTTGGTCTTAATGGAGTTGTTTTGAACTCGAGTGTGAAAAAAATCCACAACGTGGTTGATTTTGATAGATGGGAAGCATGATGGCTCCAGATGTATATTTATATATTACTAAAATTATTTTATTATGGATTGTCTTTGAAATGATCTGAGCTAAGTCCAAGAGAAATCTTTAGCACCGAGTGGGAGGTATAAAGCGACCATACTTTCTTAGAGCTACGTGCCCCCATAGGAGTGAGCCTGAGACTGTTGTATATAGTGATCACTAGTTTGTGTGGATTTGATATCGATATCCTACTCCGATAGCAAGGATATGATGGCTCTCCCCAATGTGCGTTGTACGTTGGACTCCATGTAGCTCACATGGTATATGTCGGTTATAGGATCTCCCAGTGTGTGTGTTTCCTTGTGTCTATGGTGAATGGTGAGGTGATTTGAAAGTGGAATTGTGAAAGTTATTCTTTCGAAATATTTAAATGATATTTGCATTATGAGAATTGATATTCTTGATGAACTGAAAGTGATTGACAAATTATATGATGACTCACATGTGTTATTGTACTTTTTTAATCCTCTCATGATTATGATGATTTTCTTTGGGCTAAGTGAGTCTTTCATACATCCTACATATTTCTTATAAATATTTATGATGATGATGTTTATACAACTGCATAACCCCCATATACTCGGTTTCTTTCCATGGTACTAACCCACATCTTTGGATGTGGGATGGATTTTCTTGGAATGTAGGTTAAGGTGCTCAGTTCCAGGTTTGACAGTGATTCTTCGGGCATGTTGTTCTACATCCTCTGTTGTGGTGAGTCCTTATGTTCCAAGGACGTGATGCCTGATGTTGGTTTCACAGAATTGTTTACATTTGAGAACTAAGTATGAGTCAGTTGGGGCATGTCTCAATGGCTCTCTAGTTTTATTGATTTTCTTAGAGGCTTGTCAGACAAGTATAGATGTTGGGAGTTGATTAATAAGTCGTATTTTGTTATCTTTCTGAAATTCTTTTATTCTTGGATGATGATTACTCTGTTAATATTTGAGGGTTATTTATGGAAATCCCGTCAATTTGTGTTGAACTGAATGAAAATGGCTCAAAGGGTTAGCTTGGGGCTACTCGTAGCCTCAAGCACCATGTGATGCTATGGGAACCATTTTTTGGGGCATTAAAGACAACCATTGGATTGATAGACAAAGTGAAAGTCTCAGCAGAAGGTTGAGAAATAAAAGCACAGGCAATATGTGGTGCTTTCAATGTTGTAGGCTTATACTGAGAAGCCAGAGGAAGAGTGGTGGAATTATTAGGATGCTTTTGGCTTCGAAGGAATTTTGGGTCATAGTGTAGTGCATCAACAACAATAGGAAACTTCCTTTGTGATTTTGATGAAAAACTTGAGGTATTTGTAGGATCAATAGCGATGAATGGAGGAGGAGGCAACCCACTAGCCCCAGATCGGTGCATTTCATTCATTTGTTGTCTTAGTCTCCTAATCTCTTCCTTTAAACTCTCATTTTACTGAATCTTTGTTTGATCCCTGATTTTGACCTCTATATCCTTGAAGGACACAACTAACCCTTCCTTAGATTTGGCGTGATATGGAGAACCAGCTACAATGCCATAAACCAACCACCTTAAACTAGCTGAACAAGCGATAACAAGTGTGTTAGAGTGCAAAACTTCTTCAAAACTCTTTTTCTGCTTTTATTTTGAAAAGATCACCAAACCCAAGAAGGGTGCCTACTTATCTCACTCCCAAGCGAGGAGAATCGGGTGTGTATAGTTCGTGAAGTTTGGCCACAAAAGGGTCAATAAAACTCTCTTTCTTTTTATTTTTTCTTGAAATTTATGAAGAAAAGAAAATAACAATTTGTCAAAAGTATTGACGAAAAATCTTTTTGAATTTTTTAGCTTTACATCGCTATATAAAAGAAATCTATGATTACTAAAGAAAATCTTTTTGGGCTTTCAAATTTGCATTTCATATGAAAACGAAACTTGAAACTATTAAAGGAAAACATTTTTGTGGCTTTCTTTCAGAGATGTATATGATACCTACTCTAAATAAACAGTGAAGAAGATATTTTATAATTTTTTCAGATTTCTATACAAAATGAAACCTATGATTACCAAAGAAAATCTTTTGGGGTTTCAATTTTGAATTTCATATTAAAATGAAACTTGAAACTATTAAAGGAAAATCTTTTTGTAGTTTTCTTTTAAAGATGTACATGAAACACCTACTCTAAATGAAGAGTGAAGAAAATCTTTTTTGAATTTTTTAAATAAGATCCTCGAACCAACAATAGGCTGCCTATGTATCTCACTCTCGAGAGAGGAGAATCAGGGGTGCATAATTTGTCAATTAAGGATTAAAGAACAAACTAAAACTTGACTTGAGAGACACGACTACATAAAGATGATAAAAAATAAAATCTTTTTAGGTTTTACTTTGACACTTCACACAAAAATGACACCAAGAACTATGAAAAAATAAATCTTTTCGGCATTTTCTTTATATAAAATGTACTAAACTTCTACCATCTTTTTTGAATTTTCCTTTTATAAAAAGCTACAATTGAAAAAAAATACTTTTGGACTTTTCAAATTGTGAAATCTTAATAAAGAAAGCAAAAGGAAAATCTTTGTGATGTTTTTTTAAAAAAAATGAGTGCAAAACATAAAAAAATCTTTTTGAATTTTTGGATTGTGGAAAACAAAAGCCATAAAGAACTCTAAAAACTACGAAACTCTTTTTTTTTCTTTTCGACTCACTCTTTTTTTCTCTTTTATTCTTTATTTTTTTTTTGATTCTTCATTGGCTACACATTCTACTTCTAACATATGTTTTCTCTAAATCAGTCCATCAAATGACCTCGTTGCTCTCAAAGATGCAACAATTAGCATGTGGGAATACTTTAGAGGTGAGTACACTACAAAAGACCAAGTGGGACCCTCTAGGTCTCAATATGATGCACATAAGCATGACCAAAAGGCTAACCTATGTGAGAGTTCACTAACAAGGTTGTTCGGGGGGAGCGTATGGTCGATAGTGGTTGCGACAGCTTTCCACCTACTCCATACAACCTAATGGATCCCCCTCCTAAAATAAGGGTGGCTCAACTAAAGGTCGTGTGCACGATGTGCACTCCGATACTTGTTGCAAAAGAAATGTCTTGGGTTATGCACATGATGCCAGATATAAGTTGTAACACATCAGAGAAAAACTGTAAATAAAGAGCACGTAGGCACTCAACCATCTTAAAACAATAACACAAAACAACACAAACAAAATGTCTATATACCTATAGTGCCAAATTAAGATGATAGAACTCAAAAATAATTAGATATTCTGGGTTCGATCCCCAGCAGAGTCGCCAGAGCTGTCACACCCCTTTTTTAACCAAAAAAAGATTGGATTTTAAGTTTGAAAGGACTTTTAATTATCAAAGTGACAAAATATGAAATTTATTTTGAAAAAGGATTATTTACATTTTTTATTTAGAGTCACCACTGGACATAAATTCGGTGTGCCAAGTCACCTTTGAAAATCCTTTTCAAAATTGTTTGACTTTTTAAAACCGGTTTGCGAATAGAGATTCTGGCTAAGAAATTCTGTTGACTGAGGAGAAGGTGGTAGGCATCTCTCAATCCCATAGTTTGACCACGGTCTCTTGGTGGAGCATGTCGGCTAATTTGACACCACAAAATGTATAAACAACACAAAACACACAAAAACAATCAATCAAACACACAAAACAAAACAAATCTAAAATATAGTGTCCGGTCCAATTAGTAAAATGCAAAATAAAAAAGGTACTGAAAAATAAACCTACGCTAACCTACACTAATCCAAAACCATGATCCAATGCCTTACCCGATGCTTCGGACCTTCAGCATGGACGTCCTCTGAGGACATGATACGTCGGGGCATTCCCTGGTGAATGAATATAATTGATCTAAATTTATAAAATAAAACCATTCACTAAACATTTTTCAACATTCAACAATCCACAAATTCTAAATTAGCCTACCCGAACCTACTATTTGCCTACCCGTCTCGACCTATCATAATTTTATCACGTTCAACATCAATGAATCAAAATTTATCCAAATTCAATAACATTAATATCCACTTCAAATCAAACAGTCGATTCTATTAACTTCCAATTCCCATCCCCAAATCTATGCTTAACCAATAATTAACACATGCTTCGATGATTAATTCACTTTTCAAAGTCCAAAACCAACCTCAACCAACACTCAATCAAGATTCAAACACAACAAATACACAAATCATTCATGATTACGAAAAAATTAAAGGGAGAGAAGATAGAATTGGACCTCAAAATTGATGTATTATTCCAATTAAACTTGGTAGAATCTATGTCCAATAACCTCGATGGGTACCAAAATGACGGGTACCAAAATCTGGACTCCCCAAATCAGGTATAAACCAGTCCAAAATGCGATATTTGAAACCTGATTCAAACTTAAAAATACCAAAGAAGCAAACGAACAATCGAACTCCGATTCATACCTCAGAGAAGCATGATTTTTATATTGGGATTGAGCTGATGGAACTATTTTCTGGCGGATTTTCTAGAATAGTAGCCAAATGCAGTTTTTGATGTTCCTGATGGCTATTTCGGAAGCTTTCAGGTGGGAATTCACTGGAGTTAGCATAGAGGGATCGAATTTGGCTTATTTAGTTGTTGATTCAATTTATTTATGGTGATGGTTAGATCAAAAAATGTGGGGAAGTGGGCTGGTTGTGTTTCTCAAGGGCAAAAGAGCCCTTTTCTGATGACCTTCAGGCGAGTACTCATCGATCTCTAATCTCTCTCCCTATCTCCAATATCTCTTGAAATATAATCCTAAATATCTACTCGTTCTTTATCTCTTTCGAACTCTACTAGTGTGTGTGTATCTGGAATCGGGAGACAACTCCTCTTTTAAGTGTTTTTTTTTCCTTTTTTTTGGTCTGTGTGCAAAATGGTGTATTTTGTCTGTTTGTGCGTATTCAATGTTTTATTTAATGGAAAATGGAGTTTTGTTGTCTGTCCTCTTTTTTGTGAGACCTTTGTGTGTACAGTGTTTCAATGGAAAATAAAAATATAGGGGGCATGTATATTTTTATGTATGTTGGAATTCGCTAATGAGTGTGGTATGAAGATGAAAATTGGAGTGTGTTTTGTTTATCTGGGTATATTTTTCTATGAATTCAAAAATGGAAGAATATGTGTCTCAGTCGGTGGTGGGTATTGTCTGTGGGTTTCCTCCTTCTTTTGCTTTTAGGATCTTTCTGTGTGTTTGCCACAAAAAAAAATAGAGAGTATGGTGTCTTTCTTTGTAAGCTGTCTGCTCCTTTGTTGTGAGAATTGAGTGTCTATATATTGTTATGTGTGTGGGAGTGATGATCAGTGAGGGTGAGTATTTCTATGATTCCTGTAGGCCCCCTTCCTTTTGTTTTTAATTAAAAACCCAAAAATGGAATTCCTTTTTTTTATTTGTTCCAAGGTACCAAAAGCATTAGAGAGGTTAGTGGGGGTAGCTGGGGTAGGAGGGTGGGGTGAGGGGGTGTGATAATGTAAGGTAAAAATGGATGAATTGGGATTTTAAGATGGACAAAATTAGGTGTCTACACCATCCACGGGCTATATGGCTCCAGTGTAACCCCCTGAATGGCCCCCGATGCGTGTAGCCGCACGAATCAGAGATACCATAAAAGTAGGGGATTTCCAAGTACCCTTCTCTCTTCATAATACATATGTATAGTGTACTTAAAGTATTCCCATATACCTCATAGTATCATATATAGTTTCCATGACCTCCCCTCATGTCGACAAATATGAGTTTTTAGTTCCCGTCCATTGGACTCGCACCTTCACGGTTAGTGATCACACTTCTCCATTATTGCCCAATTAAAAGCAATTCCATCCAACCAAACTATTTGACCATTATTATTAACCAAGCTTATAAGTGTGGTATCATCATACTGACTATATCTTGCAAGCAATGTCCTTAGCCAACCTTTTTATGTTGAGGGATTGCTATGTACCCATAGTCTACATTATCAAGGTAGCTTAGGGGAATCCCATGTTCCCTACTAGTGTTTCATTATTAAGTTTGCTTGGGGGAATCATATGTACCCCACAAGTGTTTAATTACCATGTTTACTTGGGGGATTCCCTTGTACCCCACAAGAAAGTTTAATTAACCATAACCATGACCACAATACCTTGCCATTTTAATCATTGTAAACCATTTAAACCATTTAGGATTCCATTACCAAACCATACCATGCAATAATTCCATTAAAAGTCTAATAATATAGTAAAAGCATTCCCAAAGGCATTTAATCAAACATGTTGGGGACATAGTGATTCCAAAACAAAATTCAATTACCAAGTGTGAGCCTTTATTCATTCACTCTATACCAATATGATGAGTGATATCTTGTCAAGTTTCTTATTTCCTAAGATAATAGACTTAGATACATGAAACTTCTTCTCTTTTGAATGACTTGTGTATCGAGCCGAGGGTCAATCGGAAACCTTATTTCGAATCTACAAAGGTAGGGGTAAAACCTACGTATATTCTATCTCTCCGGACCCAGTTGTATAATTATATTGGATATATTATTCTTTTATAAATAACTAACATTGACTCTGAATTAATTGAAAATAGATAAATAAATGCATTTAAATTATCAGTAACTTATAAGCTCAAGAGAAATAAATTAGAAAAAAGAATAAAGACAGTAAAATTATTAATGCTAAATTGTTTACTAGACGTGGCTAAAATAACGAAAAGAAACAAATAAAAATTAATCAATTGAAAATCCAAAATAATTATTTAGATTTAGTCTGTCCTCGAACATCACTATCCGTCAACGTCACTACTTGTGTTTTAAGAGCCATTTGTTACATAGCTTCAAAATAATAGCTTGTGAATACAAATGAAGGATAACGATATGTAACACCCCACATTTTTGAGCTATAAATAAAACCATCGTTCTTATGTATGTAAATTCTAATCCCATGATTTATATTTGAATACATGTGTCATCATCATCAGTCTAGTGTGAAGAGTGCTTATTAGGTGGAAAAATATTCATAGGAATCACTTAGAGCAAAGTTGAGCTAAGAGCCATTGATTCGGCCAAATCTTGGTATTTGATTCTACAAGGGTCATCTTTGAACGTGTATAACTCATTAAATATGTAGAATTTTGCATCTCAAGACCCACAAAATCATAGATATTTGAATTAAATTTTCAATGATACCAATTTCGACCTAATCCGATATTCGAGTGAAAAGTTATGACCATACTCAGGTCATGCGTCGCATGACAAACGCCACTGGCCATTGGATGGACTATGCTTTGGTCATGTGCCGCACACCCTCAAGTGTGCTTTGGTTGTGCATCGTCCAGCTAAAGAAAAGTGCCAAACTTGCTTCGTTTTGATTTAGTTTAAGGGCGTTAAAGCCTTTTAACAGCCCTAAACCATTTCCTATCATTCTTAAATGAATTAAGGGGTCTTTAAACACATTATTTACATGATCTTAAGCCCCAAGCATCCAATATACAATTTAAAACCCTTTTCCTCTTCTCAAGAATAAAATTCAAGTTTCTTCCCTCAAGAACGCAATAATTCAAGTTTCAATTTCAAGCTTTCTCTAAGAAGTCATCTAATTAAGGTATGTTGGTTATTCATCAATGTGTTTCTTTCGCCCATTGAGTCCAAAAAGCCTCTTTTGATTCAAGTATAAATTATACTCTAATTATGATTAACTTTCATGTAAATTATGAAATTTATCTATTGTTTCTCATTAATTTTACATTCAAGACATGCTAATAGTATTATTCCATGTGAATCATGTTCCTACATGCTTGGAGTTCTAAAATCCTAGGTCATGTTCAGTTAACATCATATCAAAATTCTCAAATTATGCCTTAAACTGCATAAATATGATATTTTCTCGAGGTTAACTCATTCCTCTATTTACATTCATGAAATTTATCAGACTATTAAAATATCTCATATTTTGGGACTTTGAATTATGATTTTATGTCACTATTGTATATGTTGTTATCAATTTTTGGTAATCATTCAGTACTGGTGGGTTATGAATACCAGATACCTACATGTTTACTTACATTTCAAACCTTTCAAGTAATGAATCAGTCAACTCATGATTTTATTTTTAAACTTAGTTTGTTATGTCATATTGAGCATTATCAGTTTACATGTTTATAATTACTTCAGAATTTGTATGCGCTATTGTTTTAAAAATACCATGATCCGAGCTTATCAGTTATCAATGCATGCACTAGTTAGTATTTCAGTGTCTTTCAGTTGGGAGTAGGATTTAGTACCAAGTGGAATGTGTGGGTTCAGCGCATCCTATTTCCTCAGAAACTACATGCCACCAAAGGTTTAGGGGACTCGCCAGAGAGTGTTTCCCCTTGCACAATATGAGATTAGTTTAGTGATCACTCAAGTTCAAGTTCTACTCCGATGACAAGGATAGAACAACCCTCCTGAACGTGGGTCAGATGTTGGACTCCATAATAACTAACATGGTTTATGTTGGTTACATGATAGCTCCGACAGTTTTAGTTAGTATTCAGTTTATCTCACTTCTGATTTGTTTGACCAAGTAATCAGGTTTCAGTGATAATATAGCCAGTTTTATAGATTATTTATGTTATTTATTTTATGTCAATACATGCTATGCTTGGTATTGTATTCTTAGTTTTACATATTCATATTTTCATGCTCAGTATTCATACATGGTCCTCAATTCAATTTTACATCATGCTCAACTTTACATGAGATTTATATACAATATTTATGTTGCTACCGTTTCCTAGCTCATACAATTACTTTTACCTCATGATTTATAAATATCACAATGGCTTAATGTTTTCATGTACAACCATGTTTTAAATGAATATTTCAGTAAATAACTTATATCCTCAGTTGTAAAGCGTGTTTTAAAGATTTCCATGATTTAGTGCATGTCTCCATATACTCAGTACATTCCAACGTACTGACCACATATATGCATTTATGACTGCATTCCTTCATAATGTAGATCCAACTGTATCCCACACATCATAATCAGATAGTTTGCAGCTTTCGGCCAGTAGGTGATAAGTCCTGTTATTTTGGGGGACTCCAGTCCATTATATTGCAGTTCATGTGTTTTAATTTTGATTATCCATATGTATTGGGTAGTTGGAGGCATGTCCAAACTATCTATAGGTAATATAGTAGAGACTTTATAGATAGTCAGTCAGAGTCCTTACATGTAATTCAAGTTCTTTTCTTCAGTTTTATCATCATGTAAAATCTATGAGTATTACAATTATTCATACTTTCTCATGATCATGTTTCCACTTAGTAAATTTAGTTTGTATACATTTTAAATTAGTTGCTCAAGAATCATGTCAGTACATGGGTTAGCTTGGGATCATTTATGGTTCTAATCAACATGTTATTACTATGGATCACCTCGAGTTGTGACACAATCTATTGAATAATAATACATAAACACGTTTTATATGACTTATCTTGAACAAGTAGAAACACATTGTAATACCTCGTACTTTCGAGCTAGAATTTTAACCATCGTTCCTACGTGTATTGATCCGAACTAAATTATTCCTTGTTAATGTATGTGTGTTGATCACTCCTATAGTATGGTAAAACGTTTGAATATGAAGTGAGGTCACAAGAATCCCCTAACTCTAAGACGAGTTGAAAATATTTATATCGATTTAGTGGACACTTCAACTTGGGTAAACTTTCAGCGACCAAATCTACTGCTATAAATAGATCTGGCTGGACTTATATATATCAAATAAGAGGTATTTGAGTCTTATTTTCAACACAATTAATTTCTTCCAAATCCAGCATCGGAGTAAAAAGTTATGCCCAATTTACTTCAGCTTGTCAGTCTATCAAACTTAGGGACTGCTGCGACCTTTTTTGTCTCCTTAGGGGTATTTTAGTCTTTGACCCTCGACACCAATCATCCAAATCATACAATTTAAGTCCTAAAACAGCATATTTAGCCCCAAATTTACATTTCTCTCAATTGAAATCATCCTCTCTTTCCCAAGAACAAGAAAAAAAATCACTAACAATTAAGCCAAGATTTCAAGGAAATAGATCAATACTAGGGTTTTATCTTTCTAATATGATAATCTAAGGTACGTGGGTTCTTACTAAACTACATGGGATGATTGAAAATACTTTGAATATGGTTTAAAGTGTAGAAATCATGAATTTACAAAGGGATTTTGGAATTTACATTACAATTTTGCACTATGAATTGTTTAATGATATTATTATTATTTTGGTATTGAGGTCTTTCCCCCGAATTGATTTGTAGTCTTATATATGTATGTATGAAATTGAGTTTGGATGTTAAATTTGTAGCATCAATTATTGAAAATCCCTCTCTTATTTAAAGATTTTTTGTTTCCATAAGACATGATTTATTTGAATGTATTTTTGTGAAATATATTACAAATGCCTTTATGATTGTTAAGACATAATTATGGTTAATAGTGAAGAGGGGGAATTATATTTGGTGTTAATGGTTAAATATGGATATTAAGAAACTTGCATGTTTGTCATAGATTTCAAGTCCACCACTTGTTGTTGAAAAGCTGAAAATAGTAACTTTTACATAATTTGACAAATGCTTTGAAGTATGAATCTTCTTGAATTGGTTGAAGTATGGTGGTCCAAACTTTGTGTTTTGAAAGAGAAACTGTAAAGGATATTTTATGGCTCAGAATTATGACTTACAAGTCTTGGTATGACGATACCAAATAAGATAAGGCCATGATAAAATTCATAACAGAATACAGATTTTATTTTAGATTTTAGGTTTCGAATTCAGAAATATGCATGTTTAGAATGGGATAAAACTGGGCCCTAAGAGAGTTATGTGGTTACCTGAAGAAGGAACGAGTCATAAGATTCATTGTCCAATATCGTGTTTTGCCGATACGGGTATATTATTATACTCTGGCCTAGTGCCCTGTGGAGTATCAGATTCAGATACTTCAACCCTCGCGGCAAACTTGGTTTGGGGTCTTGGCCGTAGAGTTAATGACAGATCCCATATTGCCCCTGGGAAACTTTTAGATATGTATGGTGTACCACTTACCTCAGAAGGAAAATAAAGAATGGTTTTACATCTACAGATTTGCTTGATTGATTAACTTAAGTTGCCCATGTGTTTTAAATTATTTCATGTATGATATTTTATGAAATGTTCTCACATATGTTTTACATAAAAGTACATTATTTTGGATTGCTCTGCGTATGAGTACAAATTTATTGAGCCCCCTCCCCCCCATATTTCTGAATTTGAGGCACAGTCCTGGGGTCCCATTCAGAAATTGATTCGAGTGTGTTAGAAGTTGTAGTTGGTGAGCCTTCTTTATTCTGGAAGGCCTAATTTCCAGATTTGGTTATTTTTCTTTGATTATGGTCTACTGGGAGCCTTGTCCCAGTTCTAGACAAGATATTGGCTCTCACGTATTAGAGATTTTGCAGACTTTTGTTAGATGTTATTAGAAGTTATGGAACTCCATTTTGAATTATATTCCTTGACCAGGACTCCGTAAATATTTATAGTTCTGAATCTCTTATTTATTAAATGAATATTATGCATGATTACCATATATACAGGGGTGCTCGGACCTCCATGGTACAGGTTGTTTGTCACGGCTAAGACCTAGGTTTGGATCATGAAAAACTTGGTATCAGAGCATGGTTCATGGTCCCAAGGTATCTGTGAAATCGCATCGACTATAGTCTTGTTTATGGGTATGTAGCATGCCATACGTATAACCACGAGGCTATGAGGCATTTTGGAATGTCTCCCTTCTTTCATGATTTAGTTTGTTCTATAGAGTTTAAATGTTCTCTAATCAATAATTTCTTGTGTTTTAGAAAGTCATTATGCCTCCCCGACGCTCCAATGAACAGAATGCCCAAGCTGAAGATGTTCGTCCTAATCATGGTATGAGGAAATACTATAGGGCTCACACTTCTGAGTTTGTTTCCACTCTAGGAGTTCCTCCTATTTACACTAGCCAACCCAGGGCTCCTCGATCTAGGACCAACTACACTCAATCTGCCCAGAGAGAAGTGTCAAATGCTGAGTTCAGACATTCGATACATCTGATAGCACAATTGGTGGTTTCCTAAGCCCGACGGTCTAAAGATATTGGGTTTGCATCCGTTGTATCTGAGACTACAAAGGTTGGTCCGTTTATGAGACTGAACCCACCTAATTTTACAGGTGCAAAGGTTGAGGAGGACCCACAAGGGTTCGTGGATACATTGGAGAAGATTTTTTGGGTGATGCAAGTGAATGAAGTGGAAGGAGTTGAACTGGCATCCTATTAGTTGAAGGATGTGGCTAATCAATGGTACAACAAATGGGAAGATTCGAGGGGAAACAATGTTGAGCCTCTTATGTGTGAAGAATTTGTGGAAGCTTTACTAGATAGATTCTTTCCCCTAGAGTTGAAGGAGTCCATGGTTGAAGAGTTCATGAATTTGAAATAGGGAAACATGAGCGTCACAGAGTATACTCTGAAGTTCAACAAGTTATCCTGCTATGCTCCGGAATTGACAAGTAACATGATGAATCGTATGAGGAAGTTTACATCCAGTCTCTTAGATGAATTGGTGTTGGAGTGGAAAGGGGAAATTCTTAATAGAGATATGGATTTCTCCAGATTGTCCATTCACATGCAACAGGTTGAGGAGCAGAAGAACGGGGTTGCTGAAGCAAGAAAGAAAGATAGACTGGCCAAGAGGTCCAGACTGACAGACCAGAACTATAGTCAGCACCAAGATGGTAATTGGGGTAATAAGTGGCCGAAGAAAAAGTTTTGAAGTCATGCCCAGTCATCCGCCAGCGCCTTAATGCCAAAACCTCCTGTTTATTGGTGGTTTCAGAATTTCCAGGTTAGCAATGTGTAATGCCCCGATTTTCAAAAAAGGAATGCTACACGGTGCTCAAGACCCTGAAGGACCACAAGCTAACCCATGACTGATATCTATACCTATACACTACATAATATATAAATATAAATTCGGAAAGTTGGCAAAAACTTGCTATAAGATTTAAAATGTCTAAAAATACTCAAAAGTAGAAACTAAATACTAATACATCTGTCTAAAAAGCCTCTAACTATCTGACCTGTGGAGTTAATGGGACATGTCCCCAACTAACTCCATCTACTGAATATAATATGAATCTAATGAGATAGTAAAAGTAAAGATCATCCTTGAATGAAGAGGACTCACTGCTATGTCTACTCCTGCTAACTAGATCTAGACTACTAAAGGTGCTCTGAGGCTTATGTTTCTGAACCTATGGCATCAAATAAAACACCATAGCGCAAATGCATCAGTACGGGAATGTACTGAGTATGCAAATAAGGTAAGGCTAAATGCAAGGGATTATTCATGAACAATAACTAACTGAATGATATGCAAGAGCTGGATTTGCAGACATAGAGAATCTGTAACTACTTAACATACTGTGCATAATGTGATTGAGCATACTGGGTCTGAATGTGATAACTTATACTAAATATACCCTTAATTTGAGGTTTCTAAAAATACTGAGATTATATGTATCTGAAGCTATTGAAACTAATATTTGTACTTATAAATATTGATAAACTGGATGATAGAATCTACTGACAACTGATATTAATTGGCTGAATCTGAGATCAAACCTATCTACAGGATGATCTCTATCTAAATCTTTTGATGATGATTAAGATTGAGTAGGATTGAGATTAGGCCTAACTAATGGGTGATCTCTGGAAATTATATTAAGAATAATCAACTGAATCTGAGATTGAGATCAAGCCTATCTGACGGGTGACCTTTGTAGGTACTGATACTGAATAGCTTTATGTGAGACCAAGCCTATCTAGCGGGTGGTCTATGAATCTATGGAACTATCTGAGTTCCTCACTGAGATTGATGACTGTATTTAACAGTCCTAATTTCAGAGTCCTACTTTGATGACTGATATTAAAGCTGTAACTATGGGAGTTCTCACTTAATCAACATGCCCTAAATCAAAAGTAGTGGGGTCTAACCTATAACTCCAGCTGGAAGGGTTTCAATATCGTTCCATGGGTAGAGACCTCTGCTATGGTCAAGCCTCTCTGACGGGTGACCCTGAACAGGAAGTCAAGCCTAAGGCAATATAATAGTCAAGTTAAGCCTTAATCTGATGGGTGACTCCTGGTCCTGCGCTGGCTATGCAATTATGAAGTATAGGGATTGCTGCTAACGAATCTACCTCAATAATGGGGAAGCCTTTATCCCAATACTCGGTCGGTGATAGTTCCTACTCCTAACTGAAAGACTCTAACCTAATTCTTGACTGAACTAAAACTGAGTTGAATTTGTTATTATTCATATTTCTTAGTTGATCTAACTAGGTTCACTTGGTTACGTTATCTGACGGAATACTACTGAATCTAGTATCTCACTAAATGATACTATGTTCTGAATTTTGTAACTAACTGAGTTTTACTTATCATAGCAAGACTAAAATTATCTTAAGACTGACTCAGCTCAAGGCACACAACAATATTTTTCAGGTACAAGTACCCCTAGGACTCGAAAGAAGGAAACTGACATAACATGACTTCTTGAATTCATGACTAACATCAACATCATAGCATGTATTCAAGTATACATAATTGAGGACTTCATACTAGCATATAACAATTCATTCAACAAGGGACGCACAAGGACAAGAATGCATACAACATACTATAATTCATTCACTATGGTCTCTCAACAAACACTTGGCGTGCATGGCTTATAATAAATTTGAGGGTTTCTAGGAGATATGATATAATGACCCAATTTACTTCACACAAGCATTTTATCAAACACATGGGGAGCATGCTTTGATCATATAATTATTTCCACACCTAATTCTCATGGATAATCAATCAACATACAAGTTGAAGGGATTTATCATGAACTTCATATAATTATTACATAATATGGTCAAATTTTGCAAATTTATAATCATATCATGAATTAAAACTCAATAACAACATAATCTTCAAACTCAATTCACATAAATCATCAAAAACACATAAATTTAAAATCTTGAATTTAGAAAGAGGGATTCTTGAACTTCTTGGGTGGAAGGTACTCAAGAATCAACACTTTCATACCTCAAAGGTTTAAATCTTGAAAGAGAATGTCTTTTCTTGATTTTCTTGAAGGAGATCTTGAATCTTATTCTTGGGTGATGATCTTGAGAGGAAATCCTAATTTTCTTGTTCTTGAGAGTGGAGAGGATTAAGGATTTCTAAAACTAATTTATCATGGTTATGTATGTGATTTTTATGATTTATATCATAGAAGGTAAATGAAAAGTCTAAAATACCCCTACAAAACCGTTTACTAGTTGCTGAAATTATCAGCTGACGAGTCAGATCTGTGATAGCCCGTTAGCCCAGGTCATCACCTAGGAGCTGGAATTGATAGGTTTTTGTCTAAGATTGATGACATAGCTGATGATAATTTATCAGAAATGTCATCAAAAATGTGATAATTCATCAGAAATGTCGTTAGAAATGTGATAAGTCATCATAAATGTTGTCACTTAGTTTCTAGGATGACATGCTGGAGTAAAACGGACATAACTCTTTGCTTCGATATAGTATTTAGGAGAAATTGGTATCATTAGAAAGATAATTAAATTATATATCTGTTGGTGGGCCATGATATAAAAAATCCATAGTACAATAAGCAATATGCTCATTTGAAGTTGACTATGGCAATATACTTCCCAAAAATTCAATTGGTAAGGAATGTTTTGCTTCGTCTGATAGATGGGAGTTATTTAAAGCCTTAATATACATATAAATTAATCATAAAACTATGAAATAATCATGATATACAATGCATGAGATTGAAACATAGCGCTAATATTGGTTTGGATTTTTGGAGGTATTACAATATCTCCCCTTGGGAATATTCATCCTTGAAAGAGACTGACTGAGGGGGGAGGAACGATAGACCGAATATCAACTAAACATGAATAACTGAAACATGATCTCATGACTGACTTGACAAATAAAATGAATATCTCATACTGAACATGCATATCTGATGCATGTGTAACTGATTCTGAATGCATGTAAGATCTGAACCTACTCATAAGCTGAATCCTCATAATAGACATGAATATCTAATGCATGGATGAGTGAATGGTTTGTTTTCATGGATGAATAACTAGGAATACTAATAATCTGAACTTTCTTTACTGAACATGCATATCTAATGCATTTATGTCTGACTGAACTAACTCCTATAAGCATGACTGATTATGCAATAATGAATGATGCAAAGCTTATAATGAGAATATGAGCATGAAACTAAATGGATTTAAGGAATTTGATAACTTTGGGGAGTCATGGATTATCTCCTCCTTGGGACACTATGTCCCGCTATGCACACTTACCTTACTAATATACTAGGGCAATGCACAGGGCATCTATGAACTACATCATGACTGAACCTCGGAAGTCTGAAACTAATGCATATCATGAAGATAAAATATTAAAACGTACCCAAATTTATGTTAGGAAAACTTTCTGGATCATGGCAAGTCTGAAGTGAATAGAGTCGGTTCGGATATTGACCACTATTGGTATTAGGAGTGTAACCCTGCTGACGTGAATCTCTACCTTTCTGAGCTAACACTCTACACTATCGCACTTTGTGACCTACCTTACCACATCTAAAACATACCTGACTATTGGCTCTGCATGCACCTAGATGGTTTTTGCCATACTCTCCACAAAGAGGATAAGTGCGCTTACTTCTAACACTACTCTAAGATTTGGAGTCTGGTGCCCCATCATGACTGACATCTCTGAAATTTGGTGCAGGCACACTAGCTGAGGATGGAGATGGGAATGAAGTCTTCTGATTATGGTGAGAACGATTATCACGTTGTGACCCAAGTTGATAAAAAATGTAACTACTTATTTTGACTCTCTTATTAGTTCTCTCCCTCTACTTAGATTTATCTGCCTCTATTTATTGGGCATGCATAATTAACCTAGAAAGATCCATATCTCTATTGAGCATAGAGATTCTACACTCCTTCAACACCAACCTAGACACACCAGTCACAAACTTACTCATACTCGACCTAGGGTCAGTTATCAAGTCAGAAGCACACTTAGCTAACTGTTTTAACTTAAGACAATACTCCTTTACTGTTATAGAGCCTTGTCTCAGGTTCATAAACTCTTCTACATTAGCTTCTCTCATCTCTAGTGGGAAAAACTTATCTAAGAAGGTATCCTAAAATATCTGCCAAGTCATGGGAGTTGTATCTTCCCCTCTACTCTTCTTCTACAACACTACCCATTCATGAGAATTATCTTTTAGCCTATAGGACTCTAATTCCACACTCTCCTCTTCTCATACATGCTTAATATAGGTGATCTTCTTCACCTCTTCTAGATAAAGATGTGGCTGAATACCCATCTTGCCGAGGTGGGGTTGCAGCCTGGCGGTTTCCCTGAACACTAGTGGTCATATCTTGGTCTAGCGCCTGAAAAGCTGCCTGGAACTCTATACGTAACACATGCTCATTCAGAGGATCTACGGGCTAAGGTGGCTGATTGTCATTCCTATAGGCATTATCTCTGTGAGGAGGCATGTTCTGCAAATGGAAGAGAAATAAGGATTAGACTGAAAGTTCAACTTGAGCTTTTTGCTCACTGGTACGACATGAATACTGAAAGAAGGGAAAATGTTCCTAAAACATCTTATAGACTCCAATACATAAATGTGGCATGCAACACACCCATGCACAAGACTCTACTAGATGTGGCTTTTTCAGACTTTCTAGGACACTATTGAACCTTAGGCTTTGATACCAAGTTTGTAATGCCCCGATTTTCCAAACCGGGATGCTACACTGTGCTCATGACCCTGAAGGACCACAATCTAACCCATGACTAATATCTGTAACTGTACACTACATAATATATAAATATAAATACAAAAAGCTGGAAAAAACTTACCATAAGGCTCAAAACATCTAAAAATACTCAAAATTGAAAAATTAATACTAATACATCTTTCTGAAAAGCCTCTAACTATCTGAACTGTGGAGTTGATGAGACATATCCCCAACTAACTCCATCTACTAAAAATAAGCTAAATCTAATGAGATAGTAAAAATAAAGATCATCTTCAAATAAAGAGGACTCACTGCTATGTCTACTGCTGCTGACTAGATCTGGACTACTAAGAATGCTCTGGGGCTCGTACTTTTGAACCTATAGCGTCAAATAAAATACCATAGCATAAATACGTCAGTACGAAAATGTACTAAGTATGTAAATGAGGTAAGGCTAAATGCAAGGGCTTATGCATGAACAATAACTAACTGAATGATATGCAAGAGCTGGATTAGCATACATAGAGAATCTTTAACTACTTAACATACCGTGAATAATGTGACCGAGCATATTGGGACTGAATTTTATAACTTCTACTAAATATACCGTCAATCTGAGGTTTCTGAATATACTGAGATTATACGTATCTAAAGCTACTGAAACTAATATCTGTACTTATTAATACTAATAAATTGGATGACTGAGTGTATCGATAACTGATATTAACTAGCTAAATCTGAGATCAAACCCATCTAGTAGGATAATCTCTAAATTTTCTAATGATGATTAAGATTGACTAGGCTTGATATCAGGCCTAGCTAATGGGTGATCTCTAGAACTGATATTAAGAATACTCAACTGAATTTGAGACTGAGGTCAAGCCTATCTAACGGGTGACCTCTGTAGGTACTGATACTGAATAACTTTATGTGAGACAAGCCTATCTAGTAGGTGGTATATGAATCTATGGAACTATCTAAATTCCTCACTGAGATTGATGACTGTATCTGACAGTCCTGATTTCTGAGTCCTACTCTGAAGACTGATACTGAAACTGTAACTGTGGGAGTTCTCACTTAACCGACATGCCTCAAATCAGAACTAGTGGGGTCCAACCTGTAACCCTAGCTGGAAGGGTGTCAATACCATACAACGGGTAGAGACCTCTACTATGGTCAAGCCTCTCTGATGGGTAAACCTGAATAGGAAGTCAAACCTAAGGCAATATAATAGTCAAGTCAAGCCTTAATCTGAAGGGTGACTCCTGGTCCTGCGCTAGCTATACAGTTCTGGAGTACAGGAATTGCTGCCAACTACTCTGCCTCTCTAATGGGGAATCCTCCATCCCCATACTCGCTCGGTGCTAGTTCCTAGTCCCAACTGAAAGACTTTGAACTGATTCTTAACTGAACTAAAACTGAGCTAAATATGTTATTATTCATATTTCTTAACTGATCTGACTGGGTTCACTTGTTTTTGTTATCTGATGGAATACTACTAAATCTAATATCTAATTGAATGATACTAAGTTCTAAATTTTGTAACTAACTGAGTTCTACTAATCATAGCACGACTGGAATTATCTTGAGACTGACTCAGCTCTAGGCACACAACTATATTTTCTGGGTACAAGTACCCCCAGAACTTTATAGAAGGAAACTGACAAAACATGACTTCTTGAATTCACGACTAACATCAACATCATAGCATGTATTCAAGTATACATAATTGAGGACTTCATACTAACATATAACAATTAATTCAACAAGGGACACTCAAGGATAAGAATGCACACAACATACTATAATTCATTCATTATGGTCTCTCAACAAACACTTGGCATGCAAGGCTTATACTAAATTTGGGGGTTTCTAGGCAGTATGCAATAATGACCCAATTTCCTTCACACAAGTATTTTATCAAACACATGGGGAGCATGCTTTGGTCATATAACAATTTCCACACCTAATTCTCATGGATAATCAATCAACATACAACTTGAAGGGATTTATCATGAACATCACATAATTATTACATAATAGGTTTAGAGTTTGCAACTTTATAATAATATCATGAATTAAAACTCAACAACAATATAACCTTCAAACTCAATTTTCATAAACCATGCAAAACACATAAATTTAAAATCTTGAATTCAGTAAGAGGGGTTCTTGAACTTCTTAGGCGGAAGGGACCCAAGAATCAACACCTGCTTACCTCAAAGGCTTGAATCTTGAAAGAGAATGTCTTTTCTTGGTTTTCTTGAAGGAGAGCTTGAATCTTATTCTTGGGTGATGATCTTGAGAGGAAACTCTAATTTTTTTGTTATTGAGAGTGGAGAGGATTAAGGGTTTTTAAAACTGAATTATGAAGGTTATGTACATGATTTTGATGATTTTTGTCATGGAAGGTAAATGAAAAGTCCAAAATACCTCTACAAAACTGCTTCCTAGTTGGTGAAATTATCAGTTGACGACCAAGGCTGATAAGCCGTCAGATCTGTGATAGCCCGTCAGCCCAGGTCGTCACCTAGGAGCTGGAATTGATGGGTTGCTATCTATGCTTGATGAAATGGCTGGTAAGTCATCAAAAATTTCATAAAAAATGTGACAACTCATCAGAAATGTCGTTAGAAATGTGATAAGTCATCAAAAATGTCGCCACTCAGTTTCCAGGCTGACATGTTAGAGTAAAATGGGCATAACTTTTTGCTCCGATGTCAAATTTAGGAGAAATTAATATACTTGGACAGATAATTCAATTATATTTCTATTGGTGGATAATGAGCTAAAAAATTCATAGTAAAACTAGAGATATACTCATTTGAAGTTGACTATGGCAATATCCTGCCTAAGAATTCAATCGGTAAGGAATATTTTGCTTCGTCTGATAGCTGGGAGTTATTTGAAGCCTTAATATACATCTAAATTACTCATAGAACTATGAATAAATCATGATGTACTATGCATGATATTGAAACGTGGCGCTAATATTGGTTTGGATTTTTTGGGGTATTACATCATAGGCCAAGATTATAGGGAACACAGTCGCAGGGGAGTGTGGTGCAACTTTCTAGGTCATACCCTCAATGTGATATATATGGTAAGTACCATCTAGGAAGTATTTGAGGTACTAAGTCTCAATAAAATTCCTTCGTTCCACCACCACCTTCTAAAGGTGATACTTTATCTACCAGAAGTAGTCAAAATTGGTTGTATGCCTTGTCCAATTGTCAGGATGCAGAGTCGTCACCAAATATGGTCAGAGGTACGTTAAATATTTTCTCCTGTGATGTATATGTGTTACTTTATCCTGGGTCTACTTTGTATTATGTGACCCTATATGTGACAGTCAGTTTTTGCATTGAGCCCAAAAATATTCTGAACCTTTCTTTGTTTCTACTCCTATTTGTGACTCTATTGTGGCTAGGAGAGTGTACAAAAATTGTGTTTTATCTGTCTGTAATATTGTTACTGTGGCAGACCTTGTAGATCTTGATATGTTTGATTTTGATTCTATTTTAGGGATTGATTGAATCCATTCGTGCTATGCCATATTAGATTGTAGAACCCAAAAAGTCACTTTCTCTTTTTTCGAATAAACCAATGATAGAGTGGGAGGGTATTCTTTAGTATCTAAGGGGAAATTTATCTCTTATCTCAGAGCCCGTAAACTTATATCTAAGGGTTGTTTGTATCACCTCATTCGGGTAAAAGATTATAATACTAAAAGTCCTTCTCTTCAATTTATCCCTGTAGTTAATGAATTTCTAGAAGTTTTTCCTGATGATCTTCCAGGGATACCACCTGATAGGGAGATAGATTTTGGCATTGACTTACTGTCAGATACTCATTCTATTTCTATCCCGCCATACAGAATGGCTCCTGCAGAATTGAAAGAGTTGAAAGAATAGTTAAAAGATCTTCTTGACAAGGGTTGTGTCCACACTAGTATTTCTCCCTAGGGTGCACCCGTACTCTTCGTGTGTAAGAAAGATGTTTTCCTCTGTATGTGTATATACTATCGTCATTTAAATAATGTCACTATGTAAAATAAATATTCTCTTCCTAGAATTGATAATCTCTTTGCTAGCTTCAGGGTGCTAAGTGTTTTTCAAAGATAGACCTTTATTCGGGGTACCATCAGTTGAAGGTTAGAGAGGCTGATATTCCCAAAACAGCTTTCCAAACCCAGTATGGCCATTATGAATTCTTAGTCATGTCCTTTGGATTGACTAACGCCCCTGCAGATTTCATGGACCTAATGAATAGGGTGTTTCGTCAGTTTCTAGATCTTTTTGTCATAGTTTTCATTGATGACATTTTGATATATTTGAAAAGTGAGAAAGAACATTCCAACCATCTCTGAATCATTCTTTAGACCCACAAAGATCATAGGTTGTATGCAATATTTTCTATGTGTGAATTCTGTCTTAGTACTATCACTTTCTTGGGGCATATCGTGTCTAGCGAGGGAATTAAGGTTGATCCCCAAAAGATAGAGGCAGTGAGAAAATGGCCCAAACCCACGACTCTAATCGATATTCATAGCTTCTTGGGTTTGGCAGGGTATTACAGAAAGTTCATAGAAAAATTTTTCTTCCATAGCTGCTCCACTTATTAGGTTGACACAGAAAAAGGTAAAGTTTGTGTGGTCTGACTCCTATGAGAATAGTTTTGAGAAGTTAAAAGAGAAGTTGACTACTGAACCTATTTTGAATCTTTCTGAAGGTACAGAGGGTTTTGTTGTGTACTGTGATGCATTGCGAGTGGGACTTAGGAGTGTACTTATGCAGCATGGCAAGGTGGTAGCTTATGAATCTAGGTAGCTGAAGGTTCACGAGCGAAATTACCCCACCCATGACTTGGAGTTAGCGGCTGTGGTATTTGTACTTAAAATCTAGAGGCATTATCTTTTTGGGGTACATGTTGATATATTTACTGACTACAACAGTTTGCAGTATGTTTTCTCATAGAAAGAACTTAATCTCAGGAAAAGATGGTGGTTAGAATTGTTGAAGAATTATGACATAAGCCTGCACTATCGTCTAAGCAAGGCAAATGTGGTGGTTGATGCCCTCAGCAGATTATCTATGGGCAGTCTTGCTCATATTGAAGAAGGAAAGAGGGATATAGTAAAAGATATTCACCGGCTTGCAAATCTAGGAGTTAGATTTATGGATTCCGAAGATAGAGGAGTAATTGTTTGTAAGATAGCTAAATCTTCCCTATGTGCTGAAGTTAAGGAAAAATAGGTTGAAGACCCCATTTTGATGCAGATTAAGAAAGATGTTGGTCAACATAAGGTAATGGCGTTTGAAATTGGTGGTGATGGAATTTGAGGTATCAAGGTAGGCTATGTGTGCCAAATATGGATAAATTACGGGAAAGAATTCTTAACGAAGCTCACACTTCGAGGTATGTTGTTCACCCAGGCTCTACTAAACTGTATCATGACCTTAAGGCATTATATTGGTGGAATAATATGATATGTGATGTTGCTGATTTTGTTTCTAAGTGTTTGAATTGTCAACAAGTCAAAGTGGAACATTTGAGACTAGGTGGAACTTCCGAGGAGATCACCTTACCTATGTGGAAATGGGAGATGATCAATAGGGATTTTATCACAGGGATTCCGAGGTCCCAAAACCAATATGATTCCATTTAGGTGATTATAGACCGGATGACTAAGTCAGCTCACTTTTTGCCTGTGAGGGCTAACTATTCGAGAGATGATTATGCCAAGATATACATTGAGGAAATAGTTCGCTTGCATGGGGCACCTGTATCCATTATGTTCGATTGAGGTACGCAATTCTCTTAGAAATTTTGGCGATCTTTTCAGAGGGGTTTAGATACCCAAGTAAACTTAGGTACTGTATTCCACCCCCAGACAGATAGGCAAGATGAACGCACCATTTAAACCCTTGAGAATATGTTGAGAGGATATGTAATTGACTTCAAAGGTAGTTGGGTAAATCATTTTCCATTGATAGAGTTCGCCTACAATAATAGCTATCATGTCATTATTCAGATGGCTCCTTTTAAAGCATTGTATAGAAGGAGATGTAGATCACCAATTGGGTGGTATGAAGTGGACAAAACTCAGTTATTTGGGCCTGACCTTGTTCATCAGGCAATGGAGAAGGTGAAGATCATTAGAGAATGACTTCAGACAGTTCAGAGTCATCAGAAATCCTATGCCGATGTTAGGAGGAGGGAGGTAGAATTTGAGGTTAGTGATTGGGTATTTCTTAAAGTCTTCCCTAGGAAGGGAATCATGCATTTTGGAAAGAAAGGAAAGCTTAGTCCTCGATACATAAGACCGTACCAGGTTGTGAAGAAGATCGGTGGTGTTTCCTATGAGTTAGATTTGCCCACAAGCCTAGCTTCTGTTCATCCCGTATTTTATGTGTCTATGTTGAAGAAGTGCATTGGAGATCATTCTCTAGTGTTGCCTCTAGAGAAGATCAGTGCGAAAGACTCCTTGCCATAAAAAAAGGAACCCATTACTATTTTGGATCACCAAGTTTAAAAGTTGAGGAACAAGGAAATAGCTTCAGTTAAGGTGTTGTGGAGGAATCAAAAAGCTGAGGAAACTACTTGGGAGTCAGAAGATGATATGTGTGAGAGCTACCTGACTCTTTTTGAAGCCATGAATGATGATTTAGAAGGTACAAAACCTATATCACTCTTTTTTTTCATCCGTTTAGTTCTTGAAATCGTATATGTTGTATCTCGAATCATCATTCAAGGACGAATGATCCCAAAGGGGGATAATGTAACACCCCGTACTTTCAGGCTAGAACTTAGACCATCGTTCCTACGTGTATTGACCCAAACTAAATTATTCCTTCTTAATGTATGTGCGGTGATCACTCCTATAGTATGGGAAAACATTTGAATATGAAGTGAGGCCACAAGATTCTCCTAACTCTAAGACGAGTAGAAAACAATTCTATTGATTAAGTAGTAGTGGAAACTTCAACTTGGGTCAAATTTCATCGACCAAAACTCCTGATATGAAGAGAACTGGGATGAATTCTATATATCAAATGAAAGGTCTTTGAGTCTTCTTTCCAACACAGCTAATTTCGTCCAAATCCAGCATTGGAGTAAATATTTATGCCCAATTTACTTCAGCATGTCATTCTGTCAAACTGAGGGGATACTGGGACTTTTTGTATCTCCTTAGGGGTATTTTAGTCTTTTACCCTCGACCCCAATCGTCCAAACCACATAATTTAAGTCCTAAAACATCCTATCTAGCCCCAAATCCACATTTCTGTCAATTGAAATCATCCTCTCTTTCCCAAGAACAAGAAAAAAAATTCCTAACTCTTAAGCCAAGATTCAAGGAAATAGATCATTACTTGGATTCCATCTTTCTAATATGATAATATAAGGTACGTGAAATTTTACTAAACTACATGGGCTAGTTGAAAATACTTTGAATATGGTTTAAAGTGTAGAAATCATGAATTTATAAAGGGGTTTTAGAATTTACATTGCAATTTTACACTATGAATTGTTTAATGATATTATTGTTTTGGTCTTGAGGCCTTTTCCCCGAATTGATTTGTAGTCTTATATATGTATGTCTGAAATTGAGTTTGGATGTTGAATTTAGAGTATCAATTATTGAAAATCCCTCTCTTGTTTAAAGATTTTTTGTTTTCGTAAGATATGATTTATTTGAATGTATTTTTGTGCAATATGTTACAAATGTCTTTATGGTTGTTAAGACTTGATTATGGTTTATAGTGAAGAGGGGGAATTATATTTGGTGTTAATGGTTAAAGATGGATATTAAGAAACTTGCATGTTTGTCATAGATTTCAAGTCCACCACTTGTTTGTTGAAAAGCTTAAAATAGTGACTTTTACATAATTTGATAAATGCTTTGAAGTATGAATTATCTTGAATTGGTTGAAGTATGGTGATCCAAAATTTTTGTTTTAAAAGAGAAACTATAAAGGATATTTTATAGCTCAGAATCATGACTTGAAAATCTTGGTATGATGATACCAAATCAGATAAGGCCATGATAAAATTCATAACAAAATATAGATTTCATTTTAGATTTTAGATTTCGAATTCAAAAAAATGCATATTTAGAATGGGCTAAAACTGGGCACTAAGAGACTTAGGTGGTTACCCGAAAAAGGAACGAGTTATATGATTTATTATCCGAAACTGTGTTTTGCCGATACGGGTATATTATTATACGTTGGCCTAGTGCCCTGTGGCATATCAGATTCAGATACTTCAACCCTTGTGGCAAACTTGGGTTGGGGGATTGGCCGTCGAGTTAATGACGGATCCCATATTGCCCGTGGTAAACTTTCAGATATGTAAAGTGTACCACTTACCTCAGAAGTAAAAAAAGAATGGTTTCACATCTACAAATTTGCTTGAATAATTAACTTAAGTTGCCCATGTGTTTTAAATTATTTCATATATGATATTTTATGAAATGTTCTCACCTATGTTTTACATAAAAGTACATTATTTTGGATTGCTCTGTGTACCATTATAAATGTATTGACCCCCTCCCCCCATATTTCAGGATCTGAGGCACAGTCTCGGGGTTCCGTTCAAAAATTGATTCGGGTGTGTTAGAAGTTGTAGTTGGTGAGCCTTCTTTTTTATGGAAGGCGTAATTTTTAGATTTGGTTGTTTTTCTTTGATTATGGTCTACTGGGGGCCTTGTCCCAGTTCTAGACAAGATATTGGCTCTCACGTATTAGAGATTTCGCAGACTTTTGTTAGATGCTATTAGAAGTTATGGAACTCCATTTTGAATTATAGTCCTTGACCATGACTCCGTAAAGATTTATAATTCCGCATCTCTTATTTATTAAATGAATATTGTACATGATTATCGGATATAGAGGGGTGTTCGGGCCTCCATGGTAGGGGTTGTCCATCACGGCTAGGGCCTCGATTCGGATCGTGACACGCATGTTCTATTTTCATAAGTGACAACTGATTTGTATTAGTCACGTAAGATACATATACCTACTCATTTAATTTTATATAAATTTAAATATTTACAAATAGACACTCAAAATTGAAGCTAGTAAATAACGGCCTAAAATTTAAACTGATTAACACGTTTATATTATGCAAACTTCTTTCATGCATAAATCATGCCTCATTACGTGTTGGACAGAGAAATATGACCTGTGTCTTTGTCATAGAAAAGTAGGTGTCTTATTATTTATTATTTGTCATCCAGAAAATTGAAATCTACTCATCCGAAGATATCATGGATCCACAAACCTCTAAATCATTGTAATTTCAACTTTCAAATATGCGGGTTGGATTGAATATTAGTAAGTCAAAATAATTTGAGTTAATAATTCATCTAAAATATAATTTAATCCTATATTATACTACTTGCAGTAAATAGTAATTTAATGAAATTTCTAATGAAATTTTTGCTCTATGATTTTGATGTAAAAGCACAACTCATGTTGTATGAATGATTTGTACTACATGGATTCAAATTATGCAATGATATGTACTACACGGTTCAAATTATGCGGCGGACAAAATTTTGATATTATATAAATAAGAGAAGGGTAGATTAATATTAACGCATACTCGACCTGGTATGCCAGCTTTGTTTTCACGTGCCTGATAACTTATGGACATGGCAAAAAGATACAAAGAAGATGAAATGCATGGTGGCAAGCACCTCATATTAGTAGACAATCTAATATTACTTGGAAGATAAAATGCATAGTTGCAAGCACCCCATATTAGTGGACAATCTAATATTACTGTTTACTAGTTGGCACTCATGCTACAAAAAGATTTAATGATACACTTTATAAACTAGCTTTCGAGGTTGAAAATTGATCATCCACTTCAAAGATACAATGAAAATGAAATGCATGATTGCAAGCACACCATATTAGTGGACGACGAATAAATTACACATTAACTTCATTAAAACTACTAAATAATAATTATTTTTGTTTAAATTACAATAACAATATACTTAGTATAATCTCAAAATGAGGTATAGAGAGTAGGTGAATTATTCTATAGTTAAAAGTTCGTTGTGGATCACCATTCTTATTCTACCACCAGCAACCCTGTATATATGTGGATGGACCCCGATTCACAAAACCTCTAAATCATCATCAATATCCCCACCTGTTTAAAGCATTATAAATAGGAATTGAGTTCTCATCATGGTTCAGTGTATTGATAAGTTGAAGAAAATTTTAATTTGCAACTTGGTCAAGATCATTATCAGGTATTTCCTATTTTAATTTTTTTTTAATGAAGAACATCATAACTTCATGTAACAGTTTGAATTTGCAGAGAAGTAGCTTAATAAGTGGAGTACCATTAATTTTTCTTCTTAAAAAGTTACTAGTAGTAAGTATATATGGATATTCCCTAGGGGCTAGGAGCCTAGCTAGGTGATTTCTTGATCATTTAAACAAGAGTTAAAGGAACTTTTGAGGGTTAGCATCATACTGATTCAATGACAAAATTAGAAATTACTTTGGTTTTAAAGATTTAGTACTTATACTTAAAAAGTAATTTTTAACGTATATATGTTGTATAATTTTCTCTATACAAAGTACAATTTTTTGATAAACAATGGTTAAACTGACCACCTTAGATGTTGGTTCATTTCCTTTACCAAACAGTATTTGTAACTCCTTCAAGCTGAAAAATGGAGTTGTGCTCTCAAACCATCGTGGCTGACGAAGTTAAATTACACGTCGCTCTGGCAATCATCATCCTACTGTTTGGGGAGACCATTTTCTTGTATATGCTCATCTCCTGGTAAATAAATAAATAAATATTTTTTATGTCGTCAATATATATATATATATATATATATATATATATAACAACAACAACATACCCAGTGTTTTCCCAGCTAGTGGGGTTTGGGGAGGGTAGAGTATACGCAGACCACACCACTACCTCATGAGAAGTAGAGAGACTATTTCCAATAGACCCCCGTCTTAGAACCAACAGCAGTATAAAAAATATAAAAAGTAAGCGCATATAAACTAGTATGGTACACAAAACAAACTAACAGTATAACAAACACAAAATAAGTGTATAATAAACTAGTATGGGATGCAAAAAAAAACAATACCACTAGCCCCAAGCTATAGCACCAACACTACGAGCCAGAAACTCCAGAACCAAAGGAGCACTCCCCTATTACTACCTCCGCGCTCTCACCCCCTAACCCTCTACTCTAATCTGCGTCCTCCACACCTTCCTATCAAGGGTCATGTCCTCTATAAGTTGTAATTGCTCCATATCATACCTAATCACCTCCCTCTAATATTTCTTTGGTCTACCTCTAGCCCGCCTAAAATCATCCCTAGCCAGAGTCTCACACCTCCGCACTGGAGCATCAGGGCCCCTCCTCATCACATGCCCAAACCAACATAGCCTCACTTCTCGCAACTTATCCTCCATCGAGGAAACTCCCACCTTCTCCCAAATAATCTCATTCCTCACCCTATCTTTCCCGGTATGTCCACACATCCATCTCAAAATTTGCATATCCGCCACCTTCACCTTTTGGATGTGGAAGTTCTTAACTGGCCAAAACTCCGTTCCATACAACATAGTCATCCGGACTACCACTTTGTATAACTTACCTTTAAGCTTCAGGGGCACCTTCTTATCACAAAGGACTCCCGAAGTGAGCCTCCACTTCAACCACCCTTTCCTAATACGATGCGTGACATCCTCGTCAATCTCACCATTATCTTGAATTATAGACCCCAGATACTTGAAAATCTCTCTCTTATGAATGGACTAAAAGACCTAAAAGAAAAAGTCAGGAAAATGCTAGTGATAGCTCCTTCAAAATCTTTGCAAAATCTTGATCTTATCAACACAATTCAACGTCTTGGTGTAGCTTATTATTTTGAATGAGAGATTGAGGAATCATTGAGTTATATGTACACTCATTATGAAGAATGGGTTAGTGAAGTTGATGGTTATGGCCTACACGCTATTGCTCTATGCTTCCGATTACTTAGGCAACAAGGTTATTATATTAAATGTGGTAAGTATCTTTCAAATTAAGAGATGAAAGAAATTAGATTCATGAAAAGAAGATTTGTCTAATTCTTTCAAAATTCGAAGCAGATGCTTTTAGGAAGTTCACTGACAAAGAGAGTTTAAGAAAGAAGTGGTTAACAACGTGCATTGAATGTTGAGTTTATATGAGGCAGCACAATTTAGAGTACAGGATGAAGAAATTTTGGATGAAGCACTAAATTTCACCATCACTCAACTAAAACTAATTTTGCCTAGATTAAGAAACTCCCAGCTCGCAAAACAAGTCGGTAACGCATTGAAGTTTTCAATTAGAAATGGTATGGTGAGGATAGAAGCAAGGAAATACATATCATTTTACCAAGAACATTATGAATCAAGCAATCAAGTGTTACTAAACTTTGCCAAATTAGAATTTAACATTGTGCAAAGATTGCATAAAAAGGAGCTGTCACAACCAAACTTTTCAGGTCATGATTGTGCCTACCATAACCCACCAATAGACAAGACAACCTGTAGTCTCAATAACATAAAGAAAAGAATGTGGAATATATGAAATAAAAATTAATACATAGACGAATCCCAAAACCTGGTATTATAAGTACAAGGGCTTCTAAACATAATAAGAGTACAAAAGTGATATATCAAGGAGAAATACACTGATTTAACTTACCTCATAATATAACTTAGAGGCTAGTCTAAAACATAGGAGAGAGATAAGTAATATTTTGAACGTCAGGAGCTCACTTTAAGTCTCCAAATCAGGGCTACTCCGCACAATGCACACATCAACGGAGATAACCTGTACTATGATTTGCAGGCTGCAGGGGTGTAGTAAGAGTACCAAACGAATGGTATGATGTTGGGTGTATTTATACCCCTAAGAACCATAATTTACCCATATTTTAGGCTATGTTTGGAGGATAAAATATATAATTCCTGCACTTTTAGTCCTTTTTCCTGTAAGTGAGTTAACCTATGTAATTAGCATGTTTTCAGGTATTAATGATGAAGATTTCAGCACTTTGTGGACCTTTGGGCAGCAAAGGAAAACTTCATGTAAGAAGGAAGGTAGATTTTGGAAACTTGTGGACTGAATGTGATGCATGGAGAATCTGTCCCGGGCAAAATCAGTATTTCTTAATACTTAGGGGTGCAGCATAACCTAGTAGGACTAGGACAAGGATGTTATAAAAACCTTATTTGCTGAATTTTTCAGCATTCATTGGATTATTATTCATTTGACTTTTTTAGTATTATCCAAGTTACAGAATCTGTAAGTGTGAGACAGAGAAAAACACGGCAAACTCTTGAGCAACAAATAGAGAAAAACGTCAATCTCCTCTTTGACGTTCAAAGCATCCCATCGCGAAGATTATTCGAGTTGTGGTATGATGATTATGTCTATTGTGATTCTCGTTGTGATCATGAGTAGCTAAACTTCTCTGTTAGGGTTATGGAAACCTTGTGATATACTATCTATTACTATGAGTTTGTGAATTCTTGATGTATATGCTACTTATATCATTACTCTCTTTGTTTTAATTGAATTCTTATGGTTGCAAACATATAGAATACGCCAGTATAGCATTAACTTGTTCGAGAGAAAAGTTACATGTGTGGAAAAGAGAGTGTGACAAGAAAATAGGGCTACCAACCCCTATTTACACGTTAATGCCTTAACCGGATTAATCTCTTGGAGAGTTCGTACCATTAGTTATACACTTTAAGCTTGAGAGAGTTATAGTGAAATAATCCTTGATGGTTGAGAAACACTAGGATTTACCATTAGAATATGAATCTCTATAAGTGCATGCATGTCTAAATTCCGCATTACTCATGGTTAATAGATACGTAGAACTCATAAGGTGGACATAACCCTAACTTATTATTCTCTGTGATTAAATCTTACTAAACAAAGCATTCCGTTGTAACTTTAACAATAGTAATTCACGCCACAATTAAATCCCCCCTTTTTCGTAGAATTTTCGACCAACAGTCTACTAATAATTGCAACACTTGGTGACCTAGTATTCCCTGTGGGATTCGACACCCAACCCAGTTGGGTTCTATATTTGACAGCGACCGCTTACACTTTCTTACGAGAGCTGTAGTTTGGGCGTTATCAAATTTTGGCACCGTTGCCGGGGAATACGGTTGTCAACTAAGTTTGTTATAGTTACTAGACTCATTGGTCAAAGATTCTCAAATTTTACTTTTCGTCTGTTGTTTTTGTTATATTCAGGTTTTGTTCAGTGCATGCCAAATACTCGAAGTTCGGGTCAGCCATTATTACCTATAAACCTTAAACCGCAACTTATTGGTAGGATGGAGGCGCAACGAGACATTGAAAGAAGGTCTGCTCAACAGGAGCAGGCTAGATTAGCTGCATTGGCTGCTGCTCAAGTGCATCAACAGAATATTGATAACCCAGGGCGAGCAACAAATCCTGATAATGAGGACCTGGGTGATGATGAGTTACTAAACCTGAGGCATGCTGATAAGGTGGAGGCACCTGTGAACAGAAGAGATCGTCAAGCTAGATTGAGACCTGAACGCCGAGCTGTGCAGATTCCTTTTGATGATGATGATGATGATTTGGATGGGGCTGGTGCCACAGGGGCTATTATTCCTCCACCCTTGGCACCTAGAGCCAAGCTCAATATCACTAGCACCATGATACAACTATTACAGCTCAAGGGGTTATTTGGTGGGCTTGCAGGCGATGACCCAAATATGTATCTGATTAATTTTATCTCAACATGTAAGGTTTTTGACAATCCAGGGGTTGGACAGAATTCGATCCAGCTGCGCTTATTTCCATTGTCTCTATCTGGAGAGGCAACTCTATGGTTGAACGGGCTAACGCCTGACTCTATTAATAATTGGAGGCAACTGAAAGACATTTTCCTAGAAAGATTCTATCTGCCATCCAAGAGAGCACAATTAAGAGATGAGATAAGCAATTTTTGACAGCTTTCAACTGAAGCTCTCCACGAAACATGGGAGAGGTTCAAGAAGAAGCTTATGAGGTGCCCAAATCATCATATGACCAATGTCCACTTGATGGAGATATTATACAGGGCTTTGAATTCGGTGACTATGCCAGTGGTTGATAATGCTGCGGGTGGGTCATTCATGGACCTTACTTTTAATGAGGCAAGTAATATGCTAAATCGTATGACAAAGCAGAGTAGAGATTGGCATACCAGGGAGTCTGAGGTAGCGAGCTCTACTGTATCTATTGGCATGAAAGTAGAACAGAGGTGTAGACAAGAGGAACGTGACCAAGATATGGCGCACATGAAAACGCAGATGGATCTTCTTACTAAGCATTTATTATCAGGGAAGACCGAAAGGGTTAAGGCCGTTGTATCACAGGGCAGAGATGATTCCGATTCTGAGGACGAAGCGAACTACTTGAATAATCAGGGGGGTTTCTGAGGCAATGCCCAAGGAAACCAAGGTCGAAACCATTATGATAATTCAGGATACAAGGACCATGATCAAGGGAGTTGGAAGAATAAGACTGACAGGAGTGGTTTGTACGTTTCTCCTGGAAATTGTGAGGCTGTGGCGTCTGTCTCTAGGAAGATGTCCATGGAAGATATGATGGATAAGTTGTTGAAAGGAGTGGAGTCAACCAACACGGGAGTAACTGAGGTAGTAAATGATTTGTCCTCAATGAAGCAATTGGTTGACTCACATTCCACTGCAATAAAACAACTGGAACAACAAATGAGTCAACTATCGGGGTCATTCAACCAAAGAAAGGCTGGCACCTTACCTAGCGACACTGTGCAAAACCCAATGAATGATGGATCGTGTATGGCTATTACTACCCGAAGTGGTAAAGTGTTGGAAAATCCATCCAAAGGCAAGCAGGGGGTTGATGATATAGCAGATAATGATATTGATGCAGACTGTGATGATTCTGTAGAAGTTGAAAATCAGAATGAGAGCGTTCATGAGAAAACTATTTCCCTTCCACCACCACCTTTTCCTCAGAGACTGAAGATGAAAGCTGATGACACTCCTAAAAAGGATGATAATTGGAAGCAAGATAAAAAGGAAGTGGTGGAGAAAACTATTCCCCTTCCACCACCATCTTTTCCTCAGAGACTGAAATAAAAAGCTGATGACACCAGGTTCAGTAAATTCATGACTATGTTGAAGCAGCTGACTATTAATGTTCCTTTGGTGAGGCGCTGGAACAGATGCCTGGGTACGCTAAATTCATGAAGGACCTTTTGACAAAGAAGCGGGCAGTAATCTATGAGCTGGCAGATAATGTTCATCATTACAGTGTAATCGCTACAAGATCGTTAGTTCAGAAGAAGGCAAACCCTGGTGCTTTAACTATTCCTTGAACGGTTGGATCTTTGGATTTTGCTAAGGTATTGTGCGATTTAGGAGCTAGCATCAATTTGATACCACTATCTATTTATAGAAAGTTGGGGTTGGGCGATCCTACACCAGCCAATATGCGGCTCGTGATGGAAGATAGGTTGGTAAAATGACCTGTTGGTATCTTATATGATGTACTGGTGAAGGTTTCTACATTCATTTTTCCTGCAGACTTTGTTATTTTGGATTGCGAGGTGGATTCTGAAGTTTCCATAATCTTTGGATGTCCTTTCCTCGCAACTGAAAGTGTGCTTATTGATTTAAGAGCTAATGAGCTTTTCTTTCGGCTGAATGACGAAGTGGTCCTTTTTGATGTATGCAAATCGATGAAGCAGCCTAGAGATATAGATGTGTTCTCTGTAGCTGATGTTTATCATGAGGATGAGAAAAGATTATCTGTAGAGAAGCAGCTTACTGTTGAGTCATTGTCTGCTGTGCTTTTGAGTTTTGAGAGTGAGGATGTTGAAGATCATGAAGAAACTATTTGTGCTCTAACAGGAATAGGGTCCTATTCTCATGCCCCTAAGAAGCTGGACCTTGATATTAAGAATCGACCTTCACCAACAGCGAAGACTTCCATTGAACAACCACCAGTGCTAGAATTGAAAGAGCTCCCCAGTCATCTAAGGTATGCATTCTTTGGAAGTGGAAATACACTTCCGGTGATTGTTGTGGCCGATTTAGGTGAACAACAAGTAGAGGCTCTCATCTCTGTTCTGAAGAGATACAAGAGAGCCATTGATTGGACTATTGATGATATAATTGGTATCCCTCCTGGGATATGGATGCACAAGATTTATCTCAAAGAAAATTGCATACCCACTATTGAGCATCAAAGGCGTTTGAATCCACCTATGCAAGAGGTGGTGAAGAAAGGAATTATTAAGTGGTTAGATGCAGGGGTAGTATATCCAATCTCCGATAGTAAATGGGTGAGTTTGGTACAGTGTGTGCCTAAGAAAGGGGGCATGACGGTAGTTGCAAATGAAAAAAATGAGCTAATTCCACTCAGACCTGTCACAGGGTGAAGAGTGTGCATGGACTACCAGAAGCTGAATTTGTGGACGCTTAAGGATCACTTCCCAATGCCATTCATGGACCAAATACTTGATCGATTGGCAGGGAAAGGATGGTTTTGTTTCTTAGATGGGTATTTCGGCTATAATCAGATTTGTATTGCTTTCGAAGATCAAGAGAAGAAAACGTTTACATGCCCATATGGTACATTTGCCTTCAAACGTATGCCATTTGGTCTATGTAACACACCTGCCACTTTTCAGCGTTGTATGATGTCCATTTTTTCTGATATGGTTGAAGACACCTTGGAGGTGTTCATGGACGATTTTTCAGTTGTAGGTGAGTCGTTTGAATCATGCTTGGCGAATCTAAGTATGGCATTGCAGAGATATATTGAATTCAACTTGGTGCTAAACTGGGAGAAGTGCCACTTTATGGTTAAGGAAGGTATTGTTCTTGGGCACAAAGTTTTTGAAAAAGGAATTGAAGTCGATCGAGCGAAGATTGAAGTTATTGAGAAATTACCACCTCCGATTTCTGTAAAGGGAGTTCATAGTTTCCTCGGTCATTCAGGTTTTTATCGAAGGTTTATTAAAGACTTCTCCAAGATTGCTAGTCCGTTATGCAAACTTTTGGAGAAGGATGCAAAGTTCAATTTCGGTGAAGATTGCTTGAAGGCATTTGAATGCCACAAAGGGAAGCTAGTTGAAGCTCCTATCATTGCAGCGCCTTATTGGTCTCTACCGTTTGAAGTTATGTGTGATACAAGCGGGGTAGCTTTGGGTGTTGTACTTGGTCAGAGAAGAGAAAGGTTATTTCATCCAATCTACTATGCGAGCAAGGCTTTGAATGGAGCCTAGAAGAACTATACCGTCACAGAACAAGAACTTCTAGCGGTTGTTTATGCTTTTGAAAAGTTCCGTGCTTACTTGTTGGGAACCAAAGTGGTGGTTCATACAGATCATGCAGCTCTGAGATATTTAATGGAAAAGAAGGATGCGAAGCCAAGGCTAATTTGATGGGTGTTGTTGCTGCAAGAATTTGATTTTGAGGTAAAAGATGGAAAAGGTTGTGAAAACCAAGTAGCTGATCATCTATCTAGACTTGAGAATGAACACAGATCGCAGCCTGATCTTAAGATTGATGATGCATTTCCTGACGAAGAGATCCTAGACACGATGGTGGAAGAGTTACCATGGTACGCAGACTTTGCGAACTACGTGGTAAGTAATGTGATACCTGAGAATCTCTCTTTTCATCAAAAGAGGAAGTTCATGCATGATGTGAAACACTACTTCTGGGATGAACCATATCTTTTTCGATGATGTGTGGATGGTGTTATTAGGCGATGCATATCTCATGTGGAGGTGCCTAGCATATTGGAAGCAAGTCATGTTTCCCAAGTTGGGGGTCACCATGCAGGTGATCGGACAACCAGGAAGGTATTACAAAGCGGTTATTATTGGCCTTCGTTATTTAAGGATGCCTATGATTTTATGAGAAGATGTGATTAGTGTCAGAGGCAAGGCGCAATTTCGAAGCACCATGAGATGCCCATGTCTAAAATTCTTGAAGTAGAGCTATTTGATGTATGGGGTATTGATTTCATGGGCCCATTTGTGAGTTTGTTTGGGATGAAATATATCCTAGTTGCTGTGGATTATGTATCCAAATGGGTCGAAGCAGTAGCGCTGGCTGATAATGAAGGTAAGCGTGTTGTAGCATTCTTGAAGAGAAATATCTTCTCTCATTTTGGGGTACCACATACCATCATAAGCGATGGGAGATCACACTTTTGCAACAAGCTGTTCAGAGCCGTGTTGGTGAAATATGGGTTCAAGCAACACAAGGTAGCCATACCTTACCACCCACAAACTAGTGGGCAGGTAGAGGTTTCTAATCGGAAGATCAAGCTGATCCTTGCTAAGACTGTAAATGCTAGTAGGAAAGATTGGTCTCGGAAGCTGGACGATGCCTTATGGGCTTATAGGACTACATTCAAGACACCAATTGGCATGTCCCCGTACAAACTAGTTTATGGGAAGGATTGTAACTTGCCAATTGAGCTCGAACATAAAGCATTGTGGGCGTTGAAGCGGCTTAATTTGAATTGGGATGAAGCTATTAATCTGAGATTGGAGCAGCTGAATGAGATGGATGAATTCCGTCTACATGCGTATGAAAGATCAGACCTCTACAAGGAACGGATGAAAAATTATCATGATCGGCGGATTATCCAACAAAACTTTATGAAGGGTGATATGGTACTTCTTTTCAACTCCAGACTGAAGCTATTTCCAAGTAAGTTGAAGTCTAAATGGTCTGGTCCGTTCAAAATTAGCCAAGTCTACTCGTCTGGAGTAGTAGAGTTAGAAGACAATAATGGTGGTGTGTTTAAGGTGAATGGCCAACGAGTGAAGCCATATATTAGTCCTCTTGACTCGATAAAATGCATGGCCACCATTTATCTCGACGAAGTCTAAGTAATCGAGATAACTATGTCGTGCCACGACAATAAATGACGCGCTACATGGGAGGCAACCCATCGTTTTTAATCGTTTTGTTTTACTAGGAGTTTGTTTTTGTTAAATAAAAATCCAAAATGAAGAGTCGAGCCACTACCAAAACTAAGGCGCTTGATGGGAGGAAACCCATTGTTCTAATCATTTTTTGTTGTTTTTGAGTAAGTGTAGGTGCAAGATGTATAAAAGAAAAGATGTAGCCCAAATTTTGATTTGGAAGTGTGCCATGTTGAAGGTGGTAAGTTAGGAATGAAGGAGCAATGGCTATAGGTTAGGCATTGCCTATGCAAATCTAGGCAACGAACAAGGCAAGGCCTATGTAAATCTAGGCAACAAACAAGGCAAGGCCTATGCTATGGCCTAAGCTCTCTGAATCTACAATGCCATAGCATAGGCACCGCCTATGCTCAACTAGGCAAAGCTAAAGGCGCCGCCTATGCCATTGACTAATCTCTCTGAATCTACAATGTCATAGCATAGGCGCCGCCTATGCTCAACTAGGCAAAGCTAAAAGTGCCGCCTATGCCATTGCCTATGCTCTCTGAATCTACAATGTCATAGCATAGGCGCCGTCTATGCCCAACTAGGCCATAGCATAGGCGCCGCCTATGTCCAACTAGGCTTTGCTAAAGGCTTTGCCTATGCTAAGCATAGGCAAAGCATTAGGCGCCGCCTACTTATGCTTTTTGGTCTCCTAACCCGATTTTACATGGGTCAAACCCGATCCATAGCTTTTTCTATAAATAGATCTTCAACATTAGAACAAAATACACTTGTTTTCTCAACCTAGGCCCCGCCTTTGCTTCCCAAATCTCTCCAAACTTTTCTTTTTGTTCATCTAACCTTGCAAGACCATCTTCCGAATCCATCACCAAGTAAGTTCTTCTTTTATATTCCGTAGTTGTTACATTACTACGCTTATAATGGTATTTTAGATTTTAAAGTGGTGTTGATGATTAGAATGTGGTTGATCTGTTATGATACATCTAGTTGAGTGAAAGAATACGTGTGGGTGTTCTTGACTTGGTTCCGACTTGTATTTGATTTTTATACACTGTCATACTTTTACGGAATCGACATGGTGAAGTTAATTGCATAATCTTCAAAATTGAAAGCTTGAATGTTTGACTGACTCGTCCATCGAGATAAAGATCATGATTGAATATAAGCATGAGATGTTGTGATTACTTCCCTGCAATAACTTGATACGATCTCTATGTAGTAGTCTTGTGCAAAAAGTGCATCAATTCAAACATGAAAGTATAGTCAAGATTACATGAAATAGAGTTGGAAAGGATAGTTAAGATGACATGAAAGTATGACTGTGCTAAACTTGTTGTTGGAACATATCGCCTACCTGTATGTCCATGAAGTCTGAGTAATCGACATCACTCACTTAATTAGTTTGTACCAACAAATTAAGTGTGGGGTGGGGCCACTATTGTTTGTTTGTCGATTAAATCTTCCGAGAAGAGATAACATGAATCTATTTTAATCTCAGGTAGAATGGCACCAAAAGGACGACAAGGAAAAGAAAAAAACCTCACAGAAAGGTCAGAAAAGGGGAAGAAAAGAGCAAGATGAATCCTCCTCGCTGCAAATACCTCGACGCATGTTCGAGATAAAGTGGGTCCTAGAGGAGGAAGGAAAGGAGTGGTACAAGAACAACAAAGTGAAAAAATATGTTCACGTGGAGTTGATACAAAAGGAGAGTCTAGCGAAGAGAGAACCTCGCATTTTGGCTAAAATCATGGCGCTACATCTTGATTTCATTTTCCGAGATATGGGAGAATGCCATCTTGATCTAACGCGAGAGTGTTATGCAAATTGGTCCCCAAAGACTACCGGAAGTGAAGTGAAAATTCGGGGCCAAGTCTTGCAACTGAATGCAGAGTTTTTCAACACTTTTTTGGGTCTTTCATCTGTCGATCCATCACCGCTCAAGGAGCTTCAACAAAGACCTCCGTACAGGGCAATCAGACATACACTGTGCGGAACTAGATCAATGGCACGTTGGAATCATAACAAGGATACCGGTCAGCACAATACCTTCCCGTATGCTTCCCTAAACAGAGAAGCTCGTATATGGTTGAGGATAGTCAACTCATGCCTCATTCCTGGGACACAGTACACAAAGATCACACGTGATAGAGTATGCTTGGTGTACGCTCTGATGACTAATATTCCCATCAATATTGGTGCGGTTATACGATCATCAATGCGTAAGGCTAGGCTACACAAAAGGTCCCACTTCAGCTTTGGCAATCTGTTGACTGCGATATTAAGGAAGACATTGAAGAGAAACCTGCATATCATAAGTTTCCGCACAACCCGAAAAAGGTTGATCTGACAAAGGTTAAAGATTCTGAAACTATGCATGGTGTCAACCTGACCACTGCAGAAAGACATACTCGGGATGAAAGTTTCTTTCGCCATCTATATGGCATGACTCGATTTACCATGATAAGTGGGGGTCGAATTCTGACTGATGCAGAGCTCCAGAAGTTGGATTACGACTACCCGATGAATGAGCATGCGTGGGCTATGTACGGAGTAGGGGTATATTTTGAGGAACCTCTCGATGATGACGTGTCGACTGATGATGATCGCTGAATGCCATACTCAGACGTGGAGGAGAACTCTGATGACGATGACTCTGATGATGATTCCGATGCAGGGGGTATGACCCTAGACATAGAGGAGGAGTCTGACTAATCAGGTTTTCCTTATTTATTTTCCACTGAGGGCAGTGTGTCCCGTCTAAGTGTCGGGTGCTGGTATTTGTATGTTGTACTTCTTTGCCTACATTTATTTATGTTTGTTTGTTTTAATTAGTCGTAAGTAGTTAGTTTAGATTTGCATGAAATTGTTCTGAAAGGCGGCATGGTATTATGACAAGAGTTTGTGCTAAAATCATTACTATTGAGACATTTAGGCTCTAAGTGTGACTCAATGTGTGATAGCTAGATGGTTTGATTCATTCATCTGTTAGGTCAAGAGTCTATACTAATCCCAATAAAGTTGACCATGTGCCTTGTGTGTGTGAGGTTGTAGTATATTCTGCGTTGTGACTGATGCTAGAACTTGCCTGGTGTGGGTGTAAAGCGAAATAAAGAGTGTGAGTTTAGCAGATAATTTAGGCATTCCTTTGGCAGCCTGTAATTGTTTACCTTCTTTTTACCTACCCGTGTACATTATCCTAGTTAACCCCCTTTGAGCCTTTAGCTATTTTCTTTGACAGCCTCATATGTAGCCTAATCCATTTTTTCAAGACCATAATTTGATCCAAATTCCTAAGCGCTTTAAATTGTGGAGTCATGTGATAAAATAAGAGGAAAATGGTGAGAGTGATACCTTAGAGTATATTGGTACTTGAAATTGTTGTGAAAAAGAGTGCTATCATAGAGGTGCTTTAGAAAATATGAAAAAAAAAAGAAAAAAGGAAAAGAAATAGAAAAATAAAAAGATAGTTGTGTTTATGTTTGAATAACAAAATAGGTAAAAAGGGGTCGTAGATGAAAGAAAGGTAGCAAGGTTGTTTAAAAGATAGTGCGAATGGCATAATGTGATGTATTAAAGCGCTTAGGGAACATAGCCACTATTTCTGGCCAAAATAGTCCTACCTGTCCCTTAGCCTACATTACAACCTGTAAAGACCTATTTGATCCTAATCTTAGCATTCTGATATTAGTGGAGCATTACACTAAGGGCAAGCCTATGGTCATCAGTTGCAACATTGAATTCTCTGTGAGAGTGAGAGCAAGGAGAATCTTGTACCCATGTTTCGAAAAATGCAAAACTTGTGAGTGATTATGGGTGATATCTTATGTGAGACACACATGGTTGATAAGTCTTGGGTAGTGTTATATGATTCTTTGTGGCTTAACTTGTGGATACGAATTAACCATCATCACGAGTCTATGTTGGAGGTTGAATTGTTTCTAGTAGTGATCAAGAAAACTACTCCGTGTTAATAATTGCCTTGCATGTCTTGTTGAACATTTTGTGTTGTTACTATGAAATTCTAAGTAAATGTTTGCATGGACGTAATATTTTGTTCGAGGACGAACAAAGCTTTAAGTGTGGGGTGGTGATGTTGGGCGTATTTATACCCCTAAGAACCATAATTTACCCATATTTTAGGCTAAGTTTGGAGGATAAAATATATAATTCCTGGACTTTTAGTCCTTTTTCCTGTAAGTGAGCTAACCTATGTGATTAGCATGTTTTCAGGTATTAATGATGAAGATTTCAGCACTTTGTGGACCTTTGGGCAGCAAAGGAAAACTTCACGTAAGAAGGAAGGCAGCTTTTGGAACCTTGTGGACTGAATGTGAGTCATGGAGAATCAATCCCGGGCAAAATCAGTATTTCTTAATACTTAAGGGTGCAGCAGTAACCTAGTAGGACTAGGACAAGGATGTTATAAAAACCTTATTTGCTGAATTTTTCAGCATTCATTGGATTATTATTCATTCGACTTTTTTAGTGTTATTCAAGTTACAGAATCTATAAGTGTGAGACAGAGAAAAACACGGCAAACTCTTGAGCAACGAATAGAGAAAAACGTCAATCTCCTCTTTGACGTTCAAAGCATCCCATCTCGAAGATTATTCGAGTTGTGGTATGATGATTATGTCTATTGTGATTCTCGTTGTGATCATGAGTAGCTAAACTTCTCTGTTAGGGTTATGGAAACCTTGTGATATACTATCTATTACTATGAGTTTGTGAATTCTTGATGTGTATGCTACTTATATCATTACTCTCTTCGTTTTAATTGAATTCTTGTGGTTGCAAACATATAGAATACGCCAGTATAGCATTAACTTGTTCGAGAGAAAAGTTACATGTGTGGAAAAGAGAGTGTGACAAGGAAATAGGGCTACCAACCCCTATTTACATGTTAATGCCTTAACCGGATTAATCTCTTGGAGAGTTCGTACCATTATTTATACACTTTAAGCTCGAGAGAGTTATAGTGAAATAATCCTTGATGGTTGAGAAACACTAGGATTTACCATTAGAATACGAATCTCTATAAGTGCATGCATGTCTAAATTCCGCATTACTCATGGTTAATAGATACGTAGAACTCATAAGGTGGACATAACCTTAACTTATTATTCTCTGTGATTAAATCATTCTAAAAAAAGCATTATCCTAGTTAACCCTCTTTGAGCCTTTAGCTATTTTCTTTGACAGCCTCATATGTAGCCTAATCCATTTATGGTCTAAGTGCTTTAAATTGTGGAGTCATGTGATAAAATAAGAGGAAAATGGTGAGAGTGATACCTCAGAGTATATTGGTACTTGAAATTGTTGTGAAAAAGAGTGCTATCATAGAGGTGCTTTAGAAAATATGAAAAAAAAAAGAAAAAAGGAAAAGAAATAGAAAACTAAAAAGATTGTTGTGTTTATGTTTGAATAACAAAATAGGTAAGAAGGGGTGGTAGATGAAAGAATGGTAGAAAGGTTGTTTAATAGATAGTGTGAATGGAATAATGTGATGTATTAAAGCGCTTACGGAACATAGCCACTATTTCTGGCCAAAATAGTCCTACCTGTCCCTTAGCCTACATTACAACCTGTAAAGACCTATTTGATCCTAAGCTTAGCATTCTGATATTAGTGGAGCATTACACTAAGGGCAAGCCTATGGTCATCAGTTGCAACATGTGAATTCTTTGTGAGAGTGAGAGCAAGTAGAATCTTGTACCCATGTTTCGAAAAATGCAAAACTTGTGAGTGATTATGGGTGATATCTTGTGTGAGACACACATGGTTGATGAGTCTTGGGTAGTGTTATATGATTCTTTGTTGCTTAAATTATGGATACGAATTAACCATTATCACGAGTCTATGTTGGAGGTTGAATTGTTTCTAGTAGTGATCAAGAAAACTACTCTATGTTAATAATTGCCTTGCATGTCTTGTTGAACATTTTGTGTTGTTACTGTGAAATTCTAAGTAAATGTTAGCATAGACGTAATATTTGTTCAAGGACGAACAAAGCTTTAAGTGTGGGGTGGTGATGTTGAGCGTATTTACACCCCTAAGAACCATAATTTGCCCATATTTTAGGCTAAGTTTGGAGAATAAAATATATAATTCCTGCACTTTTAGTCCTTTTTCCTGTAAGTGAGCTAACCTATGTGATTAGCATGTTTTCAGGTATTAATGATGAAGATTTCAGCATTTTGTGGACCTTGTTCACGTAAGAAGGAAGACAACTTTTGGAAGCTTGTGGACTGAATGTGATGCATGGAGAATCTATCCCGGGCAAAATCAGTATTTCTTAATACTTAAGGGTGCAGCAGTAACCTAGTAGGACTAGGACAAGGATGTTATAAAAACCTTATTTGCTGAATCTTTCAGCATTCATTAGATTATTATTTATTCGACTTTTTTAGTGTTATTCAAGTTACAGAATCTGTAAGTGTGAGAAAGAGAAAAACACGGCAAACTCTTGAGCAACGAATAGAGAAAAACGTCAATCTCCTCTTTGACGTTCAAAGCATCCCATCTCGAAGATTATTCGAGTTGTGGTATGATGATTATGTCTATTGTGATTCTTGTTGTGATCATGAGTAGCTAAACTTCTCTGTTAGGGTTATGGAAAACTTGTGATATACTATCTATTACTATGAGTTTGTGAATTCTTGATGTATATGCTACTTATATCATTACTCTCTTCATTTTAATTGAATTCTTGTGGTTGCAAACATTTAGAATACGCCAGTATAGCATTAACTTGTTCGAGAGAAAAGTTACATGTGTGGAAAAGAGAGTGTGACAAGGAAATAGGGCTACCAACCCCTATTTACACGTTAATGCCTTAACCGGATTAATCTCTTGGAGAGTTCGTACCATTAGTTATACACTTTAAGCTCGAGAGAGTTAAAATGAAATAATCCTTGATGGTTGAGAAACACTAGGATTTACTATTAGAATACGAATCTCTATAAGTGCATGCATGTGTAAATTCCGCATTACTCATGGTTAATAGATACGTAGAACTCATAAGGTGGTCATAACCCTAACTTATTATTCTCTGTGATTAAATCTTACTAAACAAAGCATTCCGTTGTTACTTTAACAATAGTAATTCACGCCACAATTAAATCCCCCCTTTTCCGTAGAATTTTTGACCAACAGTCTACTAATAATTGCAACACTTAGTGACCAAGTATTCCCTGTGGGATTCGACACCCAACCCAGTTGGGTTCTATATTTGACAGCGACCACTTACACTTTCTTATGAGAGCTGTAGTTTGTGCGTTATCATGGTACTCAGTAGGCAACCTCCAACTAAGCTCCAAAGATAAAGTAGATATATACAACATATAAACAGAATGAAAACTACAACCAAGAGTCCATAAATCATGTAATAAGTCGATGAGAATAACAAGGGACAATTATCCTATACATGTCCAAGAGTCTAACATAATAAGACTAAGGAAGCATCAAGGTGAACTATCCGATTCTAGTTACATTCAATATATGTCAATGCTATACCATATATCCCAGTTCAATATACAAATAAAGAGCGAAAGAAAGATATATTGTAATATAAGGCGTAGGAATGACTATACAATATGAACAACGAAGGAAGGGATATCCGATAGTACCATGGATTCATATAGCTATATATATATATATATATATATATATATAATTAATACATATAAATAGGAGGTCACCTCAAAGGTAACCTAGATCATCATGTTCTCATTTTAATACCTCATTATAACACTATCATGATTTAAATACTATCATACTCGGGGATTCTAATCCACATGGCTAGACATGAAATACTCATGCATAATAATGCAATCATAAGATAGGAGAGGCCAAAGACATACCTCAAATCTCGATACCAAATCAATGACCAATCTGTCATAGCTAGCCATAATAATGGTCATAACAATATCAATAACAACGTGAATAACCAACTACTCTGAACAACCAATTACCTAGACGATCTTATGCGTTCCCCCACCGCCCCAGAATCGGAAGGTTAAATCAACACACAAAAACACAAGGCATATTCATCAACCATGTTTATGCAACTATCCCATATGGGCTGATAGATAAAGGTGCATACTAGTGATAGGTGATGTGCATGCAGGAATGAATGAAAGGTACACAATTAATATCATAACTCATCTTAACCGTCATCATTATGACCAGCATCATTGTAATAAACCTCCGGCCTTACTGGGTATCAACTCATCATCATAATATTATCACTCGAACTCTAACCGGGTATCAATATCATCACAATATCCTCCGACTTTACTGGGTATCAATATCATCTCAATAGTATTCTCCAAACTCAAATCGGGTATCAATATCATCATAATATCCTGCGGACTTATCGGGTATCAATATGTCATCACAATATCCTCTGGTCTTGCTGGGTATCAATATGTCATCACAATATCCTCTGGTTTTGCCGGGTATCAATATGGCATTACAATATCTTCTGGCCTTGCCAGGTATCAATATATCATTGTAACTATCAACACATAAATATAGGCATAAAATAGGTGTACAAATGTGTAATGACCCAGAACTACCCCCTAGTCGTCACACAGTGCTTACGACCCCGAAGGACCACAAACTAACCTATGAATGACATCTGCTCTTAGCACTGAATAATAATACTATAATTAATGCATAATTAGGCTGAAATTCTATAAAGTTCAAAATATTTGAAATACCAATAAAATATCTTGTCTGTGATAATATCTGTAAAACTAAATACTGACTGAAAACTAGTCCAAAAAGCCTATAACTGGACTGTCTGAAAAGTGGAGTTTATGGGACAAGCCCCCAACTAACTCCGACTACCAAGCTAATGATAAACTAAAATACTGAAGTAAAAGCATATCCTCGATAGATGAGGACTCACTACTAAATATGCTACTACTGGCTGAATCTAGATAAACGCGGTCAGGAACCTCAGCGTCCAAACTTATGATATGAAACATCATAGTACAAGAAATGGGTATGCGATCAGTACGTGAGAATGTACTGATATGATAAATGAGGTAAGGCTGAATGCAAGGGTTCATATGCATGAACAATAACTGACTAAATAATATAGAGTAACTGAACATGAGAGTACGTGAATAACTGATACTACTAAAATCATTGAGTACGAAAAATTAGGGACATATATAGATATATACTATATCTGAACTTTTCTGAAGCTAAGTACTGAGTTATGATAATTGAGTAACTAATATCTAAAGTTAATTATAACTGAATTATTGATACTGATTGACTGTGTCTGTCAGTCCTGATTCTATAGAGCTGAACTGAGTTCTAAACTGAAAACTAAAACTAAAACTGTGGGAGGTAATCATCTAACCGATATGTCCCAAATAAGATAAGATAACTGAGTTGGGGTCCAATCTGTAACCTCAATTGGAAGGGTATCAATACCGTACCATGGGTAAAGATAACTGCTATGGAGCCATTCCTAACTAGCGAGTGATCCCTGAGATCTGTCCTAAACTAGCGGGTGATCCCTGAGTTTGTCAGTCCTATCTGACAGGTGACATATCATAACTTACAATGGCTACAAAGTTCTGGAACTTAGGGATTGCTTATTAGGATCCAGTCTTAACTAACGGATGAGACCCCATCCCTAGGCTCGCTCGGTGTGAATCCTACTCCCAACTGAAAGACACTAAACTGGAATGGACTGATACAGAGTTTATTGAGTTTTCCTAAGTTCTGTAACTGACTGAGTTTACTAAGTTCTACTGATCGTGACACGATTGATACTATTATATAACTGACACTGGCTTTAGGTAAACAACTAAATTATCGGGTATTAAATACCCCCATGACTAGATAGCATAAAAGCATAGCATAATCTTGAATACATCATAATGTTCACTTGGTCATAGTTCATTCATAGAGACATTTCATTAAACACTTGTGATACATTAACTTGTACATGAATGGGGAATACATGTTAACGTGTTATAATGGCATTATTTCATTCTCATAGACAATTTATCAAACACATAGGAAGCATGCTTGGTTCATTAAATCATACACACTTAGGGTTAACATGGCTACAACAATCAACTTGCAAATTGAAGGGGTTATCATGAATATCATGTAATTCAACACATACTAGGATCAATTCTTGAAACTTGTAATCTAAATCATAGATTAAAATCCAAACAACATCATGAACATAGATACAACCAAATTCAAGCATAGAATTCATGAAATCCAAACTTATATTTTGAAAAAGGATTCTTGGGCTCCATGGAAGGTAAGGATCTATGGATGAATATCTAGCATACCTTAATTTAAGAGTTTATTGGATTTCTTGGAGAAATTCTTGGGGTTGACCTTGATTCTTGGGAACTAGGATTTGTTTTTTTGACAGAGAATTATCTACTGATTTTGGGGAAAAGTGAATAATGAAGGTTTTAAACATTTTTAGGGATTAAATCCCATATCTGGACGAATTAAAATCATGGAGAAAGACTGTTTTAACCCTGGGTGCAACTTTAAGTTCTTGCAAAATTTTTCCAATCTAGACCCATGGCGTGACACCTGGTGCGATATGCCACTGTCGCGCCAAGCCACTGGAAAATGAAAATTGGAAAATTTCATGGTGGCGCGACGCGGTGAAATCATGTTGCCACCTTGGTTGAGACCTGGAAGTTCAACGCAACGCGGTGGTAACGCGTTGAACACTGGAAAAGGACAATTCTAAAATTCAGCCTTCGCGTGAAGCACCAATATCGTGAAGGCTCAATGGTTTTTGACAATTATCATTTTGGCTCCGCGATGCATTGATGGCTCGGGCGGTACACTGTCTTACTAAAATGGCCATAACTTTTCACCCGGGTGTCGGATTTAGGCGAATTTTATATCGATGGAAAGCTTATACAATTTTCCACATGTATAAAATTGTACTTATCTTTAAATCAAGTCTTTGACATTTTTAGGTTGAATTTAAGCTAGGTAAAAGTATGGGGTATTACAAGACACAAGCCGATATAATTATAACTGTAATCATAATATCACAAAGATAACTATCTTATCATTGTATTCTATCTGCTCATTATTAACTAGCCATGACTCATTATTATACCGCTAGTTTACTAGTCATCACATGATCTCTAGTTATCAATCTAGCCGATTTTTCACATAATCATTAATCATGGAATAGAAACTAATCATTAATTATAATTAACCATACCTAACGTCTAGTCAAGGTTCACCATTAAACTATAATCGTCATCTATTCACTATTCATCATTTATCAACTAAACATCTTTTATTAACTAACACCAATCAATATCTAATACTGTTTAGCAACTAATCCTCATTATTAACTAGTCCTCATTATTAACTAGTCAGCATTAGTGACTAGGCATCATTATCACTAGCATCCCTTAACACCTAGCAATGTTGACCATATTATCCCCACTTAACAACTAATTGAAATTATAACTTGTTATCAATACCCACATATCACTACCATCGATAAACCCAACTTCATAGCCACGTATCAACCCTAGTCGTTATCTACCATATTACTAAGCAAGGCTCGTTAACTAATGTATTTAGAATACTAAGAATCAAGTACTATAGACACCTAATAGACAACTAGTTACCACGTAGCTTATACCATAATTAGAAAGAACACTCATAAGATCGCATTCAGCTAGAATCACATCAATAACCGATATAATAATCATGAATGTATCGAATTTATGCATGCCATCACCAATATTCAATCAGTGAAATCATAAGTGTCATACCACACCTTTCTCCATCCCAAACTAGAGAGATGTGTATACATACACAGACATATATATATATATTCATGAACTATAGCCGCATCCTTAACAAGGATAAACAATTCCCTGAGGTCCAATCGATATCATCTATCGACCCTCGGCCCAATAATATGTCTGAAATAATCACAATATCATCATCACGGCCTTCGACCCATATACATATCTGGAACTCATCTCTATGATCATATTTATAAGCCGTGGCATATCTATAATCATCTCACATATATGACGCATCTCACATTTAGGAGGCATAATATGAACAAGTATATCACCTCTATTAGATATCTCATATCTGTAGGTTATACATTATGACCAAGAGAAAAATCATCTCTATAAGCTTAGTAATCATAACTATGAGGAAAATCATCTCTATGGGCCAAATATCATAACTAAGAGGAAAGTGTGTCTCTGTGGGTCAAATATCATAACTAAAGAGGAAAATGCATCTCTATGAGCCAAATATCATAACTAGGAGGAAAATGCATCATTATGGGCCAAATATCTTAATTACGAGGAAATAACATCTATATGGTCCTAGTATCAAGTCTAAAAGGAAATACCATCTCTATGGGTCAAGTATCAAGTCTTAAGAGGAAATAACATCTCTATGGACCAAGTATCAAGTCTAAGAGGGAATTACATCTCTATGGGCCAAGTATCAAGTCATTTCAATTAGAAACAACATAGCTATAACTCATAAGTCACAATCTGAAGAACATCATTACAACTTATCAATTCACTAAGTAAATCTCATAAATAAGGCTTATTAGTCTCAAGTACGCCTATTATCCGAAATTAAGCCCACAAAAACTAACACAAATCTATGTCTAAGTGGGCCAGACAATCGCACTTCTAAACCTTAATTTCCTTAATTAGGTACACTATGCCACAAACCACGCTAAAATATCTAGTTCAACTTCTAGATGTCAAATAAGCCACATACAAGCGTAAGGTAGGAACTTCAACTAGAAATAAGGGCACTTAAGTCAATTCTATCCAAATTATGCTTCCAAGAATGACACACTAGACCAATAAGATCAAATATACTAATTAAGTTTCCAACACTAAATCCACATCCATAATCTAGCAATGTATCAAATCCATGCTACAATTCAATCTAAACTAAGGAGAAGGCAATAGGAGTCCACAAGGTTATAAACATACTATCTTACAGGTCCAAGACCATCTTCTAATTTTTTAAAACATCAATAATCAAGGCTAAGCTATCTTACTCATAATCAATCCTAACATTCATATCCACATGCAATACATATCATACATCATCTATGAAGGAAAGTGTACAGGAGCCTACCTTAAGGCTAAACCGCAAAATCACACTTCAAGCACCAAATGCTCATCTTCACTCACAATTCCCAAAATGCCATCATAATATCAAAAATATAATGTACTCATCAATACAAGTATAACGATACCCATATTGCAGTATTGTACTTTGGGTCCAAAAACGACACCAAAAATCTGAAGTGGATCCCATGTACAGAAATTGCATTTTCGAGGTCAACCCAATGCTCATCCAGCACCAAGGAATCATAACCCTCAATTAATGGGTAAAAACAAACCAAATTTAGGGCTAAATAAAGCCCTAAGCTAAATTGGGATTTTGAGTCAAGAACTAAGAAATTCACCAATAAAGTGATGAAATCTTAACTTAATCCAGATGATAATCACGATAAAAGATGTTTAGCAAGCTCCCTAGACGCGCACAAGACTTAATTTTGAGTTCTCATACTCATTTAGGATTTTAGGCTCTCAAAGGTGAATGAAAAATCTCTAAATTTGTGACCTTGGGGTTTATTTATAGACCCCTTCGGCAAAGAGACATGGTACCCTGTGACAGCAAAGTCAAAACCTTATTTTTGACCCTTGAAACTCATCCAAAATTAAAAATATATGATATAATAGTGAAATTTGTGTGTAAACCACAATTCAAATCTATTGGAATCATAAAAACTTCCATACAAGGTCATTTCGGCAAAAAGTGGGGCCCACACATATAGTTTCAATTTTACAACTTTTCGACTAATAGGTCAAAATGAGCTCGGGTGCATTAAAACCCAAATCAAAGGTCTATTCAAACTAAAATCGATATTTCAGATCTACTGGCACAGTCAAAATTTGTATCTGAGATTATTTCTCTGAAGTATTCATCCGATGGTCATTTGGAACCAACGAAGACTTTGAAACAAGGAATTGCCTCTAAAAATCAAAAGAACTGCCCGGTAACCGAACCATTGATCCCAGATTATCATAAATGACTTGGGGCAGCTATGGAGAAGCTCAAATGACAGAAATAATGATAAATATGGAAAATGACCTGAAGGGTCATTACAATATCCACTACTAAAAGGACTTTTATCCTCGAAAGTCAACGAATAGAAAGAATCTCAAAGTCTCAAAGTGATGAGGTACTGTACCCGCATGCTCCAAACATGACTTCCCAGGTAACCTTCACGAGTAGAGAACACTTGCAATGGATTTCACAATAGGTATCCCTTTTTCAACCTCAGCCCTCACTTTACTTCCCAAACAACCAAAACTCAACTTTAATCGCTAATTGGCCTCCAACTGGACTGAAAAGACTGACACACACAAATCTGAACCACCGCATGTTGATACCAACTCAAGTATATTACTTCCATTGAAAAAATTATCCAAAATTGCTATAGAAAATTAAATCTCGAGGTCAAAACTGAAATAACCAATACGGGGCCCATGGGCTATCATCTGAACATTTATCAATTATAATTCAATCGTCGTTGAGAAGACCGAATAGGCAATCATGAAGTAGGCTCAACTAGCCTATTAATGAAATCGGAATAAAGGCAAGTCTAAAACAAACGCTACACACAAGGTTAAGAACATCAAGATGAATTCTCAATATCAGGGCTAAATCAATCGGTCTTAAATATATAAACTAATCTTAAGACCAGACAGGCATTATTGCTCCAAATCTATCATACATCTAAATCGTCCATGACGTTAAATAAAAAACTAAGCCAATAAGTCTATATCAATGTCAACTATCCCAAACCAGCTCTAGTATCCAAATCTGACATAGCCGAGATAAATCATACCCAGCCACAATAAAGACATATCTGTAGAGCAAAATCCCCACAAGCGTAACCACCGACTGAAAACACAAGCAAATAACTCTATATTAGCTGGAGGGCATGTAATATAATCACAAGATAGATATCATGCAAAAGGAGCATCTAATCTCTGCATTGATAACAAGGATAAACCATCACAAGGGAACCAACCCAACAAACATAAGAGATGAATCCACGACATCTCTACATCAAAATTGAAACCATTATCAGACAAAAAAATAGCCACAAATGAAGAACGAACCTCAAACTGGTCAATCTCACAAATGGCTATACCTAAAAAAAATAGCCAAGGCAAAAACCTTTGCAACCCAGAAGGCAAGTCTAAGGATCTCAGAATCAATAATAAGCAATCTAACTAAATTGCCAACTCTAGGGTCATAATAGAGCCATAAAAGGTTAACCTGCCTTTTCATATCACAATACATCCCCGAATCAATCTAATACGGCTAACCAAGAGGGAACACAATCAACCTTGCCATGCTAGGGGAAAGAAATCATCAAATCAAGCTATATCTACTCAAGCCACCAAATAATAGCATAAGAAAATAAGAGTCTAACTGCATAACACTAGTCTATACAGCTACCCAGCAAGAATCAATTATAAAGTAACAACATCAAGTGATAATATCAAGTAATATCGGTAACCTCATGCAGTGGTACCAATAGAAATACCAATATCAAAATCAATATACTCGATAGGTGATACCAAAATAAACATCAATATCATGTACCACTCAAGGGACACAACAGGACTAATGTGCCAAGATAACTGAGACTCAAACCCAAATCACACCCATAGAGGAACAACATCAATATAGATCTACTCCATTCACTACTAAAACAAATAAACCATGGAGTAGTAACATAATCATAAACTCAATAACAAGGCACCTAATAATCGATATAAATTTATCAAGGCATATAATCACCAATGGGTATGAAAACCCCAATACACATAATAAGAGATAAACACTGATCATGGCGACATCCGCAATCACATGCCATATGGGCATAAGGAAAGTAAATCTGAACGGTCCTAACTCGAACCGACCAGCTGAATCATCAACTGAGGTGCCACACATACTATCTCTAATTTCAGATGCCACAACATCACGAGGCTGATCTAAATTAGATGAATAACTGAAACTATCATGTCGAAAACACTCTCTATACTATTAGTCAATCTCTCTATAGTTGTAGCAGTTCTTGAAGCATCAACATGGCGAGGACACAAACTGAGCTCAAATGTCTAGACAACTGATCCTGAGAAAAATCTCTAGAATTAAGTCCATCCTTCCACAATCATAGTCTGTCTCAGGAACTCTAGGCTAGCGGGGAAATACATGCTAACTCCATCTGATCAACTATCTCATAGTCTAAAATACTAAATGCATAGAATAGATAGGCTACAAATTAAGCTGAATTCTATTGAAGGGATCTTCACTCCCAAATACATTACCAAAAGCACTATACTAACGGCATGGACTCTTGCCACCACTTCCATAATCCTCAATACCTATGCTCTCTATGGTTCACTCATAATTAACAACCTGAAGGAAGAAACACTCAGTGTCTATCAAGGGCTCTGACGCCAAATGGAGTGGCAATGATAAACATCTAATGATTCCACGCACCATGCCTGGCTCAAAAGGATATAACATAGGAATAAGTCTGGCCTACACGAGAAATCTAATCTCATATTTGAAAATAGATAAAGAACCCTGATGAACACCAATAGACCCCACTCTGATCTAAGAACTACTCGATCAGTTGAATGTCATCCATGGCTGTGAGGAATCTACAGCATGACTCAAATTCCCAATGTTGAACCTCAAACGATGAAATAGTCACAAGCTCAACTAGAGTCTAAGTTGGCCAAAAATCCTTTTTGGATACTGCTGAAGATCTTTGATATTGATCTTTAACTCTCTAGTCCAATGTTGTGCTAAAACTCTTGAAACGCATGCTAAAGTCTTATCTGTATCTGTCTACAATGTCACATCATCCTTTGGGGATTGAATAGAGTCAAAGATTGTGTTCGAGGATCTGAGAAATACAGAAACATGATAAGGAATCAAGAAGTGAATTTCCTAAAATGTCACTGTAGCCTCTCGAAGATAGGTTAAGGACGTCTCCGCACCGATCCGTAGGACTCTACTTACACTTAGCTCTTGCACTAACACCAATGAAACCTAAGCTCTGGTACCAAATTGTCACAACCTAACTTTTTAGGTTATAATGGCACCGACCATAACCCACCAGTAGTCAAGCCACCTTGTACTCTGTAACGACTAGTAATGGACTACTCAATAACATAAGGAAAAGAATGTGGAATATATGAAATAAAGATTAATACATAGACGAATCTTAAAACTTGGGCGGTATTGGTACAAGAGCTTCTAAACATAATAAGAGTACAAAAGTGATATATCAAGAAGAAATACGCTGATTCAACTTACCTCTAAATACAACTTAGAGGCTAGTCTAAACATAGAAGAGAAATAAGTAATACTCTCAACGTCAGGAGCTCACTCTAAGTCTCTGAATTAGGGTTACTCCGCACAATGCACACATCAACGGAGATAACTCGTACTATAATCTACAGGTTGCAAAGGTGTAGTATGAGTACCAAATGATTGGTACTCAATAGGCAACTACCAACTAAGCTCCAAATATAAAGTAGATATATCCAATATATAAACAGAATGGAACCTACAACCAAGAGTCCATAAATTATGCAATAAGTTGATGAGAATAACAAGGGACAATTATCCTATTCATGTCCAAGAGTCTAACATAATAAGACTAAGGAAGCATCAAGGTGAACTTTACTATTCCAGCTACATTCAATAAATGCCAATGCTATACCATATATCCTATGTCAATATACAAATAAAGAGCGAAAGAAAGATATATTATAATATACAAGGCAAAGGAACGACTATACAATATGAACAATGAAGGAAGGAATATCTGATAGTACCATGGCTTCATATATCTATATATATATAGGAGGTCACCTTATATATATATATATAAATTGGAGGTCACCTCAAAGGTAACCTAGATCATCATGTTCTCATTTTAACACCTCATTATAATACTATCATGATTTAAATACTATCATAATTGGGGATTCTAATCCATATGTCTAGGCATAAAATACTCATTCATAATAATGGAATCATATGATAGGAGAGGCCAAAGACATACCTCAAATTTTGATACCGAATCAATGACCAATCTGTCATAGCTATCCATAATAATAATCATAATAATGATAGTAACAATATCAATAACAACATTAATAACCGACTACTCCGACAACCAAATACCTAGATTAGCCATTCATACCCTCACTGCCCCAGACTCAAAAGTTTTAGTTAACACACAATAACACAAGGCATATTCTTCACCCATGTTTAGAAACCATCCCATACCAGCTGATAGACATAGATGGATACTGGTGATAGGCGATGCGCATGCAGGAATAAATACAAGGTATACAATCACTATCACAACTCATCATAACCATCATCATCATGACCATTATCATTGTAATAAGCCTTCAGTCTTGCCGGATATCAATGTATCATCATAATATTATCACCCAGACTCAAATTGGGTATCAATATCATCACAATATCCTTCAGCCTTGCCGAGTATCAATATTATCTCAATAGTATTCTATGGACTAGAACTGGGTATCAATATCATCATAATATCCTCTGGTCTTGTCGGGTATCAATATGTTATCACAATATCCTCCGGTATTAACGGGTATCAAAATGTCATCACAATATACTCCGGTCTTGTCGGGTATCAATATGTCATCACAATATCCTCTGTCTAAGCTGGGAATCAATATATTAGCGTAAATATAAAACAACAACAACAACAAACCCAGTGAATTCCCAGCAAGTGGGTCTGGAAGGGTAAAATATACGCAGTCCATACCGCTACTTCTGAAAAGGTAGAGAGGCTATTTTGGATAGACCCAGGCTGAAGATCAAGAATATTTAACACGGTCATAGTAATACCTGAAGCAGAATGGATGGCATAGCCGAGATAAGAAATGAGAAATAATACAAATAGAGCTAAGAGAGCCATGAAAATAAGAGCAATACGAAAGTAAATATCATCCTAACTATCAACACATAAATATAGGCATATAATAAGTGTAAAGACGCAATCCAATATACTCATAACTGTAAACATAATATCACAAAGATAACTATCTTATCATTATATTCTATCTGCTTATTATTAACTAGCCAAGACTCATTATTATACTGCTAGTTTACTATTCATCACATGATCTCTAGCTATCAAGCTAACCGATTCTTTACATAATCATTAATCATGGAATAGCAACGAACCATTAATCAATAATTAGCCAAACCTAACGTCTAGTCAAGGTTCACCATTAAACCATAATCGCCATCTATTCACTATTCATCATTTATCAACTAAACATCTTTTGTTAACTAACACCAATCAATATCTAATACTATTTAGCAACTAATCCTCATTATTAACGAGTCCTCGTTATTAGCTAGTCAGCATCAGTGACTAGGCATCATTATCACTAGCATCCCTTAACACCTAGCAATGTTGACCACATTATCCTCACTTAACGACTAATCGATATTAAAACTTGTTATCAATAGCCACATATCACTACCATCGATAAATCCAACTTCATAGCCACGTATCAACCCTAGTCGTTAGCTACCATATTACTAAGCAAGGCTCATTAACTAATGTATTTAGAATTCTAAGCATCAAGTACTATAGTCACCTAATAGATAACTAGTTACCACATAGCTTATACCATAATTAGGAAAAACAGTCATACGATCGCATTCAGCTAAAATCACATCAATAACCGATATAATAATTATGAATGTATCAAATGTATGCATGCTATCACCAGTATTCAATCAGTGAAATCATAAACATCATACCACACCTTCCTCTATCCTAGACCAGAGAGATGTCTATACGCACACACACATATAAATATTCATGAACTGTAACCGCATCCTCAAAAAGGATAAACACTTCCCTGATGTCCAATCAATATCATCTATTGACCCTCGTCCCAATAATATGTCCGTAATAATCACAATATCATCATCACAGCCTTCAGCCCATATAAATATCCGGAACTCATCTCTATGATCATATTTATAAGTCGTAGCATATCTATAATCATCTAACATATAGGACACATCTCACATTTAGGAGGCATAATATCAATAGGCATATCACCTCTATTAGACATCTCATATCTATAGGTTATACATTATGACCAAGAGGAAAATCATCTCTATAAGCTCAATATTCATAACTAAGAGGAAAATCATCTCTATGGGTTAAATATCATAATTAAGAGGAAAATGTGTCTCTATGGGTCAAATATCATAACTAAAGAGAAAAATGCATCTCTATGAGCCAAATATCATAACTAAAAGAAAAATGCATCTCTGTGGGCGAAATATCATAATTAAGAGGAAATAACATCTCTATGGTCTAAGTATCAAGTCTAAGAGGAAATAACATCTCTATGGACCAAGTATCAAGTCTTAAGAGAAAATAACATCTCTATGGGCCAAGTATCAAGTTTGCGAGGAAATAACATCTGTATGGGCCAAGTTTCAAGTCTAAGAGGAAATAACATCTCTATGGGCCCATTTTATCACATCATTTCTATAAGAAACAACATAGCTATAACTCATAAGTTACAATACAAGGAACATAATTACAATTTATCAATTCACCAAGTAAATCTCATAAATAAGGCTTATTAGTCTCAACTACACCTATTATCTGCAACTAAGTCCACTAGGACTAACACAAATCTAGGCCTAAGTGGGCCGAGCAATCCCACTTCTAAACCTCAATTTTCTTAATTAGGTACACTAAGCTCCAAACCATGCTAAGATATCTAGTTCAATTTCTAAATTTCAAGTAAGCCACATACAAGCCTATGATAGGAACTTCAACTTAAAATAAGGGCACTTAAGTCAATTCTATCCAAATTACGATTCCAAAAATTCCATACTAGACCAATAAGATCAAATTTACTAATCGTGTTTCCAACACTAAAACCACATCCATAATTTAGCAATGTATCAAATCAATGCTACAATTCAATCTAAACTAGGGAGAAGGCAATAGGAGTTCACAAGGTTATAAACATACTATCTTACTTGTCCAAGACAATCATCTAATTTTCCAAAACATCAATAATCAAGGCTAAGCTATCTTACTCATAATCAATACTAACATTCATATTTACACACAATACATATCATACATCATCTATAAAGGAAAGTGGACAGGAGCCTACCTCAAGGCTAAACCACAAAATCATACTTCAAGCACCACATGTTCGTCTTCACTCACAATTCCCAAAATTCCATCACACTATCAAAAATATAATGTACTCATCAATACAAGTATAACGATACCCATATTGCACTATTGTGCTTTGGTCCAAAAACGACACCAAAAACCCCAAGTGGATCCCACGTACGAAAATCGTGTTTCTGAGGTCAACCCAATGCTCATACATCACCAAGGAATCATAAACCTCAATTAATAGGTGAAAACAAACCAAATTTAGGGCTAAATCAAGCTCTAATATCAATTGAAATTTTGGGTCAAGAACTAAGAAATTCACCAATAAAATGATGAAATTTTACCTTAATCCGGATGATAATCATGATAAAAGATGTTTACCAAGCTCCCTAGACACCCACAAGACTCAATTTTGAGTTATCATACCCATTTAGGATTTTAGGCTCTCAAAGGTGAATGAAGAATCCCTAAATTCGCGACCTTGGGGTCAATTTATAGACCCCTTCGGCGAAGAGACGCGGTACCCTGTGGCAGAAAAGTCAAAAACTTAATTTTGACCCTCGTAACTCATTAGGAACCCAAATATATGATCCAATAGTGAAATTTGAGTGTAAGCCACAATTCAAATCCATTGGAAGCATCAAAACTTCCATGCAAGGTCGTTTCAGCAAAAAGTGGGGTCCACACATATAGTTTCGATTTTACAATATTTTGACTAATAGGTCGAAATGAGCTCGGGTACATTTAAACCCAAACCAAAGGTCTACCTAGACTGAAATCGATATTTCAGATTTGCTGGCGCAGTCGAAATTTGGATCCGAGATTGTTTCACTGAAGTTTTCGTCCGATGGTCATCTGGAACCAATGAAGACTTCAAAACAGGGAATTGACTCTAAAAATCAAATGAACTGCCCGATAACCAAACCATCTGTCCCAGAAAGACATAAATGACTTGGGACAGCTATGGAGAAGGTCAAACGACCCAAAATAATCATAAATATGGAAAATGACCTGAAGGATCATTACTGGAGCTATCACACTCACAAGGTAACTCACTGTGCGCACCTTCGACCTTTGTTTGTAAAACTTAGTTAAGTAGTACTCTTTCAAGCAAAATAACGGTTTACTCCAAAAAATTGTAGCTAAGCTTCAAATTTTTGTCAAGTAAAATTTATTTTGATCAATTGCACAACCTCTGTTCGCAAAATTTTATTATCTTCCACCTTCAAATATAAGTATTCCTTTCTTTAGTATATCAATGCAAACTAAATGTTGCCTTAACTAAGCGTGTCTACTAAAGAGAAACACACAATTTGTTGTAGGTGGTGGAAAGAAGTGAAAATAGTGAAATCATTACCATATGTAAGAGACAGATTGACAGAGGCTTACTTTTGGAGTTTAAGTGTCTACTTTGAGCCTCTATACAAAGTTGCAAGGAAATTATTAACAAAAATTGTATGTTTTCTTACTATTATTGATGACACATATGATATCTATGGGACACTGTACGGGACACTCGATGAACTTACTCTCTTCACTAAGGCAACTGAAAGGTAGTAATTGCACACACACACACAATTCCATTATAGAGGTAATTGTAAATATCCTAGGAAGATTTGAATCTACAATGCAATGTAGCATTATTATATACGACTGTTAGTTTCTAACACCTACTTTCTTACTAACTCTATTTTCACTATATGTATCACACTATTTAAGTTTATCACATTCTATAATTTTTGTAATAAATTAATCAAACAAAACATTTTAAGAGGATTTTACTATTTTTCAGATGAAAAATTTGATAAGAGCTTACCTTCAAGAGGCAAAATGGTATCATGAGAAGAAAATACCAACAATGGAACAGTATATGAAGAATGGAATTTCAACATACTTTTTGGTTAGGCATAGGAAAAGTAGCAACTAAAGATGCATTTGATTGGATAGCAATTGAACCATCAATAGTTGTTGCTGCCTCTCTCATTGGAAGATTATTCAATGATCTTAAATCACATGAGGTACATATTGTTTTATACTACGTAATCATTGAATTAATTTATTTATAATGATAGTTATTTTATACTATCAGTATGTTAAAATACGTTTTTTACTTTATTGTTTTAGTCTACAAGGTATAAGCAACTTTCTAAAATTGTTCACTCAGATTTCATTTTGATACTTTAATAGACATTTATTGTCCATTGGACACTTCAATTTTAGTAAATGCCTACCTATTAGTCTGTCTTCTACTTTGTTTATTTGCTTATATTGTGGATGTAGGAAGAACAAAAAAGAGGAGATGTAGCTTCTGCTGTTGAATGTTATATGAACGAATATAGTGTCACAAAGGAAGAAGCATACCTGAAATAGGAATATGATAGAGAATTATTGGATTGTTTTGAATGAAGAATACCTCAAACATACTGATGTTATAACAGGGATTTTGCTCATATCTATAGTTAATTTTGCATGAGCAGTAGAGTTCATATATAAAGATGAAGATACTTGTACTTTTTCCAAATATAACTTGAAATATGTCAGTTCTTTGATGCTAATTAATCCTATCATATAGATCGATAACTTTAAAAAGGAATAGGAGGAACAGGAAATGAAGGATCGCATTTCTCTAGAATGCTTATATTTGGATAAGTTAATTAACGGCTGTTTCGTTGCCTTTATTACTATTACTATATAAATAAATAAACAAATATTCCAATGTTAAACTTTGCATTACTAGACAGGTGTTTGTTTCTATGTTTATATGATCCGCATGAATTATGTTGTAAATATCCTATTACTGTTACAAGAAATAGCAATAGTTGTATTAGCAAAGTAATTTTTCAATCGTGTTTCTTACTTGCTTAGTAATATACTAGCTTAACCGCACTTATCTTGCACATGTAACTTTTTATTATTTAAAATTAGATGATTTTATCTATTTCGAAGATTTTTAATGAAGTGCAACAAGTTCAAATCACTTCTCAAAGATAGTTCACACTGATATAATAATGTAAACATAACATATATTTTATTGTAAACACATATATTTTACCATCAAAAGTTTCAAATGGTTAATGGATCATCACCTTTACGTTTATCATGCAATACCTCTTTTTCATGTTGTTAGAGACTAAGAGAGACACATCGATTTAAAACATATTTGTAGTATGATTATTTATATTATTTTTTTTATATTTAAAATCTTTCCTTATTTTGAAAGTTAAATCTTTAAAAAATCTTTGATTACTTACTTATAACTTTTAAACATTTGGTGCTTGTTATATTTTTTTTTATTCTAAAGTTTTCATATTTATTTGTAGATTTTTCAAATCTTTTTAAAATCAGCTTTCGTTGATTTAGAATTATTTAACTAATGAAAAATGTATTAGTTGTCATTAATTTTAATAACTTCTAATAAGGAAAGGTTTTTTTTTATAAATATTTAATTAATTTTCAATTCTTAAATATTTAGAAAATGGTGAAAAGATGATTTTATCTAACGAAGAGACTTTTAATGAAGAACAAAATATTTAAATAATATTTCTAAAACTCTTCACACTTTTAATATAGCACAAATTTAAGATACATGCGTTGCATGTAAATTTTAACCGATCATCAAAACATTGCTCTGAATATAATGCAAAATAAAATTCTAAATTGAATTATTTAAAAATCCTAACTAATAATATTCATAATTTAGAATGGGATAACATTATCAAGTATGGGTTAGAAGTATACAGACACTTACATATGTCTTAAGTGGCGAGTGAATCTTAAAAAATCTACAGTGCTTGAAAAACCTATCAATGACCTTCATACCTCCTATCTAATGCACATGTATAGAAAAGAACCACAAATTTATAAAAACAAATAGACTTGGTCATACAATAATATTAGAACTAAATTGCACCTAAAAAACAACGACATTATGAAAAAAATAAGATTCATAAATAAAAAAAAAATAACCCTTTACCCTAATTGTGACGTTTATACCATCTTATCTAATGCAAATATATAAAAAGAATAAGAAATTTCGAAAAAGAAATATATACAAGCATGCAACAACATGTTAGAACTAAATTGCACATAAAAGACATTATAAAAAAAACATAATTCATAAATTAAGAAGAATTTAACCTTCTACCTTAATCTGCAACTTCTATATCTCTCTATCTAATGTACCTGTATAAAAAAATCATAAGTTTCTTAAAACAAATATACTACGAGCATGCAACAACATTACAACTAAATTGCACATATAAGCTATAATATTACAAAAAAACATGATTCATAAATTAAAAAGAATTTAACCTTCTACCCTAATTCGTGACTTCTATACTCATGTGGTTAACATAATCAAAACTAAGTGCATATAAAATCTACGCTATTACAAAAACATGACTTATAAATCCAAAAGAATTTAACTGTCTATTATAATCTGTGACCTTCATAACATTCTAAATCACAAATTTCTTAAAAAAAAAAATACTATAAAATATTAGAACTAAATTACACATAAAAAACATTACAAAAAATATGCCAACATAAAACTATAATAAAGAAACATAATATTTAGGATTTTAACTAATATTAAAAGCACAAATCTATTGAAAGAATAATTTTCTGCTCAAATATTAATTTATTTGTTGAAAAAAATGCTTAATATATAGAAGTTAAAAAACTTTTTCTTTTCAAAAGAGAGTTGATGAAACGTGAAAGAAATCTTTTCTAGTTAGGAAAAGACACATAGATCAATATTCATACTTATTTTTCCTTTTTTCCTTTTTGGTCGAATGCTTCTACAATTTAACTTGTTTAACTTTTTTTTTTTTTTTTTTTTTTTGGGGGGGGGGGGGGGGGGGGGGGGGGGCGTGTACTACTACAATATATCTATTTTACTTGTTTTTCCTCTTTTACTTATTTTACCAGTTTACAATATATATGAATTCATATATTTTAAATAGTTTAGGATTCTTAATTTCTTTCCATATATTTTAGAAAAATAAAAGAATCGTTAGTTAGCAATTATTCAAAATATATAAGTCTAAATAAAACGAAAGAAAATCCAGAAAGATTAACTTATTTAATTACATTAATATCTAGTATTGAAGCAAAATTAATAATCCATTTAAAATCTAGAAGAATGAGACATATACCACATAATTATGATAAAATTAGATTTAGATATCCACCAAAATATTATAAACACAATTCAGATGAATAAAGAGCAAAAATACAAAGAATTAAAACAATTTATCTCTGAAAAACGTAAAGAATTAAAAATAAGGAAAGAAAGATTACATTATAATATATTTGCCGGAGTTAGTAAAAATTCAATAAATATACAAAAAGATGAAATATCAAAATTAGAATCTCAAATAGATAGTTTAGAATATATATGTCAACATGAACTATTCACAATAAAATGAATAAAGAAGAATTTATAATAGATGAAAAAATATACGAAAATCACGAAGGTACAAAAATAAAAATAGTATTTTCTAATCTAGGAAGAAGGTATAAGAAAATAGGAGAACATTTATATTTAATGTTAGAAAAAGAAGAATTAAAATTAGAAGATAAATTAACAGCAATGGTAAGAATAGAAAAAGAAAATGAAGAGATAGATAGAAAAAAAGAAATAGAAAAAATTAAACAACAATCTACGGAAGAAATACGAAAAATAGAAGAAACTAAAAATAGTAGAATTGCTGAATTAGAAAAAGAATTACAAATGTTAAAAGATTTATACGAACAAAGACAAAAAGAAAAAGAAGAAATAGATAAAGAACAAAAATTAATAAACGAGATAAATCAATTTAAGGAAAAATTAGAAATAAATAATATAGAGGTAGAAGAAACGGATAATTATGATTCAGAAGATAGTGAAACATATACGGAAATATTAACAAATATAAAAGATTTAGAAATTAACGAAAAACAAGAAAGAATTAATCAAGAAAACTTAGAAAATAATAATACAGAAATAAATACTCTTGACAAAAAAGAAGATGAAAATCTAATACCCAAAACAACAGAAATAATAAAACCTATATATTATAAAAATAAATTTAAAAGATATAATGAATATGACAAATGGACACCAAAACAAATAGTTAATAAAAATTATAACTTTTTAGATCTAGACTGTGTAATAGATACAGAAAAAATAATACAATTATGGGTAGGATATATGACAAAACAATTATTAGACAATAATATAAACATAACAGATGCACCAGAATACATAGAAAAAACACTAATAGGATCAGTAAAATTATGGTTTACAAATTTAACTGAAAATAGTAAGAAAGTATTAAGAGCTAATAAACCTATGGAAGGAGCAGCATCAACAACAACAAAATTAACACCTATAGAATTATTGAAAAAATATGAAACAGCTATAAAAGATGAATTTGGTAGTATGACAACATTAGAAGAAGAACAAGATGAAGAAAAAGATACAAATAGGAATTTAATGATAAAATTAACAATATGTAATATGTGTTATATAGATGAATATACTTGCGCATTTAAAGAATATTATTATAAAGGAGCATATAATATAGAAGAAAGTAAAGAAATAAGAAAATTATATTTTAATAAATTACCCGAACCATTTAGTTCAAAAATAATAAAAAGTTGGGAAGAAGCAAAAATAGTAGATACATTAGGAGCTAGAATAAAATTTTTACAACAATGGTATAGGAAGCTATGTGAAAAATATAGAGAAGAATTAAAAATGGAAAAAACATTAATAAGAAATTTAGCATGTTGCAAAAATAAAATAGCACCTCAATTTGGATGCGAAGAAAGATATTATAAGAAAAGAAAAAGACATAAGAAATATAAGAAATATAAAAAATCAAAATATAAATATAAGAAACCAAGAAAAAGATATTATGTTAAAAATTATAAAAATAAAAGACCATATAGAAAGAAAAAATCTATAAAAGAATGTACATGTTATAATTGTGGAAAGTTAGGACATTTAGCTAGAGATTGTAAATTACCTAAAAATCCAAAAAATAAACAAATATCCGAAATAAAAATAGAAGATACAGAATATATGCAAATAGATTATATAGATTATGAACTAGAAAGTGAAGATAGTATATATGAAATTTCAGAAAACGAAACAGATACTGAAATAGATAGTGAGATAGATGAATCAAATGACTGAAGAAGATATAAAAATAATAACAAAGGAAGAATATTTAAATGACGAAGGAACGGAACAAAAGATAATATTTGACAGTAATATATTTGATGAAATAAAAGGAAAAGAGTTAGATTTAAGTGTAGAAAAAATATTTAAAATACCAACAATAAAAAATATTTTTAGTAGGAAAAAAGATGAATATTATGTAGTATGCCAAAAAGAACATGTAATAGACTGTAGATATGCAAAAGGAAAAGCTAGTATACCACTAGTAACAAAAAGGATAATTAATAAAGAAATAAATGATATAAAAAGTAAAGGAGATCCAATAAAATACGTACACCTTGGAGGTACAGAAATATTAATAAAAGCATGTTTTAGAGAAGGAATAGATACACCGATAGAATTATATTTAGCAGATGATAGAATTATAAAACCTATAGAAAAAAGCATAATAACTGCCGTAAAAGGAAATTTAATATACCAAAAATTTAAATTTATAATAAGTGCAAATTATTCAGTAGCAGTAACAGATAGGAATATAGATAAATCATTAGTATTATATTGGAAGATATCAGGAATAGAATTAACCCCAGGAAGTAAAATATTTACAGCGAGATGTAAAAATTTATATGTGTTAACAACAAAACATAAAATAACAGGGAAAAATAAGATTAATAAAATACAAATAGATAGCCCATTTGAGCAAATTGTAAAAACAATAGATTATAATGATTATAGCTATAGAGACATAGATATAGAAGAAAATTTAGAAATAGTAAATGATAGAATAAGTACAACGAAAAGAATAGCTAATGAAAAACCAGAGTCATCGAGCTCATCAAAAAGAACAAGTTATGAACAAAATTCAATAAGTAATTTAAATCAATATTACATAACAGGAAAAATAAATGAAAAAGAACATTTAATACTATTAAACACAGGACAAGAAGAAAATTATATAGCAAAATATCTAGTAAAAAATGAAGAAATAAAAACTGATAATGATATATGCCCAGATCTACCGAGAAGTTTAATAAATAATAAGGATATAGCAGAAAAAGAAATAATAATAGGAGGAATTAGAAAAATAAAAATAGAATTTGAGGTAAAAGAAGAAATGCAAAAAGCAGATATAATATTAGGAATAAAATGGTTAGAACAAGTAAAACCATATAATATAAAACATACACAATTAGCCATAACATATAATAGGGAAAGATTATTCTTAAGAAGAGCCTTAACATAAAATGAAAATATATGTATTAATGAAGATAGTAGTGGAAGGATATTATAGTAGATATTATACGCCTATGATAGATACAGGAGCAGAAGCTAATTTATGTAGATATAATTGCTTACCAGAAAGTAAATGGGATAAATTAAAAATACCAATAATAGTTAAAGGATTTAATAATGAAGGAAGCTTAATTACTTACAAAGCTAGGAATGTAAAAGCACAAATATGGGATAAGATATTGACAATAGAAGAAATTTATAATTATGAACTAACATCAAAAGATATACTTTTAGGAATGCCATTTTTAGATAAATTATACCCACATATAATAACTAGAAACGATTGGTGGTTCACAACACCATGTAAACAAAAAGTAAGAGCAAAAAGAGTTAGTAATAAAATCAGAAAGAAAACTGACTGGATAAAAGGAAGTGAAAAAATTACACAAAAGTTAGAAAATATAAAAACTGCTGAAGATGCGATAGAATTAGTAGTATTTTCGATAAATAAAACAGAAATAACTATTTTTTCAATAAATAAGATAGAAATAGTTAAGAAAAAATTAGAACAATTATATAGCGAAGATCCATTAAAAGGATGGGAAAAACATAAAACTACCATAAAAATTGAATTAATAGATAAAAATAGTATAATAACCCAAAAACCATTAACATATAATTTTGATGATTTGAAAAAATTTAAAATGCATATAGATGAATTATTAGAAAAACAATATATACAAAAAAGTAATAGTAAACATAATAGTCCAGCATTTATAGTAAATAAACATAGTGAACAAAAAAGAGGAAAAAGTAGAATGGTTATTGATTATAGAAATTTAAATGCAAAAACTATAACATATAATTACCCAATACCAAATAAGATATTAAAAATAAGACAAATCCAAGGATATAATTATTTTAGTAAATTTGATTGTAAATCAGGATTTTACCATCTAAAGTTAGAAGAAGAATCTAAGGAATTAACCGCATTTACGGTACCACAAGGATTTTACGAATGGAATGTCTTACCCTTTGGATATAAAAATGCACCAGGTAGATATCAACATTTTATGGATAATTATTTTAAACAATTACCTAATTGCATAGTATACATAGATGATATATTATTATATACAAAAACTAAGGAAGAACATATAAAATTATTAGAACAATTTACAGATATAATAGAAAATTCAGGAATAAGTCTAAGTGAAAAGAAAGCCGAAATTATGAAAAACCAGATAGAATTTTTAGGAATACAAATAGATAAAAGTGGAGTAAAAATGCAACAACATATAGTACAAAAAATAATAAATTCGAAAGAAGAATTAGATACAAAAAAGAAATTACAATCATTTTTAGGATTAGTAAACCAAGTAAGAGAATATATTCCAAAATTAGCAGAAAACCTAAAACCCCTACAGAAAAAATTAAAAAAGGATATAGAATATAATTATAATGAAGAAGATAAAAAACAAGTTCAAAAAATAAAATTACTTTGCAAGGATTTACCAAAATTACAATTTCCGGATGAAAATAAAAAATTTACATATATAGTAGAAGCAGATGCCAGTGAATATAGTTACGGCGGAGTACTTAAATATAGATATGAAGCAGAAAAAATAGAACACCATTGTAGATATTACTCAGGTACGTTTAACGAGACAGAAATAAAATGGGAAATAAATAGAAAAGAATTATGTTCATTATATAAATGTTTATTAGCATTTGAGCCATATATTGTATATAACAAATTTATTGTGCGAACAGATAATACACAGGTACGCTGGTGGCTAACAAAGAAAATACAAAATTCAGTTACAACGAAAGAGATTCGGAGACTAGTTTTAAATATATTAAATTTTACATTTATAATAGAAGTAATCAGTACTAACAAAAATGTTATTGCAGATTACATATCAAGACAAAGCTACGCAAACTGAAATGATAGAAGAAAATATACATGAAAAAATACTCAACGCCCTGACTATGCTTTCATTGAAAGTAGACAGTATGGGTACTGAGATAGAAAAGCTAAAGCTAAAGACTAGTGAAGATAATCTGAAGTCTATAGCTATGAATCAGCTAACTCAGCAATGTGCAGAGCTATGTCGATCGGAAGACAATAAAATTCCAGAGCTAGAAGGAGATGTTGGGATACTCCATAAAACCCATAACGCTTATCAACCTACTTCTGCAGGTACAAGCAAAGGAGTTAGAAAAAATATGAATTTAAATAAGCTATTTGACAAGCCATATACACCAAATATACCAAAAGACCCTATGTTTACACCCCCACAAGTTACCACATATCGAGAAAGCCTAAACCAAGATAAAAAGACATACAACTACACAGCCCGCACATATATAGAAAATATCTACAACGTACAAACTTTCTTAAATAGCAACCCAAAAGCTACAAATATCCAAGAACCAGATACGAATTATATAACCCAGAAATTAACCGGATACAACAAGCTAATCGCCTTACCCAAAACTAGACCCAGCTTAGTAAAAACTTGCTACGAATATGGATTACTTAGTACCGTATATACCACAGACGGAACTGAAATATCTACTATACCCGAGATATATGATGCATTTACCATATTTAAAAGAATAACCAAAGGAACTTTATTTTTTATAAAGATCTACACGGCTCCAGCAGAGATATTATTTGACGAAGTTAAGAAACCTATACAAGTTGTAAAAATAGGAATGACAAGAGATATGATCATACCGCAAGATATTGGTACACAGCCAGAGATACCCAGAGTTGAGATACCGAAATTTTACGCGAATAAAAGAGTTATCGGACTATCTACGATTTTACAAGAACTAGCAAATACATATTGTAATCAAAATCCTATATGGAGTTATTATTCAAGAAACCATGTATTGATATATTCAAATTCAAAGGAACTACGAGAAACAGATATGGAAACAATTAGGCAATGGATTATGACGTTGCTTAAACCGGAGACAGAACTTATCGCCAGAGCTATTAAAGAAAAATTTATTTCAGAAGAATTATTGACCAGATATTGCAAAACTATTGGACACAAATACCCAGATCACAGATGTTCAAAATGTAACGGAGGAGATAATGACGTCCCAGCAGTGCAGTTAGAATAAAAGAAGATAAAGACAACAGCTGGAAAGATAAGGACAGAGCAATAATGGAGATATAGCAGATATGACAAAATAGACGGAAGACTTATTTGCAGATATGGCAGAAGATTTATTTGAGTCTACGTAAAAGTTAATGTAAAGACTTTTTTTTATATATTAGTCTTTAGTAGTTAAAATAGTAGTTGAAATAAATGTAGGTGAAGACTTTAGTAGGTAGGGAAACATTTTCTTTGTTTAGTTTTTAGTCTTTTCAATTAAACACGGATGTATACACTTTGAGTCTATAAATAAGAATTCAGAAGGCATTGCAAAGGCAGGCCTAAAAACATTCAGCAAAATACTCTCTCCATTCCAGTTCAAAAATATTTAGCCCAGTTAATTAAATATATACACCGCAATGGAAAAAGCTATGGAACAACAAACCTCAGAAATATCAAAGCTACCGGAACAGGTATATCTATTTACTATTATGAATAGCTAAATTCATAATTCCCGACAATCATGATATGATAAAATAAATTCATATTAGTTACTTTATAGTAGAATTATTCGAAAAATAATATGTTAAGAAGTTTACTAGCAAAGTGGAAACGGAGAAAAATCCCAAGGAACTATGCCATCCTAAAGGTGAAACCAATGAGGCAAGAAGCCGTGGCGGGGAGTAACCAAAGTCGAGGCGCTGTTTAAGGGAGAATATCCGAATTACCATGCTAGTAGTGACCGAAGAACATGTTATTTAAGAATAATCTAGTATATAGTAATCTGAGATGACTATATTTTATTATGTATATGGTTGCAGGGAATATTTTGAAAAAGCAATTTTATGATAATGAATGATAATATATCTGATGTCATGGTAGATAAATTTAAGATACTTGTTTTGTATGCACTTAGAGATATAGATGTTGCAGATATAAGAAAAGTTATATTAGAAAAAGCATATGGAAAAAATTATACGGATAGAATAAACTATATACCACACATACCCAACTACTCTTATAAATATTTATTATGTTAAAATTACGTAGGACTTTTAAAAATACGCAAAAATTACAGTTACTAGAAAAACAGATATAAATAAATATAGACAAATACATGGAAAATAAAAAATATATAAAATCTCTTAATAAAAATATGCAAAAAACTACTAAGTCTAAAATAAATAGTTATAAAATATCAATTTTAAAAAAAAAAATAGCCCATTTAGACTACCTTAGAATTTTAGTCTTATATATACTTAAGGATATAGAAATAATAGATATTAAGAAAATGATATTAGAAGAAATAATAAACTATGAAATAAACTATGAAATAGAAATGATAAATGCCACAGCACAAATATACGAAGACATTTACCCAGAAGGATATTATTCAGACCAAGATTGTGGATGTTAGAATATATTAGAAAAACTAGAGAAAACCAAGATAATCTAAATAACGAAGTTAATTATAGAAACCATATTAGAAAAATAATGGAAGATCTAAAAGAAAAGTTAATATGGATAGAAAAAACCTTAGAAAATTTAGAAAAAAGTACATGTAACAGTTTATATAATATAAAAAACTCACTACGAGAAGAACAACACAAAATAATAAATGACATAGAAAATCTAGAATTAGATATACACTACAGTACAGAAAGAATAAGTTATTACACAGAAATTTGTAACTCAGTAGTTACTACAGGATAAAATAATAAACTAAAAATTAATGGATACATCTCATAAAAAGAATAATTTATTAAAACAAAATCTAAAAAATAACCACGCACAAAAAAGAATAGATTCATCAGCTATAATAAATCTATTTACCAGTTAATTAAATATATACACCGCAATGGAAAAAGCTATGGAACAACAAACCTCAGAAATATCAAAGCTACCGGAACAGGTATATCTATTTACTATTATGAATAGCTAAATTCATAATTCCCGACAATCATGATATGATAAAATAAATTCATATTAGTTACTTTATAGTAGAATTATTCGAAAAATAATATGTTAAGAAGTTTACTAGCAAAGTGGAAACGGAGAAAAATCCCAAGGAACTATGCCATCCTAAAGGTGAAACCAATGAGGCAAGAAGCCGTGGCGGGGAGTAACCAAAGTCGAGGCGCTGTTTAAGGGAGAATATCCGAATTACCATGCTAGTAGTGACCGAAGAACATGTTATTTAAGAATAATCTAGTATATAGTAATCTGAGATGACTATATTTTATTATGTATATGGTTGCAGGGAATATTTTGAAAAAGCAATTTTATGATAATGAATGATAATATATCTGATGTCATGGTAGATAAATTTAAGATACTTGTTTTGTATGCACTTAGAGATATAAATGTTGCAGATATAAGAAAAGTTATATTAGAAAAAGCATATGAAAAAAATTATACGGATAGAATAAATTATATACCACACATACCTAACTACTCTTATAAATATTTATTATGTTAAAATTACGTAGGACTTTTAAAGATACGCAAAAAATACAGTTACTGGAAAAACAGATAAAAATAAATATAGACAAATACATGGAAAATATATAAAATCTCTTAGTAAAAATATGCAAAAGCTACTAAACCTAAAACAAATAGTTATAAAATATCAATCTTAAAAATAGCCCATTTAGACCACCTTAGAATTTTAGTCTTATATATACTTAAGGATATAGAAATAATAGATATTAAGAAAATGATATTAGAAGAAGTAATAAACTATGAAATAAACTATGAAATAGAAATGATAAATGCCATAGCACAAATATACGAAGACATTTACCCAGAAGGATATTATTCAGACCAAGATTGTGGATGTTAGAATATATTAGAAAAACTAGAGAAAACCAAGATAATCTAAATAACGAAGTTAATTATAGAAACCATATTAGAAAAATAATGGAAGATCTAAAAGAAAAGTTAATATGGATAGAAAAAACCTTAGAAAATTTAGAAAAAAGTACATGTAACAGTTTATATAATATAAAAAACTCACTACGAGAAGAACAACACAAAATAATAAATGACATAGAAAATCTAGAATTAGATATACACTACAGTACAGAAAGAATAAGTTATTACACAGAAATTTGTAACTCAGTAGTTACTACAGGATAAAATAATAAACTAAAAATTAATGGATACATCTCATAAAAAGAATAATTTATTAAAACAAAATCTAAAAAATAACCACGCACAAAAAAGAATAGATTCATCAGCTATAATAAATCTATTTACCAGCTCAGTTATCCGCACCCCCCTCAAAATGGTATCAGAGCACAGTAATTTAAAAGATACGGAAGTGATATATATGTTGGAATTAGTTAAGTTAGAGTTGAATTCAGTTAAAATTAAATTTAGTTATTTATTAAATTAATTATGAGAAGACCATTTAAAAATAAAGAAGCTTTTAGAAAAATAAAAGAATCGTTAGTTAGCAATTATTCAAAATATATAAGTCTAAATAAAACGAAAGAAAATCCACAAAGATTAGCCTATTTAATTACATTAATATCTAGTATTGAAGCAAAATTAATAATCCATTTAAAATCTAGAAGAATGAGACATATACCACCTAATTATGATAAAATTAGATTTAGATATCCACCAAAATATTATAAATATAATTCAAATGAATAAAGAGCAAAAATACAAAGAATTAAAACAATTTATCTCTGAAAAACGTAAAGAATTAAAAATAAGAAAAGAAAGATTACATTATAATATATTTGCCGGAGTTAGTAAAAATTCAATAAATATACAAAAAGATGAAATATCAAAATTAGAATCTCAAATAGATAGTTTAGAATATATATGTCAACATGAACTATTCACAATAAAATGAATAAAGAAGAATTTATAATAGATGAAAAAATATACGAAAATCACGAAGGTACAAAAATAAAAATAGTATTTTCTAATCTAGGAAGAAGGTATAAGAAAATAGGAGAACATTTATATTTAATGTTAGAAAAAGAAGAATTAAAATTAGAAGATAAATTAACAGCAATGGTAAGAATAGAAAAAGAAAATGAAGAGATAGATAGAAAAAAGGAAATAGAAAAAATTAAACAACAATCTACGGAAGAAATACGAAAAATAGAAGAAACTAAAAATAGTAGAATTGCTGAATTAGAAAAAGAATTACAGATGTTAAAAGAGTTATATGAACAAAGACAGAAAGAAAAAGAAGAAATAGATAAAGAACAAAAATTAATAAACGAAATAAACCAATTTAAGGAAAAATTAGAAATAAATAATATAGAGGTAGAAGAAACGGATAATTATGATTCAGAAGATAGTGAAACATATACGGAAATATTAACAAATATAAAAGATTTAGAAATTAACGAAAAACAAGAAAGAATTAATCAAGAAAACTTAGAAAATAATAATACAGAAATAAATACTCTTGACAAAAAAGAAGATGAAAATCTAATACCCAAAACAACAGAAATAAGAAAACCTATATATTATAAAAATAAATTTAAAAGATATAATGAATATGACAAATGGACACCAAAACAAATAGTTAATAAAAATTATAACTTTTTAGATCTAGACTGTGTAATAGATACAGAAAAAACAATACAATTATGGGTAGGATATATGACAAAACAATTATTAGACAATAATATAAACATAACAGATGCACCAGAATACATAGAAAAATCACTAATAGGATCAGTAAAATTATGGTTTACAAATTTAACTGAAAATAGTAAGAAAGTATTAAGAGCTAATAAACCTATGGAAGGAGCAGCATCAACAACAACTAAATTAACACCTATAGAATTATTGAAAAAATATGAAACAGCTATAAAAGATGAATTTGGTAGTATGACAACATTAGAAGAAGAACAAGATGAAGAAAAAGATATAAATAGAAATTTAATGATAAAATTAACAATATGTAATATGTGTTATATAGATGAATATACTTGCGCATTTAAAGAATATTATTATAAAGGAGCATATAGTATAGAAGAAAGTAAAGAAATAAGAAAATTGTATTTTAATAAATTACCCGAACCATTTAGTTCAAAAATAATAAAAAGTTGGGAAGAAGCAAAAATAGTAGATACATTAGGAGCTAGAATAAAATTTTTACAACAATGGTATAGAAAGTTATGTGAAAAATATAGAGAAGAATTAAAAATGGAAAAAACATTAATAAGAAATTTAGCATGTTGCAAAAATAAAATAGCACCTCAATTTGGATGCGAAGAAAGATATTATAAGAAGAGAAAAAGACATAAGAAATATAAGAAATATAAAAAATCAAAATATAAATATAAGAAACCAAGAAAAAGATATTATGTTAAAAATTATAAAAATAAAAGACCATATAGAAAGAAAAAATCTATAAAAGAATGTACATGTTATAATTGTGGAAAGTTAGGACATTTAGCTAGAGATTGTAAATTACCTAAAAATCCAAAAAATAAACAAATATCCGAAATAAAAATAGAAAATACAGAATATATGCAAATAGATTATATAGATTATGAACTAGAAAGTGAAGATAGTATATATGAAATTTCAGAAAACGAAACAGATATTGAAATAGATAGTGAGATAGATGAATCAAATGACTAAAGAAGATATAAAAATAATAACAAAGGAAGAATATTTAAATGACGAAGGAACAGAACAAAAGATAATATTTGACAGTAATATATTTGATGAAATAAAAGGAAAAGAGTTAGATTTAAGTGTAGAAAAAATATTTAAAATACCAACAATAAAAAATATATTTAGTAGGAAAAAAGATGAATATTATGTAGTATGCCAAAAAGAACATGTAATAGACTATAGATATGCAAAAGGAAAAGCTAGTATACCACTAGTAACAAAAAGGATAATTAATAAAGAAATAAATGATATAAAAAGTAAAGGAGATCCAATAAAATACGTACACCTTGGAGGTACAGAAATATTAATAAAAGCATGTTTTAGAGAAGGAATAGATACACCGATAGAATTATATTTAGCAGATGATAGAATTATAAAACCTATAGAAAAAAGTATAATAACTGCCGTAAAAGGAAATTTAATATACCAAAAATTTAAATTTATAATAAGTGCAAATTATTCAGTAGCAGTAACAGATAGAAATATAGATAAATCATTAGTATTATATTGGAAGATATCAGGAATAGAATTAACCCCAGGAAGTAAAATATTTACAGCGAGATGTAAAAATTTATATGTATTAACAACAAAATATAAAATAACAGGGAAAAATAAAATTAATAAAATACAAATAGATAGCCCATTTGAGCAAATTGTAAAAACAATAGATTATAATGATTATAGCTATAGAGACATAGATATAGAAGAAAATTTAGAAATAGTAAATGATAGAATAAGTACAACGAAAAGAATAGCTAATGAAAAACCAGAGTCATCGAGCTCATCAAAAAGAATGAGTTATGAAACAAATTCAATAAGTAATTTAAATCAATATTACATAACAGGAAAAATAAATGAAAAAGAACATTTAATACTATTAAACACAGGACAAGAAGAAAATTATATAGCAAAATATCTAGTAAAAAATGAAGAAATAAAAACTGATAATGATATATGCCCAGATCTACCGAGAAGTCTAATAAATAATAAAGATATAGCAGAAAAAGAAATAATAATAGGAGGAATTAGAAAAATAAAAATAGAATTTGAGGTAAAAGAAGAAATGCAAAAAGCAGATATAATATTAGGAATAAAATGGTTAGAACAAGTAAAACCATATAACATAGAACATACACAATTAGCTATAACATATAATAGGGAAAGATTATTCTTAAGAAGAGCCTTAACATAAAATGAAAATATATGTATTAATGAAGATAGTAGTGGAAGGATATTATAGTAGATATTATACGCCTATGATAGATACAGGAGCAGAAGCTAATTTATGTAGATATAATTGCTTACCAGAAAGTAAATGGGATAAATTAAAAATACCAATAATAGTTAAAGGATTTAATAATGAAGGAAGCTTAATTACTTACAAAGCTAGGAATGTAAAAACACAAATATGGGATAAGATATTGACAATAGAAGAAATTTATAATTATGAACTAACATCAAAAGATATACTTTTAGGAATGCCATTTTTAGATAAATTATACCCACATATAATAACTAGAAACGATTGGTGGTTCACAACACCATGTAAACAAAAAGTAAGAGCAAAAAGAGTTAATAATAAAATAAGAAAGAAAACTGATTGGATAAAAGAAAGTGAAAAAAAAATTACACAAAAGTTAGAAAATATAAAAAACGCTGAAGATACAATAGAATTAGTAGTATTCTCGATAAATAAAACAGAAATAACTATATTTTCAATAAATAAGATAGAAATAGTTAAGAAAAAATTAGAACAATTATATAGCGAAGATCCATTAAAAGGATGGGAAAAACATAAAACTACCATAAAAATTGAATTAATAGATAAAAACAGTATAATAACCCAAAAACCATTAACATATAATTTTGATGATTTAAAAGAATTTAAAATGCATATAGATGAATTATTAGAAAAACAATATATACAAAAAAGTAATAGTAAACATAATAGTCCAGCATTTATAGTAAATAAACATAGCGAACAAAAAAGAGGAAAAAGTAGAATGGTTATTGATTATAGAAATTTAAATGCAAAAACTATAACATATAATTACCCAATACCAAATAAGATATTAAAAATAAGACAAATCCAAGGATATAATTATTTTAGTAAATTTGATTGTAAATCAGGATTTTACCATCTAAAGTTAGAAGAAGAATCTAAGGAATTAACCGCATTTACGGTACCACAAGGATTTTACGAATGGAATGTGTTACCCTTTGGATATAAAAATGCACCAGGTAGATATCAACATTTTATGGATAATTATTTTAAACAATTACCTAATTGCATAGTATACATAGATGATATATTATTATATACAAAAACTAAGGAAGAACATATAAAATTATTAGAACAATTTACAGATATAATAGAAAATTCAGGAATAAGTCTAAGTGAAAAGAAAGCCGAAATTATGAAAAATCAGATAGAATTTTTAGGAATACAAATAGATAAAAGTGGAGTAAAAATGCAACAACATATAGTACAAAAAATAATAAATTCGAAAGAAGAATTAGATACAAAAAAGAAATTACAATCATTTTTAGGATTAGTAAACCAAGTAAGAGAATATATTCCAAAATTAGCAGAAAACCTAAAACCCCTACAGAAAAAATTAAAAAAGGATATAGAATATAATTATAATGAAGAAGATAAAAAACAAGTTCAAAAAATAAAATTACTTTGCAAGGATTTACCAAAATTACAATTTCCGGATGAAAATAAAAAATTTACATATATAGTAGAAGCAGATGCCAGTGAATATAGTTACGGCGGAGTACTTAAATATAGATATGAAGCAGAAAAAATAGAACACCATTGTAGATATTACTCAGGTACGTTCAACGAGACAGAAATAAAATGGGAAATAAATAGGAAAGAATTATGTTCATTATATAAATGTTTGTTAGCATTTGAGCCATATATTGTATATAACATAATAATTGTGCGAACAGATAATACACAGGTACGCTGGTGGCTAACAAAGAAAATACAAAATTCAGTTACAACAAAAGAGATTCGGAGACTAGTTTTAAATATATTAAATTTTACATTTATAATAGAAGTAATCAGTACTAACAAAAATGTTATTGCAGATTACATATCAAGACAAAGCTATGCAAACTGAAATGATAGAAGAAAATATACATGAAAAGATACTCAACGCCCTGACTATGCTTTCATTGAAAGTAGACAGTATGGGTACTGAGATAGAAAAGCTAAAGCTAAAGACTAGTGAAGATAATCTGAAGTCTATAGCTATGAATCAGCTAACTCAGCAATGTGCAGAGCTATGTCGATCGGAAGACAATAAAATTCCAGAGCTAGAAGGAGATGTTGGGATACTCCATAAAACCCATAACGCTTATCAATCTACTTCTGCAGGTACAAGCAAAGGAGTTAGAAAAAATATGAATTTAAATAAGCTATTTGACAAGCCATATACACCAAATATACCAAAAGACCCTATGTTTACACCCCCACAAGTTACCACATATCGAGAAAGCCTAAACCAAGATAAAAAGACATACAACTACACAGCCCGCACATATATAGAAAATATCTACAACGTACAAACTTTCTTAAATAGCAACCCAAAAGCTACAAATATCCAAGAACCAGATACGAATTATATAACCCAGAAATTAACCGGATACAACAAGCTAATCGCCTTACCCAAAACTAGACCCAGCTTAGTAAAAACTTGCTACGAATATGGATTACTTAGTACCGTATATACCACAGACGGAACTGAAATATCTACTATACCCGAGATATATGATGCATTTACCATATTTAAAAGAATAACCAAAGGAACTTTATTTTTTATAAAGATCTACACGGCTCCAGCAGAGATATTATTTGACGAAGTTAAGAAACCTATACAAGTTGTAAAAATAGGAATGACAAGAGATATGATCATACCGCAAGATATTGGTACACAGCCAGAGATACCCAGAGTTGAGATACCGAAATTTTACGCGAATAAAAGAGTTATCGGACTATCTACGATTTTACAAGAACTAGCAAATACATATTGTAATCAAAATCCTATATGGAATTATTATTCAAGAAACCATGTATTGATATATTCAAATTCAAAGGAACTACGAGAAACAGATATGGAAACAATTAGGCAATGGATTATGACGTTGCTTAAACCGGAGACAGAACCTATCGCCAGAGCTATTAAAGAAAAATTTATTTCAGAAGAATTATTGACCAGATATTGCAAAACTATTGGACACAAATACCCAGATCACAGATGTTCAAAATGTAACGGAGGAGATAATGACGTCCCAGCAGTACAGTTAGAATAAAAGAAGATAAGGACGACAGCTGGAAAGATAAGGACAGAGCAATAATGGAGATATAGCAGATATGACAAAATAGACGGAAGACTTATTTGCAGATATGGCAGAAGATTTATTTGAGTCTACGTAAAAGTTAATGTAAAGACTTTTTTTTTATATATTAGTCTTTAGTAGTTAAAATAGTAGTTGAAATAGTAGTTGAAATAAATGTAGGTGAAGACTTTAGTAGGTAGGGAAACATTTTCTTTGTTTAGTTTTTAGTCTTTTCAATTAAACACGGATGTATACACTTTGAGTCTATAAATAAGAATTCAGAAGGCATTGCAAAGGCAGGCCTTCAAACATTCAGCAAAAATACTCTCTCCATTCCAGTTCAAAAATATTTAGCCCAGTTAATTAAATATATACACCGCAATGGAAAAAGCTATGGAACAACAAACCTCAGAAATATCAAAGCTACCGGAACAGGTATATCTATTTACTATTATGAATAGCTAAATTCATAATTCCCGACAATCATGATATGATAAAATAAATTCATATTAGTTACTTTATAGTAGAATTATTCGAAAAATAATATGTTAAGAAGTTTACTAGCAAAGTGGAAACGGAGAAAAATCCCAAGGAACTATGCCATCCTAAAGGTGAAACCAATGAGGCAAGAAGCCGTGGCGGGGAGTAACCAAAGTCGAGGCGCTGTTTAAGGGAGAATATCCGAATTACCATGCTAGTAGTGACCGAAGAACATGTTATTTAAGAATAATCTAGTATATAGTAATCTGAGATGACTATATTTTATTATGTATATGATTGCAGGGAATATTTTGAAAAAGCAATTTTATGATAATGAATGATAATATATCTGATGTCATGGTAGATAAATTTAAGATACTTGTTTTGTATGCACTTAGAGATATAGATGTTGCAGATATAAGAAAAGTTATATTAGAAAAAGCATATGGAAAAAATTATACGGATAGAATAAACTATATACCACACATACCCAACTACTCTTATAAATATTTATTATGTTAAAATTACGTAGGACTTTTAAAAATACGCAAAAATTACAGTTACTAGAAAAACAGATAAAAATAAATATAGACAAATACATGAAAAATAAAAAATATATAAAATCTCTTAATAAAAATATGCAAAAACTACTAAGTCTAAAACAAATAGTTATAAAATATCAATTTTAAAAAAAAAAATAGCCCATTTAGACTACCTTAGAATTTTAGTCTTATATATACTTAAGGATATAGAAATAATAGATATTAAGAAAATGATATTAGAAGAAGTAATAAACTATGAAATAAACTATGAAATAGAAATGATAAATGCCACAGCACAAATATACGAAGACATTTACCCAGAAGGATATTATTCAGACCAAGATTGTGGATGTTAGAATATATTAGAAAAACTAGAGAAAACCAAGATAATCTAAATAACGAAGTTAATTATAGAAACCATATTAGAAAAATAATGGAAGATCTAAAAGAAAAGTTAATATGGATAGAAAAAACCTTAGAAAATTTAGAAAAAAGTACATGTAACAGTTTATATAATATAAAAAACTCACTACGAGAAGAACAACACAAAATAATAAATGACATAGAAAATCTAGAATTAGATATACACTACAGTACAGAAAGAATAAGTTATTACACAGAAATTTGTAACTCAGTAGTTACTACAGGATAAAATAATAAACTAAAAATTAATGGATACATCTCATAAAAAGAATAATTTATTAAAACAAAATCTAAAAAATAACCACGCACAAAAAAGAATAGATTCATCAGCTATAATAAATCTATTTACCAGCTCAGTTATCCGCACCCCCCTCTTAATTTAATAGTATAATAATTGAAGGAAAAAGGTAAAAAGATGATTTTGTCTATTGCAGAGCATTTTAATGAAGGGTAAAAAGTTTAAATCACTTTTCTAAAGGTTTTCACACTTTTAATATATTAAATAGATATAGATATATTAAAATCTTGTTAACTTTAACATATCATGAGAGATAATAATTTTCTTATAATTTTATTCTTATCAAACGGGTCCTGAAAACTGTCTTCAGGATATCCTCAGCCTAAATCCTCAACTGATGGTAACTAGACCTCAAATCAATCATGGAAAGTTAAGCCCTAAAGCTAGTCAAATAAATCATCAATACAAGGCATAGGATTCTAGTTTTATACCATAACCTTATTAAGCTACCTATAATCGATACACATAAGCATAGAGTTATCTTTTTTCTTCACAAACAATACAGAAGCTCCCCACGGGGACACACTTGATTCAATGAAACCCTTACCAAGAAGATCCTAAAGCTGAGAGTTCAGCTCCTTAGTAGGAGTCATACGGTAAGGTTCCACAGAAATAGGTCGGGTGTCAAACTTGATGTCAATAGCAAAATCAATCTCACGGTCAGGGGGAATACTAGGCAGGTCAGTAGAAAACACATTTGGAAACTTTCAAATAATAGAAATAGAATCAAGCGACAGACTCTCCACACAAGTATCACAAATATAGGCAAGATAAGACTCGCAACCCCTTGATATAAGTCTCCTAGCATGAACATATGAAATAATCCTCATCGGCTCACGGATAACCGCCCCCTCACGACTGGGGATATGCCGGGCATTACTAAGGTAACGGTCTTGAAAAAATAGTCCATGACCGCATTATAGTGGGATAACCATTCCATGCTCAAAATCACAATAAATCCAGAGTATCCAGAATAATAAGATTAGCATAGGTATCAACTTCACTAACTGTCATGACACATGATCTGAATACTCGATCCACTAATGAAGAATCATCCATGAGAGTAGATACGTGTAATGGCACATATAATAAATCACAAGCAAGTCCAACCTTGGTGCATAATAAGCAGATATATAACACAAGTGGATCCAAGATCAAATAAAGCAAGAGATAACTTGCAGCACACCAAAATCGTACCTATAACCACAGCATCCGAAGTCTCAACCTCGAGTCTAACAGGTACTGCATATAACTGGCCACGCCCTCCACCTGGCTGGGGAACCTGATCGACCGTCTATCCTGCGTTCCTGAGAACCACCTCGAGCACCCTGATAACTATCCTTGTGACCATTAAAACCACCTCTACCTGAGGGATAAACTGCTCTAATAGGGGAAGCACCCTGGGCTTAAGAACCTATTACCCCATGACCAGGGTACTCTTACAATTAGTGACCAAAAAGTCGACAAGTATAATAGAAATCATGAGCAGAACCAAAACCAACAGATTCGAATGACTCAAAATAATCACCACGTCTAGTATGACTAAAAAATAAACCCCTCTATGACTGACCACTGCCCTAACTAGGGCGACCACTAGCACCAGACTGACCTCTGTCAGTAGTCTGAAGAGATACATGAACAGATCGACTAGGCTGACTCTGAGGCTAAAAAGATAGACGCTAAGAATACATAACATGAGAACTACCACCTTGAATTGGGAACTTCTATGGATCTCACCAAATATGCCCTAGAACCTAGGCCTCTTATCACGGCCCTCATGGTGTATCTCCACCATCACTCTAGCATGATGTGAAACCTCAATAAAAGTCTTATCCACAACAACTAGAGTTTAAGTAGCCATCCAAATAGGAAGTCTCATCCCTCGGACAAAGCAATAAACTCTCTCATACTTAGTGTTAAAAATAGAAGTTATATGCGTGGCCAACTCATGAAAATGAGCCTCATACTCGGCGACTATCATGGACACCTACTCTAATCTGGAGAACTGATCCCTTAGTCGATCTCTAAGGCTACACAATATGTAGTTCTCTAAGAACATCTCCGACAATTGAGTCTATAACAAGGGAGAAATCCAACTGGTCTAGAATCCGTGAAACCTCTCCACCAGTGATAAGCAGACAAATTCAACTAAAATGTAGTGTAATCCACACCTCCAGTCTCAACAACACCTAAACCACGAATCCTATCCTCACAAGTTGTAATACCCCGTATTTTTACCTAAATTAAATTCATCCCTAAAATGTCAAAGACTTGCCCTAAAGATGAATCCACTTCTATAAATGTGGAATTTTTAATATTTTGACTTTTCATTATGTGTGAAATTGAATAAGCTTTTCATCGATACCAAATTTTCTCAAATTAGAATCCCGAGCGAAGCGTTAGAGTTATTTTAGTATGACAGTGTACCACCTGAGCCAACAACGCATTACAGAGCTAGCTAAAATGGCAATCGTCAAATCCAGTAAGGTACCGTGATATTGGTGCGTCACGCCAAAGGTCATTTTCAAAATTGTCTATTTCCAGTGTACCAATATGGTTCCACCGCATCGTGGTGCCCTTCCAGTTCGCATCCAAGGTGGGAACGCGATACCCTCATATCGCGCCACCAACCAGTTTCTCAATTGTCCATTTTTCAATGAGTTAGCATAATATCACCACGTCGCGCTAGCATATAAAATTGAGATTTTGTTCAGGTTCCGTTATTTAATTTTAGGGACTATTTGGTAATTTCCCAAATCCCTAATCAACCTAAATATGGGATTTATACCCTTAATAGCCAAAATTGCTCACTATGTTCACTACTCCTCGAGAATAAAAACCCTAGTTTAAGTTTCAAAGACAAACTCAAGAAATCCCTCCAAGAGTCTTCAAGAACATTAAGAATTTAGATTTCCAGGTATGTTAGATGTTTATTCATTGGTCCCTTCCACCCATGAAGCCCAAGAATCTCTTTTCAAAGTACAAAATTGTGTATCTATGAATTTGTCATGATTTACCTTAATTGAAGTTCATGTTTATGTTGTTGTTGGGTGTTGATTCATGTTTTAGATTACAAGTTCCAAGATTTGATCCTAGTATTTGATGACTTACAAAATATTCATGATAAACCCTTAAATTTGCAAGTGGATTGATGCAGACATGATAATTTAGATGTATGGATTGTTGTATAACCAAAGCATGTTCCCTCTATGTTTGATAAAATGCCTATGTGAATGAAAAAGAGTCATTATAGCATGTTAACAAGAAATCCTCATTTATGTATAAGTTAATGCATGCCAAGTGTTTGATGAAAGTCCTTATTGAATGAAACGTGAGATATTAGTATGCATCCCTATACATTTACAAGGTCATGACTTCCAAGAACTTGATGAAATGCCTTATTGATTATATTGCGAGTGATTGACTATTGTCATGTTATTAAAGAATTTGCCATGTCTTACTAATTTTTTCTATCGAGTCTTGGGGATATTCAGTACCCGATAATTTAGCTGATTGCCTAGAGCCAGTGTGAGTTTTAAGATAATCTTAGTCATGCCATGATCAGTAGAATTCCATCAGTTACGAAACTTAGGAAAACTCAGTATCAGTCCAATCCAGTTTCCATAATCAGTTCGAAGCTTAGTAACATTCATTTAGTTAACAGAATTCAGTAGTATGTCGTCAGTCATCAGAACCCAGTGAGCTCAACTAGATCAGTCAGGCAACATGATCAATAACAGATTTATCCTAATCTAGTACAGTCTAAGAATCAGTTCAGTGTCTATTCAGTTGGGAGTAGGATTCAGCACCGAGTGAGAGCAGGGATGACGGCTTCCCCATCAGTTAGCCTAAGTCATTAGTAGCAATCTCTGTACTCCAAAACTGTGTATCCAGCGCAGGATAAGGAGTCACCTATCAGATTAAGGCTTGGCTACCTCCTAGAGGTCACCCATCAGATTAGGCTTGACTTTTTATTCAGGGTCACCCGTCAGATAGGCTTGACCACAGTACTGTCTTTACCCGTGGCACGGTACTAAAACCCTTCCAACTGGGGTTATAAGTTATACCCCAAATTAGCTAGAAGGGGAAGGTCGGTCAGATGATTACCTTCCACAGTCTCAGTTTCAGTCTCAGTCCTCAAAATAGAACTTAGCTTAGTATTATAGAAATCAGGACTATCAGCTACAGTCACGCAGCTCAATAAAGAACTTAGATAGTTCTACAGATTTGGGACTATTAGTACAGTCAATCAGTATCAGTATCATCAAATTCAGGGATCACCCACTAGATAGGCCTGAACTCAAGGGTCGTCCATTAGAGAGGATCGACCCCACAATAGTCATCAGAAATCAAGTACTAGTGTACCCACTTATCAGTATTACAGTATTAGTAAACTCAGATAATAGTTAGACAATATTCGAAACTCAGTATTCAGTTTCATTACGACTTTAGTTACAGTTTATGTACTCATGCATGTATTCTCACTTAGTCTTATTCACGTTACTTAGTCAGTTATAGTTCATACTTATGAACCCTTGCATTCAGCCTTACCTCATCTAGCAAACCAGTATATTCCCATATACTGATATTTTTCTCTTGCGCTATAGTATTTTATACCATTGGTTCAGACGTAGGGGATCCTGAGCACCCTTAGCAGTTCAGATTCAGCCAGCAGCAGTAAACTTAGCAGTGAGTCCTCATCATTCGAGAATGTTCCTTATTCTATTATTGCATTATATTTAGTATTTTAGTAGATGGAGTTAGTTGGGGGATCGCCCCATCAATTCCATAGTTCGAAAAGATTAGAGGTTTTTCAGACTAGAGTATTTTCAGACAGTTGTTTTAGTTTTGGTATTGTTATACCTTATAAAGTTGTATTTCAGTTTTAAACCTTATGCCCACTTTCCTCCAAATTTCTACATTATACAGTATTATTATTTAGTTATTGCAGCAGGTACCATTCATGGGTCAGCTTATGGTCTTTCGGGATTATGAGCACCGTGTAGCATCCGGGGTTCAGAATTCGTGGCGTTACACCAGCAGTAAGAAACTCAAATCCATCTTCTCCAGGAACACCAAAAAACCTAGGTGGATCCAACCTCAAAAATTTACCCAACATCATCTGCTCCCTGGCATACATAGCAGGCTGTGTCACAACTAGAGGTGCAGTTACCGACTGAATGACTATCGGCATAGGAGGAATCTCAACTCTAGGAGCTGCATATACTGGCTGCACCCCTGTCCCAATAATTTGTGCACCATTAGATGGTGTACCACTAACTATACTCAATATATAAATCAAGGAATCTCTGACCTGGTGGATCCTAGGCTGGTCCTTAGCTCACCGCTAGCTATGGTAGAGAAATCTCAAGCTCAGGTGCAGAGATAGGGTTTAGGGAAGGTAGCCTATCTTTAACCCTAGATGGGGACACATCACGAGGCCATCCTTAAACTTTAGGTTGTCCACAAATAGGAGCAGGATTCTTGGGGTTGGTCTTAGGACCCTCATCTCATATAGAGTTAGCACATCTCCTCAGCATCTATGAAAGTGTAAATTCAAGGAAATATTCCACAAACCAACTCAGACTCTTATCATGATATGAATGAAAGAAGTAAAAGACTTCTAAGAATGCCATATATCCTCCTAAAGATAGGAAACAAATGCCAAAGTTTTAATCTGCCGGACTCTATTGCACACTTACTCTTGTACCAACAATATCGGTTAAATCTGGCTCTGTTACCAATTTGTCATGACCCAGTTTACAAGTCATGAGGGCACCTACCAAATCTTTCTGGTGGGTAAACCAACACCATAACCCGGAGCTGGCGCAATAAGTTAATGAGGAGAAATTCCCAACATAGGCCAAAATAAACGAACATAATTTAGACATAAATAATGTTTCAATATTAAAAGATAGTCAAATACAAATACCAATCCCACGACCTGGTAATATCAGTACAAGAGCACCTAAGTATGATAGAAATATAAATACAATCTAAGAATCTTAAATAGTCAATACATATGTCTTGAATACGAAAGACTGAGTCTAAGATAGATGGAAATGGAGACTCGAAACTCCAAAAGCTCAACCTATCTCTAAAATGTCAACACTGCACGAACTCAACTCAACGGTTGCAACTAGTACTTAGATTTGCACTAAAAAGGTACAGAATTGTAGTATGAGTACCAAAACAATGTATACTCAGTAGGAATCATCGGCCAACTAAGCTAAGTCATGATATAAAGATGATATAATGCAAGATAAACGTATCTAAGTCAAGATATAGAGTTGAACCTGAATCATCTCCGTCATAACTATATGTAATGAGTAATCAAACCAGAACAATAATATAACATAATGCATCAACACATGTCAATACCATCGTTCATAAAAAATAAATGATTCGGAGACATAAAACAACACCAATACAATCACAAACCACGTAAGTACAAAGTTGGTGCCCATACACCAACTAGTGCATAAAGTAAAGGAACCCATCACGGCATCCCATACCACAGGACAATACACTCAAGGAAATAATAACAATGTATAACCATCAATGTATCCAAATCCAACATTATCCTACCATATCCCGCATTTATCATCAATTGGATATTTTTCCAAATTCTCATTAGAAACCAACATCGATCAAAAGTCCCTATTCCATATTATTATCATCATTAGCCATGCATCAACTATATTTTCTAGCTACCATACTTTAACTAAACAAGGTTCATTAACTATTACATTAGATTTCTAGCCATCAAGTAATATAGGCATTTAATAGACAACTAGTCATCACATAGCTTATTCCATTAGCCAACCTTCCTTAATTAATTCATTATTTAGTACTAACATTATTCACTAGATGGATCCTTAACTTATAATAAATCTCACTTACCAAATAGTCTTGGTTCATTTATTTGGCAATAACCGTTTCGATCTCTCTAATTCTCAATAGAGGTGAATTACCTCACTTTATAAGGGCTTAGCACTAGAAATCTATAACCGACATCCTAAGGTCCACATCCTATCCTCATTGCACACGTGGATATAAATATATATACATATACATATATATATATATATATATATATTTCCATTAATATCATCAACATATCCCCCGAACTCGAACCGATATCAATATCATCAATATATCCTCCAAACTCAAATCTTGTATCAATATTATCAACATATCCTCCAGACTCGAACTGGATATCATCACCACATCAATATAAATATCTATAATAAAGAACAAGCCCCACAAAGTCTAAAGTAAATGACAAGCCCTACGAGGGTTAAAGTAAATGCAAGTCCCACAAGGGCTAAAGTAAAGTACAAGCACCATGAGGGCTAAAGTAAAAGAAAAGTAAGGAGGAACATACCTTCATATCTGATCATTCATCATTAAGGATAATTTTCCAATAGGTATATGCATACATATAGCAAGAATATTACAATGCATTATCGGGTTCAACAAGGTTAGTAGCATGGCCTCTCATAAAGTCAATAGCTATACTTTCTAGAGCCCTTAGTATCATGATTCAAAATATTAGCATAGGAGGGGTTTCTAGCATAAAAACTAGTTTAGTTACTAGACATAAGCATAAAATGAGTAACAACATATCCCAAGGCCCAACATAGTAGTCTAGTCAATGATTCAAATGATAACATAGTCATGGCTTGATTAATAGTAATATTTGTAGCTACTTAAAGTATTAATAATAATTTAGTCAACAACCACATACATCACTTCTACAAAAATCACCATAATTTATTTACCGGGGTTAGCCATCATGCTCCCACAGGCATTCTTTTAGCATTTAAGAAGCGTCTAGGGTCTTCAATGAAACTATATAATTCAATCTTAAGGTGGGTCAAGTTGCCACTTCTAATTTCCCAAAATTTGACTTCAAGCTTAACGGTATCTAAATCAAGCCTTAGATATTTAACAAGAAACAATAGTCCTATGGTAAAGTTCTTCCTCAAGCACTACTCTTAACTCAACCAAAGAATCTAATGCAATTCCACAATACAAGCAACTAGGGGAAACCTACCCCTAATCATGAGTGACAAGGTCACTCCCATCTAACTAAAGCAACTAGAGTATTCTCATTCTATCCATAAGGCATTAAGTCCAATTAACCAAGGTTCTATCCTACAAGTCAAGTATTTCAAAGTATGAGTTCAAATGCCTAAATAATTTAATTAAACTCAAGTGTTACCATTCAATCAATCCAACACGTAGAACCCCTCCCAAATCTAACAAGATATCACAATTATACTATAACATAGCTCAATCTAACAAGAGGTAAGCCTAACCTACCTCAAATCCAAAGAAAACCCATGAACCACTAAACCTTTGCTTTTTTCTTTCGAGAAGCTTCTTCAAGGTGCCAAGCTATCAAAAACAAAATCTAAATATCATGATGAGAGTATTGATATCCATATTGCACCATTGTGCTTCGGTTACAAAAAGACACCAGAAACCCAAAAACTCCAAGTGCGTTCTACATATGAAAAATACATTTCTGAGATCAACCCAATGTTCAACTACCATTTGGAGATCATAACCCTCAAGAATTAGGTGCAAACCAAGCAATTTGGACTAAAATCAAGCCCTCAAGCAATTTGAGTTTTGGACAAATAATCAATAAATTAAAGCTTGAAAATGAAGAATTCATACCTTGAGTTTCTTGTTGATGACAAATATATATATATATATATATATATATATATATATATATATATATATATATATATATACATACATACATATGTTAATCAAGCTTCTAACTCACCCCCAAGAATCAATTTGAAGTTAACCTATCATTTAGGGCTTCTAAGGCTGAAAGGCGAGTGAAAATGGCCAATTTCTCAACCAAGGGGGCTATTTATAGTACCTTGATCGCGGTTAAATAGGGCCTGCGAGGTCAAAACTTTTTTTAACCTCCCATACTCATTCAGAATTCATTTTTTGCAAACGAACTATGTAACTCCACTAAATTCGACGTTCTAAATGCATTGCTGAAGTCTAATTTTCTATCCAAGGTTGTTTAAATCAATTATGGGCCCCACACCCATGTCTACCGATTTTCTCACATTTTGATTAATTGGTCAAAATGAACTCAGGTATTTTAGGGCCCAAATCAAGGGACTTTATAGCCTAAAATCAATATTCTGGAGCTATTGGTGAAGTCGAAATTTGCATCGTAGGTCGTTTCACGGAAATTTTTGTTTGGCGGTCATTCGAAACTAGCGAAGACTTCTAAATGGGGAATTGGTCCTTAAGCCAAATGAACTGTTTGATAACCAAACTCTCAGTTCCAGCAAGTCATAAATGACTTGGAGCAGCTATGGAAAAGCTCTAACGGCGATAATAAGCGGACAATACGAAAAATGACCTGAAAGGTCATTACAAAATACTACCAGGTCATTTTATTTGTTCACTATACTATAAGTATATTTTATTGGTCAGACACAAACTGTTTCTCAACAAAAAACTTTTCGTCAATGGCAATCAATTAACAATTTTTATCTCAAAAAGTCACTCTAACTTATTGTGATACAAGAATCATTTCACTATTCACTTAACTTCTTTTTTTTTTGTCTAAAATGACTTTTATATTTAAATAAAATTCTATTTTTATCATGTCTAAACAATTAAAAGATATCTGCTAATAGTATAAATTTTATTGATTCTTTTGGCTAACCTAAAGTGATTAGGCATTTCTTAACATTAAAGAATTTCATAAACTAGAATTAAAGAAGTACTTCTGCAAAACTAATTGTGACGGTTGAATTAATTGAATATACCTAAATTTTAAAATAAAAATTAGGAAAAAATATTAATATTGTCAATTTGTCAAACTATCTGGCCACTTCACACAAAACCTCCAAATCATCATCAAATCTCCACCGGTTCTAAAGCTTTATAAATGGGAATTGAGTTCGCATCATAGTTCAATCTATTGGTAAGTTGAAGAAAATTTTAATTTGCAACTTGGCCAAGATTATTATCAGGTATCCATATTTTTAATTTTTTAAAAATTTCTTTTCGAGATGATCAATTCATGTAATAGTTTAATTTTGCAGAGAAGTAGCTTAATAAGTGGAGTACTATTTTTCTTCTTAAAAAAATTCTAAAAGAAAGTATATATGGATACAAGTTACTAGCAGCAAGTATATATATGCATAATTTCCTCTATACAATATATAATCTTCTGATAAATGATGTTTAAATTGATCACCCTTCGATCTATGTTGCTATCCCATTTTTTTTTTCTTAGTCTTATTTTTATATTGTTTTTTCAAATCAGAATTTACTGTAGGTAAATATATACAAAGCATAGCAAAGGAGTCCTACCTTCATGTACCTACTTAGATGGAACACTCTCCATACTAAGAAACAAGTAGAATTTCTATTGTCAACCTCAAAAAGGCATCTAAAGATGCTAACCTCAACATGTTGCAGCCCCATTGGCTGACACTAACTCATGTTTTTTCCAATCTTGGTTCATTTCTTTACCAAACAGTTTAACTCCTTCAGGCTGAAAAATAGAGTTGTGCACACAAACCGTTGTGGCTGATGGTACTAAAATTACACGTCATTCTGCCAATCATCATCCTACTATTTGAGGAGACCATTTTCTTACATATGTTGATCTCTAGATAAATAAATAAATAAATAAATATTTTTATACCATCAATATGAACAAATTCATATGAGTAACATATAAATTCCCCAATAGAGAGCTAATTAGGGGGAAGAGAAGCAACATGAAGACTAAAAAGAAGTGAGAAAGATGCTAGTGATGCTTCCTTCAAAATCTTTGCAAAAGCTTGATCTCATCAACACAATCCAACGTCTTGGTGTAGCTTATCATTTCGAACATGAGATTGAGGAATCATTGAGTTATATGTACACTCATTATGAAGAATGGATTGACAAAGTTGATGGCGATGACCTTCATGGTATGGCACTATGCTTTCGATTACTTAGGCAACAAGGTTATTATGTTTCATGCGGTAAGTATCGTTCAAACTAAAGGATGAAAACATTAGTTCATGAAAATATGATCTATTTAACTCGTCCAAATTTTGAAGCAGATGCTTTTAGGAAGCTCACTGACAAGTGACGACCAAGGAAATTTCAAGAAAGATTTGGTTGATGACGTGCATGGAATGTTGAGTTTATATGAGGCAACACAAATTAGAATATATGGCGAAGAAATTATGGATGAGGCATGGACTTTCACCATCACACAATTGAAATTGATTTTGCCTAAATTGAGCAATTCCCAGCTTTCACAACAAATCAGTCACACGTTGAAGTTTCCGATTAAAGATGGTATGGTGAGGGTAGAAACAAGGAAATACATACCATTTTACCATGAAAATAAGGTGTTACTAAAGTTTTCCATATTGCACTTCAACATATTGCAAAGGTTGCATAAAAAGGAGCTAAGTGATATCACAAGGTAATTATAACTTGTTGCGCACACCTTAACCTTTGGTGAAATTCATTAACGTATTTGAGGATTCTTTCAAGTAAAATAGTGATTTTTACTAGCAATATTACAATTAATCTTCAATATTTTTCCAAATAAAATTTATTTCGACCGAACACAACCTTTGCTCCAAAATTTATGTCATGTTCGGACTTCAAATGTAAGTTTTCTGTTCTTTAATATATCAAGTTAAACCAAATATTATCCAATTAAGCACGCCTACTAAAGAAACACACAATTTGTTGTAGGTGATGGAAAGAAATGGAAATAGGGAATGCATTACCTTATGTAAGAGACAGAACAGCAAAGGGTTACTTCTGCAGTTTAGGTGTTTACTTTGAGCCTCAGTATAGCTTTGCGAGGAAAATAGTGACAAAAATTTTGCACTTTCTTTCTATTATATTATTGATGGCACATATGATATTTATAGGACACTGATGAACTTAATTTCCTCGCTGAGGCAATTGAAAGGTAGCAATTATTTTCGTTATATATATAGCTCTTTTACCCAGTAGAATATAATTTGATCGAATTTGATGTTTGTCATATATATATATTATGTAGGTGGAATATTGATACTTTAGAACAGTTATAATCGTATATGAAGATTATTTATCGCGGTCTTATTGATGCTAACAACGAAATTGTTTTTCTTTTCAGATGAAAAAGGTGGTGAGGACTTACTTTCAAGAGGCAAAATGGTATCATGAGAAGAAAGTACCAACAATGGAGCAGTATATCAAGAATGGAATTGCATCAAGTGGTTACCTGTTGCTAGCAACTACGTTTTGGTTAGGCATGGGAAAGCAAGCAACTAAAGATGCATTTGATTGGATATCAACTGAACCTCCAATACTTGCTGCTTCCTGTATCATTGCAAGATTACTCAATGATCTTTTGTCACATGAGGTATAATATATATATAAACTATTTACACCCATATAATCAGTATATATTAGCCTGTTACAATATGTTTTCTACTTTATTTGTTGTTTGTTATTTTGTTTGTTTACTCATATTTGCGGATGTAGGAAGATCAAAAAAGAGGAGATGCACCTTGAGGTATCGAATTTTATGTGAATGAATACAATGTCACAAAAGAAGCACACATGAAAATAAGGGATATAATAAAGGATTATTGGAAGGTTTTGAATGAAGAATACCTCAAACTCACTGATGTCATACCAGAAGTTTTGCTCATGACTATGATTAATTCTACAAGAGTCGTAGAGTTTATATATAAAGATGAAGATGCTTATAATTTTTTTCAAAAATAACTTGAAAGACGTCACTTTTATGATGCTAGTTGATCCTATTATATAGACTAAGAACTTCTAAAGGAAAAGATGGAACAAGAAAAAGCAGAATCACATTTCTCTAGATTGTGTTATTTGGATAAGTTATCTTAAGTATTGTTTATCTACCTGTATTACTAGTATAGTAATGAATAAATTTGTAAAAACCACATAAATCCCGCATAAAATGAAACTATTTACATAATCTCCCTTGAGATTTTCTCTCTCCCTATTTTGCAAAATCTTGTCAAACATTCGAATGTTTGTTATACATTGATCGAATATATGATAAAACTGGTTTGCCTACAATTATGGGAATGAGAATCAGAAAATGTCTTCCTACTCCTTAAATTATGCCATTTAATAACCTGTAATTAATTATTATATGAGTTAACATAGTAGCTTAAATTTGAATTTCAAAAAAAACTCTTAAACATTAATCCTAATTGTCGTCTTTTTGATATACGTTCCTAAAAAAATAAAGAATGCTCTTTGTTCATGATTTATGGGGAAAAAAACAGATGAACATTCCGATATTGTTGCATCAATTCTGGTTTTTGGGAGGCGAAAATCAGTTTTAAATCATACAAAAGTGACATTATTATTGTTTCAGAAAGTATTAACTTTTTGAAATTGATTGCGACAATCGTGATGGAATTGGGTATTGATGATGTTCGAAAAAATTTGAAGTTAAATACATCATTGATGGTAATTCTTCTTCAATTATCATAAGGAATGATAATGGAGTGAAGGTTTACATTGAGTTGAAGAAATAATATACTGGGCTTGTAAATTTTTACTCTGTATGACAACTTTCGACAAATCGAATAAAGATATCGAGTTTGATAGCGAAACTGGGGCAGTACTATGTATTGAAGGTAGTGAATCTGATTCGGTTGCTTTAACTGTTGTTGAAACACAAAATCAGTAGTCATTGTATATTCAAGACTTTGAAGGTAATAATTTCATTACTGATTGTAAGAACAGAAATAAAGGTTAACAAGCTTTATAAAGATAAGCAAACTTTCGTATCGGTTATGGACAAATATGCGATATTGAATGGCTTCAACACCTTTAGTAAACAATCTGATAAACAAAAGTATGAAAGAAATTATTTTTTATTTATCGATGTTGTAAAGGTTGTTTTTGTTTTTTGATAGCCTTTTTAATGGAGTTTCACTGTTGATGAAATTTTTGGTTTTTGCTATTTAAACATAATGGAGTTTCATTTATAATGTATAATATACCATCATACATTTATTTGAATGTATAAGTAAACTATAATAGTTTAATTATAGTATTTTTATTCAAATTATTGATTTTATATGTATGTTAATACATTGACAACATGTTTAAAAATATAACTGCAGCTATGTGTTACACTGTCGTGTCAAAGATTGCAAATGGGTCCTCAATGCGTATTCAATGAATCATTCAGAAATTTTTGTGATAAAGGCATTTGATTCGGAACATACATGTAGTAATAATTTGGTTGCGACAACAGCTTTTGTCAGTAAATTTACTGCACCAAAATTAATTAATTACAAGAGAATAGACACACCGACGGACATAATTGAAGAGATGAATGTTGTTTATGGTGTTGATATTAACTACATGATGGCTTGGCGGACAAAATAAAAGACAATTACGATGCTTAAAGGTAGACCGGCTGATGGATATCGAAAAATATCCTGGTATATCTGTATGTTGAATCAGGTATATCTTGGATCATACATTCGGATGCATAAAATATTCGATAACAAGTTTAAATACTTGTTTATTGCCTTATATCCCATGATAAGAGAGTTCGAATTTCGCCATCTAGTAGAAGTTATAGATGGTGCACATTTAAGCGGGCCATAGCAAGGAACATTTGTATCGACGAGCACTCTTGATGGTGCAGGTATTATACAATACTTTGAAATATTTTGCTTTTGGTCATTGATCATTTTGTATGTATTCTAACGGATTATACATTGATCTTGGATGTATAGTAAAATTTGGACTTGCTAGATCAGTACATATATTACTGATGTACTCCTTTTAATTTGTATTATTGATTTTTTTCTATATTGGAGGTGCTAGTTTCTGTTTAAACAACTTTATAAATGGCATATTCATAAAAAAAATTGTATAAAATTTAAGTAGCTTTTGCTTTGTGTGTTATGTGTATGATTAAGCATTATACGTTATGGTGCATATATGATAAGCAAATTTGAACAACATATTTATAATTTCTGATACATTTACTAATAATTAAATGTATAATTCCCTAACAGCATGTTTATAATGTATGATGTATTATTATACGTTATAAAAATATATGATGGTATATATTTTAGTTGTTTTCAATTAAATCATAAAGGTGGGACAACATGTATGATGTCATGTAATACATAATTCTAAAATAATTAGAGATATGTTCAATGGTGTACATATATTATAGACCTGCACATATTACTTTGGTTTCTTTTTTAGTTTAGGATATATTCTTTCGTTAGATTATGGTGTTGTGGATTCGGAGAACGACAACTCGTGGACTTGATTTTTTCATCAACTTAGAGAAGCATTTGGAGAACATGACAATATGTGTGTTGTGTCATATCAAAACGAGAGTATCATAAAAGGTATGAGTATTGTTTATCCGAATGTCTCTCATCTAGCATGTATTTGGCATTTATGAAAAAATGTTTAATATTTTAGGAAAAGAAAAGATAGACTTACTTACTTTTATTATTCCAAGGCCAAAGCTTATAGAAAAGAGGATTTTGATTATATTATGTCAAAGGTTGGTAAGGTTGATCCAAGGGTTAAGGAATATCTGGAGGAAGCTGGATATGAAAAATGGTCTCGATGTCACTCCCCTGTGAATAGAGGTAGAATGATGACCTCTAATATAGCCGAATGTATTAACGGTTGTTTGGTAGAGGCTAGAGTACTTCCTATTATAGGTTTCCTTGAAGAAGTTAGGATTCTATTTGCTGCATGGAATTGTAATGTCAGACCCCGTAAAGCTTCCTCATCATGAAAGCTGTCAAAAATGAGTCACAAGAAGTTTGACACATAGAATTTTAGCTAAGTGTCCAACACTTAGTTTATTTTAATCTTTTAAAACTTTGATAAATTATTTTGCGCCCTTTTCGACCTCCGTTTTTTTATTTTTAAGTTGTGTTGCGATGGATAAAGTCTATAGTACATCTCGAGTGGGTTTTGAGATTTTTGGACTAGCGTAAGGGCGAGTTTGGATGACCAAACCAGTGAGAGGTCGCAATAGCCCTGCGCCGCGAAGGCCAGTCAACCCGACTGGGGGTCACGTCATGAAAGGTAATGCAATGGCCAACTGACTTGATTATGGTCGCATCGCGATAACCTTTTGACCCAAGTAGGGGTCGCGACGCGAGGGCAGTCCGGTGCAGCACTATTTTTATTCGGATTTTCAAGGTCAAATGGGTAATTTTCCAATTCCAATCCACCCAAAACATAAGACTAAAGGATTTCAGAAGCATAATATGCTAAGTTTCATCAAATTATCCCAAAACCAAGAACCCTAAGCTTCAATACCAAATTGCAAGAATCTCAAGATTCCACTGTAGATTTTTAATAATTCTTAAAGATTTGGAATCCCCATTGCAAGGTCTATAAGAGGCATCCAATAATTTTATGAATAGTATTCCAAGGTTAAGAGATCATCCAAAGCAACAAGTTTAAGGTATGTGGGGTTTGAATAAGAGCACCCCTTTTGTTCTTGTGTCCAAAGTATTAATTTTATCAAAGAAATTTATGTTTTTGCAAGTGGGTTGATACCCAAATTACTTTATCTTGAGTTTATGACTTTATGAGATGCTAAATCCTTGAGTTGTAGGATATTTTACTTAATCTATATTTTGAAGTGAGTATTAATGTTATGAATTGCATTTTCCCTTAATGAATGATGTTTTGAATACCCTTAAGGTTGAAGTCATGAACTACCCTTACTTTGTATTGAGATTTCTTGAATATATATGCATGCTATAAGGTCCAAGAATGAATTTTGGTACATTTCATGGTATTTTGAGAATAGTATTGATATTTCCATGTCATTGAAGTTTTGAAACTTGATAAAGATAGTCTACCAAAGTTTAAAAAAGGAATCCACTCAATGTTGTTTAAGTTAAAGGGTGGCATGACTGGCCCCATTATATATATCCTTGAACTGTTTAAGGTGGATTTTCTTACAAGTTCTGAGCTAAGTCAGGAAGTTGTATTTAACACTGAGTTGGGCTTGATTCCAAGGTCTCATGCCCCAGAACTACGTGCCCCCATAGGTTTCTGATTCTTCCCAAGTTGGTTAAGTTAGTCATCACTACAAAGAAAAGGTTCTACTTTGATGGAAAGGATAGAACAGCTCTCCCCAACATGGGCAAGACGTTGGACTCCATGTAGCTCACATGGTTTATGTTGGTTAGAAGAAGCTCTCAAGTTTTCAAGTGTCCCAAGTCTTAAAGTCTCCTAAGTCTTTGAGTTTTCACAAGTTTTTATTCTACTTAATATGCAAATATAAGTATTATGAGTACATGGTTTGTGAAAAATATAGTCCTAAGCTTTCTTAAGTTTCCAAAGATTAAAGTGTACATTTTGAAAACTTATATTCTGAAGGTCTCATTTACTTACAAGTTTAAGAATAAAGAAAGAATACAAGTTTTAGAACTAAATGACATGACTCACATGATTTATATTACATGCTCTTCCTATTCATGGATTTTTGAGAGTTTTATTCAAGTTATGTGAGTCATCTATTGTAGTATGAATGTTTCCATAAAGACCTATGATATTGATTATTTATTTGCATACTCCCCCATATACTCGGTACATTTCTAAGTGTTGATCCACATATACGTCTATGTGCTACATTATCTTATAATATAGGTTTAGGTGCTCAGTCCCAGCCTCATCAGTGATTTTCAAGTACCTTTAGCTACATCTCTGCAGTGGTGAGTCCTCATGGTTCAAGGACCTATCTTCAGACATTTCAGTATTTTTAGTAGATGTTTTATTACTTTCAGTCCAGTTTCAGTTAGTTGGAGATCTGTCCCAATGGCTCTCTAGTTCATTGAGTAGTAGAGGCCTTGTCAAACTAGGCTGTCAGTATGTTTAGACACTCAATATTTGGTTACTTTCATAGTAATAATTCATATTTTAGTTAGACATGATATGATATGTTGCATTATATTGCTCTCAGTATCTTGATTTAAGCATTTAGAAGTAGTAGCAGGCTCAAAGGGTTAGCTTAGGGCTACTTGTAGCCTTAAGCATCATGTGACGCTTCAGGACCCATTTTGGGGGAGTTACAAACTTTGTATCAAAGCCAAGTTTAAGTAGTCCTAGGGAGTCTGACAAGCCGCATTAAGTAGAGTCTTGATCATCGATGTGTAGAGTGCCACATCTATGAGCAAGAGGCTGCAAAACATTTTAGGAAAAATTTGTTTCTTTCTTTTAGAGTCTATCATGCTTAAATTTGTCTCTCTCAGCTATTAATTTGTGCTCTCTTATTTTAGAAAATGCCTCCTCGTTGATCCCATAGAAACAACAATGAACAGCAACCTCAGCCTATTGATCCCTTGAATGAAAACGTGTCCCATGCTGAGTTTTGAGTATCTTTTCAGGTTCTATCCCAAGAAGTCACCTCAAATGTTCAGACCAACCAAGCCTTAGTTTCGTACCAGTAGGGAGGTGATTTAGCTGTTGCTAGAATTCGTGCTTTCATATGGATGAATCCGCCAAAGTTCTATGGGTCTAAGGCAGGTAAGGACCCACAGTTATATCTTGAAGAGGTGAAAAAGATCACGCAAGTGATGATGTATGTGAGGAAGGAAGTGTTGAGTTGGCATCTTATAGATTAAAGGATATTTCTTATGACTGTGTTGTAGCGTGAAAGAAGAGTAGAGGGGAAGATGATACCCCTATGACCTGATAGGTGTTCTAAGATGCATTCTTGGATATGTTCTTTTCGTTAGAGTTAAGGGAGGCAAAAGTAGAGGATTTTATGAACTTAAGTCAGGGCTCCATGAATATTAAGGAGTACTGATTGAAGTTCAACCAGTTAGCCAGATATTCTCCTGACTTGATTGCTGACACCCGCTTTATCATGAGCAAGTTTATGAAAGGCGTTTCTGACTTGGTGTTGAAAGAGTGCAGGATAGTTATGTTAAATAGGGATATAGACCTGTCTAGATTGATGATATATATGCAGTAGATAGAGGAGGATAAGATAAGGGAAAGAGATAGAGTGAAGGGGAACAAAAGAGCTAGCTCCGAGTAGCAAGAGTATGGTCAGGCTAGGTCCCATGGAAGGAATTGCCCTCATTTCCAGAGTCGTTCATCCGTTCCAGCACCTTTATCCACTAGTTCTCCCACACCCAGAGGATGGCACAAGCAAGAAAACAGACCTTCTAAGTCTAGATCCCAGAACAGCACAAGTAACAGGCCTAATTTTCCTCCTTGTGCTAAGTGTGGCAGGACCCATCCGAGTAAGTGCTTGGCTGAGTAGAGAATTTGCTTTGGTTATGGAAAGATGGGCCACAAACTTAAAAAGTGCCCACATGCCAAGCAGGGTCCCAGAGATACCCGACCTTAGGGATAGGCCACTAGTACACCAGCTTTTATAGCCCGTCCAGCTCTTCCACAGGGTGTTTCTTCTAGCATTGTTGGCGGTCAATGCCAAAATAGATTCTATGCCTTACCTTCTCGGCATGAGCAGGAGGATTCTCCTGATGTTGTTACTGGTATGCTCCGTGTTTTTTTCTTTGAATTTTATGTGTTGTTAGACCTCGGGTCGAGTTTTTCCTATGTGACCCCACTCATTGATGTGAAGTTTGAAGTAAATCCTAAAAATATTCCTGATCCTTTCCTAGTTTCTACTCTAGTAGGGGAGTCTGTTGTTGATAAGCGAGTGTATAAGAATTATCCTGTTACTGTTGTTCATAGAGTCATACTGGCTTATTTGATAGAGTTGGAGATGGTTGATTTTGATGTTATTATGGGTATGGACTGGCTTCACTCTTTTTATGCATCTATAGACTATCGTACCCATGTAGTCAAGTTTCAATTTCCTGGTGAACCAATTTTCGAGTGGTCGGGGAGTTTGATATCTCCCAAGAGTCATTTTATCTCATATCTCAAAGACAGAAAGGTTATATCCAAAGGTTGCATCTATCACTTAGTTAGAGTTAAAGACACTAAGTCTGAGGCTCCAGCTATTCAGTCGGTCAACATTGTTAGTGAGTTGCCTGATGTTTTTCTGGATGATCTCTCAGTGGTATCTCCCGACCTATTTCTATTTTTCTCTACCGTATGGCACCTGCAGAGCTTAAAGAGTTGAAATAACAACTCAAAGATCTTCTAGATAAAGGATTCATAAGGCCTAGTATCTCTCTTTGGGGTGTACCTATTCTATTCATGCGGAAGAAAGATAGTTCTTTCTGTATGTACATTGACTATCGATAGCTTAATAAGGTCACTATCAAGAACAAGTATCCTCTTCCTAGAATTGATGATTTCTTTGATCAGTTGCAAGGTGCAAGTTACTTATCCAAGATAGAACTTAGATTCGACTATCATCAACTTAAAGTTAGAGAATGTGATATCCCAAAAAAAGCCTTTCAAAGCCGCTATGGTCATTTTGAGTTTCTTGTTATGTCCTTCGGTCTAACCAATGCTCCAGCAGCTTTCATAGACCTTATGAATCGAGTGTTCAAGGAATATCTTGATATGTTTGTCATTGTTTTCATAGATGATATTCTTGCTCGTAGTGAGGATGACTATGTAGACCATCTTCGAATTGTCATGCAAGATCTTAAAGATCACCAATTGTTTGCCAAGCTCAGCAAGTGTGATTTTTAGCTAAGATCCGTAGCTTTTCTGGGTCACATTATTTTAGCCGAAGGCATTAGAGTTGATCCCCAAAAGACAGAAGTTGTAAGGAATTGGTCTAGACCTATATCTCCATTTGATATTAGGAGTTTCTTGGGTCTAACTGGCTATTACCACCACTTTGTTAAAGGTTTCTCTTTTATTTCATCTCCCATGACTCGGTTGACCTAAAAAAAAAGTTAAGTTCCTTTGGTCAGATTCCTGTGAGAGGAGTTTTCAGAAGTTGAAGACTCGACTCACTTCAACCCCTGTGTTGACTTTGCCTGATGGTACAAATGGTTTTGTGGTGTATTGTGATTCTTCTAGAGTTGGTTTGGGTTATATGTTGATGCAAATAGGTAAAGTTATAGCTTATGCCTCTAGATAATTGAAACCTCATGAGAAGAATTAGCTAGCCCACGATATTGAGTTAGTTGTTGTAGTGTTTTCCCTAAAAATTTAGAGACATTATTTGTATTATGTGTATGTCAATGTATTCACTGATCATAAAAGCCTTCAGTATGTGTTAACTCAGAAGGAGTTGAATCTTAGGCAAAGAAGGTGGTTAGAATTATTAAAAGACTATAATATGAGTGTGTTATATCATTCAGGCAATACCAATATAATGGCAGATGCCCTTAGCAGATTGTCTATGGGTAGTGTTTCGCATGTGGAAGAAAATAAGAAGGAGTTAGCTCGTTTGGCTAGATTGGGTGTTAGGTTTCTTGATTCCGATAAAGAAAGTATGTTGGTGCAAACTATTTTTGAGTCCTCCTTAGTTTTTGAAGTGAAGGAAAAGCAAGACATAGATGCTAGTTTGGTCAGACTGAAGGACTCAGTCAAGAACCAAAAGGTGGAGGTTTTTTCCCAAGAGGGAGATAGTGTGCTAAGATTACAGGGTAGACTGTGCATTCCTAATGATAACGATGTGATGCAGAGAATTATGGATGAAGCGCATGGCGTGCGATATTCCATTCATCCCAGCACTACCAAGATGTACCGTGATTTGCAGGAAGTCTATTAGTAGAGTGGTATGAAGAAGGATATAGCAGTGTTTGTGGCAAAATGTGCAACATACCAATAGGTTAAGGTAGAGCACCAAAGACCTGGTGGTGTAATGCAAGAGTTTAGTATACCCACTTGGAAGTAGGAAGAGGTGAATATGGATTTCATGACTGGTTTACCTTTTTCTCAGCGGCGTCATGATTCGATTTGGGTTGTTATAGATAAGTTGTCAAAGTCAGCACATTTCTTTCCTGTTATACATCTTATACTACTGAGGGTTATGCTAGACTATATATTTGGGAGTTAGTCAGGATGCATGGAGTTCCCGTGTCTATCATTTTGGATAGAGGGACTCAGTTCACTTCTCAGTTCTGGAGAGCTTTTCAGAGGGGTCTTGGTTCCCAAGTGCATTTGAGTTCTTCTTTTCATCCACAGACTGATGGTCAGGCTGAGAGGACCATCCAAACTTTAGAGGATATGTTGAGAGCTTGTGTTCTTGATTTCAAAGGTAGTTGGGATGAGTATTTTTCATTGATCGAGTTTGCTTATAACAATAGTTATCACTCTAGCTTCCAGATGGCACCATTCGAGGCTTTGTATGGTAGAAGATGTAGATCACCCATAGGTTGGTTTGAAGTGGGTGAAGCTGCTTTGACTGGACCTAATCCAGTATTCGAGGCTATGGAGAAGGTGAAATTGATTAAAGAAAGGTTGAATACAGCTCAGAGTCATCAAAAGTCATATGCCGATTTGATACGTATAGACCTTGAGTTCGAAGTTAATAATCTAATGTATCTGAAGATTTCGCCCATGAAAGGGTTGAAAAGGTTTGGGAAAAAGGGGAAGCTTATTCCCCGGTATGTTGGACCATATAGGATCCTAAGCTGTATTGGGAAGGTAGCCTATGAAGTGGAGTTTCCTAACGAACTGTCATCCGTTCATCCTATCTTTCATGTCTCCATGCTTAAGAAGTTTATTGGTGATTCTATTGTTATGGATCCTTCGAAAAGACCTGATATTAAGACTAGTCTTTCATTTGATGAGGTTCCATTTGAAATTCTAGACTACCAAGTCCAGAGACTAAGGAACAAAGGAGTTCCCTTGGTTAAAGTATTGTAGCGAAATCAGTCAATTGAGGGTGCTCCTTGGGAAGCCTAGGCAGATATGCGATCCAAGTACCCGCACCTCTTTTCCATAAGTTCAGATCAAGCCAAAGGGACCATTCATTCTAAATTCAGCCCTTTTTAAAATAAAATTGCAGCTGCATAACCATTCTTATCATGAGTTTATGTATTCTATGAAGTATCTGAAGGTTTAGAACGAAGTAAAGTCGAGTTAGCCAAATGTTTCAGCTGTGTATACTTCATTTTCTCTACATTCTTAACATATCTAGCCACATTGGAGGACGAATGTTCCCAAGGGGGAGATATTGTAAGACCCCATAAAGCATCCTCTTCGTGAAAGCTTTCAAAAATGACTCATAAGAAGTTTTACACTTAGAATTTTAGCTAAGTGTCCAACACTTAGTTTATTTTAAGCATTCAAAACTTTGATGAATTATTTTGCGCCCTTCCCAACCTCGGTTTTCGATTTTTAAGTTGTGTTGCGATGGGGAAAGTCTATAGTACATCTCGGGTGAGTTTTGGGCTTTTTGAACAAGCGTAAGGACGAGTTTGGATGACCAAACCAGTGAAAGGTCGCGATGGCCCCACGCCGTGAGGGCCAGTCAACCCGACTGGGGGTCGTGTCGCGACAGGTAATGCGATGGCCAACTAACTTGATTATGATCACATCGCAATGGATATTTGACCCAAGTAGGGGTCACGACGCGAAAGTAGTCCGATCCAATACTATTTTATTCAGATTTTCAAGGGAAAATGGGTCATTTCCTAATCCCAACCTGCCCAAAATATAAGATTAAAGGCTTTTAGAAGCATAATATGCTAAGTTTCATCAAATTCTCCCAAAACCAAGAACCCTAAGCTTCAATACCAAATTTCAAGAATCTCAAGATTCCACCATAGGTTTTCAATAATTCTTAAAGGTTTGGAATCCCCATTGCAAGGTCTACAAGAGGCATCCAATAATTTCATGAATAGTATTCCAAGGTTAAGAGTTCATCCAAAGCTTCAAGTTTAAGGTATGTGGGGTTTGAACAAGAACACCCCTTTCGTTCTTGTGCTCAAAGTATTAATTTTTATCAAAGAAATTCATGTTTTTGCAAGTGGGTTGATACCCAAATTACTTTATCTTGAGTTTATGACTTTATGAGTTGCTAAATCCTTGAGTTGTAGGATATTTTACTTATTCTATGTTTTGAAGTGAATATTAATATTATGAATTGCATTTTCCCTTAATGAATGATATTTTGAATACCCTTAAGGTTGATGTCATGAACTACCCTTACTTTGTATTGAGATTTCTTGAATATATATGCATGCTATAAGGTCCAAGAATGAATTTTGGTACGTTTCATGGTATTTTGAGAATGGTATTGATATTTCCATGTCATTGAAGTTTTGAAACTTGATAAAGATAGTCTATCAAAGTTTAAAGAAAGGAATCCACTCAATGTTGTTTAAGTTAAAGGGTGGCATGACTGGCCCCATTATATATATCTTTGAACTGTTTAAGGTGGATTTTCTTACAAGTTCTAAGCTAAGTCAGGACGTTGTATTTAGAACCGAGTTGGGCTTGATTCCAAGGTCTCATACCCCATAACTACATGCCCCCATAGGTTTCTGATTCTTCCCAAGTGGGATAAGTTAGTGATCACTACAAAGAAAAAGTTCTACTCCGATGTCAAGGATAGAGCAGCTCTCCCCAACGTGGGTAAGACGTTGGACTCCATGTAGCTCATATGGTTTATATCGGTTAGAAGAAGCTCCCAAGTTTTCATGTGTCCCAAGTTTTAAAGTCTCCAAAGTCTTAAGTCTTTGAGTTTTCACAAGGTTTTATTCTACTTAATATGCAAATATGAGTATTATGAGTATATGATTTGTGAAAAATATAGTCCTAATCTTTCTTAAGTTTCCAAAGATTAAAGTTTACATTTTGAAAACTGATATTCTTAAGGTCTCATTTACTTACAAGTTTGTGAATAAAGAAAGAATGCAAGTTTTAGAAAAAAATCACACGACTCACGTGATTTATATTACATGCTCTTCCTATTCATGAATTTTTGAGAGTTTTATTCAAGCGATGTGAGTCATCTATTGTAGTTTGTATGTTTCCATAAAGACTTATGATACTAATTATATATTTGCATACACCCCCATATATTCAGTACATTCCCAAGTGTTGATCCACATATATGTCTATGTGCTATATTGTCTTATAATGTATGTTTAGGTGCTCAGTCCCAGCCTTGTCAGTGATTTTTGAGTACTTTTAGCTACATCTCCGCAGTGGTGAGTCCTCATGGTTCGAGGACCTATCTTCAGACAATTCAGTATTTTTAGTAGATGTTTTATTGCTTTCAGTCCAGTTCGAGTCAATTGAGGACTGTCCCAATGGCTCTCTAGTTCATTGAGTAGTAGAGGCCATGTCAGACTAGGTTGTTAGTATGTTTAGACACTCAGTATTTTGTTACTTTCATATTAATCATTCATATTCCAGTTAGACATGATACGATATGTTGCATTATATTGCTCTCAGTATCTTGATACCATTTGGAGGGGGGTGCGGATAACTGAGCTGATAAATAGATTTATAAATAGATTTATAATAACTGATGAATCTATTATTTTTTGTGCGTGGTTATTTTTTAGATTTTGTTTTAATAAGTTATTCTTTTTGTTAACTGTATTCATTAATTTTTAGTTTATCCTGTAGTAACTGCTGAGTTATAAATTTCTGTGTAATAACTTATTCTTTCTGAACTGTAGTGTATATCTAATTCTAGATTTTCTATGTCATTTATTATTTTGTGTTGTTCTTCTCGTAATGAGTATTTTATGTTATATAAACTGTTACATGTACTTTTTTCTAAATTTTCTAAGGTTTTTTCTATCCATTCTAACTTTTCTTTTAGATCTTCCATTATTTTCCTAATATGGTTTCTATAATTAACTTCGTTATTTAAATTATCTTGGTTTTCTCTAGTTTTTCTAATATATTCTAACATCCACAATCTTGGTCTGAATAATATCCTTCTGGGTAAATGTCTTCGTATATTTGTGCTGTGGCATTTATCATTTCTATTTCATAGTTTATTTCATAGTTTATTACTTCTTCTAATATCATTTTCTTAATATCTATTATTTCTATATCCTTAAGTATATATAAGACTAAAATTCTAAGGTAGTCTAAATGGGCTATTTTTAAGATTGATATTTTATAGCTATTTGTTTTAGACTTAGTATATTTTTATTAAGATATTTCATATATTTTTTATTTTCCATGTATTTGTCTATATTTATTTTTATCTGTTTTTTCAGTAACTGTATTTTTTGCGTATCTTTAAAAGTCCTACGTAATTTTAACATAATAAATATTTATAAGAGTAATTGGGTATGTGTGGTATATAATTTATTCTATCCGTATAATTTTTTCCATATGCTTTTTCTAATATAACTTTTCTTATATCTGCAACATCTATATCTCTAAGTGCATACAAAATAAGTATCTTAAATTTATCTACCATGACATCAGATATATTATCATTCATTATCATAAAATTGCTTTTTCAAAATATTCCCTGCAATCATATACATAATAAAATATAGTCATCTCAGATTACTATATACTAGATTATTCTTAAATAACATGTTCTTCGGTCACTACTAGCATGGTAATTCGGATATTCTCCCTTAAACAGCGCCTCGACTTTGGTTACTCCCCGCCACGGCTTCTTGCCTCATTGGTTTCACCTTTAGGATGGCATAGTTCCTTGGGATTTTTCTCCGTTTCCACTTTGCTAGTAAACTTCTTAACATATTATTTTTCGAATAATTCTACTATAAAGTAACTAATATGAATTTATTTTATCATATCATGATTGTCGGGAATTATGAATTTAGCTATTCATAATAGTAAATAGATATACCTGTTCCGGTAGCTTTGATATTTCTGAGGTTTGTTGTTCCATAGCTTTTTCCATTGCGGTGTATATATTTAATTAACTGGGCTAAATATTTTTGAACTGGAATGAAGAGAGTATTTTTGTTGAATGTTTGAAGGCCTGCCTTTGCAATGCCTTCTGAATTCTTATTTATAGACTCAAAGTGTATACATCCGTGTTTAATTGAAAAGACTAAAAACTAAACAAAAAAAATGTCTAGTCTACCTACCCACTAAAGTCTTCACCTACATTTATTTCAACTACTATTTCAACTACTATTTTAACTACTAAAGACTAATAATAAAAAAAAAGGTCTTTACATTAACTTTTACGTAGACTCAAATAAATCTTCTGCCATATCTGCAAATAAGTCTTCCGTCTATTTTGTCATATCTGTTGTATCTCCATTATTGTTCTGATCTTATCTTTCCAGCTGTCGTCTTTATCTTCTTTTATTCTAACTGCACTGCTGGGACGTCATTATCTCCTCCGTTACATTTTGAACATCTGTGATCTGGGTATTTGTGTCCAATAGTTTTGCAGTATCTGGTCAATAATTCTTCTGAAATAAATTTTTCTTTAATAGCTCTGGCGATAGGTTCTGTCTCCGGTTTAAGCAACGTCATAATCCATTGCCTAATTGTTTCCATATCTGTTTCTCGTAGTTCCTTTGAATTTGAATATATCAATACATGGTTTCTTGAATAATAACTCCATATAGGATTTTGATTACAATATGTGTTTGCTAATTCTTGTAAAATCGTAGATAGTCCGATAACTCTTTTATTCGCGTAAAATTTCGGTATCTCAATTCTGGGTATCTCTGGCTGTGTACCAATATCTTGCGGTATGATCATATCTCTTGTCATTCCTATTTTTACAACTTGTATAGGTTTCTTTACTTCGTCAAATAATATCTCTGCCGGTGCCGTGTAGATCTTTATAAAAAATAAAGTACCTCTGGTTATTCTTTTAAATATGGTAAATGCATCATATATCTCGGGTATAGTAGATATCTCAGTTCCGTCTGTGGTATATACGGTACTAAGTAATCCATATTCGTAGCAAGTTTTTACTAGGCTGGGTCTAGTTTTGGGTAAGGCGATTAGCTTGTTGTATCCGGTTAATTTCTGGGTTATGTAGTTCGTATCTGGTTCTTGGATATTTGTAGCTTTTGGGTTGCTATTTAAGAAAGTTTGTACGTTGTAGATATTTTCTATATATGTTCGGGCTGTGTAGTTATATGTCTTTTTGTCTTGATTTAGGCTTTCTCGATATGTGGTAACTTGTGGGGGTGTAAACATAGGGTCTTTTGGTATATTTGGTGTATATGGCTTGTCAAATAGCTTATTTAAGTTCATATTTTTTCTAACTCCTTTGCTTGTACCTGCAGAAGTAGATTGATAAGCGTTATGGGTTTTATGGAGTATCCCAACATCTCCTTCTAGCTCTGGAATTTTATTGTCTTCCGATCGACATAGCTCTGCACATTGCTGAGTTAGCTGATTCATAGCTATAGACTTCAGATTATCTTCACTAGTCTTTAGCTTTAGCTTTTCTATCTCAGTACCCATACTGTCTACTTTCAATGAAAGCATAGTCAGGGCGTTGAGTATCTTTTCATGTATATTTTCTTCTATCATTTCAGTTTGCGTAGCTTTGTCTTGATATGTAATCTGCAATAACATTTTTGTTAGTACTGATTACTTCTATTATAAATGTAAAATTTAATATATTTAGAACTAGTCTCCGAATCTCTTTTGTTGTAACTGAATTTTGTATTTTCTTTGTTAGCCACCAGCGTACCTGTGTATTATCTGTTCGCACAATAAATTTGTTATATACAATATATGGCTCAAATGCTAACAAACATTTATATAATGAACATAATTCTTTCCTATTTATTTCCCATTTTATTTCTGTCTCGTTGAACGTACCTGAGTAGTATCTACAATGGTGTTCTATTTTTTCTGCTTCATATCTATATTTAAGTACTCCGCCGTAACTATATTCACTGGCATCTGCTTCTACTATATATGTAAATTTTCTATTTTCATCCGGAAATTGTAATTTTGGTAAATCCTTGCAAAGTAATTTTATTTTTTGAACTTGTTTTTTATCTTCTTCATTATAATTATATTCTATATCCTTTTTTAATTTTTTCTGTAGGGGTTTTAGGTTTTCTGCTAATTTTGGAATATATTCTCTTACTTGGTTTACTAATCCTAAAAATGATTGTAATTTCTTTTTTGTATCTAATTCTTCTTTCGAATTTATTATTTTTTGTACTATATGTTGTTGCATTTTTACCCCACTTTTATCTATTTGTATTCCTAAAAATTCTATCTGATTTTTCATAATTTCGGCTTTCTTTTCACTTAGACTTATTCCTGAATTTTCTATTATATCTGTAAATTGTTCTAATAATTTTATATGTTCTTCCTTAGTTTTTGTATATAATAATATATCATCTATGTATACTATGCAATTAGGTAATTGTTTAAAATAATTATCCATAAAATGTTGATATCTACCTGGTGCATTTTTATATCCAAAGGGTAACACATTCCATTCGTAAAATCCTTGTGGTACCGTAAATGCGGTTAATTCTTTAGATTCTTCTTCTAACTTTAGATGGTAAAATCCTGATTTACAATCGAATTTACTAAAATAATTATATCCTTGGATTTGTCTTATTTTTAATATCTTATTTGGTATCGGATAATTATATGTTATAGTTTTTGCATTTAAATTTCTATAGTCAATAACCATTCTACTTTTTCCTCTTTTTTGTTCACTATGTTTATTTACTATAAATGCTGGACTATTATGTTTACTATTGCTTTTTTGTATATATTGTTTTTCTAATAATTCATCTATATGCATTTTAAATTCTTTTAAATCATCAAAATTATATGTTAATGGTTTTTGGGTTATTATACTGTTTTTATCTATTAATTCAATTTTTATGGTAGTTTTATGTTTTTCCCATCCTTTTAATGGATCTTCGCTATATAATTGTTCTAATTTTTTCTTAACTATTTCTATCTTATTTATTGAAAATATAGTTATTTCTGTTTTATTTATTGAAAATACTACTAATTCTATTGTATCTTCAGCAGTTTTTATATTTTCTAACTTTTGTGTAATTTTTTCACTTCCTTTTATCCAGTCAGTTTTCTTTCTTATTTTATTACTAACTCTTTTTGCTCTTACTTTTTGTTTACATGGTGTTGTGAACCACCAATCATTTCTAGTTATTATATGTGGGTATAATTTATCTAAAAATGGCATTCCTAAAAGTATATCTTTTGATGTTAGTTCATAATTATAAATTTCTTCTATTGTCAATATCTTATCCCATATTTGTGCTTTTACATTCCTAGCTTTATAAGTAATTAAGCTTCCTTCATTATTAAATCCTTTAACTATTATTGGTATTTTTAATTTATCCCATTTACTTTCTGGTAAGCAATTATATCTGCATAAATTAGCTTCTGCTCCTGTATCTATCATAGGCGTATAATATCTACTATAATATCCTTCCACTACTATCTTCATTAATACATATATTTTCATTTTATGTTAAGGCTCTTCTTAAGAATAATCTTTCCCTATTATATGTTATAGCTAATTGTGTATGTTCTATGTTATATGGTTTTACTTGTTCTAACCATTTTATTCCTAATATTATATCTGCTTTTTGCATTTCTTCTTTTACCTCAAATTCTATTTTTATTTTTCTAATTCCTCCTATTATTATTTCTTTTTCTGTTATATCTTTATTATTTATTAAACTTCTCGGTAGATCTGGGCATATATCATTATCAGTTTTTATTTCTTCATTTTTTACTAGATATTTTGCTATATAATTTTCTTCTTGTCCTGTGTTTAATAGTATTAAATGTTCTTTTTCATTTATTTTTCCTGTTATGTAATATTGATTTAGATTACTTATTGAATTTGTTTCATAACTCATTCTTTTTTATGAGCTCGATGACTCTGGTTTTTCATTAGCTATTCTTTTCGTTGTACTTATTCTATCATTTACTATTTCTAAATTTTCTTCTATATCTATGTCTTTATAGCTATAATCATTATAATCTATTGTTTTTACAATTTGCTCAAATGGGCTATCTATTTGTATTTTATTAATCTTATTTTTCCCTGTTATTTTATGTTTTGTTGTTAACACATATAAATTTTTACATCTCGCTGTAAATATTTTACTTCCTGGGGTTAATTCTATTCCTGATATCTTCCAATATAATACTAATGATTTATCTATATTTCTATCTGTTACTGCTACTGAATAATTTGCACTTATTATGAATTTAAATTTTTGGTATATCAAATTTCCTTTTACGGCAGTTATTATACTTTTTTCTATAGGTTTTATAATTCTATCATCTGCTAAATATAATTCTATCGGTGTATCTATTCCTTCTCTAAAACATGCTTTTATTAATATCTCTGTACCTCCGAGGTGTACGTATTTTATTGGATCTCCTTTACTTTTTATATCATTTATTTCTTTATTAACTATCCTTTTTGTTACTAGTGGTATACTAGCTTTTCCTTTTGCATATCTACAGTCTATTACATGTTCTTTTTGGCATACTACATAATATTCATCTTTTTTCCTACTAAATATATTTTTTATTGTTGGTATTTTGAATATTTTTTCTACACTTAAATCTAACTCTTTTCCTTTTATTTCATCAAATATATTACTGTCAAATATTATCTTTTGTTCTGTTCCTTCGTCATTTAAATATTCTTCCTTTGTTATTATTTTTATATCTTCTTCAGTCATTTGATTCATCTATCTCACTATCTATTTCAATATCTGTTTCGTTTTCTGAAATTTCATATATACTATCTTCACTTTCTAATTCATAATCTATATAATTTATTTGCATATATTCTGTATTTTCTATTTTTATTTCGGATATTTGTTTATTTTTTGGATTTTTAGGTAATTTACAATCTCTAGCTAAATGTCCTAACTTTCCACAATTATAACATGTACATTCTTTTATAGATTTTTTCTTTCTATATGGTCTTTTATTTTTATAATTTTTAACATAATATCTTTTTCTTGGTTTCTTATACTTATATTTTGATTTTTTATATTTCTTATATTTCTTATGTCTTTTTCTTTTCTTATAATATCTTTCTTCGCATCCAAATTGGGGTGCTATTTTATTTTTGCAACATGCTAAATTTCTTATTAATGTTTTTTCCATTTTTAATTCTTCTCTATATTTTTCACATAGTTTTCTATACCATTGTTGTAAAAATTTTATTCTAGCTCCTAATGTATCTACTATTTTTGCTTCTTCCCAACTTTTTATTATTTTTGAACTAAATGGTTCGGGTAATTTATTAAAATACAATTTTCTTATTTCTTTACTTTCTTCTATATTATATGCTCCTTTATAATAATATTCTTTAAATGCGCAAGTATATTCATCTATATAACACATATTACATATTGTTAATTTTATCATTAAATTCCTATTTGTATCTTTTTCTTCATCTTGTTCTTCTTCTAATGTTGTCATACTACCAAATTCGTCTTTTATAGCTGTTTCATATTTTTTTAATAATTCGATAGGTGTTAATTTTGTTGTTGTTGATGCTGCTCCTTCCATAGGTTTATTAGCTCTTAATACTTTCTTACTATTTTCTGTTAAATTTGTAAACCATAATTTTACTGATCCTATTAATGTTTTTTCTATGTATTCTGGTGCATCTGTTATGTTTATATTATTGTCTAATAATTGTTTTGTCATATATCCTATCCATAATTGTATTGTTTTTTCTGTATCTATTACACAGTCTAGATCTAAAAAGTTATAATTTTTATTAACTATTTGTTTTGGTGTCCATTTGTCATATTCATTATATCTTTTAAATTTATTTTTGTAATATATAGGTTTTCTTATTTCTGTTGTTTTGGGCATTAAATTTTCATCTTCTTTTTTGTCAAGAGTATTTATTTCTGTATTATTATTTTCTAAGTTTTCTTGATTAATTTTTTCTTGTTTTTCGTTAATTTCTAAATCTTTTATATTTGTTAATATTTCCGTATATGTTTCACTATCTTCTGAGTCATAATTATCCGTTTCTTCTACTTCTATATTATTTATTTCTAATTTTTCCTTAAATTGATTTATCTCGTTTATTAATTTTTGTTCTTTATCTATTTCTTCTTTTTCTTTCTGTCTTTGTTCATATAACTCTTTTAACATTTGTAATTCTTTTTCTAGTTCAGCAATTCTACTATTTTTAGTTTCTTCTATTTTTCGTATTTCTTCCGTAGATTGTTGTTTAATTTTTTCTATTTCCTTTTTTCTATCTATCTCTTCATTTTCTTTTTCTATTCTTACCATTGCTGTTAATTTATCTTCTAATTTTAATTCTTCTTTTTCTAACATTAAATATAAATGTTCTCCTATTTTCTTATACCTTCTTCCTAGATTAGAAAATACTATTTTTATTTTTGTACCTTCGTGATTTTCGTATATTTTTTCATCTATTATAAATTCTTCTTTATTCATTTTATTGTGAATAGTTCGTGTTGACATATATATTCTAAACTATCTATTTGAGATTCCAATTTTGATATTTCATCTTTTTGTATATTTATTGAATTTTTACTAACTCCGGCAAATATATTATAATGTAATCTTTCTTTTCTTATTTTTAATTCTTTACGTTTTTCAGATATAAATTGTTTTAATTCTTTGTATTTTTGCTCTTTATTCATTTAAACTGTGTTTATAATATTTTGGTGGATATCTAAATCTAATTTTATCATAATTAGGTGGTATATGTCTCATTCTTCTAGATTGTAAATGGATTATTAATTTTGCTTCAATACTAGATATTAATGTAATTAAATAGGCTAATCTTTGTGGATTTTCTTTTGTTTTATTTAGACTTATATATTCTGAATAATTACTAACTAAATTTTCTTTAATTTTTCTAAAAGCTTCTCTATTTTTAAATGGTCTTCTCATAATTAATTTAATAAATAACTAAATTTAACTTAACTAATCTAACTAGATCTAACTCTAACTTAACTAATTCCAACATATATATCACTTCCGTATCTTTTAAACTACTGAGCTCTGATACCATTTGGAGGGGGGTGCGGATAACTGAGCTGATAAATAGATTTATTATAGCACAATAATGGAGATACAACAGATATGACAAAATAGACGGAAGACTTATTTGCAGATATGGCAGAAGATTTATTTGAGTCTACGTAAAAGTTAATGTAAAGACCTTTTTTTTTATTATTAGTCTTTAGTAGTTAAAATAGTAGTTGAAGCATTTAGAAGTAGTACCAGGCTCAAAGGGTTTGCTTGGGGCTACTTGTAGCCTTAAGCACCGTGAGACGCTTTGGAACCCATTTTCAAAGCGTTACATGTAAGAACAGTGAAATTGCATCTTATACAAACACAATACTCGGGAGAATATTTCAAGAAATACTGATTGATAATGGGGTTAAATCATTGCAGATGATGTTATGTATTAGAATATTTGAACGTCCTTTATATTTGTTATTAATTTATATTTTTTTAACTGTATAAAATGATTTATTTCTAACCGGTTAAGGAAGTTGGTAGTTATCTGTACTGTATGTATGAATCAGGAAGGAGGTACATTGTTGATATTAATCATGGCACGTGTAACTGTTGCCAATATCAAATTAATGAAATATCATGTGCACACGCAATTGCCGCTTTGAAGAGTAAAAATATTGATGTAAAATAGTATGGATGTTACTACTCAAAATCTTACAAGCCAAATACCATTGCCAAGATGTATGAACTCTCTATAGTTTCTATGTCAGACATGAAAGACTGGAATGTTCCAAAATCTATTGATGCTAAAGAAGTTTTATCACCCAAATTAAAAAGACCTTTAGGTAGGCCAAAGGAAGGAAGGCATTTGAAATCTAGTGAATCACTTACTGCAAGTTCAAACCATTGTGGTAAATGTATGCGTGCAGGCCACAATCGTAAAACGTACAGTTTCTTTCTAAAAGAATGCTGAGGATGTTAGTTTGTTGTTCTAAATGTTTATGCTTAGTTTGGTTATAATTGAATAATTATTTTATTTTATTTTTGTTGATTTGCTGGTTGTAGTTTAATTTATATTTTTAATTGTTATCTGATGTTCAGTTATCAATGAATGTTTGACATTTTCACAATCAATTAATACAGTTTTCAAATATCATATTTTGTTATTTTATCACTTATTATTGTAACATAGTAATATGTAGTTATATGTGTTTATATACTATGTATAAGACAGTTACCCAATAACCTGTCTTATATAAATTACGTATGATATACTATTATAGCTTAAAAACATGTATGATGTTAAAGTAAAAGCACTGACTATTAACAATTTTTGATTAAAAAATATAAGAACGGGCAAAATTAATGTAACGTAGTTTGTGTAAGAGTAT